>QEPC01011341.1:12622665-12692203 GCA_003113815.1 Sphenodon punctatus | reverse complement strand
GAATAGATATTGCTTTACATCCTAAATTCCTACCTAAGATAGTATAAGTAAGACAGTTGTGAGAATGTGGCCCTTTTTACACGGGCCTCTCCTCCCAGCCACAAACATGCAGATTTCTGTGTGTTCATGGGTGGGGGAACCCCGTGCGAATGACGTGATGCATGCGCCCATGGTGAGTGGGGGTGCGTGCGCGCTCGCCTAACACGCATCCCCACTCACCCCCCCACTCATCCCCACACACGGAGCAACCGGGGGAAACGGTGGTTACTATGTGGGTGTGGATGAGTGGGGGGTGAGTGTGGATGCATGTGCAGCCGTGTGCATGACCCACCCATGCACTGGCACGCCCACGGACTCCCCACCGGGCAGAGCCATGTAAAAATAGCATGTGAGGAGCCACTCGAAGAACAGAAGGTTGCTACCTTGTAAACAAGGTTCTTTGAGATGGCTCCGAACATTCTCACAAATACCCACCCTTCCAGCCCTGCATGGAATTCTTTTCTTATATTTCTAGAAAGGGTTGAAAGGAACTGTCATTCAGTGCGGGAAGGTTCTTTTTATACTAGAGGAGCTTGAGACCATCACGTGGTCTATTATTTGAATAGGGTGAGCGTGCACAACCCTGTTGTGAGAATGTTGGGAGCTATCTCGAAGAACCTTATTTACAAGGCAGCAACCTTCTGATCAGCACGGAGGAGCTGTTTGTAAACAAACAGCCTTATCTCCCAGCCCAATCGAGGTCCCCGCTGCTGCTGCTGCGCTACTAGAAGGCAGAGGCAGGTGAGGGATGGGGTCTGGAGCCAGGAAAGGGAGGAAGAATTGCTTACTGGAGGAGAAGTTGGCTGCAGCCTGCTGCCCAGCCAGGCAAGCGCGGGGGCCCCAGCTGGCAGGGGGGATCATGTGCAGCCGCACATATGGCACATGCCTGGGGCTGGCCCTGCCTCAACCTGAACTCTTCCCTGGTCACCCCCACCCTTCCTCTTTGGCTCAGCCTTTTATGCTCTTTGCCCCCAGCTGGGTAATTAGCCTGGGTTATGTTAATAAACTGCAGGTTCTTATTCCTGTGCCCTTTCCCAAGGGCTGCACTCCGCAGAAACGTATCAGGGCCCACACCCCTGCATACACTTAGGAGCTCATTCACACAACATCCTCCTTCTCCCTTGCAAACTCGCTCTTTGTTCCTTAATCTGGGTTTGCCTTGCCCAGTAGCAATGCATTCACATGACTGCTTCCTCCCCTGCATTTTAGGGGGCCCACACTTCACATCAGGTGGCAGAGAACAAGAGGAGCACAGGAAGTGGCAAGGAGGATTTCACACAGCCCTCAGAATGTGGGTTTGGGCTGCTACCCGCTCAAGAGCATTGTGTGTAAAGGAGTCCTAAGGGTGCCCCGCAGCTCCCAAACAATAACAGCAGAAAGGCCCTGCTCTCCAGAGTGCTGTGCCAGAACAAACTCCAGTGAAGCAAATGGGTCCTGGCCCAGTGACTTTGAGGAACCAAGCCTAAGATTAACAGCAAGGGAAATATTCATCTATTATTTATCCAATAAACACTGTCTCTTTTCCTGCCTGTGAACAGATTGTGACTTTCTCAGATTATTCAGTGACATTTTCCACCAAGCTTGTTTACTACTTTGTTTGCCATTCAGAATCGGAGCCAATGCTATGGAGTTGCAATTAGACCCAGATAAGCACACGGTCTTGTTGCCGGTCAAGTCTCTGGTGCAAATTCCCACAAAACGGCACATGCTTTCAGTGAGAGTTCAATCGCTGGCGCTTAATCAGGTGAATGTTCCTGGGGGAAGGGCAGGAATGGAGCCAAAGCCAGTTCATTTTCATAATCTGAATTGATACGAAGAGACATTTGCACCGGGTGCCCAGTTGAGAGAAAGCAGAACCCAAATAGGCACCTAGAGGCCTTCTGTCCTGCCCAACTCAACCTTTTCCTTTCCGCCTCTGTTGTCTCAGATTTCCTAAAATTTAGACAGCCCCAACTGGGTTAGTAGTATTTGCTTTGGCTGCACCTAGGTTACAGGCTGGATGCTGGCTATCTCGGGAGCCAATCCTGCCAAGACATACCCCTGGCCAGCACCCACTCACACCCCGTCTCAGTAGGAAGTCAGATTTCAACGTGGGTGTTACCTGATACAAGGCTAACTCTGGAGAAATCCATCTCATGTTGAAATCGCTGATATGCCTGGCTGATTTTACAGATGTTCATGCTGTTGCATGTTTCACAGCTACACAATAGTCCCCTCCTCTCAGCTGTTGGCCAGAAACTGTCCCTTGATGCAAGGGATCCGGGCGGCCACAGACACCGCCCAAAGTCAGGGCCGGCACTAGGGAGAGCAACTCCCAGGGCAGGGAGGTCCTGAGCAGAGCCCCACACAGCCAGCAGCTGCAGCGGCGCAGCGTTTACCAGTCCCTCCCATTTCCTGGAAGAGCTCCCTCCCCTTGGTACTCCCTCCTAGAAGGGCCCCCTCTTGTAGTCTGGAGCTGCAGGGACACTGTGCTGTGGCAGGATTTGTGGGAGCAACTAGGGTGCTTTTTTTACCTGACGCTCCCATAGGTCAAAATGGAAGTGTCAGGTAAAAAACGACTGAAGGTGGCACCTCTAGGCCCCACACGCTCTGTGGAGACTGTGGTGCTGCTATGGCTCCAACCAGGACTTCTGTGAGGAGGGACGAGGTACTTCTGGGAGGGGGCGGCGAGGGGAGCACATTGCTGCTGCAGGTGTCGCACACATGGAGTCTTGGTCTTGTCCCCCCCCCATCCCAGCAGCTGCTCCCCTGCCTGGGACATTTTGCGGGGCCCTATTCCCCACAGGGCTCAGGGTGGTTGCCCTGCCTCCTCCTGTCTAAGGCTGGGCCTTCTGGAAGTGGGACAGCAGGCTTAGCTACATGTAACAGCGGCTACGTGCAAGGATCAGCTAGTCGTTATCTGCAACGGTGCTTCTTGGAATCACAGTCTGCTTAAAGCACGTGGACCGTATAAAGCATGTTTGCACAAACAGAAATCACAGGTGACTGTGTGTTTAGCACCCAGACAAGTGGCTAGTGTTATTTCTGGTAACACCTAGTGTAGTTGCTTGCTGCACAGAGCTAAGCACGGGCTCACGCTGATGCCAGCAGAGTCACTTCTGTTTACACCAGGGCTGATCCAATGCTTCACACACATTGCTGAACTCAACACAAGGGCTTGTTTAGTCTCACAGTTCTAAATTCAGGTAACTTTTGATCAGACCCATGAAGGCCCATTAACAGAGCTAATTAAAGCACCCAAAGCCACTACGGTGCTCAGGCAAACAGCAGCACAAGCTGGTTTTGAAAGCGTTATAGCCCTCTCCCACAATGCACCAGGGAAATATGCAAATTAATGTGCTGTTGCGGGACTTGCTGCACTACAAGATTGTAAAACCCTAGAAAATGATCGTTTGCAAAATAACCAGCCTTGTTAATGGCTGATATTCCCCATTAGGCGGAATCTGAGACGCGGCGCAAGAGTAGGCACGAAAGGCCTCCCCTCACCGGGGAGAACAGGCAGCTCCAAAGTGGCAGCACCGGGGAGCCCGGGGAGGTGACAGGATAGATGAGAAATGAAAGGAGCTGGTGTTGTAGCAGCAAGGCTGTGATCGCGTACACGCACCTACGACGCAGAGGAAAAGTCAACAGAGAAATCTGCCTCATTACATTCCAACTTCCAGCCCTTCCCCATCCAGCAAGGGAGGCTCTTGAGACCCTGTCAACGGCTTTATTTCTGCTGCATGACAACCCCAGCGTGTTGGGGAGAGCTCATTAAGTGACAGGATTCTGCCGACGGAACATTGCGCTCCCAGTGCTTTCCGATTCGGGGGAGGCTACGTACAGCTTGCCATGATGCGACGTGATGTGCGGAAGTGTCACTTCCATTCTGTCGAGAAGGCAGAGCATGGGTTGCCCCCGTCGACGGACAGGGACACGGTTCCTAAAGATATTGGATGTCATTTGCTTCTCGCTTCTGCTGCTTGGGGTTGGCAGGATTATCTTGTTTTAAGTCGCAAAATGAGGTCACGCAGGCCAAAAGTTTGGAAGTGTGAGAAAGGGAACTAAGGGTAGATAGGCAACTCAATTCTCCAGTCACTTCAGTGGGACTCCCATCCATGGTAACTAACTGGGGGCACACTGTTTGTTTATTTATTTATTTATTAATCTCATTTCTAGGCCATCCCTCTTGCAGAAGCAACTCGGGGTGGCGTACAATCTAAATGAACCAGGTCTTACATTACCGTCGGAAAGACAGGAGATCCGGGCTAAGGCGGATCTCCACCAGGAGCACATTCCACAGTGACGGTGCGACTGCCGAGAATGCCCTCCTCCTGCCTGTACGGACCTGCCAAAACCGCAGGACCTCCAGAAGGGCGCTCCCAGACGACCACAGGAGTTGCTCAGGAGCCCAGGGACTGAGGCAGTCCCTCAGATAAACAGGACCCAGGCCATGTAGGGCTTTAAAGGTCATAACCAGCACCTTGAATTGGGCCCAGAAGAAAATAGGCAGTCAGTGCAATGCCTGGAGCACGGGACTAATGTACTCCCTGCAGCCCATCCCAGTTAACAGGCAGGCCGCTGCATTTTCCCACTAGCTGCGGTCTCCGGACCGTCACCATGGGCAGCCCCACGTAGAGCGCATTACAATAGTCTAGCCTCGAGGTGACGAATACATGGATGATGGTGGTGAGATCAGAATCTGAGGCATACGGGCGGAGCCTCTTCACCAGATGTAATTGGCAAAAGGCGCCCCTGGCCACAGCTGACAGCTGCAAATCCAGGTGCAGTTGCGGGTCCAGGAGCACCCCAAGGTTTCTACACAGATGGAACCAAAAGAGGGCAGACTCACTCAATAATGGGGGTTTCCCCCTCCCCCAAAACACTGACCCCACCTACCAACATCACCTGTCTTGTCAGGATTGAGTTTCAATCAACTCGACCTCGTCCAGTCCCCCCACAGCAGCCAAGCACCGAAACCGCAGGGCTTGGGTGGAATGAAAAAGATATATACACTTGGGTATCGTCTGCATATTGATTACATCCCCAACTGCGTACGACCTCCCCAAGTGGCTGCATGTATACATTGAATAGGAGAGGGGACAGAATAGAACCCTGCGGGACCCCACACGGGAGGTCACCAGGGGATGATGTACTGTCCCCTAAGACCACCCACTGAGATCTTCCTGCCAGGTAGAAACAGAACCACCGTAAAACGGTGCTGTCCACCCCGGCCAGGTCCCACAGGTGAGTCACCAACATCTTGCGATTCACCGTATCAAACGCTGCTGATAAATCTAATAGAAACAGGAGGGTCATACGACCCCTATCTAGCTCTGTCAGGAGGTCTTCAACCAAAGCCACAAGCACGGTCTCCGTGCCGTGACCTGGCTGAAAGTCAGATTGTGTAGGGACTAGAAAACCAGTGTGATCAAGATGTGGCTACAGCTGCCAGGCCACCACCCATTCAATAACCTTCCCTAAAAAGGGAAGGTTAGAGACAGGTCAGTAAGTCACTGGAGCACCAGCGTCAAATGATGGTTTTTTTGAGAAGGGGTCTGTTCAGAAGGGGTCATTCTAGCTGAAACGCCACTGCATCTCGAAACAGAGCTGTGACCTGGTTTCCCTACTTGTAATCTTCCTAGGCTACTGCTCTGACAAGAGATCTCTCTAGGGGCAGAGATGGGGAACCTCAGGCCTAAGGGCCAAATGCAGACCGCAGCAAGTTTTTATGTGGGCCCCTTTCTAGTTCCTGGATCCGGTCTCTGGAAGACTGAACTCAGGGAAAGGGAGCAGTGACGAGGGCATGTGCACAAGGATAGGGAACAGCTCCAAGGCACAGATCCAAAGTCACAGGTGCATGTGCTTAACTTAGTTACAGGAAAGAAGGGGAGTCTGAATGATAGGACCGCATCAGTGAGTCACCTGGGGGTGAATAGCTAGGGAAGGCTTAACTAAAGAGGTAGGTTTTTGAACAGAGCAGAGCGAATGCGTACAGGGAGGGAGTTCTAGGCACAGGGGGCAGCATGGGAAGAGAGATTAAGACATTTCTGGAAGCAGAGGGTCCTACTCCTAAATAATGTTGGTTTAGTGCTCTGTTTGTGTGAATGCTTCAGGAGTAATAAAACCAAAGACAGACTCAACAACACTGAATTAAGTGTTCATCAGAATGTGGCCTAGATCTCTATGATCGGGTTCCCCAATCATGGAAAATGTACTTGGGTAGGCTGCCTGTATCTAACCAAGGAACACTTTAGAATCCTGGAAACCGTTTCGTCCAATGGGCAAACACCAACTTTAGAGCAAAAGAAAGTTTTATAAAAAGAAATTAAGTTCAGGTTAAATCAAACCAGACAAATTGGCTCAGAGTTACAGGCAGTTACTGAAAACAAAGTGTTAAAATAAATTCTAAATTCATTGGAACGTTTCCCATCTCGAAAGCTCACCCTTAAGTCCAAGTTTCTATTATGGCTTTAGCCGGTCCAAAGCTGGGCTCTGATCAGATGGCAAATTAGGAACACATCCCATTTTCCGTCCTTGGCTTACACAGATCAAGATACTTTGATCGTTCCATTTTAACTTTATTTCTAGTTTCCTTGTCCAACATTTTGCCTGCTGGCAAAACAAATCCAGCTGAAAACAATCCCTAGGAAGCATCTCTTGGGGCTCTTCAAGTCATTTTGCATATCCGTACCTTTGGTCTTCCTGTGTTAGCTCCCATTGTTCCATAGGCTGTTTTGTGGATGCACCTTAATTAAATTTGTTTGGCTTCCAAACTGCCCATGTCGTTCCCATGACCATCGCATAAAGCTACGGTTTATTTATGTTGCAGTAGGCTGGTCCCTGCTCGCCTGTGATGATCAGAACATCTCTCCCAGGCGTTTTTAGATGCATACTTTTTTCACGTCCGGGTTCTGCAAACTCTCACATGGGAGGTTTAGACACTCCCTCTCCCGCTGGAAGTTGCCCGAGCGCCCTTGCAAACAGCGGCGCTGTGCTGTGCTGGTGACTCCCACATGTTTTGAGACGTGGACTTGAGGATTTACCAAGGACAGGCTCCAGATTATGGATCTGTGCCATGAATCCAGTATCTGCCCTCATCTCTGCTTCCTTCCCCTGAGCAATGCTTGAGGGTAGGGGCTGCTTCCATGGGCTAAAACAAGGAACTTGAAAGGGGCCAAATAAAAAATGTAGGCCATGGGCCAGAGGTTCCCCATTTCTGCCCTAAGAGGAATTAAGATGTCAACAACAAGTGAGTTCAATGCAAACTTCTCAACCAGAATGGCTAGGTGGGTCTAGACTTAGACAAAATAGCTTCACTCATCTGAATCCCAATGGTAGGTAAGGCACGTCTGTGTGTAGGACTCTGGGTGCTCAGGAGTCAATTCTTGGCTCTTCCACAGAGTCCTCACATCACCTTAGCCAAGTCACTTAATCCGCCCTGTGCCTCCGTTCCCGTGAAATAAAAGCAATTCCCTCCCATCACAGAGGAGGTTGGGAGGCTCAGACGCAGGGTGTTTTTAGACAAGATGCTGCCCCACATGGCCATCCAGGAGCCATGGAGCCAACAACCCACCTGAAGGTGGAGCAGCCAGATGTGCACTCTCATGAACCATGAAGCACCCACTTAGAGCACTGCTGGGAAATCCGGTGTACGCGGTGCGGGGCAAGCCAAATAGCTTTGTGGCTGCGGGCGGCCTCGGAGCCCCTGCCAGTATGAACAGTGGTAGGCAGCCAGCCATGCCAGTGAACAGGGCCGCCGCTCAGAGGCACTTTGGCAGGGGAAGCGGCCTTTGCAAGTCACAAGAACTGGCCCCGAGTGCCAGAGAGCCCCGGTTCCCCAGCGCGCGCTCCGGGGACGTGTCACTTGCCAAGGTCAGCCCGGCATGCTTCCCCCTCCCCCACGGTCTGGGGCATGGGGAGTGCATGGGGACTGCTCCTGTGAGTGACCGTGGGGGCCATCCTGGGAGCCGCCTGTTTGAATTGCTCCCCATGAACTCCACCTGGGTGACACTCATCCGCCATGGACCCCGCCCCCCGTTGCTTTGCTCGTTTAAAAAGACCCACATTTATTGTGGTGTGCTTGAATATTAGGGTCTTCAAATACCTAGAACTGACAGGGGCGCTGTATGCTGTATAAGTTCTCATAGTTCCATATACGTTTGGCATGTTTTCTGGGCATTCACCACCCGACTCTCCTGTCCCCCTCAGCCTGGCTCCCATGCCTGTTTTGCACTCTCCTACTGCTTTGTAGGCCATCCCCCGTGGTTCAAGCTTTGCAAATAACAAACAGTTTTCAAAGCCCCCATCTCACATTGATGTAACATCAATACAAACCAAGATAAAAGCCGAGATTGCTAGAAACAGCTGCTGCTGGTGGTTTTCCTGGGGAATATTAATTGGGAAAGCAGAGGGAAAGACGCATTGGAGCAGCCTAGAGCCACCATCGGCAAGGAAACAATCTGGAACCGGGGCCCGAGGAAGTTTGTTTGGGGGGGTGGGTTGAGGCAGGAGAGGAGACAGGTTCAGGGGAAACCATGGTGGGGCTTAGGGCTGTTGGGGGGAATCACGGAAGAAGGAAGCTGAGAAAGCAGCGTTTAAAAAAGCTCGGAGAACACAAAGGAAATCTTGGAGTTGCTGAGGTTTCAGAGGAGGCAGCGTGGTTCCATAGAACATAATGGACAGCCATTATTTCAGAGTTCCTCAAATCCATAGACTAGAATACAGGGGTGGGGGAGACATTTCCCTCCCAGGGCTGCATAGACGTTGGGGTCAGGGGTGCTTACGGGGTGCAATTAGGAAGAGAAGGGTCCTGATCATGGTTCTGTGCCACAGATCCGTCCCCATATCCTTGTGTGCAGGTCCTCCTCTCCACTCCTTTACCCTGAGCTCAGTCTTTCAGTGCTTGGGGGTAGGAACTAAATTCTGGGGCCAGACTCCAGGAACTGTAAAAGGGCCAAAGAAAAACCAGCCGCAGGCTGCATTTGACCTCTGGGCCTGAGGTTTCCCACCCCTGCTATAACAGGAGTTCCACAGCCGTATAGAACATAACCACTCCTTATTTCAAAGCTCCACAACTCCATGGAACTTAATAGACATCCCTTATTTCAGAGCCCCACAGAACATAACTGGGCAACCCTTATCTCAGACCCTACAGCACCACCGAACATAATGGATGTCGCTTATTTGAAAGCCCCACAGAACCTAATGGGCATTCCTTATTTCAGAGCCCCATCGCCCCTTGTTTTTGGAATTTGGGCCAAGCAGGCCTAGGACTGCCCCCTTGCAGCAGACCACGGCGCCCAGGTGACACGCTAGCTGCACAACAAAACCCAAGTCTCGTAGTTTGCATGGAGCTCCCTCCCTGCTCTGCGCCCACTGTGCTCTGACATTTATGCTAATGGCAGCGTGACAGCAGCGGCTCCTCCATGCCTCCGCGCTCCCCCGGGGGCTCATTAGCAGGCAGCTGACTAAGTGGTGAGGACCCCATTTGTGACGGGTTGTGGAGACCCTTCTTCAGCATAATTACTGCCCCCGCCCTTCCCAGAGAGAGGAAATGCTGGTGTGGGCCAGCTTCTGCTTCTCTCGCATACGCTGCCACCAACCGTTTCCTGGGACCTGCTGTGACAAGGCCCTTCATAAGCCAGCTTTCAGCCTCCTTGCCCTCAGTGCCATGTTCTTAGTTAGATATATTAAAAAACAACCATTGGAGTCCTGCTCCCACCCTCCATTCAACAACAGGCCCTTGGTTTCAAGGTAGAGCCCAGGCTGAGCTTGACTCCATCAAGGTCACCTTTTACCTGGTCCTGGCAGAGCTGGACTCTTTCAAGCCTGGGCCCAATGTAACAGGAGTGGGTCCAATCCTCCCTAAAGTGCTATGACGTCAGGGGGCCTGGCAGGGATGTATTGGGAGCAGGGCAGGGAGTGCCTTAAGCCCACCCCTTTTCTGATGTAGCCTTGCCTCACATGGCATGGCGTGACACCACTTTCCGGGGCAAAGCTACGTCAGGAAATAGGTGGGTTTCAGGCCTCTTTTCTGACATGCCCGGCCCCTTCAGAGTTCTGTGGCATCACAGAGCTACTGAGAGTGGGGCCTCCTGAAGACCAGAGCAGCCTCCTGAGGGGCTTGGGCCAAGAAGCCTCCAACCAAGCCTGACAGGACCAGCTTGGCCCCACCAGCCCGGGCTCTGTTTCAAGGCTTGGAGGGGGTGGGGGGTGTCTAAGGCAGACATCCCCCCCAAATTATTGGACCAATGAGGGCCCTGAATGCCAATTCTAAAATTTTCTCATAGACCATCCAACACTCTTCTCCCAACCATCCCTATTTCGGGTCTGAATCCCACTGTCCCTCCTGCAGGGATCAAAATCCCTCTTTCAGGAGAGAGAGACACACAAATACTGGGATTCAAGCTCAGGCCCCTCTTTCCTGGTGGCTTCCCAGGAAAAGCCCTTGAGAAGACTGGGGAGAGGATAGAATGACATGAAGCTAAGTGGAATAAGACGCAGGAGAGCTTCTTCTCCTCCGTAGGCCCTTTGAATGTTGGAAGCTGTGTGTGCGTGTAAATACGTGAGGGGTGGAGCTTATTCACCGGGGGGCAGAGCTTATGGGATGAGGGGGCAGGACTCGTTAAAATGTTTGGCTGCTTTAAATGTTGGGAGACACGGTGTTGCCAAATGAACGCCACTCAGCAAAGCCACCAGATGCTCTCCGTCCAGACAGAGCAAAAAGTGGCTAAACATAATCTGTCTAATTCTCTTTGCCGCAGGGCAAATGATTCCCATGAGGATGGAAAAGGAGAGAGAGGAACTTTCCACATACCATGCACTTCCTCACAACTCCATTGGGCCTAGTAGGGTGAAGAATCAGCTGTCTCCCTCACACTGATATATGCTTCCTCAAATCCACAAGAAGTTGGCAAAAAGGATTAGCGAGCTGAAAGTGCAAATTAGTGTAACCCCCACTCCACCCCCCACCCCCATCCCTCATTATCTCTTTAGCGGGACAGGCCCAGGTGTGGAGGGTATATACTACCCTTCCCCTTGGGATGTTCCCACTTCAACTAAAAGAGGCTTCGGAAGTCCTGGGATTATGTTATTATAGTGGGACCGTCCCAGTGGAGGATCCCAAGTAACTTTTTTGAACCCCACCTCCCCTTCCACTTGGCTATGGTTTTTGAGGCCCCCCCTCCCCCACCACAAACACACATACAATGTGCTCCCTCTTCCCACGCTCTTGGTGCTTCCCCCCTCTTTCTCTCCATTGTCACCCTGTTATTTTAGAAATTCCCTTTAGCTTAATCAACGTGAAGATCAGGGTTGCCACTTCTCGTGGCTTAACCCCAAGGCGCCCGTTCTGGTCTATGTAGTCACATCAGAAAGCGGCGGGAACCCATTTCTGGTGTGACCCTTCCCTCCCAGTTTGGCCTATGGGTAAAAACAGATGTGATTTGGGCCTGCTGTGGCCTGGGACCTGGTGGCACGTGTCAGCATGGGCCACCAGATGCTGGTCAGGGATTGCCCTGGGCAGTGTTGGCAGCTAGGCCGGGCTGTGACCTCCAGACAACTTCCAAGGTCACAGCCCCAGCTAAGGCCCGCCTCACCAGAATGGGCGAGCACATTTGTTCGGACGCGGTGCCGTGGCTGTGCCCCGTTGGCCACCATGGCTGCCCGTCATGGTAGGGGGTGGGGCGCTGGGAGCACAGCGTGGGCGTGGCTGGCCACCTGCACGTTTGTTGTGCTCCTGGCCGTACGGTGGCGGCACAGCTCCTCAGCTGTGGTCACGCCAGGTCGATGGCCTGGCCTGACTTGGGCCACGTTGCCCAGGATTTCCCACCCTGGGCCGGCCTGGGGGAGTGGTCCCACCGTCCACACATCTGTTTTTACTCAGGGTCTGTGCCACGGTGAGAGGTGGCAATCCTATAAAAGCGTTTGCCAACTCTGTGCTCCTTCTCACACACACCCCGCTCCCCCCGTTTGAGAACCAAGGCTCTACCCTACCGGATTATTATTATTATTATTAACAAACATTTATATAGCACCAACAGTGTACCTGGCACTTTACAAAGTAATAAAATAGACACGGTCCCTGCCCCTAAGGCTTACAATCTGAGAGACAGGAGCTGGACTTAGGAAGGGGAACAGAGGGAGAGACAAGGGGTCTAACATTCATGAAGATGCGAGGTCTCAAGTGCACGTACTTGGCTTGGTTACGATGAGAATGACAGCAGGCAGGTCCATGTTGCAAGGATAAGGGTAAACAGACCGTAGGTATAGGAATAGTGGCTCAGCAGGATAAAGAGTCAGACAGAGCAGAGCGAAAGAGGTGAGTTTTAAGGAGAGATTTGAAGGTATGAAGTACTACTACCATGCCTGTGCACCAGTCTGTTGGGGTGTCCACTTTTGAGATGACTCCTATCTGCTCCATGCGTTCCAGTTCTTCTTTAACCCTGGGCAAGAGGGGTAGAGAGACCCTTCTAGGAGTCGACAGAGCAAATGGTTTTGCATCAGGCATAAGTGCAATATGATATTCCCCCTCCAGTTTTCCCAAACCTTGAAACAATTTGGGGAATCTTCTCTTGATAGCCTCTTCAGTGTCTGTAGCGATACTGTCTATTCTCATCAACAGGCCTACAGCTGAGATTTCTGGGAGGCCTAGGAGAGGTATCCGAAGCCCTTCCACTTCATATATCACTTGGGATATAGTCTTTTCTCCAAGTTGCAGGGAAGTGTAAAATTTTCCTCTCATGTTTAGCAAGGATTGTCCTGGGCCTTTTAATTTCTTGTTGGGTTTTTGAAGTTTTGGTGCCTTCATCCTCCGGTATAGTGAGGCTGGAATTGTGGAGACATCTGCCCCTGTATCTATTTTAAATTCCACTTGGAGATCTCCCACAGTGATGGTGGTGGTCCATGGTCATTCATTGTGATCTGCTCCATCAACATTTCCCAGGTAGGCTATTTCAGAGTCACCGAAGTGATCCTCTTCAGAGACCAGTGCCACTGTTCCTGGATAACACAGGAACCCAGAGAGATCACTGTACACACACAATTTTAACTGGAAAACTTGGGGAAGTAGCCCAGGCTCTTGACTTGGTGAATTCTAAAATAACACAACAGAACAAACAACAACATTGCAACAAAACAAAACAAACATACCCCCACCCCCTTCCAAGGACGCTCTGAGTCCAGCAATGGCCGGCGTCTTCAATGGGGGGGAACCCATACACAGTCTGGTGTGCGGTCTAGGCACGTTCCCGGTACTTACAGATTGCTGGCACCAATTCCAGGCTGCCACCGGTCCTGGGCGTTCACCCTCGCCTCTCCCCGACTTTCTCCCTGCTCCGGGGGTCTCCTTGTGCAGGCAAGGATCTTCCCTCTGTAATCACTGGGCGGTTGACATATTGGAGGGCCCACTGGCCTTGGCTCCTCCAGGCCCCGTTATTTATTTCGATTTTCATCCCGCCCTTCCCTTAAAAAGGCTCAAGGCGGCCATGAGGGTCCAGGCCCCTGCTCAGTCCCGCTGTGGTGGCTACAATTTCAGCCTCCCTCAGTCACTTTGTAGCCCCGCCACCTCCCCGGCTGGGTTTCCTCAAGCCCTTTCAGTCGGCCTGCGATGGCTGGCAGCTCTGCCTGGGGCTGGATGAGAAGAACGCCCAGCCTTCCCTCAAGCAGCCATTTTCCCCTCCTCTTTCTCAGTCTCAGTGCTGGGCCAGCAAAGCAGCGTCCAGGGTGGCTGCCTCCATCCAGGTCGGAGGAAACCCAGGGGGGAGGTCTGCCATGGCCCTTGCAGAGCATCAGGACATTGCAATGTTCTGCAGGGGAAGGAGCCCCATTGGAAAGGGGGGCTGGGAGGGGGGCCCAAGCAGGTGCAGCTCCTTGCCTGGCCCCGGCTCTTCCGAGCGTCGCGATGTCGTGACACTTGAAAGAGAGGGACGTACTCACCTGAGAAATGGGTGGATCGAAGCGTCTGTCCCATCCCCTTACCCCCCTCGGAACATAATTCTGCCGGCACAGCACCCTTGGCTGCCAAACCCTGTTTACTGATATACTGCAGAGTTCCGTGCCATCGCCGTGCCGCCGCACTATAGGTGCCGGGCCTTGTCAGAAAAGGGGGCAGGAAAGTCCCGCCTATGGCACACCCCCTTTCTGACGGAGCTGCCCTCTGTCACCCCCACAAGTCCCAGTTCTCGGGGGTAGCCACAGGCGCCCCTGGGCTGATCGAACCTTAACCTCCGCTCTCCTCAGAGGTGCCTGCAGAAGGACATTTGGGAGGAGAGTTGCTCCGCCTCACCCGCTGCCATGACATCGCAGCGCCCTCGCCTGTTTCCAAAGGGCTTGAAAGGGGCAGATTGCAGGGACGAGGCAGGGAGAGAAGAAAGATTTATTTATTTTTTTAATTGGTCATCTAACCAGAAAGGAAGGGGAGCGCCTAGAGAAGTCGATCTATTCAAAAATGTGTGGAAGGAAGGAGGGAAGGCCAAGAACATCATGGGCGAAGGACAGAGGGCAGGGGTGGAGAAACTTTTCCCTCCCAGGCAGTGGAACCGCTCTAAAAATGAGCACAAGCTCCAAGGCCCGCATAGAAGTTGGGGAGGGGAGGGCTGAAGGGGTGTGTTTGGGGAGAACAGACTCCAGATCATGCCATTGTGTCCACGCCCTCAGCTCTGCTCCCTTCCCTGAAGCTCAGTGTTTGGGGCCAGATCCAGGCACACGAAAGGGGCCTAATAAAATATAGCCATGGGCCGCATTTGGCCCCTGGGCCTGATGTCCCCCCTACTCTTGACATAAAGTGATAGACAAGCTCTTCTTTCTGAGATGCCTGCCTCCAGCAGCCATACTCTTGGCCTGCCTCACAGCTAGGGTAGCCAGATACGCACGTTTTAGAGGACGCTTGTGAGAAATACAGCTTGCAGGGCTGCACTGACGCCACTGCAGCCCTGCAACCTGTATTTCTCATAAGTGTCCTCTAAAATTGGCATACCTGGCCACCCTGCTCACGGCAGGGCGTTTCCAGACCTGTTGTTCTCCGGGAAGCTGCAGAAGAGTTCCTTGGTGCCGTCCCTTTGGGCGCATGGCCACATCCCCTTTTTTGAGCACCGTGACGTTACAGCGGTTGGGAAAGGGACGTGTTTACGCTGGAAGGGGAGGGGGAAAGCCCTCGGCTCCCAAGCCCAATCCATTTCCTGGGGCGCTCGAAGTCCCCCAGGAGGCTGCTTGTCACCGACCAGTCGATTGCAATTGTCGGTCTGGCCACGTAACAAAGGGGATGGGGCAGCTCATGGGGCCACGCAGATCCCTCCTCTACCCTTGTGTGCATGCCCTCCTCTCTGCTCCCTTCCCCCGGCTCGCTTTTTGCGTGATTTGAGGGTTGGGACTGGATCCAGGGGCCGGAGCTAAGAACTGGAAAGGGCCCAAATAAAAACAAGCCGTCAGCCGAATCGGACTCCCTGGGCCGGGGTGTCCCACATCTGTCCAAATTCTCATCCCCAGCCCCATATGTTTCTTGTTCGCTGCTTAGGAGCTAAACTCACCTATCGCAGGAGGTTCCGACTCCTGAACTCTCTTAAAGAGCCAGCGGCATCCAACTCACTCAGCTCTCCTTGCCTAAGTCTCTAGTGCTCCTGAGCGCAGGGGAACGGAGTGGGGACGTGATCCAAGTGGAAGCGAAATGCTCAAAAGGCTCCCCAAAGAACCTGACATTGATTATTGTTGAAAAGCTCATTGTTTTGAAGCCAATCACATGACTTAGGGGGGACCTGGATCTTGCTTAGAGAAGGCGTGTCTTGGCGGCCACTGGGTTCAGGAATTATCCTTCTTCCAGGGGGGCATTCAGATCAGGCCCATGAGCCTTCCCAGCCCACCCCCCCAAACATGGAGAAGAAGCTCCGACGTCAGTTTGCCCCCAAAGACATTGTCGTTAACCGCCGTATGTTGAGCCGAAGGGCCCCGCGTCCCCGGAGGAGACCCCCACAGGTCGCTAGGCCCAGGAAACAATCAGCGTGTGAGTTACTGAGTGGAAACTTCTCACATCGCTGCTTCTTGTCATGTCTGCGCACCGCGGCTGTCAGGAAAACCTTGATTTAATTGTGCAGACAAGCAAGAGGTGGAAAACAAGGGCTTCAGCAAATCAACGTAATTTGCAGAGAAATTGGCGAGTTGCTGGCAGGAAAGATAATGAGGGCGGAAGCGGCTTTGGGTGACTTCAACTTCTTTCTTCCGAGGGTTGCTGGGTCTCTCCGGACATCGTCTCAGTTGCTCTGTGAAAGTGTGACTCCAGCTTCTGACAGGAGTGGGTTGATGACTGGGCCATTTTGACACCTTCTGTGTTGCCACAAGGGCCATGCTCTGCTTCCATCAATGAGCGTCCTCTCAGCAGGGCCCAGGGATCCTCCTTTCCACACACATTGCGCTCTCCCGCTGCACTGCCTCTCACAGCCAGGCCCGTAGCTAGGATATTGGCATGGGGGGGCGGGGGGGGGGGCAGGCTACTGAGGACATAACTAGCTACCATGGCGTGAGGGGGCTCAGTTCAACCCAGGTCCCGGACTTTAATGGGGCCTTTTGCAAGATGTTTTCAGAGTGGGAGGGAGTGGGGCCAATACACTGCCCTGGCCCACTCTGAACATGTCCTCAGGTTGCTTGCAAAGGGCCCCCCTAAGAAGAAGTTTTCAGAGTAGGTGGAGGTGAGTGCCGGTACTGCCCCCACCCACTCTGAAATCTTCCTTCCTGGTGGCGTGGCTCCCAATCCGGGAGGACTCTCTGGGAGCCAGAGCAGCTCCAGCACATTCACAGGGGGAAGCCATGGCTGGCCAGGAGCCCCTTTGGGAAGGTTGCTGCTTAAGAGTGGGGGCTGTCCAGGAGCCCCAGTGGGGGCCACCTGCGAGTCCCACTGCAGGCTGCCTGCTGCTGAGGCTTACAGTGGCAACCTCTAGCGGGCTTCTGCCCATCCCACCCCCTCTCAAAAGCAGTAGCAGCCTGCAGAAGCTCCCACCTGAGCCCCCAAGCAGTGGTGTCGGCAGCTTCCATCACGCAGGTCTCCAGAGCGGTGCCAGGGCTCCTGGCTGCGCCCTTCCCCTCAGCAGCAGCTTTCATGGAGACTCCCAGCTGGGACCCCAAGAGTGGTGGCTGCATGAAATCATGGGAACTCTCACCCCACCAAGGTAAGCCCCACCCCTGTTCCTGGAGACCCTGCCCTCTTGCCTTTAGGGGGGGGTTAGTGTTACTATATTTAGAGGACACTTCTGTGGAATACAGGTCACAGGGCTGAACTGGCTCCAATGCAGCCCTGCAACCTGTATTTCTCAGAAGCGTCCTCTAAACATTTATGTATATGGCAACCCTAGGGAGGGTCCATAACTGCGACATGAGCCTGGCACACTCTTGCTAGCACACTGCAGTCTGCGGTACGGTGGGAGGGAGACCGGACTTGCCTTCGGATGTTCAGGTACTTGGTTAAAACATCTAATTGAATTTAAATGAATTTAATTTATTTATTCATTATCTCGTCCTATCCCAAAGACTCAGGGTGAGATACAACACGTAAAATCACATACAAGAACTCCAGATGAATAAAACCAATTAAAATCCCTTATTCCAAACCTCCCCAAACCTATCCCTGCCTGCCAAATGTCTGGACAAATAAAAAAGGCCCCACTGAATTCTGCATGTGTGGTCCCGTCCATGAGGGTCAACCGAGCTCCCTCTCCACCAGAGCTTTTGTGAAACACAGAGAGGGCCCCTGTCCCTGCTACGACTCCTAGTACCATCCCAAGTCCCCAACGGGAAGCCCCCAATTTGGACACAGCACTTCTCACTACTGACCCACCCTTCCACCTGTGATCATCACCCTTTGGGTTTAGGCCTACAGTCGCTTATCTGAGTCTTAATCTAAGACTAAGGTGGTTAACAGATGAGAGATGAGCCCACTGGAGTCCGGGGTCACTCCGTGGAGCCTGCACACAGCCGCCACTTGCAGGTTCAGTGTGACGAACAACGCAGACGGGCAGGCACTCCTCACCCCACCCCTCTTCACACACAGCCATAGTGACCCCTGAGTACAGGAAGTTGCCCCTGCTGCGGTCTTGTTACTTTTGGGAGCACTCCAAAAAAGTGAAAGTAAGCAGACACAGCATCTGCAAGAGCGGTGGGACCATTCACTCCCTGGACCGCTCTAAGCACTCTACCCATAACTCTATGGTCCTGGAGGACCTGGATGAACCATTCATGATGGGCTTCATATTCGCCAAGATGACGCTGTAAGTGGGAGCAGGGGAGTGGTGGGGGTGGGCGAACATCTGGCGGTCACCTAATAAGGCGTGCAGGTGGCCCGCCATCTGAAGTGGGCTATTGTGGGCTACTTACTGTCTTGTCTGTTAACACCCGATGGCTGCATTCACACAAGATTCTTCTCCTGCCTGTACTCTTTGTTGCAGAAGTTTGCATTCAAGCAATTGTTCCATTCAAAAGTTCCCACCCCCAGCTCAAAAGTTACTACGGTTACTGCCCTGGCCACTAATAGGTATCCCATTATTCTGTGTTTTCTGTTTGTTTTTCTTGACAACGATGTATAGTCCTGACCAGGCAAAGACAGTGGGGGATTCATCCCCTGCGAAGGAAATCACTTCTATCCTCTCCTGCAGCAACTAAGGCTGTCTGATACGTAGGTGGATTAATCCCTTCATACATTATAAGAAATGTGGTGGATTTCAACCTATTGTTAAGCCTTGTTTTCCAACTTAACTTTTGGGGAATTGATGCACATTACACCTGGTGTATCCTGTGACCTAACCCTCTCACATGTTAAAACATAACGCGGTGGAGGAGGGAGGGTTTTTCATGTACAGCTTGGTGAATGCAGCCTAAGACACTGAGGTGGAAGGGGAAACTTATTTCTGCAAGGTGGGGAAGGAATTACAAGTGTGGGCAATGCCCCCATCCAGAAGCTAAAGGTCTGCTCACAGCTAGACTTTTATTGGTGGTACCTAATGCTCCTGTCACATTTGTATGCTTTCTTACAGCAGTGCCTGTAGTTGCACTTCTCTGCCGCAGTGCCTTGGGGGGCCCTTCCTCCCTTCCCAGTGCCCTTTTCCCAACAACGTGTCTTACCTTGCTACAGAGCCCTGGGGAACACACGCTTTGCTCTGGTGCTCTGGGCTTCTTACAACAGTGCCCTGGTCACATCCTGCCCCAGAACGCTGCCCTTTGGGCAGTCTTCAGCAGTGCAAGTGTTGACAGCAGCATCCTCCAAACACCTCATTTCCCTGCTGTGGTGCCTGGCTCCAGGATTAACCTTCCCACTCCTGACCTTGATGCCTTTCTCTGTCAGGGAAAACAAAAGACAACAACAGCCAGTTCACCCAGTTGCAACTGAGTTAAAAGACCGTGTCCCCAGGGGGCCGATTAATTCCTTTCTTTGGTGCTGCGTTTGTTGATGTTCAGACATCCGCCTTCTGGGCAAAGAACATTCACATCTTTCTCCAAGTTTCCTCGACCCCACCCCGCCCGCCCTCTCTCTTTACAGACTCTCCTCAGTTCAACTCCTGCCCCTTTAAAGCAAAGTTTTACTCCAGCATGGTGTGAGAGTTGGGTTGCCACCTACGCACATTTTAAAGGAACACTTATGAAAAATACATGTTGCAGGGCCTGCATTGGCATTGTGGGCTCCATGCAGGCCCTGCAATATGCATTTTTCATAAGTGTTCCTTTAAAATGTGGGTAGGTGGCAACCCTACATGAAAGAGAACTGGGAACCCATCTCCTGGTTGAACCTACATTCCTTCCTTTTAAATTCTACAAAAGCAATTAAAATTTTAAAAAGCACCTCTGCGCTGCAGCAGGGGCTAGTGTGGGGCAGATGGGAACCAGAGCGGCCCTCGCCCTCTGAGTCTGGCTCCTCCAGACCTTCCCTCAGGGCTGGCATTGAGAATGTAGTCCATTTCTCACCAGCCGTTGCCGGCAGGCAGCTCTGCAGGTCCCGCTAGACGCAGCAGAGACATAGGCTGGGGGCACTGATCAGAGTCAAGGGGATGGGGGTGAGAATCAACATTTAGCCCCAACCAGATTGAGAGGTTGTGTCAGCCCCTCTGCAAGGAAATGACCAGTGAATCGTGTCAGGGAACTGAAGAATCCAGACTCATTCCCGAATGACCTCCCCAGCCCGGTTAGGGAGTGCCCAGCAGTCATACTTCCCAACATTTCCATCAACCAAAAAAGGACAAGCCACACCCCCTCAGGCAGTAAACTCCACCCCCTCCTACGCCTACAGGTGCACACACACATCTCAATGTTCCAAGCACATTAGAGGGTCAGTGTTAGGGATGGGCGAAAGCGATTCGGAAGTTCGGAGTTCGGACCGAACTCGACCAGTTCGGTTGACCGAACTGAACTTCTGAACCGAACTCGATTTTCGAACTGAACCGAACAGAATTTCCGAACGCGGCTCTGTCCGCCCATCCCTAAAAGATAATATTCCATGTAGTTCAGTGGGGTTTGAATTTCCGAACTTTGTTTAGAAGTTCGGAGTTCGGACCGAACTCGAATAGTTTGATCGACCGAACCGAACTTCCGAACCGAACCGAATTTCCGACTCATTTCTGTTCGCCCATCCCTAGTCAGTGTATGGGCCCAGACTGAGGTGGCACCCTCAGGACCCCAAGCACAGTGGCTGGTGCCTCCACACCACTGAGGCACTCTGGCAGGGACCCAGGGCTAGCACTGATGGCCTTCCATCTTGCCGTTCAAGCCACAACCCTCCTCAGCTTCACTCTATGCCCCCATCTTCCTGGTTTGTTGCTAGCCTCTGCATAAGGCCAGCAAGTAACCACAGGACTCTAGGTGGATTATTTGTTGTGAACCCTGGTTCCTGCCGCTGTCTGGGTTCCTCCGTGTGTCTCCATGGCCTTTGGACCGGCTCTGCACCGCCTGGGCCCTGAATGTGCCAGCTGGCTGGAACCTGGTTCTTCTGATCCCGCTGCCCAGTCCTGTCTCGTCTGCCTTGTTCTGTCCATCTGTCCTGACCTGCATCCGTCCTCACCTGTATCTATCCTGATCTGACCTGTGTCTGTGCTGATCTGCATCTGTCCTGTCCAATCCAGACCTGTCTCATCTACTCCTGCATTTGCCTCATCGGTCCTGCTTTGCATTGTCTATGCCTGCCCCTTTGGTCCATGTGCCAGTCCCCAACATGACCTGGGACCCTTGGACCCAGTACCTTGATCCTGCATCATATTTGACCCTGGATACCCAGTCCTGCACTATCACTTACCCAGCACTGATCCTGCACCTACTCTCTGTGTCCCAGCCATGCTCCTTGACAAACAGATGCGTTCCTGCTTCTCATTCCACTTAATTTCTTGTCATTCCATCATCTCCCCATTGACCTCTCAAGGCCTTTCCTTCAGAGGTAACCAGGAAAGAGAGACCAGAGGCTTGAATACCGGCCTTGTTGTCCTTCTTTCTTCTGAAAGAGGGACTTTGACCCCTGAAAGAGGGACAGTAACAGCACCCAAAGGGGGACTGTCTCGCCAAAGTAGGGACTGGAGGGATGCAGTTTGCATGAACTTCAGAGTGGGATATTTGGAGAATCTCCTAGTCTCGGGTGCTCACTAAGGGCATCCTTAGACTTGTGTCCCTAGGGTCAGAGGCCCCCTGCAGGGTCCTAGAACTCCTTTGTGGCAGCTTCTGGTATCTGAAAGACGGTGGATACTCCTCCTCCCCCTCATTTCTATAGCGCTACTAGGCATACACAGCGCTTTACAGTCTCAGGTTTTCAGAGACAGGTCCCTGCCCAGTGGGCTTACAATCTAGGATGGACATGGGTGAGAGGAGACAGGGAAAGACAGACACACACGCAAACATTCCCATTTTACAGATGAGGAAACTGAGGCTGAGAGCTTGTGACTTGCTCAAGGCCACCCAGTGAGTTCATTGGCTAGGGTGAGATTCAAGCCTTGACTTCGCAGGCCCATGGCCAGCACCTTGTCTACTATACCACACTGGCTCGGGGAGAGCAGGCTAATCCCCAAGAGCAAAGGAGTTGAGGGTGTGGCTGCAGCAGCAGAAGCCAGCCATCTCCGAGCCAGCAGTTTCCTCCTGGAGTTCCCCAAAACAGTTGAGTCTACCCATTCCCTCCCACTTCCTCCAGCAACGAAGGTATTTGTGAGAGGCGGTGCAAAATTCCCGTCTGGCTTCAAAGGCCTTTCTCCTGGCTGCGCTCACCCACGGATCCCTGGCACATCCAGCTGGAAAGCTCTTAATGCGACCAGCTGGCAACGCGCACGTTACAAGTGCTCCTCGCTTCCCTTCTGAGATGACAGCATCTCTCAAACCCAAATGCCAGCAGCCTGGTTCAAAGCAAGCCTGAGAGTCTTTGAAAATGCTGCACTTCTGGGGAGGAACAAAAGGAGGCCGGGGACAGCTCTGCCCAGTGTCAGATCCAGAGAAGTTGGAGCCTCGTGAAAAATGGTGGCATAGCCCCCCCGCCCCAGTGCAGGGGCCAGGGCTCCCCATGTTCGAGGGTCTGTAGACCCATTTTTAACACCAGTGTGCCTGTGGAGTGGGCACACACAACACATGGGACCCTGCGTGGTTACAGTTTATTTATTTTATTCAAATGCATAGCCCTCTCTTCCTCTAAAGCAGGGGTGTCCCGGGGACCACTTTGAAAATGAGTCCACGCTCCAAGTGCCACAAAGAAGTCGGCGCTGGCCTCTATCTAAGAGGGTGCTTCAAGAAAAGGAGCATCCGGATCATGGATCTGTGCCGTCCTTGCATGCATGCCCTCATCTCTGCTCCCTTCCCCTGACTTTAATGGGGGAGGATTGTCCTGTGAGGCCGTGCTCCTAAAACCATTGAAATCCATGGCAAAACTTTGATTGATTTTAATGGGGGAGGACAAATCCATGGTGCAGAGCCATGATCTGGATGTTACAGCAGCTCTACAGAGGTCCTTGCTTGCTCCATGTGGTGGGCCCAAAAGCGGTTTGTGCCCACCGTGCAGAGCAAATGCATAGCTGACTCGTACCTGGGTGATAGCTGACATTATTGAAAGCCGGTGTGGTGTAATGGCTAACTGTGCAGTACTTGGACCAGGAGGTAGGAGGAGACCTGGTTCAAGTCTCACCTTAGCTAGAAACTCACTGGGTAACCTTTGGCCAGTCACAATAGTCTCTTTGTCTAACCTACCTCACAGGGCTGTTGTGAGGATTAAAAGTTGTGTTATATGTAAAGTGCTCGGGAGGGGAGGAGGCCCTATATAAATACTACATTAACATGACTGAAATTCACAGCTACTACAATGTTTGATAACACACCTAGTGTGCGGGCAGGATTAGGCCCAGTCCCATCCTTGACTACCAGAGCCTCCCCTTCATCCACAGCGTGTGCCAATTTAGGTCTCTGTATTTCTGGTTCCTCTCCTTTGGCCAGGGCAGAGATCTGGAGAGCCCCAGCACTGGGGTGGGAGAGCTGAAGTCAGCAGGGGCGCTAAGGTGAAGATCCAGCTCCACAATCAAAAGGCAGAAGCCCTGAATAATTCAGCTTGCCGCTGCTTTACCACGGCTGCGGGGAGTGGCCTGAGCACCACTCTGCCTGCTCAGCCGGCTGCCTTTCTGAACGAGCTGGGAGTACGCTACCACCCTGGCAGCATTTAAGAGACTCCTGTCCAGGCTCCTAATTACTGTGCTTTTAATGTGAGCCAATTATCCAGTTACATGCCCCACCTCCCCACCTGGCTGGCACCATTAGTCACACTCTTGTTTTCTAACTTATAAGATTTAATTGAACCTTCAGAGACCAGGGGGCTCAGGGGTCAAACAATGGGAAGGGAGTCATTAGTACTGACGCCGCACACAGCCCGCTTTCGGGGGGGAGAGGGACATGGTGCTCCCTGCCGATAATCAGCAACTGCTGCTGCACGGGGGCTTGTATGAGGTCAGACTCAAGAGCCTAGTGGAGTTGTGACACAAAAAGGAAACAGAACTTGAAAAGATGCCAAAGATGATCATGGGTAGGTAAGGGCTGCCGTACGAGAAGAGGTTTGGTACATTAGGGCTCTTCAGTTGATGCTGGATATAATAGAAGTTTACAAAGTCCCAAGCAGCGCAGAATAAGAAATAGGGAGTTGTTATTTATCCCTTCGCGCTGGGGTGGGGTTGGGAGCCACTCTCAGCAGGGCTGCTCCAAGGCTCCCTGGTCCTGCGTCTGACTCCATTGCAACCAGTTCTCAGCAGCTGAACTGCAGCTGCTCCTCAGGCCCTCTGCAACCAGAACCGCAGAGCCCCGGCTTCACCCGCCAGTGGTGAGGCAGGAGAAGTTTGGGTGACTGTGTCTTACGGAGCTCTCAGCCCTATGAAAAATTCATAATACGTCTCTTGGGGTTGGGAACTTTGCCCGCCCCTGTACTAGAACCGGGGGACACCTGATGAAATTAACTGGCAACATATTTAAAAGAAATAAAAGGAAACTTTCCCCCCCCCCACACACACACCGTGCCATTAACCTGCGGAACTCCTTGCCTGAGGATATCGTGACGACCAATAACATAACTGAGTTGGTGGGGGAACAATAAAATAAAGGCACTGGGTAAATTCCTAGAGGACAGATCCATAAATAAATGGCTATTAATCAAATTGGAGCTATCAGGTTCATTGTCAGAATCGCAGGAACGGATCACTCTGTTATGACCCATTGTGCACGTCACTGATGCCATGGAAGTTGGTCACCTCCAGTGACAGGCTAGATGGGCCAGTGGTCGGATCCAGTATAGCAGCCCTTGAGTTTTTATATCTTAGTATCTGACCAATCACAAGAAAATGCTACTCCACTGGGAACCGTTAGAGTAAGGGGAGTGGGAGATGGGACTCCTGGCTATTACGCTCACTCATGGTATAGCCCCAAGCGCTTCACTGGCTCGCTCTCTGCCTCGCTTTCCCAATCCAGGACAACTCCCCCATCCCAGGGCGGCTGCAATGAAATGCCACCTGCAAATCGTGCTCCCTAAGAAGTGAGGATTAGGCCCCGCTGCCTGCGGGCCCTTTAAGACAGGATTCCAAAGGACACTTAAGAGTTTGAAGGATCATCCCTGAGGATTTGACTCCGGGGAACTGAATTCGGTCCCCGTTGGATAGGATTGTGCTCCTGAGGTTTGCTAAGCATGGGGGCAGGGAAGGCAGGAATCAAGCCAGAGGTGCTGACGTGTTGGAGGTCAGGCAGGAGGGGGCGGCAGTGACCCCCATCGCCGGGCTCTCCAAGAAGAGCCCAGGAGGCAGCCTGTGTGCAAGGCGGCTTTATTGCTGTGTCCATAAAGCCCGGACTGCCTCATTCGTTTTTCTTGTTTCTGCTCATGTCTGTCGAGATGCCCAGGCACGCGGAGAGGCCAGGGGTGGTGCCTCAGGGCTGCAGGAGCTTGCACAGTTCCTGGGCAGAGGTGACAGGGAGGGAGCAGGCAAAGTTTTCGCAGAGGTAAGCAGTGGCTTTCCCGTCTTTCCTCTCCAGGGAGGAGAGGAAGGGCAAGTGGCGGTACAGGAACCCTGCGCGGTCACCATCAGCCAGCATCAGCACCTGGGGGAAGAGAGAGAGAGGGTCAGGCCCTGCGGGTCTGTGTGTAGGATTACCAGGTTTTGTTAAAGAGGGACAACTTGTGTGCTGCCTCCTATTGCCTCCATTTGTGTAAATATGTATAAATTAGCATAAATTAACTACCCACAGAGCCACTGCCCGACTGCAACCTGATACACAGCTCCCCACACATGGGACACACCCTCACAGTAGGAGACACTCCCCTCCGTCAAGCCCAGACAGCGAGTTCAACCCCTCCACAGACCTCCTTGCCCAGGGGCCTCCACCCCATGTTTGGCTGCCAGCTGCCCAGGCCCAGAGCAGGGGGTCTCAGCTTTCTCTCCCGAGATGCCCCCTCTCCCAGTATAGATGCCTTGCCAGGCATGGCACCTCTATTCAGCTGCTACTTCCACCTGCACCGAAACACTCAACCCCCCCACGCTCCACCTACACTTGTACTCTCCCCCCCGCCCCCAGGGGACAGCAGCCGCCGCCACAGAGGTGTGGGTCACAGTGGACAGAGTGGGAGAGGTCAACGGGGAGAGAGAAGGGAAGTCTCTGTGCTGGATGCGGGGGGGCTGGGGTGCCACGTACCACATGTGAGAGGAAGGGGGGCAAAGTCTAAAGCAAGGGTGGGGAACCATCTTTTCCTTCCCAGGGGCCACTTTAAAAATTAGAACAAGCTCCATGGGCCAGACTGGAGATGGGGCAGGGTTGCAAACTGTGCCGGTTTTTCCAGGACACTTATGAAAAATGCACGTTGCAGGGCCTGTATTGGCAGCCCCCCCCCCCGGTCTAAAACCTTTGAGCCTCACCTTTTCCTCAAGGCTGCTCTCCATTCTTTGTCAAGTACAGCCTTCCTCCATCCTGGAAAGGTGCCGTTCCCTGCAACTCCTGCTCCCACCAGGACAGCGACCCTGCTTGTATAACTGTATGCTCCTTGGGGCAAGGAGGACACAGCCTTTTTCTGTCCCTGCGGTCCCATGTCTGCTGAGGGGACAGATTTTTCCCAGAGAGATTTGCACCTACAACATTGGGACTGGATTTTCCAACGAGCTCAGAAAATCTTGTACACGAGGAGTGACACAAGCTGAAGCTGCTGCAAGGGTGTAGCTATATGAGGTGGGGCCCATGTGCCTGGGGGCCCCATCCCATAGGGAATGTGTGCCTGGGTAAGTGGGTGATTAGCACCCACTGAAGCCTTGCTCACTATCTCAGGCTGCAAAAGGGAGCCAGGAGAAGAGGGGGAGGGAGGGCCAGCTTTGGGGGCAGGTGATGATTGGGTTTCACTGGCACGGATAATATAACGTGTTTTATTTAGACAGTAGCCGCTGCCCACCATCGCAATATTAGTATAATACAATAAAGACCATAAAACAACTTAAAATCCATGTCAGAGCTATTTTAAATTGGTTTAAAAGGAGGATGAGGTAATGGGGGAGGGAAAATGACTTCAAGGGGAATCGGTAGTGGATCCTAGATTAAAAGCACCTGGAGGATGGGACAAAATGTCTTTAAAAATGCTTTTCGAAGGTGAGGTGGGAGAACGGAGACAAATATGCAGAGGGAGCAAGTTCCACGCTGAGGGGCCCGCCGCTGCAAAGGCCCGATTGCCCGCCGACTTAAGGTGCGATGGTGGGATCCCCCAAACAGGGCGGGTGGTTAGTCCGGAGTGCAGCCAGCCAGCAGGGCTGGGAGCCAGAGCCTTAAATATCAGCAGCGTAAGCTTAAATTCAACCCACCCTTCTCTGGGCAGTCACTGCAGAGAATGCAGGTGTAATGTGATCACCTGGGCTCCAGGAAGGATAGGAATCCGTTCACCCATTCCGCCCTGGCCGCTGGGTGAATATCTGCCCCCTGGCTTGGGGCTCAGGTGGGGAGGGCATCCAGAGAGGGACGGCCCACGCAAGGGAGGCCCAGGGTTACAAGCCCTCCCCACTCATGGCACCGGGCTGGGAAGGGAGGGCTAACTCTGTTTAGCCTCAAAGCCCAGGGCACGGTGATCCGTGCCCCGCCCCCTCCCACAGCTGGCCCTATTAGGCTTTAAAACGCACGGTTTTCATTGAACGCAAACTGCCCTCGTCCCTCTTAAACCGTGCCAGCTTCCTGCACGCAAGGTTCGGAGCTAGAGCCCAGGCAGATCGTTGCCCAGCTGATGTCAGTGTGCTGCCAGAAGCTGGGAGAGGCCAGGGCAGGGGCTGAGTCACTGAGATCACCTCTCATCCCCACTAGTTGCTGTGCCCCTGCCTTCCCTGAATATCAGGCCCCTGTTCCCATTGGCTCGGCGTCTCTAGCTGGCTTGGTGTCGTGAGGCAAGGAGACGGCTTTACTCCCTTCCCTAGAGCACTCGCATGAACTCGCTCTCCCCGTACATCTCCTGTGCACTCTGCCCCTCCCCTCTCTCTGGGGGTCTGGCGGCTGGATCTCTCTGTCCACACATGCGGCACAGCTGCCATGGGGGCGCGGCTGAATCTGGGCCCCAGACTCTGAGGGGGGCCCTTTGAAAGCCACCTTGGTGCCACGAGGAAATGTTCAGAGGGGGCCAACACACCGCACTCACCCACTCTGAAGATTCCCTAGCACCCTGTCAAGGATGTTTTCCGAGTGGATGGGGTGGAGTGTGGGCTTCACCCCTGCCCACTCAAAAATTTCCTTCCTGGCAGGGTTGCTGCTGCCCCAGCGGCTTGGTCTGTTGAAAGCTGGGGTGGCGCTGCCTTTGTGGAGAAGCCCTGCCCCCGCGAAGACCCCACACCCTACCCTCAGGGGGGCCCAGGATTGGGACGAGCCAAGGCCTGCCACAGCGGTGCTGCGCCACTGTCCACACATCCCTTAACCTGCATCCCCAGGCTTCCTCCCCCTAAGGGCTCTGGCCCAAATATCTGAAAGACCGCCTCTTCCCTCATGGCCCCTGAGGTTAGCCAGGAGCACCTTCTTGCAGGTACCATCTGCCTGGGAAGTTTCTACAACGAGGGTAGGCAGACAGGGAGGCGTTCTTGGTGACTGCCCAGGATTATGGAGCTCCCTCCCCTTGGAGATAGATTTGGCTAAGCCTGAGCCTGTTCATCTCCTGGAAACTATGAAAGACCTTTCAGTTTGGCCTGGCATTTGGCAAGCAGGGATAGGGTTAGGGGGGGGCTGGGGTCAGGGAAAGGGTTGTGGGTATTGGTTGTAAGCCACCCTGAGCCTTAATGGGAATGAATAAATAAATCCTATTCAATACTACCCTATCCCACATCCCGTGCCCTGTACCTGGAGTAGCAGACCTGACTGCCTCTACATATAACTTCTGTCTTCTGCCCCCAGGCTTCTGCAGGGACCCCTTTTTCCATCTCAGTTTCACCCCAGAGAGAGAGTTAAACCCAGAGGAGTTCTGTTCAGGTGATTTCTAGGTCAGAGTAGAGCTGGAGGGGCTCTGGTCTCCTATTACCTAGGTCACCCTTGCAGACACACAGTTATCATTGTGTGCAGTAATAAATGGCTGAGGTGCTAATTAATTTTGAGAACGCAGAGGCCCCCTGAGCCCTGGGCATTAACGGGAAGCACATTAAGATCCAGCTAATCAGGAGGGAGGCTCTGGAGGTATAAGACAAGCGAGGACAAACTGGAATCAAAGGGGGCGGAAAATGCACCTCTAATCGGGGTTCTCTCGCTCTCTCCTGGGGAACGAGAGATGCAGCAGGAGGAGACGGAGAGACACGAGATGGCAAGTGTTATTCCATCCATCTGCAGAGAGAGAACAAGGATGCCGGTTTGGAAGCCCGTGTGACCAGAGAGGAGGCAGGAGCTCCCACTCTCCCCAGCATTCTGACAGGCCCGGTGCTTCCCTCAGCAGCCTGGGCGTGAGTTGACAGGGCCCTTCAAGAGACTATTTTCCCAGCAGATGGGACATGAATAATGAAGGGCTAACTGCAAAAGGCAGCTCCCTAAACATAGCAACTGGCTGCAGGCAGCACAGCATTTCACACAAGCTCCGGTATGTGCCGCCGCTTCCCAACATGCTCGGGGAGAGATTGGCAAGAGCAGCACCGACGGACGCAACGGACGAACTGCGGCCTCCACAAGGGGGTCACACACCGACTGCTCTGCAACCAGCACCACCAAAACCACACCAGCGTACACAGTTGCATACACTGGTTGTGCCAATCACACAGACACTGACAACATACACCACCTACTCCGGCCCAGCCACTCTCACAGTAGAACTGAAACCAATAATAGATGTGCTATCTGTGGTTAATATCCACTCCCCTGCCCCTTTGTGTACTGGCCTCCAGGCCAGAGTTACCCAGGACCCCCCAAATTCACCCTACTGGACAGTTATCCGGCTGTTAAGTGTTTACTGGGATGGCTAACCAACAAACCAAATAACCAGACAATACTGGAACGGTTAACCGATTTACTGCATTACCACGTAACCGAACGCTACCATTACTAGTCTGAAACCCAATTCTGGGGAGAGGAGGGTAAAACAGGACAGGAATTATGGGCAAATGGTACACTGTGGCATTAGGTGGTAATGCAGTAAAATCGTTCAACGGTTAATCCGCCAAACAAGAAACGGATACTGCTCGGTAACCAGTCCTTGTTGGAGAGGATCGGATACCATGAATCCGGATGGTTTACTGGATAGTGGTGGATGCCGGATTCGGGCAGAAACTCGATTCCCAGATTCTCGCTTTTCTCAGGAAGAATCCAGGTTCTCAGCTCGTTCTTGCAAATGAGAATGAGCCAAGAAATTGCCGAGGGGTGGGGGGGGGACAGGGAAACGTGAGGGAGACAACTTTTTAAAAAAAAAAAAAATCACCGCACATGGACAAAATGGTCCGTGGGGCCAGTCTGCGCATGCACAGCTCTTCTCCAGAACGGTGCTGGCGGCACCAGCGCCATTTTGGAAAAGGGCAGCCATTCTGTTGTATGTGCAAACGCCGCCGCACCTGTGCAGAACGGCTGCCGCTTTCCAAAATGGTGCGCCGCTGCTGGCACCATTTTGGAAAAGGGCTGCGCGTGTGGAGAATGGTCCTGGCAGCCATTTTACGCTTGCCCTGTGATTTTTCTTTCTCTTGGGGGGGTGAGATATCTTGTGAAAACAGAAGGGCTTCTCGTTTCAGTCCCTATGGTGGATAACTGTTTTATCTCTACCTCACAAAATCTACCTCGGCAACCGTACGCTCGACAACAATAACACGCCGCTCCCATCTAGCGCGCCACCTCCCGCCGAGCTCTCGCCTGGAGGGGCGGGGCCATGTGCCTCACAGAGCGCCATGGCATCACGAGGCTCTGAAGCGATTGGAGCCATGCTGGGAAGGGGGTGGGGCAAAGAGGATGCCACGCCCCTTTGACATAACCCCGCCCATTATGTCATGATGTGGGCAGGGCCATGTCGGAAAACGAGCAGGAAGGTTCTTATAGACCTACCCCCCCCTTTTGACATGGCTACGTCCTGCCATGTCTCCCATCTCCTGGACTCCCAGAGACAAACCTGGAGTCTCCAGGTGAAACCTAAAGATGTGACCACCCTAGCCCCATCCCAACAAACACCACTTACCGGACATCTGCTCCCATTAACAACGTCCTCTGCGTCTGCTGCAATGGTCCAAAATTTGAGCACTTGTGAACGCACGCTAGTGTGTGCGCACAGCCGCTACTGCAGAGATCATACCAACTCGTATTCCTCCTTCCCTCAGCACAGTATTTTAGGGTGAGGTGGTGGTGGTGGGAGATGGTCTGCTTGTTTTGTATGGGGGAGGGATGAAGGGACTGGGTTGCGGGGAGGGGCGGTTAGAGCGACGGTGGTGTCACTCGCGTGCTGAAGTTGACCGATTGCGGCACAGAGTCTGATTACGTACCTATGCCATGGCAGCGCAGGCAGCAAAGAAAGTTTTCTTTGCTGCCCTCATTGCGTCTGCTAAGTCATGCCCGGCTGAGCTTTTCCGGGTGGTGAGGGGGCTGGTCAGTCCAACCTCCCTCCACCTGGATTTAGAATCATCGAATGCCCGCTGTGATTTGTTTGTGGACTTTTTTGCAGATAGAATCGCTCAGATCCACCACAGTTTTGACGCAACACTTTTAGCAGTGGGTGAACCAGAGGCAGTAGAAGTCCCGCCTTGTCCTGTTTTGTGGGATGAATTTCAGAATGTGTCGCCCTCAGATGCAGGGGATGCCTGGGGTCTGTCTGAGCCACTTATTGTGAATTAGACCCATGTCCGTCCTGGCTGGTCAAGGCCAGCCGGGAGACATTAGGGCCGTTGCTGGTGGGAATTGTCAATACCTCCCTGGGGGAGGGCAGGGTGCCGGACTGCCTTAAGGAGGCTCTGGTTCGACCTCTGCTCAAGAAACCATCCCTGGACGTTGGCGTCCTTGCCAGCTAGCGGCTGGTCTCTAACCTTTCCTTTTTAGGAAAGGTTATTGAGCGGGTGGTGGCTCGGCAGTTGCAGGAGCATCTGGACTGGATTAACTTTCTCGATCCCTCATAGTCGGGTTTTTGCCCTGGAAATGGCATGGAGACTGCACTTGTGGCCTTGGTCGATGACCTCTCCCATGAGTTGGACTGGGGTCACTCGACCCTGTTGATCCTATTGGCAGCTGTGGGGGACTGGATGAGGGCGAGCCGTCTGAAGTTAAATCTCGACAAGACTGAGGTGATGGTCGTGGGGAAGTGGTGGCTCCCATCATTGATGGGATCCACGCTGCCCTGGTTTCTCAGGTTCGGAGGCTGGGGGTGCTCCTGGACCTGCAGCTCCGCCTGGATGTCCAGGTGGCAGCTGTGGCGAAAGGGACATTTCACCAATTACATCTGGTGCGTTGGCTTCGGCCGTATGTCTCTGACTCTGACCTAGCCACGATCGTCCATGCTTTTATTACCTTGAGATTGGACTACTGTAACGCACTCTACGTGGGGCTACCCTTGATCCGCCTGATTACCGACCTCCCCTCTTTCCGTAGACAGTGTAAGACCTGGCTGTTCTGCCGTGCTTTTCCTGAGGAAGAGGGGGTGGGTGGGTATGGGTTTTTTTTATATTGTGTTTTAATAGTGTCTTTTAAATCATATTATTGTTGTTTTAAAATGTTGTTAGCTGCCCCGAGATGCTTTTAGCAGGAGGGGGCGGCATACAAATATTATAAAATAAAAATAAATAAAATAAATTCTCCGCCCCCGCCCCCTTCCTCGCTGCTACAATCCCCTCCCCAGCCTACCTCACTAACACGCCTCCCCCCGCCCCCACAATCCTCCCCCCTTCAAGACAGCTCCCACCGACTCTAATGGTGAAGGATTCCCCCCCTTAGCTACTGCCCCCTCTCGGCTGTGCCCCCTGAGCTCCAGATCCCTTCCCTCAGTCCCAGAAACGCCACCATTGCCTTCCTGTCTTTGAATACTGGCCCCCAGTTACCCTGGCCTCGTCTGATTCACCCTGCCTGCCTGCCCTAATCTAGGGCACTCTAGTCTTGGGGCCAGAAGTAGGGAAGGCAGCCAGGTGGGAACTCATTGCTCCTTAAAGAGGCCACCTTCTTTGGCTGCTCCATTCTCCACGGCTGCTCTGTTCTCTTTGCTCCACCTGAAGGATGGGCAAGGACCCGTTTCTCCCTCCTTCTTCCTCGCCTCACTCCTCCATCTTCCCTCCTCCCCCCGGCTGGCTTTGTCTGGAATTAATTCCAGCAGTGATTAATTACCAATTCATGTCCAATCTGAAATTCATTATTCTTTTTTTTTTTCTTTTTTTTGCAGCCTCCCAAAGGTCTTCTCGCTTGGTCAGGATAAAGAGAAGCCAGAGCCTTCGTACTCTGTGGATGAGCAGATAATGAAATCCTTCATAATTACCCTAAAAGGCCATTAGCAGGGCAGTGATAGAACTGGGGGGGAGACCAGATCTCCAGTCCAGAGAGCCCCTTCCTCCCCCCCCCCAACCTCGTTGCATTACCGGCTCTTGGCACAAGTGGGGGGGGGCAGGCAAAGCACCTTCCCTCCCCCTGCTGATGAAAACAAGCAGGCAGTTCAGACCTGGACATGCTAACACAGCCCCACGGAACCAACCAGGGCAGTGGCTCTTGCTAACTGGCTAGAAGGGAACTCCTTCTATTTATTTATTTTATTTTTATTTTATCAATTTTTACCCCGCCCCTCCTGCCAGGCAGCTCGGGGCGGCTTCCATCAATTAAAAACACAATAAAATCAATTTAAAAACAATCATACATCTTTAAATATTGACAGGGCCACAAAACCATTAGGTGGGGGACTAAAATCCCTACCCACCCTCCCTCCCAAAGGCCTGGGCAAACAGCCAGGTCTTACAGTTCCGCCGAAATGTTAAAAGGCTTGGGGCCAGGCGAGCTTCCTCCGGAAGGGAGTTCCACAGCCGCGGTCCCACCACCGAGAATGCCCTCTCCATCGTGGCCCCCCGCTTTACACGGGGGACCTCCATTATGGCACCCCCGGCAGACCGCAGGAGCCGCTCTGGGGCGCGAAGGGCGAGGCGGTCCCTAAGGTATGGGGGGCCGAGACCGTGACCTAGAGATTTTTTTTATTTGACTCCTCTCCAGTTCCTGGATCTGGCCCATGGATCTAGTCTCTGTCCTCAAGCACCGAAAGAATGAGCTCTGGAGAGGGGATGAGGGCATGCACAAAAGGGCAGGGGACAGAACCGTGGTATAGATCCACGGTGGGGATCCTTGTCCCTCTCAAGGGCCGCTTTGAACATGAGGAGAAGCGCTGAGCGCTACGAGGCTGTAATTGTTTGGGGTGCTTGAGGGGTGCGCTCAGGAAGAGGAGGATCCAGATCATGGATCTGTCCCCTGTCCATGCCCTCATCTCTGCTCCCCTATCCTGAGTTCACTCCTTCCGTGCTTAGGGGGGGTAGGAACTGGATTCAGGGGTCAAATCCAGGAACCGGAAAGGAGCCCAATAAAAACTAGCCATGGGGCAACATTTGGCCCCTGGGTGTGAGGTTCCCACACCCCTAGCATGATTCAGACCCTCGCCTTCCTTCCCCCAGGCAGATCGCACCCCTTAGACGCTCACGCATCTGACTCCCGGGCGACCTGTCTGTGACGTTCGTGCTCATTTCTCAAAGTGACCCACAAGAAGAAAAAAGGTCCCTGTGGTACATTCCCACCCACTCCTTCCTACAAGCACAACAACTTGTTCTTGAACCTTGTCCTTACATGAAGCCTTTCTCCAGGACTCCTACAACGGGAGTTATATTCTGCCTCACTGATTCCTCCCCCCTCTTTCTGGTCCCACTTGTATCCAATATTCATCCCTGCTTCTTTCAAACACCAAAACAAGCAGTTACAGATGCTGTGTACCAGCCCAGAGCTGGCTGGGCATGATCCCCCTTTTAACTGTTAGTTAAGCTGGGAAAGTTCTTTGGGATCAAAGGTGTGAGAGCAAGGGTGGGAAACTTTCCCCTTCTTGTGGGCTACTTATTAGTACAAGCACCATGGACTGCCTAGGAGTGGAGGGAGAGGATGTGTGCTCAGAAAGGAGGGTCTACGAATAGGGATCTTTTCCAGGGTTGGGGAAGCTTTTCTCTCCCGGGGCTACTTTCCAGGTTAGTACAAGCTCAGAAAGTTGCCTAGAAGTTGGCTGAGGGGATGCTCTTAGGAAGAGGAGGAATCTGTCCCTGATCTTTGTGTGCTGCCCTCATCTCTGCCCCTGTACCCTGAGATGAGTCTTTAGCACTTGGGAGTAGGAACTGGATCCAGGGGCCAGATCCAGGAACTGGAAAGGGGTCAAACGAAAACTAAATGTGGGCCCTCAGGCCTGAGATTTCCCCACCCCTGATCCAACCCCCTATCCTTGAGCGCATCTACCAGAGAGCAAGGGTAGGAACTGGATCCAGGGGCCAGATCCAGGAACTGGAAAAGGGGCCACGTAACGGACAGGTGTCAGCCGGATTTAGCCCACAAGCCGCAGGTTTCTCACGCCTGTGCAGACGCGCGCAAGGCATTTGCATTAGTATCAGCACTCTTGGTACACAGAATAGACTACTGCAAATAAGACATGCACAAAACAAGGGTAAAGAAGGGCCCCCATTTCCAGATATGGTTATCTAAGGAAAGGATTGGACAGGCCACCCTACAGGTGTTGGCATCCACTGATATCCTCAGCAACGCGCTATCAGAAAGGCAGAGAAAACAAAATGAAAAACATCGTAACACCAGAAATCTATGGTGCGACCACACAGAGAATACCGTGTCCGGTTCTGGTCGCCTCGTCTCAGCTGAACTGGGAAAGTTGCAGAGAAGGGCAACTCCGCCTTGGACCATTTTTGAGAGGCTTCCTTACAAGGAAAGGCTCAACGAGTTAGGGCTCTTCAGCTTCGAAGATGGAGAGGGGACAGGACAGACGTTTACAAGATCATGAGTGGTGTGGAACAGGGAAATAGGGAGCTATTTACCGTTTCTACAAATAGCGGAACCAGGAGTCACTCCATGAGATTAACAGACAGTAGATTTAAAACAAATAAAAGCACTTTTCCACCCCACATACAATAAATCTGTGGAACTCATTGCCACAGGACATAGTACAAGCCTGTATCGTAAGTGGTTACAAAAAGGGACTGGATACATTTTTGGAGGCCAGGTCTGTGATAGGTTAGTCAGGGGAAAAAGGTCATTGATGGTTGGGAGCAGGGAGAGTGTGTGTCCGGAAATGGATTACAGGACGCTGGGCTAGATGAACCACTGGTCTGGCCCAGTAATGGCACTTATGTTCTCCTTACATTAAACAATCCCCCCACCTCGTACAACATTAACTACCTTCTCCCTACAGGTTCCCCAGATGCTGGTATCTCATGTTAGTCTGCCAGCTTGGTCAACCTCGACTCTGTTTTATCACTGGCTTCTTGTTCCAAGATGAATTTTGCTGTGAAGATTTGCAAGGAAATTAATTACTAGAATGGCCTAATTAATTATGTTAACGCAGACAAGTTTAGCACCCAGTGGCTTGCTAGCCCGGGGTGTTGGGAGATTTGTTGACGTTTCCGAACTCCTGACACGGCGCGTCTCCAAAGCCAGCCAGGGTGCATGAGTCAGGGATGCTCCACACCACCCACTGGTTAATGAGGGTGTGGGGGTGTGAAGAGGCAGTAAGGAAGTAGGCGGAAACTGAGGATGGAGAAGCAGGGGACTGTCCTCTGAGCCACCAGCCTCACAATAAAATGTGGTAGATCTTCCAAGAGAAAGAAGCGTAACTTGGGCTGTGTAATGGGACGGGCTTTAGCCCCTTTAAGGCCAGCCTGTCAATCACTTTGGCCCCACCCCCTGGGTGGAGTATAAGAGGGGAAAGGCTGCAGAGCCAAGGCAGTCTGCTGTGAGTTGTCAAGGGTGGAGGAGCTCAGGGAAAGTAGGCTATTGCCTGAGAGCTGGCCTGGGTTCTGAATCCAAAGGATCATGAAGGAGAAATTAGCACAAGTGCCTAGGAAGGGGTCTGCTGTGGAAGGAATTGGGGAAGCACTGGGACTCTAAGGAGGGGCTCTCATCTACACTGTGTTTTAAGTGATCTTGGAAAACTGGTAACTGAGTGAAGAATAAAATAGGGATTGAGCCTGATTCATGCCTGAGTGCTTGGAGGCTAATCCTGAGAGGACTTACATTGGCTCAGGCAGCCATGCATTACACCCTGCCATCACCAGCCTTCAAGGGATCACACTGAGCTGGGATTATGGTCCCATCTCCCTCACCGCACTCTGAGCATCATGCTTGGAAGCTATACTTGCTTACATAAGAAGTGCCAGACTGGGTCAGACCAATGGTCCATCGAGCCCAGCACCCTGCCTCCGACAGTGGCCAGTCACGAGGGCCTGGGAGAAACACCCAACAGGTCACCATGCTATTCATTCCCTGTGGGTCATCCCCAGGCTCCTGACAGTAAAGGGTTTTGCTCTCCAATCCTATCTGGCTAACAGCAGCTAATGGAACTATCTTCCAGAAAGCAGCACAGGGGATAAGAACCCATGACCTTTGGCTTCTGGAGCAAGGAGTCTTACCACTAGACCACCAAGCCCTGCTTAGCACAGGGGATTAGAACCTGTGACCTTTAGCTTCCTCAGCAAGGAGTCTTACCGCTAGACCACCAAGCCCTGCTTCTTCTCTGTTGCCTTCAACAGAGCAAGCCGCACAGGGGTGGTGGTTACTGAAGGCTAGGGAAGGCTTCACCTACCTGAACAATCCTCATCCTACCGCTGGTCTGCCAACTGGCGTTGTGCTGAGCGGTTGGTTCTCCAAGTGTGTGTGAGCACGCATGCGTGTGATGAAAATTTCCTTCTTCCCCCATTGTTCCCCCTTCATAGCGCTGCCTCATATGCTTAAACACACATCTCCACTCTGCATATACGTTATGGAACTCCCTCCCCTTAGAGATTCATCTAAGCCTGTGCCTGCTCATCTTCTGGAAACAATGCAAGACCTTCTTGTTTGGCTGGGCATTTGGCAGGCAGGGATAGGGTTGTGGGGGGAGTTAGGGGGATTTTTAAAGATGTTTTTATTGGCTGTAAGCTGCCCTGAGCCTTAATGGGGAGGACAGCATATAAATTTGAATAAATACAATATACCACTGGGATGACAGCCATCTCCAGGGGGGGACTGACCTCACTGCATACACATGCAGTGAAGGCAATTCTCCTGCCCTGCCGCTCCCTCTCCCCTGAACAAACGTAGGTCACAGATGCTCTATTACTATTATTTATATAGTGACAGAAATGCACCTGGTGCTGTAGTATAATTAATCGGAGACAGTTCTCTGCCCCGAGGCGCTTACAACCTAGGATGGTGCTTACAACTAGGAAGGCTCTAGCCAGCACATGGCAGAGGAGGGGGCTGTCTTGGCATCCCCAAACACGGGACTACCCACCCAGTATAGAAAAGGCAGAAAGGTCTAATTAACTGACAGTCTAACACGAACGAGTCTCTGGGCAAGCTGAACTCTTGGGAAAAGGAATGCAGGATTTGGGGGCCCAAGTGGCATTCAAATCTAAAAGTCAACGATCCCTCTCATGATGATCCTACTGTGGTTCTCTTGCCCCCACAGCGGGTCTCAAGCAGGGATCCTTGCGTGTTGCATATCCCCCCCGTGGAGAAAAGGAATTTACGATGTTGCCTGCTCAGGAGTTCAAGTACAGAGTGAGTCAAATCTCCTGCAAAGGGAAGCGGAGCCTTGGAAGCTCATTCAGCCCCCTCCCTGGAGGAATCTGGGACTCTGTTCCACTTTGAGCTCAGCAAGACTTTGCCCCAAGTAGCTGAACTAGTTTCTTGTTCCCTGAAGGGAATTGAGCGCATGGTTCCCGCCCCCCCCCCGGCCTCGCGTTGTCAGGGACACTGTGCAGAGCCTCCTACCAAATTCAGGCACTCTGATCCGGTGACATTTTAGACAGACATCTGTGATGGCACATGGTCCGGCTTTTTGATTCTGCATCGTAGGCGTTTCCTTGGCAACCTGTGGCCAGCGTACCGTTTGAGAGCTGCCCATTGTGCTTCTCGAAGTCTCCTGGATCTGGGTCACCTAGCGCCGGCTGCCAATGTCTAAAAGTTGCTAACTGTTCATTGGCGCGGGGAGGGAGAAGGAGTTGAGGGTCTCAAAGCAGATCCCATGGTCCAAGGACTGGGCCAGCAGTGCATCTCGCCCTTCATGGGGGCTTTTTCAACCCAAATGAGGGCCACGGTGGTACGACAGCATCCAGCAAACATACCCTGGGTAACAACAGGATGCCCGTGTGTAAGACGGCTAGTCTGGCTCTTCTCACCGGCACAATGTGCAAAAAAAAAACCCAGCAGCAACGAGACACTAGTACAAATCCTGGCACAAACTGGAACTCTGGCCTGGAAAAGTCCCTTCTACTTGGGACACCTGCCATTAGCCTCCTTACCCTCAACTGCTGTCTCTCTCCCACCATGTGCTCTGAACTGTGCCCAAAGCCAGATACTCGCAGGACATTTCAGTTCCCATTTCTCTGCTTTTGTGAGGAGTCTGGCAAAGAGGGAAGTGACGTCAGTCCCTTCTTTGTTCCAAACAGTAAGGAACCAAGCCTTGAACCGGCAATCTTGGGGCTAGTGGCTGGCTTGAAAGCACCGCTGCCATGTTCTGACTGGGCCCAGGCTTTTACCTGTAACACTGCTGTGCTGGCTAGGCCACACCCCCGATTGGCCTTTGGTCCGGCCTTGTCCCTTGCCCTTCCTCCAGGGACGGTCAAGAAATAAAGTCAGGACACAGGCCGACACGTCGAAACCTGGAGTCAGTCTGTATGAGGAGGCCATACACAGGATCCAGGCAATGAGTCCAATGTGAAAAGCTCAGGCCAGCTGAGCGATTGGACCAGAAGGCAGGCAGGGTGGAGAAGCGCAGCGAGTAAGGACACCTCGGGGGTCAGGTGTGGCTGACAGGCCTCCAGACGAAGTGAGGCGGAAGGAACAGCTGGGACCTTGAGAAGCGAGGCCGAGGGAGCCGATAAAAGGTGGAGACAAGGCTCACCGTAACCGACCCATTGACCAGCCTGTACCAGACATTTCTTTCCACTCCTTTACAAGGGCGGCTGGCGGGTTGGGCCAATCAGGAGGAGCGGGCGGGGCCCAGGAAGCCGACAAAGCTCAGCCAGGTTTGTCAACGCAGAGGGGCTTCAACTAGGGAGCAGATCCCGACAGTCACCTCCACCCTTCCTGTCCTGGTCCTCTGGCCTGCATCTACCCTGGACCCTGCTCTGTCCTGGTTCTGTCTTGGGATTTGCCTGGACTCTGATCTGTCCTGAATCAGCCTTGGCCCCGATTCCACTCCCTGGACCTGATCCTTTCAGCCTCTGAAAACCCAGTCCTGACAGCAATAGAACATGTCAGCCCTCCTCTGCTGACTGCTGCTACCGACCACCTTGTAACCAAGCCAAGTACACGCACCTGAGACTTCGCATCCGCCTGAATGTTTGTTTGTCTTCTCCCATGTCTCTCCCGCTGTCCCCTCTCCTTGTCTCCCCCTCCTTGTCTTTTANTTTTAGATTGTAAGCCACAGGCAGGGACCGCATCTGATTGTATGTTCTGTACAGCGCCAGGTTGCAACTGGCGCTTTATAAATGTTTAATAATAATAATAATAATGAAGTGATGACCAGATTCCTCCATATTTCACAAGCCAAGGCCACTGCGTAGGCCTCATTCCACGTGAAGCCCAACTGGGCGAGATCTTTGTCGATTGTGTTGCACCACCTGAGACAGGCGCCTAGCTAGGTAGAAACGGGCCCTGGGACAGAAGACGGAATGGGGCGCTCCACTCCGGTGCGCCTATGAACGCTACCAGAGTGTGGGCCCCCCCAGGCTCGTGGCGCCCGATTCAGCTGCACCTATTACAGCTACACCGCTAACCTAAGAGGTGGGCATCCCGATTTCCTCTTCCTGGGCAGTCTCCGCATCAGGTGCGGAGAAGGGCAACAAAAACGATCAAGGATTTGGAGTGGCTTCTGTACCAGGAGAGGCTCGATAGGTTAAGGCTCTTTGGCTTGGAGAAGAGGTGATGGAGAGGAGACAGGATAGACGTTTATAACATCACGAGTGACGTAGAACAAGTAAATAGGGAGCGGATATTTACACGCTCAAATAATACTAGAACTAGGGGGCACGTCATGAAACGCACAAACAGCAGATTTAAAATAAACAAAATGAAGTACTCTTTCATTCAATGTACAATTAATTTGTGGAACCTGTTGCCAGAGGACGTTGGGAAAGCCGGTAACGTCATTTGGGTTCAAACAGGGATTGGATAAGTTCTTGGAAGATAGGCCCATCGATGGCTATTAGTCAAGGTGGTCAGGGCACGCAACCTCAGACTGTCGGGGGCTGGGAGCGAAGAGCAGGGAGTGAATCACTCTGTTATGGTCTGTTGGGTACTCAGGGTTGGCCTTAATACAGAGTGACCCGGGACAATTGCCTTGGGACCTGTTTTTTCCCTCAATTTTCCAGGCCCCCACAGCGGCTCCCATTTCCCCCAGGTAAGGCTGTGGGCCCCCAAAATCTGACCACCTCTAGGACCCCACAGAAGGTATCCCTGAGGGGGCAGGGTCAAGGAGCGGGGTGGGGGGCACCGGAGTCTTACAGTTTATCTTTGCCCTAGGCCTGGAAAATTCTATGGCCGGCTCCATGGGTACTTCTCCAAAGTGACCAAGAGCGGCCACTGTTGGAGATAGCATGCTGGGCTCGGAAGGACCATTGGTCTGACCCAGTATGACGCTTCACTTCTTATGTTCATCTTGTCTGAACTGCTAGTCTGAATGTCTCCAGTCTATTCAGATGTCCAAGCCAGCTGAGTCTCCATCTCTTGATAAGTTCAGTGGCTGCTCTGTCTGTTGTCAAATGCTGCTGGGAGTTACCTTTTCCAGCCATTTAACACTAAGGTCTTTTCTTAAAACATTTACTGTCAAAACCATCTGAGGTTGCTTCTTAGGAGCCTGTGTTCTGGAGCTAGATAGAAGCACGGATACTGCATTGCTGTTTAACTTTGTCTTGTGTCTCACATTCTTCTGTTTCCAGATGTTAGCCTGCATTACTAATGCCCCATGACTTCTTGATGTATGTTACCATTATCTGCGACGAGGCTTCCCAAATAGCACCGCTCCCCAACCTTTCCCTAATATATCTGCTCCATCTTGCACCAGAATGGCATGACTCATAAAAGGGAGATAAGTGTCAGGTAAACCCTTGCCTGACAATCTGGGAGGCGTCTGCCTTCAGCTGCTCCGCGTGGGCTTTATCTCCGTGTCCGCCTTGATGAAATCAAAATTATGCGGCAGAGACAGGATCTTTCATTGAAGGCTCTGGAGCCAGCAGCGAGAGAGAGGCCATTGTCACCAAAATGGTTTCAGGACTCTGACATCTTCTCCATTAAAGACTGTTTGACCGGTGCGTGCTGCTGATTTCAGCTGATTTGCTCCCTTCTTGCTGCTGATTTCAGCACTGGGAGAAGTCCAGGTCTGTGAAACTAGGAAGCAATTTCAGATTTTGGTCTGGGCCCATCCCAGTGTAAATGGACAGCAAGCGTACTTCTAGGGACAGACAGCATGGTCATCTTGGAACTGGACATCCCGCGTTCAAATCCTGGTTTTGTTGGCTAGTCGCTTCACTGTAACCTGGGGGTGATGGTGGAGACAGGCCTGACTGTGGTATCCCAGTGTAATGGGAGCTTCTGAAATGAAGGACAGTCTTCTTGGATTAAAACAGACAGGCAACTTGCTGATCATCGTCTAGCTAACTGCTAATTATCTCCCAGACCAATGCAAAATGTGGGATGGACCAGCTTGGATCCATTACTAAACAGGGGGCACTCATGCACCCTGTCCTGGGATCATGAAACAGGTCCTTCACAAATGTTACTCTGTGTATAATGGGTTCAGTGGCGGTGGAGTGCCAGCCTTCATTTCCATCAATGGGACTCGCATGGTCTTCTTGAAATGACAACAATGGGTGGACGGCCAAAGCTCCCCTCTGATTTCTAACTAAAGGCCATCAACAAGTCAGTCTGCTTTCCTGAGGGGGGGTGGGGGGTGTCACATCTCACTTCCTGTTTTGAGATGATGTCACTTCCTATGTGATCTAAACGCCACTTTTGATGGCACATCCAACGAAGATCAAAAGATTCTCTCTTCTGCTGTCTGTATCCCAGAAAAGCTGAAAGTTCAGTTCATGGCCTGTGATGAGGATCTGGTGCCTCCTAATGAAGTGTCACTAAGTTCTCCCCTCTAGGAGTGTCCTTGTCTCTGGCCTCTCAGGCAGCCACTAGGGTTTCTGCAGTCCTTCCACTAGAGACCACGGGCTGAGAAACCTTTCCTCCCGGGGGCCACTTTGAAAATCAATACAAGCTCCGAGGGCTACAGAGAAGCTGGGGAATGGCAAGGCTTAAGGAGTGTGCTCAGAGAAGAGAAAGGAAGAGAAGGGTCCAGATCATGGATCTTTGCCAAGGATCCACCCCCCTATCCTCCTATGTATATACCCTCATCTCTGCTCCCTTCCCGGGAGCTCGCTCTTTCAGTGCCTGAGGGTAAGAGCTGGATCCATGGGCCAGATCCAGGAACAGCCACAGGCTCAACTAGACACTGGCGCTGAGGAAGGACTGACTGGGCGAGTTTCAACAGCAGTAGATCAGACTACGTGTTAATAATGATTCCTTGGAAAGTAGGAGTCTAGGAAACACTCTTTCCGCTCACCAGCCAGAAACCACCTGCTGTTGCCTGCCACGACCCCAATCCCACAATCCTTTGAAGTCACGTTCCACAATCTCCCTGAGAACCCTAATGACTAAGCCCCGATCGGTGACGATCTGTGGTGGTTTTCTTGCTTCCTAACTCTCCAAAAACGGCGGCGGATTCCAGGTGCTGAGGGAGAATTTATTTGCAGGGATCCACCTTCCTCTTCTCTCCTGCCTCTTTACTTTCGTCCCCACGCTCCCCCCCCCTGGTTTGTGGCACTTGAACGAGTGTCTTTAAACAGTGGGGCCCTTTTGCTTCCCCGGCTCCTCTCGCTGCAGTCGGAAGAAATTGAATTAAGATGGTGAGAAGCGGAATTTAATTTCCATGCCGTTTGATTTGCTTATGCTCCCCGGTCTGTTCGTTGACTGCAGCCCCTCCCCGAACCTGTTCAGGTTGCAGAGAACAAAGGCTGACACAGCTGTTGGGAAGGGAGTAATTTATTAACAGTAGCACTGGCGGGTTTGGCTCCCTGCTGCCAACATAGTGTGTTCAATGCCTGCAAACTGGGTCACCGCCTTTAATCCTGCACAAAGGGAGGGGGAGGAAGCCGAACTGGAAAGAAACCTGGGCGCCGAGCAGGGACTAACTCGGGCCTATGATGGGTTCACAATTCCAGCACCAGAGACCTTCTGCAGCAAGGGGGGAGGAACCTTAGGCCCCAGGGCCCAAATGCAGCCCATAAAATAGTTTCTTTTCGGCCCTTTTCCAGCTCCTGGATCTGGCCCCTGTTCCAGGGGGTGTAGCTAAGTGGGAATGGGCCCCCTGCTGGGGCATTCCACTCCAGTTCTACCAGCTGTGGGGAGCTCCCCAGCCGAGACTCGCCCCCCCCCCCTCCTGTTTCGGGATTGGCTGGCAGGGAGGGCCAGAGCTCTGCAGCCCTGGTGATTCCGAGGAGCAGCTGCTGAGAGTTGGATGCAATGAAGACAGACACAGGAATGAACTTGAATTGCCCGAGAGTCAGACGTGGTTTCCGAGCCGCAGTTTGCCCACCCTTGGCATGCACCCCCGGCACCGATCCATGATCTGGACCCTCCTCTTCCTGAGCGCACCCCTTAAGCACCCCCGCCCCCGACTTCTAGCCAGCCCTCGGAGCATGTACTCATTTCCAGAGTGGCTGCTTGGGAGGGAAAAGGCTCCTTGCTCCTCATCTACAAACAGCAACCACCTGCCTGAGGCTACAGGGAATTCACCCCAAGCTGAATCTCCGCACCCAGTGCCTCCTCATTCTGCCCTAGTCATACCTCACTTCCTGTCTGGCCCCAGCCGTTGCCCTGCCTCCCAGCTTCCTGATTGGCTTCCAGCCGGTAGCACCAGAAAGCCACAGTCTCTGTTACTGGCCCCTGCTCTCGTCTTGCTTCTTCAAGTCCCCTTCACTCTTGCTCCCTGGTTCTCCCCTTCCTTGATTTGCCCCAGCCTTGCCTCGTTGGTTCCCTGTTCCCCCTCCGTAGCCATGCTCTCTTTCCTGCTCTGGTCTTCCTCCCCCTGGTCTTGCTCCCCACACTCCAGTCCTGGTCCCGGCCCTGATCCTGAGTCCTGGTCCCAATTCTGACCACGAGCTTCAATCCCCACGTCTGCCCGCACCCCCGATGCCCCTCTTCGCCCCTGACTCTCACACAGGCCTCTCTGGGGCCAGAGATGCAAGACCCATGACTTGCAAGACTCCCAGGTCTCTGCTTGATGCTAGCACTTTAGTATGCAGCTTTTGGGGCTCACTGGTATCCAAATTGCGAGGCCCAGGCACTCCGGCCAGGTGCTGCTGCCGGAGACATGAACCTGGTCCAGATGTTGACAACTATGCGCCTTTCTTCCCGCCCTGCAGCAATCCTGTCCGATCCTCCCCCTGCTTCATTCGACTTGACCCGTTCCCAAAGAAGCAAGCTGTCAATCACAGGGAGGCTGGGTGAGGCCCAGCAAATGTGACAGCTGCCCTGGGAGCCAGCTGTCGCACTGCTGCTAGGAGGGCAGCGCACCTGGGCCGCAGCAAGCAGAGTACCTTTTCCTTTCCTGAGGCATAGCCAACTCTGATCCCCGGCGGTGACATTGCAAAGCCTTCCCCTCCCATCTAGGGGACCTGGCTTTCACGCAGCAAGACACGGCTCTAAACTGGGTGGATGAAGCAGTTAGATCGTACTTGGGGAGCAGGGAGCGACACGTGCCACGGAATGACGTTCCAACACCACGCACACAAACCCTGATCAGATATGCCTTAAGATACACTCAACTGCCAGGCAGAGCCCAACCCCAGTCGTAACATTTAAAGGATGGCAGAAAATTCCCCCAGCGACCGACAGGAGAGTCACCCGCGCCCCACTGCACAGAAGGCACTAAGTGCCAGGGGACCGCTGGAAACATGTCCAAAAAGCTGAATTCATGGCTGCAGGGGCAAGCGGGTGGAGAGTGATTTTGGGGGGGAGTTAGCGGATCAAGGGTCTGGGTTTGGGATGTTAAGTCGGAGGCTGGTGGGATGGAGAAAGCATTAAGGGTTGGGGCCATGGGGGATGTTAGTGGACACTGGGAAGGGGCTCGAGAATAGGATCAGGACGAGAGTACAGATGTGAGGCTGCTTCTGGGGACAGACAAGCAGGGCACGAAGGGGGAGGGAAGGAGGCAAGGCGGGATCGGGAAGAGCTGTTCCACCCAGAGCTAACCTGTCGTTCAGGCCCTGCATGAAGCCCCTCCCATCGCTGTTCCAAAGAAGGGTGGGGTACATTGTACAAAAACCAGGATTTGAACTCGGGATGTCCAGTTCCAAGATGCCACTGCTCGTGAGGAGACCTCGGCAGCAGCACGACAGTGGTGAAAGAGCGGGGCCTTCTTAGGAGTGGCAGGGCTTCCGGAAGGCCTGCTGCTCGGTCCCACGTCCCCACGGTGCTGCCCCCTTTGCCCTCAGCCCTGCCGACTGCCAGGCCGGCCATGATTCTACCCAGGTGTCTATGGCTAAGGGATGGCCTTCTAGCTGTGCGGGCAACCAATCAGGAAGCTGGAGGGAAGGGGCGTGTGGCAAGGGGGTGGGGACAGCGGCATTGAAAAGGCGGCCACAGCCCCCGAGCCCCAGGGGTACCGGTTCAAGAGTCCTGATATCTGCTTCTGGAGGGGGTCGTGAGATAGGGATGGGGGGGAAATGAGTGGAACAAGGTGCCAAGGTCTGGGTTTGAGAGATTAAGTCAGAGGGTGGTTAGGTTTGGCGGACTGGAGGCAGCGGAGTGAGGAGTCAGCAGGGATGTTGGTGGCCACTGGGGAAGGAGCCAAGAGTAGGGTTAGGATGAGAGTTCAGAAGTGGGGGGCCGGGTCCAAGGCAGAGGAGGAGGTTCTGGTTGAGTCCGAGAGTCCAGAACGGGGGGCACAGGGTGGGAGGAGGGGAAGATTGCGAGAGGTTTTACGTGTGTCTTTGGCAGCGGAAGGAAGATGGGTTGTGTTCTGGGTCGGTCTGTCCGTGGGGCTGACCCACGTAGGGGAGCTGGTGGATGGAGGGCAGAGCAGACACACAAAGGCAGCCAGAAGTTGGCACCTGCAAAATTCCACCAGGCAAAACCTTTTGCCCCCTCTCATAAGACTAAAGTGCTGCTCTTGGACATGTACAGAGTGCCAGTGTTGGGAAGAGATTGTGCGGTGAGGTGCACTATCATTATCATCAATAATTAACATAGCAATTTCAGTGTCCAAAGAGCTTTACTAGCTCTGTCTAGTTTACCCTCGCAACAGCCTTGTGAAGTATGGCCTTTTTTATTCCCATTTTACAGATGGGGGAACTAAGGCTGAGAGCAGTGACTTACCCAAGGTCACCCAGTGAGTTCATGGCAAAGACGGGATTTGAATCCTGCTTTCCCAGGTCCACATCCAACAGCTTATTTACGTGTGGCTCTGTCAAAGAGACACTGGCTCTGTCAAAGAGACAGGCATCTAGAGAGCCGTTAGAAATTTGTTCATCTAGTACATTATGGCTCCAGAACCAGTTTCCAAGCACCCGAGAAGCATTCAGGAATTTATCATAAGTACAGCACCGCTGCGAGGCAGGGACCAACGATCCCCATGAGGCACACGATTGGAGTTGTGCCAAAACACACAGAGATTCTGGGACAGAGCCGGGAATAGGTCCCATGCCTCCCAAGCTTGAGACTGATGCACAAAACCACCAGCCCATCCCTCGTCTCTGTAGGAGTTCAACAAGCCACATGCTAAACTTTGCCGCTGCGACCTCCCTGCTGCTCCTCGCACACCACCAGTCTGGCTAAGAAATGGTGACATCTCCAGGCAGAAGCGGTGTTGATTTTGGTAACCCAGATCCATATGTGAGTCAGGGCCAACAGCTGGGCAAGGGACACGCATACCGTAACGAGTTTCCCCCGCTGCGGGAAGCAGAGCCGCGAGCAACAGGCCCATGTCAGGAGCCATTTGCAAACGCGCGCTCTGCGATCGCTGCTGCAGGAGCGATTCCTTTCCCCAGAAGGTAGAACTGCCACCGCCGTTGCTCTGCGTCGAGGAAAGGTGCCCAGGGAGTGGGACTTGGGGGCCCTCGCCTGCCGCGTGATAAAAGCCACACAGCAGCTGGAAGGAACATCGGCAAGTAGGACACCCCCGGAGAAAGAAGCAGGGAGGAGGGGGAGAGAGTGGGGAAGAAAGGATGAGGGAGAAAAAGTGGCTTAAGCAATGCAGAGCCAGGCTGGGGCGAGGCTGTAACTTTAGTAGGGGCAGGTGGTAAACTGCGACGGGGGCCACGAGCCAAGATCCCTGTTCGCACCGGCTCTTTTATGGTCAGCCGGCTCCTCTTTGCTGCCGCGTTTCCCCTCGCCCCTCCCTCTGCCGCCACGACCGCCGCAGATGGGAACGCAGCCAGAGTGAGGTGGGGGGTGGCTCTGGTAGAAGGCAGGGAGGGAGAAAGCAAGGCCCTTAGCCAGAGTGCATGGGGGCAGGGAGCTGCTGCGGGGCTGGCTGGCGGATTTGTGCGGCCAAGGCTGCCAGTTCGAATCCCGTCTCTTACAGACATTTTTGCCTTAGGTGCCCGGATTATTCTTGGTAAAGAGCGGTGACTCCATGCCAACACCTTGTGGGGAATGAAGCGGAAGGAAGGGGGCTGATCAAGTGCACTTAGGGTTGCCGTACACGCAAATTTCCCCAGGACGCACATGAAAAATACACGTTGCAAGGCGCCAACGCGGGCCCTGCAACATGTATTTTTCATACATCTTGGGAAAATGTGCCTAAACGGCAACCTTAAGCGCACTCCAAAGGCAGCCACGGCGGCTGGGATGCACAGAGGGGAGACAGGGAGCAGAGCTAACCTGGTTTGGGGTGAAGACGGAGTGGACGCAGTTCAGCAGCTCCTTGGTGTCTTCTCCGCCTGGGTCACCACAGATAACAATCTGCCCGGGAAGAAACAAAACGGATTAATCCCGAGAGTAAGGCTGCCTATAGACATCGCAATTACCATACGGGGTGTGGCGGCGGCAGCCCCCCCGGCTTTGCCGATGCAGTTATCCCACGGTGGCGTTTTCCATGGTGTACGACAGGGCGTGGGGAATCTTTTTCCCTGCCAGGGGTCACTCTGGAAATTAGAACAAGCTCTGAGGGCGGCAGAGAAATGGGGGGGCGAGGGTGGATAAAGGGGTGCAACTCAAGAAAAAAAAAGGGGGTCCAGGCCATGAATCTGTCCCCGAATCCCTTTACGCATGTGCACATCTCCACTCCCTTAACCTGAGCTCAGTCTTTCAGAGATCGGATGTAGGAAATGGATCCAGGGGCCAGGAACTGGAGAGGGGTCACATAAAAACTAGCCACGGGCCACACTGGGCAGGAACAACCCCCCCCCCTGCCCATTCACAGCAGCCCCTACCCAGTCACAGGAGAGACTGGGGATGAGGCTGGGACGCCGGCATCCAGCCGTGGGGGGGATCTTGTGAAGTAACGGCAGCAACAGGATCCGAACGAGCTGAACCCTAGGCTTGGAAAGAGTTGCCAAGGCTGAGCCCTGGCAAAGATTAAGCCGCACCCAGCTAGGGAGTGGGGCAAACTGCAGCATTTGTGGATTAACCCTGCTAAACCATTGGGGTGGTGGTGGGTTTGATCAGCGATCCCCATCGATTGCATTTTCCCCCATTGGAAGCCCTGGGTTCCCCGGGGTTTAATTCTAGTTGGGGTAAAGGCAGGCAGAGGACTGTGGGGGAAGAAAGGGGCCTGGGAGCTGGACTGGGCTGGACACAGGTGTTGAGTCTGGAGGGAGAAAGCGCAGGCTGTAAAGCAGTGGATTGGATTTAAGACCATGTTGCTGGTTTTCAGGGGCCCTGGCTATATTTGAGACCTGCTCCTGGAACCCTGCCCGGCTGGCTGTGCTCAGAAACCACCCGCTGTTTGGGGATCCTTAGGACGGTGGGCAATCGGGCATTTGGTGTGGCCGGCCTCTCTGTGTGGAACTCGCTCCCTCCCGATGTTCGTCTCGGCTCCTCTCTCCTCCCCTTCAAAAAGCACCTGAAGGCTTTCTTATTCTCCACGTGCTTTCAAAGGATCCGCAGCTGGTTCCTCTTACTGTATTCTGCCCTCCTTCTTTGCCTTTAAAATATATTTTTTTCAAACGGATCTTATACTGCTTTGTTGTATTTTATTGTGTGGATTTTGTGAAGTGCTCCGAGCATCATTCAGTCCGAGGGGGGTGGTGGTGTGTGCATGTGAAGTATATAAATCAAATTACTATTAATAAGGAGGGAAGGAGGGATCTGAGTCATGGTCATTAAGGAAATGAGGGGTCTCGGCTGGGCACTATCGCCTCTCCCGGCGTTTGTGCCAATGACAGTAGCAGAAGCACTACATTCCCACCCCCCCCAAGACACAAGTCACAGCTGGAAAGCACCTGCTCCCTCCCACACGTGCCCCCACGGGAGGGGATCCTCATGACCTGCCATTAATTAGCAGCCACCAGACTGTTATTCTAACTAGCACTTCGGGCAGGCCAAATAGGGGCCACGGGGCGGCTGGCAGAATGGCGTGGGCGGGGAGAGTATTGCCCAGAGTGACTCATGTGGGCACATGCACTTGCTCAGACCCTGAAAAACCTACAGATCTCATCTCGGATGCGACATGTCGCGAGTGCGCTGGGGCTCGACAGCCTGTTCTGAATGAACGCGGCAGGGATGTCAGAAATCACTGCCCCAGAAAGACACCCTTGTCAAGCAGAAAGTTTGGAGGGGCCAGGGCGGATCATCAGAAACACCACAAAGATTCAAGCGAGGATTTCAGAGTAATCACGGCAGGGAGATGAAGCACAGGGGGTATTAGAGAGAGACCAAAGATGCATCCTGTATCGGACACACCGTGGCAGGGGCATAATGAGGTTGGAATGGGTTCTAATCACATCGGGAACACGAGACGGCACTGACAACTGCCAAAGCTTTGTATTCTCTTTAAAGAATGGCACAGGGTACAGTGCCGTGCCCAGAGTACGGTACCGTGCCAACCTTGGGTGCAGGAAGCGTTGCCCAATCGGTGTTGGTGCCATGATTTGGGACGCCAGTGCCAGCTGGGTCGGCACCGAGTTGTCCTTCTGCTGGGCGGGAGGTGCTAGACACAGCGGCTGGGATGGCAGTGCCAAAGGCGCTTGCAGCTGTGATGCCACAGCAGGGCGCGCCGAGGCATGGATAAAAGGGCCGAAGAAATGGCGAAGGGACTTTAGGGTCATGTCAAGCTACTCTGGAGTAGGCTCTTGGCTATGCGTCGGCGGGGTTGGCACCATAGGAAGCTCAGAGTAGAAAGAGACATTGGCGTCAAAGACGTGTCTCCTTCCCGGCATCTCTGGGGGATGATGGAGAGGTACCGCGCGGAGACGAGAAGGGAGGTGGTCACATCGGGGAAGAAGGTGCCGGAGACGTATGGTTTTTCTTCTATTCTTCTGGTGGGAGTCGAAGCAGGTCTCTTCTTTTTTTGAATAGGAGGAGTCTTTGAGGGGCCCCTTCCCAAGCACCGATGGGAGCCCTTGGTCGCAGTGCTCTTCTGAACGAGTTGCAGAGGTGTGGCCTGTGTAACGGCTGATTTAAAAACTTGCGCGAGGCGCCACCTGTGGATCCTGTTGGGGCTGCCGTGGCGGAACTGATGCTGGTGCCAACGATGGGAAAGGATGCTGGGTGGAGGCCTTCATAGCGGACTCAGTGAGGCGCTCCACCAGCCTCCTTACCCTCTCCTTCCTTGCATGAGATTTGAAGGATCGGCAGACAGCCGAATTGTGCCCAGCACCAAAGGCATCTGTTACGCGTGTCTCAGTCTGGTATCTCTGCAGAACACTCAAAGACAGCGCTTGAATCCCTTACGTGCCACGCACCAGGAGGAAAGGTAAGGATGTGGATGAGGCGAAAACCGTTGTCTGGGTCCAAAGCGAACGTGATGAAGCCTGGAATCACTATTCTCCCAAATCATGGAAGCTTGAAGGGTTCAAGATGAAAACACAGCCAAAAAGGTCTGTAAGCGCGTCAGCAGGACACAACGGAACAAAGCTAGGGCTGCCGGATCTCTGCTGCAGCGGAGAAAGAACTGGAGTGGCGGGGAGCGGGAGAGAGAGGGACCGCAATAGCATCGTCTTGCCTAGAGGCTGCCGGGAGAAATCTGCCCTATCTCAGCACCAGAGAGCACCCACCTACCTTCAGCGTGTATGTGGAGAGGCCACTCAAAGGAGATGGAACACCAACCCGTCTCCCCACGACCTCCTGCACCAGGGAGGGCCCTGGTAGGGTCCCACCTCGCCCCACCCCACGGCTTGTGAGATCCACTGCAGCCCCACTGCCTGTCCCGTTTATAGCTATGTCCTTGCACCTTAGGGAGGGTGGAGAGGGGCTCCATGGATCAGACAGAAACAGAAGCCATCCCGTGCTTGATGTTACCGCATTTGAGATAAGACGTTGCTGTTCCCCAGATCCAATCTCGGTTTGTCCCACACGTGCTCCCTTAGTGCAGCCTGCAAGCGGGGCTGTCCCGTCTGTCTCTGCAGTGCTAATCTAGCGAACGTGCTTGCGGATGGGGGCGGTGGACGGGACATTTAAGCGAGGGCCAGGTACAAAACCAAATGCACGTTCCTTCTATAGCACTTCCCTCAAACTGAGCAAGGCCTTGGGTCTCCCTGCCCTCTCCTGCCAATCAAGGAGATCCAGCGAATGAGCTTGAGTGATGCCAGTGATCCCAGAATACACCACCCGCCCCGCCCTTCCCCTCCCTGCAACTGGTTCTCATCGCTCGCACTGGGTGGAGAAGCCATGCAATGCCACGTTCCGGTTGAAGGGCTACCGAGTTCTCTATGAAGCACAAGGCCACCATTGAAAGAGAGCCGTCGCTATGCAGCTGTAAGGGGTTAAGGGCATCTGGGGTGTTGGTGAACGGCTGGGTTGGAGCATGGAGTTAGGATCGGGGCCAGAAAAGGGGAATCGAGAGGCAAGGCTGGGGCATGAGGCTAACGCAAGGCTGGAAGGGGAGCAAGGACAAGACAAGGCTGGGCTGATGGGGATAACAGCAAGGCAAGACAGGGACAGGAGCAAGATGGGAGTCATAGTTCTGCCCAGCTTCCTGCTGCCAGCCAGCCAGCCCGCCAGCCTTACATACAGCCAATCAGAAAGCTGAGAGGCACGGCAAGGGCTGGAGACAGACCGCTAGAGGGGCGTGGCCTGGCTAGTGCAGAGAGGGTCGCTGCGGAAAGTCGAGCTGTAGCCCAGGAAGTCCAGGGGGCGCAGGTTTGATGTCTGGCTCTGGACGGCAGCCACCTCACTGAGGAGTGGAGCTTATTGTCTGGCTTTAGACCCTCAAAAAGTATGAAATGATTCATTCTTTGGGGACCCCCTGATCTCAGAAAGTGCCCACAGCTCCCACAAAGGCAGGCACCCACCCCCAGGGTCCGAGAGCTCCACAAAACCACCAATACCAAGGATGGCGCCGCCTTGCCCTTTCCCGGGCTATCGGAGGAAGGGCATTATCATTCCCTTACCTGTTTGAGGGTGTGGTGGAAAGCCGTGTTGGCTCGGGCCATCTCTGGCAAGACCACGGGGATCTTCAGCAGCCTCTCCGAGAAGGCCGCCAGGATCTGACCGGCTTTCTTTACCCACTCCTTGTGGCCGGTGTAGCAGGCGGCCCTGAGCAGGTTGGTCACAGTGACCGAGTTGGCGCTGGGCTCCACGCCATCTTGATCTATGGTGAGAGGAGAGCCCATTAGCTAAGCCCAAGAGTCCAGTGTCCCCTGAGGCCCTGGAGTGTCCTTCATCCTCTGTCCCTGCCCAGCCCTCCCCAAGGGAACTGGCAGAATTACGTTTGGGGGGAGAGGGGGCAGGAGAGCTGTTTCACCCCACGCCTTCCTGAGACAACCACAGCCGTTCCCAAGGGTTGTCACACCATGAAAAGGGGCGTGATCCCCTTTGCTCTGCCCTTGATGTGACCACGCCCCTTTTCCAAGCGCCATGATATCATGGAGCTCAGAAAGGGGGAGTGGCCATGTGGAAAAGCTCCTTCCTCCCTGCCCGTTTCCAGTGTGGCCCAAGAAGGGGCGAGGCGGGGCTGGGCAAGGGGCAACTGCGCCCTCTTGAACGCCGTCTCCTGGAGCCCATGGCCTTCATTCACCCTGACTTCCCAATCATTGGCTCGGCCTGGCTCACGGCCACATCCTTGATCCGCCCCTGGTAGGAAGGAATAATTGGATCCCCTGGCATAGACCCAGCCTGCCCTACAGTTTATAGCCCCAGCCTCAGGGCCTGTGGACGTCGCCTGCCACAACTGGTCATTACACTTATGAGCTACTGAGAGCCCCCACCAATCTGAGGACACAGGTGGGCGGTTTCTTGCTGTCATAGACTCCCGACAGGGATCTGTGTCAAATCAAGAAAACAAGGCCAGATTCTTGGGAGATCCCTCCATATAAACAGAACTGAGCCTTCCAGCCAGTTAGGATGAGTTGCTAAGGATCCCGCTCAGGATTGGGGAGCCTGGCTCATCTCCAAGGGCCACTCACCATCCTTCAGGCGGAGGAGCAGGGAAGAGTCACCAGCCTGGCTGGAGTAATACGCAAAGCCCTTGGCATCCCAGAAGAGCTCATCCTGCTTGTGCTGGAGCTGCACGGCCCACTCCAGCCAGCTCGGGTTCAGTGAGGCCTCGTAAAGGTCGAAGAGAGCTTGGATCACAAAGACGTAATCCTCAAGGAAGCCCTGGATGGGGACAGTGCTGCAGAGACAAGAAGGGACAGAAGGCTAGGAGATCTGCCATACTGGAACAGGCCAATGGTTCATGGTCTCTGATGCCAGCCGGTGCCAGGTGCTTCAGAGAAAGATGATCCCCCCCCCGCTCCCCCGTCATGTCCGGTTGTGCAATAAGTCTTAATGAGCATTCACTCAATAATCACTCCTACGAGATGACTGTGCCAATTCCAGCCACAGAGTGCCCGTGACTGGCTGCTTCCTTAATATTCCCCCTCAGTCCAGTTTCATCAGAGGAATAAGCTGTCACCCTTAACTTGTTCCTTCCTGGTGGACTCTACTCTCTTGGGCAAACACAAAGAAGAGAGTTTGTGCAAACAGAGCATAAGGCAATTTGAAAGGGCGGGTTATTTGCCTGGTTAACTACTTCCTGCAGCTGGTACAAGCCTCCCATGGATTGGATTAACCCTGATCTATGCCTGCCAGGACTAAGCTACTTGAAGGCAAAGTTTAGGGTAACTAGGACACTCACGCTGATTTTCCCCATTAAGAAACCATAACAGCTGGCATCCTTCTCTTACATCATAGCAAATGAACCAATAGTAGCTGGCATCCTCTTTTTACATCATGGCATGTGAACCAATAGTAGATGGCATCCTCTTTTTACAACACGGCAAGTGAACCAATAGCAGCTGGCATTCTCCTCTTACATCACAGCAAGCAAACCAATAGAAACTGGCATGCTCCTCTTACATCACGGCAAGCAAACCAATAGCAGCTGACATGCTCCTCTTACGTCATGACAACCACACTAACAGCAGCTTGCATTCTCCTCTTGCACCACGACAAGTGAACCAATAGCAGCTGGCATGCTCCTTTTACATCACAGCAAGCAAACCAATAGCATATGTCACAGCAAATGGACCAATCTCCCTCCTCTCCACTCTAGGTAACTCTCCCCCTCCCCCCAAACAAACCAGGGAGACATAAAAAAGGGATGATGGCAGCATGGTATTGGGACCACACTTGTACATCGGGTTAAGTGCCTGATCCTGTGAAGTGTTGAGCAGCCCCTCAGTCATTTCTCACTGACTTCCGTGGAAACTGAAGCTTCTCAGCACTTGTTACAAAGTCAAGCTCACATTTTGAGTGTTGTGTGAAACTGTCCCCACTTCCCATGCTCCTTGATTATCCCGTGCCCTCTCTCCCACTAGATGCAAGGGGCAAGTCACTAAACCGCAGCAGAATCCACAGCCATGTGAATGTATTGCTACAGGGCAACACAAACACAGATTAAGGAGCAGGTGAGGAATTCATTCTGGGAACAAGCCCTTGGCATCTGTGTGGTCCCCGGGCTCCGTGCAGGCACTGCCGCAATGCTTTCATCTACAGACACGCTTGTGTGCGTGCACGAATTGCAACGTACACGCGTGTGCACCTTGGCAGAGATGTCATCAGTGGAGTAATTCTGGTTCAATGTTTGGCTGTGGAGGGGGACATCGTACCTAATCATCCCAAGGCAGACCCCCTGCTGCTTCTGCCCAGAACCTGCCCCAACTGCACTTCCATCCTGCCCCTCCCAGCCCCCTGAAAACTTCCCCATCCTGGGGCTTAAACTTGCAGTGCAGAACAGCCTTGCCTGGCTGTAGCTCCTCCCCTTCCTTCTGAGTGGCATCAACCGCTGTTGGGGAAGGGGCAGCAGAGAGAGCCACCCATTCCAAAAATGAATGGGGGAAGCAGTTCTGTAGGTTCATTTACACCCCTCCTCCCCTTTCCTTCCCTGCAGCATCACACCCGCAGCTGCCCCCTTGTGCTGGTGAGGCAACCCACAGGCCTGGTTCATTCTGCATAGGCAAGACAGACTAATGAGGTGATTTGCATATATCTGCATATGATTTGCATGCATCCCTGTGTGGGGTCAGAGTAAAAGGCTAGAACTGCCCTGTGAAGCGATGAACTTGCTGCTAATCTGAGGGGAGGGGGGACTGCCCAGCCAGTTTGTGCCCCAAGCCTGCCTTGCTCTGTATCTCCCTCCCTGTTCCCTGTCTGGATCCTGCCCCTCAGGATATGGATATGATATTTTAAATATGGATAGGACTGTTAAAAACAGATGGCAAAGATGGATGACTTTCATGCTTCTGGTTTTTCGTAATTCGATGACAATTTTTTCAAACTCCCTTAACTCTGTCCTTTTACGCAGAATTGCCTTGTGTACAACTGATTGTATAAAGTTGTCTACACTGACATTGTCAACAGTTCACTGTATAACGTGGATACTATTTTTCTACATGTAAACAACAGTTAAGGCAGTTTGAAAAAATTGTCATCGAATTACGATATTAAAGAAATGATCAATAAAGAAATAATGTGATAGCTTAGTTAGTGATCAATAATAAGAGTACGTATGGATGATAAGGAATTAAGTATATATATTACGTTAATGTTGATGGTAAATTATGGAATATAGATAGAAAATCTGTAAATAATTTCCATGCTTTTTGGCATTTAATTTTTCTTGTAATATATGTTAAATGTTTTTTTAATCGTAATTGTCATGAATGTTCATTTTTTTTGGAGTTTAAGGTAGGGGGAAAATGTATTTTGTGAAATGGTTTTGAAAAGGAAAGTTTTTTGTTTTGGAAACAGTTCTGCCTTGAACGGTTTTTGAAACTGTAAAGTTTTTTGTTGGAGAAAATTTAGCTTAAGCAGCGTGGAATGGTTCCATCAGAGGGTGAGGGGTGGGGGGAGGATTCCCTCAGGACAGCAATTAGCACTGGACCTTGCAAAATGTCCCCTCCCTTCTCTCTTTCTTGCCATCCTGTTCTCTCTTTGTTCCAAGAACCCACCCTGTTCCCTGCAGCAGAGCCACAGTTTGTGTGCCAGTCAGGTGGTTGAATAGAATTTCTTGGAACAAGGAGGGAATAGGATGGCAAGGAAGAGATGGGAGGGGACATGACCCCAGATCCTTGGCACAAAGAAATACGCTTCCAGCCCACGCACCAGAAACTGACTTGCTAAAGGCAAAAGCAGCATCCAAGCTTAAGGCTAGGGGGATGCCAGACAGACAGTTGAATGGGGTAGAGCAGAGGCGGGGAACCTTTTTTCTCTCCCAGGGGCCAGTTTGAAAATGAGTACAAGCTCCAAAGGCCACATAAACATTGGAAGCAGGGGTGCTTAAAGGAGTGCGCTCAGATAGTGGATCTGTGCTCCCTTCCCCTGAGCGGAGTCTTTCAGAGAACAGGCAGCAATCCACACCAGGAAGGAAGTTTGTTGGGGCCAATATTCCACTCCCGCCCACTCTGAAAACTTCCCTTCTTGGCAGAGCCCTTTTGCAAACTGCCTGAGCGCTGCTAGGAAATTTTCAGAGTGGGTGGGGGCAGAGTGCTGGCTCTGTTCCCTCCCCCTCTGAAAAGTTCCTTGCAATGCGCCACCTCAGAGTCCAGGGCCTGAGCTCAACTGAGCCCCCTCCTTTCACGAGCACCCATTTTCAGAGTGGGTGGGGGCAGAGTTGCTTCACCCCTGTACTGTCTCTCTAGTCACTATGGGGACCAAAATATTCGTACCAAGGGTCCCACAGCCAACTGTCCTCTTGGGAACTTCATCATCGTTCTCCCCCTTGTTACCTTCCCTTTCCAGTGCTGATGCCAGCCCAAGAGCACACTGTGACAGGGCACAGGAGATCTGACCGGGCAGGAGGATTGATCCCCAAGCATGCTCACTGGAATCTTCAGCAGGCCTAGGAAACTAAGTCCATAGACATGCTCAGTTGAGCCGGACCTTACATAAACTTGCAGCTCAATTGGCCTGGTGTGGCCTAGGAGAAGGGTCTCCTGTGAAGGGCTCTTCCCCAGAAGGACACCCAGGACCAGAGCAAATCAATGGGAGCTTCCAGCAGGAGCAACTCCTGGACAATCCGGTGCCGTGTCAGGTTGTGACAATACTGGGCTAAGATGGACCGCTGGTCGGACTCAGACCGGCAGCTCCTTATACCTGCAAGCGCCTGCTTCCAGGTGGGACCTATCCTGAATTTCTCGTACGGACTCCGAGACCCTGGAACTTAAACGGGGTTTTGTACCCACGGACTTTGCACTACTGGTGGCGTAGGGCTGGCTGGAGGCCAGGGTGGAGACTTAGGACACAGATACTTACTCCAGGATCAGGTCTGGATTGGACACTGGGGCAGGGGAGTAGTTTGTACCTAGAGTACCTGACACCTCTTACCCCAGCCTTTGAACTTGCCTTCCTGGTTTTCGACCTCTGGCCCAGACTTCGACTACGAGCCAGACCACGCCTTGGCCTGTTGATTCAGAGCCTGCCCCATAAGGTCAGGGGTCCCGACCCTGCAATCCCTGACAGAAGCAGCCTTCCGAGGCAGGAAGGATGAGGACTAAGATGGAGACGTTGTGGGGGTGAGATGAGCTCAAAGGGATACGGAGAATCTGCTCCCCGTGGAGCTCCAATCCTACAGTGGCTGATGCCTCAGAAACGCAGCAGGAGAGATCAATCCATTACGCCGATCAAGAGACACACAGGCAGGGTCCTTCATTCAGCTGCTAAGCACCAGCTCTTTCATTGCTAGCTGGGATTCAAGCTGCCCCTCGGGGACAAGAATGTCCCCTGGCATGATCCCACTAGAACACTAGTCCCCAACCTTTCTGTCGTCGTGAGCCACTTCCTAAGTTCAAGATTTATGGCAAGTCACAATTTTATTTTGAACGTTAAGTCCTACAAAGATGTTACGCTCTAAGGTGGTAAGTAAGCAGAAAATGAAAATAAAGTAGAAACTTTTTTTTTTTAAGTGTGTCTGTCTCTTTAAGAAACCATAGCATAGAATAGTTAAATGTCACTTTTTTTCCTACAGCACCAGCTCAGGGCTCCTCCCAGCCCTCTGCCAGATGCCTTAGGAGCATTGTCATCTTTTCTTTGCCAGTTCCAGGGTGAACATTCTCTCTCTTTCCTCCTCCCACCTTCTCAGCCTACTAGCCAGTGTAGCTTAGTAGATAAGGGGCTGAACTTGGACCTGGGAGACCAAGGTTTAAATCCCATTTTAGCCATGAACTCACTGGGTGGCTTTGGGCAAGTCACAGCCTCTCAGCCTCAGTTCCCCCATCTGTAAAATGGGAGTGTATGTGTCCCTGTCTCTCCCTATGTTCCCTTCCCCCTGGTCTCCCCTTCCTTGTCCATCCTAAATTGCAAGACCCTCAGGGCAGAGACCTGTTCAGAATCAGGCCCATTTGTTGGCTCTATTTAAATAAATAATGAAATGATATTTTGCATTTGTTTGCTGAGCTGTCGCAAGCAACATGTTGCTCGCAAGCCCTGGGTTGGGAACCCAGCCCATCCACTGACTACGCCAGGGGTAGGGAAACTAAGGCCCAGGGGTCAAATGTGGCCTGTGACTAGTTTTTATTTGACCCCTTCCTGGTTCCTGGAGCTGGCCCCTGGATCCCCAAGCACTGGAAGAGTAATCTCAGGGCAAGGGAGCAGCGATGAGGGCATGCACACAAGAATAAGGGGACAGATCCATGATCTGGCACGCACCCCTTATGTCCCCAACTTCTACGAGGCCCTCGGAGCTTGTCAAAGTGGCCTCTCTGACGGAAAAGGTTCCCCACCCCTGGAATAGACCGCAGCAGATGTGCTCCTTGTGTCATTCCGCCCCCCGCTGGTGGCGCCGTACTGCAGCCAGAAACTCCCTGGGCCACCTGGAAGCATCTCACCTCTGCTCCACCGAGTTGTCTCTGCCCCGGTAGCAGCTCCTCAGCAGCCTCCCGCTGCTTGTATCAAAGAGGTGGCTCCGCAGGAAGTTGGCGGCACGCACGGCCTGGTTCACATACTCCTCCTTGCCGAGGATGGCCCCGCTCTGAGCGAACCCAGAAATCATCAGGCCTGGAGAGGTCATAGAGGAAGAAAAGAGGTTCATTCAGCCGGTGACAGGGACAGGGGTTGGGACTGGAGTCCACCTGCTGGCTCGTGGATCCAGTCCCTCCTCTCAAACACAGGAAAGAGTGAGCCCGGGGGAAGGGGGCGAAGATAAGGGCATGCTGCACACAAGGACAGGGGGACAGATCCATGAACAGGGCTTGGGGAACCTCAGGTCCAGGGGTCAAACGTGGCCCCGGGAAAGTTTTTACGTGGCCCCTTTCCGGTTCCTGGATCCAGTTCCTACCTCCAAGCCCTGAAAAACTGAGCTCAGGGTAAGGGAGCAGAGATGAGGAGTTGCACACAAGAGCAGGGGACAGATTCATGGCACGAATCCATGATCTGGGGGCTCCTTCTCTTGAGTGCACCCATTAAATGAATGAATTGAATGTATTTATTTATTTACTTAGCCAATGGCCATCGTAAAACACATATAAAATACATAATAATACAACAGCAAAAGGGAAACAAAACGAGATATCCCTCAAAGCACGTATTTACAAGTTCTAGAACAATGGAAAACCACCAATTCATGTGATTCACTAGACCAATACGTCCTTTGGTCTAATCCTTTATCATTGTCAACTTAAATTTCAGGACCAGGGAAAGAAACTGAGCAACACCCTCTGTTATAGTAGCATCATGGTCCCTCAAAAGAAAAACCACCAACTGAGGAAAGTACGAAGTTGCAGATGTAACGAGGGGTTCTATATGTAATGCCCTCCACTTCGCAGTCCGATAATATGTGAGCTACCGTTTCCAGGGCCACAGGGGCTTTATTACTACCATATTGGCAGACACTTTGATTGGATGGAATTCCTTTCAATCTGCCTTGAGCGTGAGCCGAGGGGAAAACATTAAACCTAGCGAGGGTAAATGCCTTTCTACTTTGCGTCATCCTTGGGTTGGACAAATAAAGGGCCCCCTCAAAGGTGGTCTTATAACTCCTATACATTCGTGATACCCTTTGTCTACCGCACCCATTAAGCATCTCCGTCCCTAATGTGTAGGCTGCCTTCGAAGCATTTTCAAAATGGCCCCTGTGACAGTAAAGGTTCCCCACCCCGATCAAGACCTCCTCCTTCCTTCCACATCAAGTACCTCCCCCCCCCTCCCCAAATCTTACCAGACCCATGGAGCTTGTCCTAATTTTCAAAGTGGCCTGTAGGAGGGAAAAGGTTCCCCGCCCCTGATTGACACGAGACCTTTCCTCCTCCTGTTTAATCCAGGCTGAAAGGAGTACAGGTCTTTTACTCTTTCCTAGTCAGCTTTAATGAAAGTCCCTATCGCCGGGGCAGCTGCCAGAATAAGGCTCAGAAATGCCAAGCATAATCCAAGCCCTTGAATGCATTGAAAACAGAGTTGGGTTTTATAGAGTCTCTCTCAGGTTCCCATGGGGCCTTGGGGCTTTATCATCATGAAGCAGAGTCACTGCACAGACAACAGCAATGCGCACTCTCCTCCCCACTAAAACTACTGCATAGGCTAGATTAGAACCTGCCTTAACATTAGCCAGGATTGGGCAGAGTTATGACAGGGATGAGGAACCTTTTCCCTCCAATGGGGCCACTTTGAAAAGGTGCCTAAGGAATGCGCTCAAGAAAACGAGGATCCAGATTATGGATCTGTCTCCTATCCTTGTGTGCGTGCCCTCATCTCTGCTCCCTTACCCTGCGCTCAGTCATTCAGTGTTTGGAGAGAGAGACCGGATCCATGAGTCCGATCCAGGGATTGAAAAGGGTCCATATAAAGGGGACGGGGACGGGGACACAGACAGACACAGACACCTCTCCAATGTGTCACCATGTGATTTCTGCCAAAACTCTTGTTCATGCTCTGGTCATCTCTCGCCTCGATTACTGTAACCTCCTTCTCACTGGCCTTCCTCGGTCTCACCTTTCTCCCCTCATCTCTGTCCAAAACTCTGCTGCCAGGGTCATCTACCTCGCCAGTCGCTTCGACCATGTGCAGCCCCTCCTCTCTTCGCTTCACTGGCTTCCCCTTCCTGAACGAATCCTGCACAAGCTCCTAGTCTTCACCTATAAAGCTCTTCACAACCTTGCTCCCCCCTACCTCTCTGCACTTATCGCCCTCCATACTCCAGCCCGTGCACTTCGCTCCTCCTCTGTCCCTTCTCTCACCCTTCCACGCCTTCCCTGCTCCCCTAAGCGCCTTCGTCCCTTCTCACTTGCTGCCCCCCATGCCTGGAACTCCCTCCCTGTCCACATCCGCCTTGCCCCCTCCCTTCATACCTTCAAATCTCTCCTTAAAACTCACCTCTTTCGCTCTGCTCTGTCTGACTCTTTATCCTGCTGAGCCACTATTCCTATACCTACGATCGGTTTACCCTTATCCTTGCAACATGGACCTGCCTGCTGTCATTCTCATCGTAACCAAGCCAAGTACGTGCACTTGAGACCTCGCATCTTCATGAATGTTAGACCCCTTGTCTCTCCCTCTGTTCCCCTTCCTAAGTCTCTCCCCCAGCTCCTGTCTCTCAGATTGTAAGCCCTAGGGGCAGGGACCCTGTCTATTTTATTACTTTGTAAAGTGCCAGGTACACTGCTGGCGCTATATAAATGTTTGTTAATAATAAATAATAATTTCCACACTGTCCTGGAGAACAAACCCTAGCCTGGGACTTGAAGAACCCATGACCTTTCAGTCCCCAGATGTGGAAGCTACAAACTGATCTGATGCTTACGGCTGGACTTATTAAAAGGCCTTCTTCTGAAGGACTAAAATGAAAACAGGAGAAAGGTTCTGCTGCCCCCTGCTGGCAAAGAAGAGAGTCGTTTTGGGAAGCTGGACTATCTGCTCTCTTTCTCTCTCTCAATTATATCCCTGCTACCTTCAGAAAAACATCAAGGGCGAGAGGGAGGAGAGTGTCAGCCAGGAATGAGCACTTAGGTCACTGGGAGTCTCCTGCAGCATTTGGAAACAATGGCTATCCCGGCCACAGGGCAGCAGATGAGGCAATGGGAGTGTCCAGGAGGGAGAATTCTATGTCAGATCACCTTGGACCTGTTCTGTGGGGCTTCAGACAGATCCCAATTTGACCTGGGAAACTGGAAATGAAAGGCCCCCAGGAAAATCCCAGCACTTCACCTGGGCACGCTGTCAAGGGGCAACAAACCCATTTGGGGGGAGATGACACACATTGGCAGTGGGAGGAGATAGCAGAACAGGAGTGGGGTATGGACAAGGGATCAGCAGGAGGGAAAGAGGAGGGTGGCGAGGAAGCGAGCACAAGGCAGGGTGGAGCCAGTTGTTATTATCAAGGGTCCATAGTCCAAGATGTGGGGGGGCCTCAAGATTGGGACTCAAAGTCATAGCAGAATAGGGTCACAGCAAGTGCAGGGTTAGGATCCGGGCCGGGCAGAGTCAAGATAGGCCTACAAGGAGCAAGGGTGGCTTTGCCCCAGAATCCTCTGGGACGCCTGCTCACGGCCAGGACCTTTAAATCAGTCGGTCTGGCCTGGAAGACCAACGTGGGCCTTGTGTGACTCCCACTGAGTTATGTGTAGCGCCACAGAACTGGAGAGTTTGGAAAGGACCTCAAAGGCCGTCTAGTCCACGGCCCTGCCCTGCAGCAAGATGCCCTCTACCTAAAGAAGAGGTGGGGGAAATCTCAGGCTCGGCAGCCAAATGTGGTCTGCAGCGACTTTTTATTTGGCCCCTTCCAAGTTCTTGGATCTGGTCCCTGGATTCAGTTCCTCCCCACAAGCACTGAAAGACTGAGCTCAGGGGAAGGGAGCAGAGATGAGGGGGCAGGCACACAAGAGGGGACAGCTTCATGATCTGGACCCTCCTCTCCCTGAGCGCCCCCCTCTAGCCCCCCTGCACCCAACGTCTATGTGGCCCTCAGAACTTCTACTCATTTTCAAAATGGCCCCTGGGAGAGAAAGGGTTCCGCTCTCCCCGCCCCCACCAGTCCTACTGCAAAGCACAAAAAGACTGAACTCTGGGGAAGGGAGCAGAGATGAGGGGCAGGCACACAAGGACAGGGGACAGATTCATGGACCCTCTTCTTCCTGAGCGCAGCCCTTAAGCACCCCAGCCCCCAACTTCTAGGACGCCCTCAGAGCTCGTACTCATTGACCCCTGGGAGGGAAAAGATTCCCCGCCCCGACAGATGCCTGTCCAGTCTTTTCTTGGAAACCTCCAGGGAAGGAGATCCCACACTCTCCCTAGTCAGTTTGTTCCACTGCTGAAATGATCTAAGAGTTGTTTTTTTCCCTAATATTTAATCTAAACCTCCCTTCCCACAACTTAAACCCATTACTTCCTGGCCTACTCTATCCCCAATGGCAATCGAGGATAAATGTTCTCCACCTTCTTTACGGCCTCCTTTTAGATACTTGGGGAAATGTCAACATGTCCTTCTACCCTGCAGCTTCTTTTCTCTAGGCTAAACACCCCAGGTCCTCGTCGGACTTGTACTCTAGACTATGATCCTTTTCGTTCCTCTCCTCTGAATCCTTTCCAGTTCTGTCAACGTCCTTGAAATGCAGAGACCCACACTTAACGCGGTACTCCATGAGAGGTCAGACCAGAGCCGGGTTAGGGGGTGTTATAACCAGAGACCCATGTTCGTTGTGTTTTCCCGTTAATGTGGGTCCCTGGTTATAACTTCCTGCGTCTTGGCTGATGTAGCAGGGAGCAGTCCTGCGGGGATGCTGCCCCTTAAGGGGGCTGGGTGGGCTACCTAGCAGGCCGTGCGCATGCGTGGGTCTGGGGAAGCCAGACCCTGGTAAGAAGGCAGCCTGGGTTGGACACTAGCCCTGAAATGGTGACTAGCCAAGCTAGAGTCAGGGAGCCTGCCCAGTGGAGGCTTCAGAGCCGTTTGGAGCTCTAAGTGCTGGGGCATGCTCAGTAGAGCTCTGTAACCCTCGCTGAGCTCCGAATACGGAGACAGGCTCAGTGGGGACCAGGTGAACTGAGCATGCTTGGGGTCTATAAAGGGCCCAGGCTCAGCTGAGACAGAGGCGGCATAGGAGCTAGGGCTGTGAGCTCCCTACTCCTGGACAGTAACGTTGGTAAAGGGCCTGCTTAGAGCAGAGGGCCCCTGCCCAGATGAAGGGCTATGGTGGAGACACAGAGAAGGGCTTTTGGGGTCAAGCCCTAGACACAGAGACAGGTAGAGGTGTAGGCCTTGGCTGTGAGGGGCGGTAGGAGGTCACAGGTGGAACCCCACAAAGTACAGCCCCCCCCCCCCCACTTGGGGGTTACAGCCAGGGAGAGGGCTGAATACGTGTCGCAGCGCGGTTGCTCATTCCCCTAGAGATGCCCCAGGGCCCCTGTGTGGCCCCAGGAAGACCCCCTGCTACAGATAGGAAGCTTGCATTCATCCAACCCAAAATGGCATTGACCTTTATTTTGGCAACAGTGTCGCAAAGGAAGCAGCCCACTTTCATTTGCAAAGGTCGTCTGCAATTTTGAAATGGTGCACGGAGATCCGCTGTGGATTTTTAACCGTGGTGGATCTCCACGCACACTTCTGAATGCCGCTCCAGCTCCCAAACAGCAGGATGGAGCCATCTTGCGTGTGCACAATATTAAAAATACTTTTTTTGAGAGAGAGAGAAAGAGAGAGAGGGAGGGAGAGGGAGCGCGAGAGAGACCGCGCGCGCGAGAGAGGGAGAGAGACTGAGAGAGGGAGAGCGAGCGAGAGAGAGAGAGAGAGAGAGAGAGCGCGAGAGGGGGAGAGGGAAAGAGAGAGAGGGAGGGAGAGGGATCGCGCGAGAGAGAGAGAGGGAGAGAGACCGCGAGAGGGAGAGAGAGCGTGAGAGAGAGAGAGAGAGACAGAGGGAGGGAGAGCGAGAGAGCGCGAGAGAGGGAGAGAGAGAGAGAGAGAGAGAGAGAGAGCGAGAGGGAGAGAGAGCGCGAGGGAGAGAGAGAGAGGGAGCGGGAGGAACGCATGCACAAAATGGCGTTGTCCTGCTTTTCAGCAGACAGGGCAGCCGATCCAGATCTCTGACAAAATGGGGATCAGATTCCAGCCAATCAGAGTGGTTGGAGATGGAATCCGCCCAAAGAATTCGTTTCAATCCTACACCGCGCGCTATTGGCTCATGGTCAGTTTGTGATCCGTTGTAACCTCCAAATCTTTCTCACCAACGTTCTAAAGGGCAAAGTCAGGGCGGAGTCCCACAGCTCTCGGAAAAGGCTCTGACCCCTTTTCTCGAGGTGAAAACAAACAACACAATAACCACCCACGAACAGGTCTTCGCCTGACCGTTGGGGGGGGCATATCCTGAATACGTGTTTGACACCGTAGGCCCACACACGGTGTCCTGCCAGCGACTGTGGGGAAGGCCGTGTGGGCTAATCCTGGCTAACGCGTGCCTACACGTTGCCATACTGTTAGTCAGGTGGCTCCGGAGCTGTGGGAAAGAACAGGCCTCGGCCTGGAATGCGGCGGTGGCTCCAACTAGGAGGCTCTGAGGCAACCCAGGGGTCATGGAGCTGTGGCAGTAACGTAGGAACTGAGCCTCGGGTGGCGGGGTGGGGTTAGACAGATTCCCCCATCTCTTCCGCCCACCCCCCATCACTCACCACTTCCCACACCTTTTCCTTCCCTCCGACCCACAGCCTCTCTCTTCCCTCCTGCAGTATTCCCCTCAAGGCTGTCTCTGCCATGAAGTGACTGCACAGAGAGTATGAGAGAGGAAACCCAGCATCCTTAGTTACTAGAGTGTTGGAGGGGAGGAAGGTAGCAGCGCCTGGCTCCCCACCTCCCCTTAGGGAATTCCCTCATTTCCCCCCCCCCCCCAGCCCCATTCATTTGTTAGGTTTGGGGCTAACTGTAAGGGAGTGCCACCCGTCCACTCACAACCCAGCTATTGTGCCGTTTGTTAACCCCCTTGGTGACACGGGGGAGCTCGGAAGCAGGAACCAACGGCCACTCTCACCATTCCAGGCGGCCAACATCTTGGTATCCAGGTGTGGTCGGGGCCGCTGCTCCCGCACCTCATAAAGCCGCTCCCTGCTCTTGGCCAGTAGCGTCTTGAGTTGCTTCAAGCCCAGCCCAAACCGGGCTGCTGTCAGCTCCAGGGAATACTGCACAATCAAGACGTTCTGACCTTTCAGCTCGTTGTAAGGGTCCTGGAAAGGAAAGCCCAGCCTCAGAGATCAGAATGGGACATCCCCCACCCTCCCAACAACCCAGCGAGGTAGGTCATTATTAGGATAATGACTTCTTCAAGGCCCCCCAATGAGTTCATGGCTACGTCTGGACTGGAACCCTGATTTCGCAGATCTTATCCACTAGGCTACACTGGTTCTCTGTTTCGAGTTGGACATCGTCATTCTGCCACTATCGCTCAGAGCCACCTCCCCCTTCCCATCTCACCTTCATCGGGCTCACGTTCCCATCCTCCTTCACCCCGTAGTGATGCATGAAGACGTCTGCCAAAGTCTTCTTCTCCACGACCCCCTCAATGGGATCTGGGAGGAGCCGCCGGATTTCTTCTGCTGTCCAGACGCAGAACGCCCCCTCTCGCTTCTCTTTGGACTGGGCTGTCGGGGAGGAATCTGCATCTTCTGCGCTATAGAAACCTCCCGACTGCAGAAAAAACACACCAGCACCGTGATCGGGAATCCCTAGCAGGGGGGGGAATCACTCACCCATTAAAACAGAGACTCCATGTACAGCACAGTACTAAAGAAACGCTGGAACTAATCAACCCACCGGCAGGAGGCATGTCTGAGAAATAAGACCGAAGGGAGACGCAGACTCGAGTCTCTGCTCCGGTCACCAGGAGGCGCTGTAGGGAGTGAGCTAGAGGGAGATACTAAGCACACAGAGGAAGCTCTGTTTTTGCCAGCAAAAGGCTCCTACAGCGGAGAACCTTTTCCCTCTCAGGGGCCACTTTGAAAATGACTAGAAGTTCTGAGGGCCGCGTAGCGGTTGGGGTGGGGGGATGTTGCACTTAGGATCTGTCCCCTATCCTTGTGTGAATGGCCGCACCTCTGCTCCCTTTCCCTGAGCTCCTTCTTTCAGTGCTTGACAGTAGCACAAACACCACGGGCCAGATAGGAGTTGTGAGCAGGGGTGCTTAAGGAGTGTGCTCAGCATGGGGAAAGAAAAGGGTGGGTCAAGATCGTGGGATTGGAATCCTATAACTGGAGGCCCATCCAATCCACCCCCACCCAAAATCAGGCTATCCCCTGCCTACAGGAGGCTTGGGGGTAGGAACTAGATCCAGAAACTGGAAAGGGGACAAATCAAAACTAGCCATAGGCTACATTGGGGTTGCCCATCCCTGACCTACAGCAATCATCGGGGACTTGTGCTCGTTGGGTGTTCCTTCCCCACTGCTGCCAATGAGGAAAGCACAGTTTGTACGGGTCCCTGAGAATTATTATTATTATAAACATTTATATAGCGCCAGTCATGTACTTGGTGCTGTACAGAAACAGAAACAGACGCGGTCCCTGCCTGTGGCTTACAATCTAAAAGACAAGGAGGGGGAGACTGGGAGAGGGGACAGTGGGAGAGACAGGGGAGAAGACAAACAAACATTCAAGCGGATGCGAAGTCTCAGGTGCGTGTGCTTGGCTTGGTTACAATCAGGTTGGTTGCAGCAGTCTGCAGAGGAGGGCAGACAGTAAGTATATGGGGAATGACTAGCAGGCATTGGGAAAGGCGGCGAGGAAAAAGTGGGTCTTGAGGAGGGATTTGAAGGAG
>QEPC01011341.1:12536324-12597622 GCA_003113815.1 Sphenodon punctatus | reverse complement strand
TCTATTCCTTGGGGGGCACAACTGGGGGGGGTCTATTCATTGGGGGGCATAACTGGGGGGGTCTATTCCTTTGGGGGGCACAACTGGGGGGTCTGTTCCTTTGGGAGGGTCACAACTGGGGGGGTCTGTTCCTTTGGGGGTTGCTGGCTCTGCCTGGCACTGGTTGGCAAGAATAGGTGTCCCCATCACCTGCTGTTTCCCAGGATCCTACGTGGATCTCCTACACTAGGGGGTTGAGTGGACTCCAACCAGCTGCACATTGGGGTACGTTCTCATGAAACCTTACTCCCAGCCTGTCTTGACGCACTGCTGCAGGAAGGCTTTCCCAAACTTGACACTAGGGTACTTCCCATGTTCCTGAGAACACGGCTGTACCTAGAAGATCTGCGACCTGCCCACAGTTTCTCTGCTCGGATTTCCATGTTGACAGCCAGCCCTTGTAGCCTATTTCTTCCTTTAAACTGTTCCTCACGCTTCCCCGTACATCTTTCACAATTCCCCTATTCTCCAGAAACCTTAGTTAGGGCCCCATCCTTAATTGACCATCTCTCATGGCCCTGACCCTCAAACCTTTTACCTTCCCGTCCCTTGACATGTCATTATTACCCCCTCCACACTTCCCCTTAAACCTCATTCTAACTCTGCTGCAATGTGGCTTTTCCTCTTATTATTGTCTCCTTCACAATTCCCACTCCCCCTCAAGCCTCCCCATACTCCCTTGTTAAGAGTACATCGTTATTGGTGTCTATTGCTAGCTTGACAGGAGAGGGGTGAGGGTGACGCGGCTGGGATGGTATATACCTTTGTTCCACATTTTCTAACGCTGTGAGCTTTCAGTTTTGCTGTAGTTGACAGTCTGGAAGGGTGTGAGAGTAAACTGAACTCTACGCTAACCAAATCTTTCTTATGAATACTTATTTATCATTTCTATAGCACTTTAAGTGTTCAAAGTGCTTTACAATCCTTCTCTTGCTTACCCTCACAACAGCCCTATGAGGTAGGACGTTTACAGATGGGGGGAACCGAGGCTGAAGGAGAGTGACTTGCTCAAGACCACCCAGTGAGCTCATGACTAAGACAGGATTTGAACCAGGGTCTCTCAGGCCCTTATCACTTTTTCCACTGGTCTACACGGGTTCCTTAACTGACCTTAAAAAATGAACGACAGCGGCCGTGATCCCAAACTCCCTGCGTGTGGGATCCGCGTGCCACGATGTCCCTGCCGTGGACTCGCGTGCGCGCAGCTTGCTTGGGGCCTGGGATTGGCCCCGGTAACATTTCTTTTTCCAATGGTCGAGTCGGTGGGTAAAAACGGACGTGCGGGTTTCATGGCGGCTCCCCACCCCGGAGTGAAAAACAGTGGCCACCCCTCCTCAGTTTAAGGAGGGGGGCACCAAACTAACATGCCCGTGGCTGGAGAGCAGTCCCACCACCTGCACGCCCTCGGTAGGGAGAGGAGCTCAATAAACATGTGGCCAGCTTGCTCCCTGCTAGGACGCTCGGCCATGGTGGCCCCTACCCCAAAGTGGGGCCGGACAAGCGTGCTAGCCCCCGTTGGGAGCCCTTGACCCGAGCTGTGTTCTTGGATATTTTCCAAGGACGCCACCCAGGCTACCTACCCCGGGGCAGTCATTAGTCACCCTGTGGTGGCGTGGGACCGCACGTGGTGGTGACTGGCAGCTGGCCAAGGTAGGCCTGCATCACATTTGTTTTTACCCACTATGTATCCATCATACGTTATTGTGTTAGAAAGTGGCCCACGCCACTGTGTTACATGGGGATCCATCATCCTTGGATCTAGAACTGCTCCCGGTGGCGTTGAAGTTTGGTACCTGTTCTGGGTTCCGTTGACTCCAGGTTTCTTCAGGAAGCCAATGAGGGACTTGCACAAGAAGCTATAAGGCCATTTTTAGACAGAATGTGCCCACATGGGTCTACCCATCCTGCACGGACCTGGGCGCCTTTCCTCTCCTTTCTGCAGGACACGGGGAGGCATGGAAGTGGCATGCATTGCCGCTTCCAAACCACCACTTATGCCGCCTCCATTGGAATAGCTTTCCTCAGGCTGAGCACTGCTGCAGTCTACCCCAGATGACCTTGCCATCCACCAGTGGATCACCACATCCTGGCCACCCCTGCTCCAGATCCTCGTACAACACGGATTAGGCACGTGCCTCCAGAGAGAGAGGGAGACCCCAATATTTGCTCTTCTTCTCTAGCCACGATCATTTGATGATCTATCTACCCAAAAGAAACAAGGGTGGGGACATATTTTATTAATCAAACCCATCCGGTCTGCAAAAGAGGACGTTATGGCAGGCTGCAGAGCGCAGCAGTTCTACAGCATCTGACATGCCGCATCACATCACACACCGGCTCCGCGTGGCCGGATGTCCCACTGGATGGAGGAGCGATACAGTCCCACCACTCGCCTGTCATTATTGCTAGCGAAACAGCCAGCCTTGATGTCTTTGCTGCGTCTTTTCCTCCTCCTCTTTGCAGAAAAAGGTTGGAGTTGTTGGGTTTTTTTTTCTCTGAGCCAAAAGGATCACTCATTTCTGGCTGCATTCTGCAGTCCCCTTAATGTTTAATTAAACTACTCAGCATTGATCTGCCTTGAAGGCTTTGTGAGTCCCCTTTATAGCCTGGCTTCCTCGCCTCCCCTTGCAAGGGCCCAATTGCATTAACCTCCATCTGTGCCTTGTTAGCGCTTGACTATTGATTTCCTATCTGGGCAGCTGAGGGAAAAGAAAAGACGTCCGTGAAAGCAAAACGCTGTCCTTTTACTGGGGCTTATTAATGAGGCCGTGGGAAACAAAGCACGTTTTTGCTGAGGGGGGTTGATTCAGCATGGCAGCCCTCTAGACAAGTTTGCTTACTGCAGGGTGAGGGAAAGGATGTTAGTCTGAAATATATGGGGTTATGATGGTAAAAGGGACAAGTGGCATGGCCCAGTAATTCTCAGGCAAACATTCATTCCCTTAAACTTGTGTGTCCAATATCTTTCTTAATGAGTCTAACTTTCAGATGTTTGGAGTTGAGAGAAGAGAATTGGACCCGCTGGGGCCTGGTCAGAAGGAAGCCTGAACAAATCAACTGATCTGGTAAATCCAGGTGGAGAGTTTTCATTTGGTTCCTGCTGCGTCTTTGTGTTTGTGCCTTGGCCGACGCTGTTTTTCTTCTGGGAGGCAGGGGTTAGTTATATAATGCTAGCACACGCACAAAAAGGCTTTAGCCGGGAGAAACGTCGGTCTAATGCAGAGCAGAATTCAGCGCTCCCATTGAGAACTAGGAGAGAAGAAATTCATTTCCTCCGCAGGGGACAACCTGGGTTTTCTTTTTCCTTTATGTCTCAGCTTGATTATTAGTGAAAGTTCAGCTGTAAAAAAACCAAAACAAATCCCACTGGCGTCTCTTCTGGGGGAGCGTCTCTCCTTTCCCTGCTCGGTGTTAAACAGGGGAGTTAGTCCCCCATGTTCATTCACTTCTTACCCCACCCCCCGCTTGGGTACAGAGGAGCCATTTCAGATATCTTGTTCTGGGGAGGAGGGGGGAGAGATTTCAGCAGAGGGCTCTGGCAGGCAACAGGTTAAGGGGGTAAAGGTGTTAGTGTTCATATGAGTCACACAGACAGGCCTAGCCTTAGAATTTGTGGGGCCTCCATAGCCCCTGCCCCACCCCTCATTGGCAGTCTGGTGTTTGCTTTAAAAAACAGAAGTGTCCCACGTTTTGACACACACATGCACAAACACAACCTCCCGCACTTGCTCTTCCTTTCACACACACACTCCTTAGCAGGGGAGATTCAGGGATCGGTGATTTACTGAAAGCAAGAGGAGCAAGGCCTCACGGGAAGCAACCACCCTGGGGGCTGAGGGACCCCACACCACAGAAGTAGCCCATCCCAGGGCCCCAGGAATGCTGGACCTAGGGTTGTGCCACCGATGTCCATTTTTAAGGAACACTTATGAAAAATACAGGTTGCAGGGCCTGCGTTGTCACCGAGGCAGGTCATGCAATCTGTATTTTTCATAAGTGTTCCTTAAACATGTGCCTTGGTGGCACAACCCTAGCTGGACCTGAGGCTCCCAGGGCTGACTGGCTTCCCTGCGTAGCTTCTTCTGAGCACGCAGCCCTGGCCCTGGCCCCTGGTGGCCTTGCCCATCAAGGAATGAACGTCCCACGTAAAGGGCCAGGGAGTCAGGAAGCGTGCGCTAAGCAGGCCCCGGAGGGGGAAGAAGAGGGCAATGGCTCTGCCCTCCCCAAACGCCCCTGGCTTAGGAAAGAGCGTGGTATCCTTGGGTGAGATGAAACATCGGGAGGGATGGAACAGGCCCTGGGGCTGAGGTGAAGGAGCGGGGAGAAGCAGGGGCATCGCGCCGAAAAGCCTCCAGCGTGACTTCTGGGAGATGAGACTGGGGAAGGAGCTGCAAAAGAAGATGGTGGAGGTTGCCCCATTAAAGGCTGTGACTCACCTTTGTACTTTCTGGCTTATGGCAGCCCGGGGTGGGGGGGAGTGGCTGAGGCCCTCACTCTGAATTAGAGCAACCCAGTCACCTTTGTAGCCCCGAGTGCTGCAGGCAGCCCCCTCTGCTAACAGTGGGGTAGGGCTAGTTACCTTGCCCCTGTGCTGCTCCTGCTCTTGCTTCTGCCCCTCTGACTTCTGCTGTCTGTTCATTTGGGGGGGGGGGGGGCAGAATCCATCCCGCCATGTTACACTACAGGGGGACTTCCCATATATTTACAGAGAGATCCTACAGGCAGGGACGGCCTTACCACAGAGTCCCACTATTTACTCTACTTTGGGGGGGGCTCCACAGTGGCCCTCCTTTTTTTTTTACCAGGGGTAGGGTCTGGGCCCCCCACTTCCTCCCAGCAGGGCCCCCCAAACACGACCATCTCTAGGGCCCCAGGGAGGGGGCTCCCAGAGGGAGTAAGGGGACTATGCGGCCCTGCATTTCATCTTTGCCCTGGGTCCCACCAATTCTAAAGCTGGCCCTGCCTGCAGGGGTCCCTAGGGAGGACAATCGTTATGGGCTTGGGCTTCCTCTAGCAGCTGACAGACATTGAGCAGTCATGCGTGGGATCAGGCTGAGAGTAGAAAGCCCATCCTTGGCTTGCTCCCGTACCTTCCACGTTTGGGTCTCTGGCTCAGCGTAAACGAAGCCTTTGGAAGCCAATCTAGAGAGAAGGCTGTTCTTGTGAGAAGCCTGGGTGTGGAGGGGTGTCGGGCGTGTTTATTGTTGCCCAGAAGGAAATGGAGCTGACGTGCTTGCATGGCCCATGCAGGCAAACATTAAGCTGTCTCCACAGCGATGCCAAGCAAACTCAGCCAGGCAAGAGAGTGCAAATGGCATAAATTCACCCCGAGATACATTGGCGATGAAATTCACTCTGAATTCACTCTCCTCAGAACAAGCGCGTAGGAACCTGGCCCGGTCAGAAGCCATCCTCGTCCTCTGGAGCTCAAGGCAGATAGACAGCCCCTTTCTAGCTTGTTCTTTTTTAAAGGAGCAGCGGCCTCCTTTCCTCACGTTAAAACCAGAGATGACGCCATTCTATGAACTGCAAATTCCCTTGGACAGCCTGGGAGGAGATTCAGAGTGGGGGGAAGAAGCAGCTGAGCGCGGCTGGAAGATGTCTCGGATAAAGGCATGCAGGTAGCAAGGCAGGGCTGGAATCGGAATCGTACAGCTGGAAGGGATCCCAAGGGGTCATGCAGTCCAGCCTCTTGCATGATGTAGGATTTGCCATACCTAGATCCTCCTACCAGACACAGGCTCATCCAGCCTCCTCTTAAAAGCCTCCAGTGATGGAGAAACTACAGCCGCTCCAGGTAGCCTGGGCCACTGACTGCAGGAGTTCTTGCCTGATGCTCAGCCTAAATCTCCCTTGCCACAGCTTGTGCCCATTGCCTCTTGTCCTGCTCTCTCCATAGCAAGAGAGAGCAACTGTTTTCCATTTTCTTTGTGGCAGCCTTTTCAATATTTGTCGACTGTTACCCTATCCCCTTTTAGTCATTTTTCCTGCGAGGTGAACCTGCCCAAATCCTTCAACCTCTCTTCATAGGATTTGCATTCCAAATCCTTAATCATCTTTGGGTGAAAACAGACATGCCGCTAACCACCCTTGGTGGTGGTTTATGCATGTTGCAGGGCTGTGTTGGTGCCCTATGCAGCCCTGAAACATGCATAAATGACCCCCAAAGGTGGTTAGCGTCATGTCTGTTTTCACCCTTTGTTGCTGCTGTCAGTGGCTGTTGGTTAAAAAAAACAAAACAGAAAGGGATTTCCAGGTATGGGATGAAAAGGCCAGAGCTCTGCAAAGGAAGGTAAGTTCGGGTGAAATTCTCAGTCCGCTTTTCCAGCCTCTTTAGGTCGACTCAGCAAACGGGTCTGAACTGATTGCAAATCGTGGGAGAAAAATTCCTTTGGTCAAGGCACCTCGCTGGGTTTCTGCAAGTGCATCCCCTACAAGGAGTAATGCAGGGGCATGTCGGGCAGCAGTAGGGGAGTCTCTAAACTGCCTGATTCTGATCTGTGATGGTTCCTAGGGCAATGTGTAGGCTGCCCAGGAGCATGGGAGACAGCGTTCGGCTAGTCTGATTCATGCCAATGCCCATTTTGGCCCCAAAGAGTAACTGGAAGAGGGGGAAAGGTAACTTAAAGATACTTGGAGGTTTGGCCCCAAATCCTGTTCAAAGCCTGGAGAGTGAGTAGCAGTAACAAAAGGGTCTTTCTGGGCAGAAGCCCAGATCCCCCACCAATGTGTGCTTTATACATCTCTATGGGTACAAACACAGCCAGGTTCATACAGCTTAGGCCTTGTGAGAGGCATTCTCAGTGACTTCCCCACAGCTCTGGAACTCCTTTGCTCTGGGAGTTTGCCAAAAGCCCAAGCCTGGAGGCAATGTAAGACTTTTCTACTTGGCCAGACATTTGGTGGGTGAAGATAGGCTCTGGGGGAGATTAAGGGATTGGAGTTATGTCTGCACTGAATTTTTAATACTTATGGTGTTTTTATTATCAGTTTTATATCTTGTAAGCCACCCTCAGCCCCCAGGATAGACCCGGCTATAAATAAGTAAATACATCTATACCTGGCTGTCATCCATGTAGGGTCGGATTCATCGGGGTTTTGCACCTCATACAGTTCTTTACACCAATGACAAATAGGCGGAACACAATGCCGCCAAATCAGAACGGCGGCTTTCTGCATCCACTTGGCACTAGCATAAATGATGGTGCAAGGTACAAAGGGAAGGAGTCAAGTCCTGTACGACTAAGAGAGAGTAAACCAGTAAAGAGCAGAGCTGGAATGACCAAGCCCATCAAATCTGAACGATCTGGCCACCCGTCTAATTTTCAGTCCATTACCTGGATTTGTATTTTCAGTTTGGTTCATTCGTNTCCATTCCCCATTGTTCATTTCCAGCTCCTGACAGTGGGTGAAAACAGACATGACGCTAACCACCCTTTAACCACCCTTGGTGGTTATATTTATGCATGTTGCAGGACTGTATTGGTGCCCTATGCAGCCTTGAAACATGCATAAATTACCACCAAGGGTGGTTAGTGTCATGTCTGTTTTCACCCATTGTTCCTGGTGAAAACAAACGGAAAACCAAAAACATGAAACAAATGAACCGAAATTGCCAAAAAAACACACTTAAAAAAAAAAAAATGGTTGCTCAAACATTTTGACAAATGTCCTTCGGGTTGACTACGGCCTGCTCAAAATCAGGGGGCGAAACCAGCAAGCTGTTGTTCTGCTGCCCATTTCACCTTCAGGAAAGAGACATCACTATGGAATTGAGAAGTCTGAGCATTGACAGAAAGACCAAAGAATCTGTGTTCATGCAAAATATAATTTACAGGGTGTGTGTGTAAATAATTCCTATATAAGCTTATCCCCAGGTCAGAGCACTGTTTTATGGCCCCTTCCACCCAGGAGCGATTTAGCCCCCACTTCATGTAACGTTTACCAAGTTGTCTGATGTGGCTACTCCTGTCCCACAGCACGGATTCATTAACTCCCAGGCAGAAGCAACCACATAGAACGGCTTTACTCTCGGGCAAACTACGCAGGAGTAGGTTTCCCAGGGGTGGTGTGTTTACCCCCGGGTAAATTATGTTTCATGTTCATGTACCCTAAGGCCACGTTAACACCAAATGCATAGTTTGTAGTTATTTACCCCAGTCTAAAAGTTACGCCCAGAACCACTATCGGTAATACAAGCATTTTCCCACTCAAGTACCACAAACTTGCATCCCAGTCTGGTGAGAGGATGAAGAGAGCATTATCTCGTGATATATGATTCAGGAAGTCACATCTGGCAGAAGACCATAGAAAGGACACTGAGCAGCCACAAAGGACTCCGGGATGTTTACAGGTATAGTTGGAGAACAGCTTACCACAAACCCAACGTTCACACAAACACTTACCATGGGGTAAATAAGTACATGCTACTTCAAAAAGAACCTTGGGGGCTGCAACCACAACTGTTATCACACATTGGAGAGTTAACCTGGAGTTAGTATTTGCATGTGAACAGAGCCTAAGGGAAACCAAAGCCCACCTAAAGGTTAGGACAACAAAAACAGATGGGAAAGATTTTCTTCAAAGCATGAATTCTCAGCAGCCAAGCAGATTAGAATATTTTATTATTCTATCATCAGTTCATTGTTTCCCTAAGTTGTATGGCCAGACGTCTCTTACAGGAGTGTTGATTGTGGCATTGCTGTTGTTGCAGAGAAGTGTTGACAAACATGCACAAGAGTGCTAACAATTGTACTGCATTGCTGTCCCCTCCTGGTCACTTTCACCCCTTCCCCTGTTGGACATTTATACCCCAAAGTCATCATTTCCCTCTGCAAAGGCATCTGGAACATTTTGGCATGTCGAGTTCAAGATGTAAGACACAGCTGGCAATCAGGAGATTAACCTCCAACCCTCCCAGCTCCTTAGTCTCTATTATGAGCATTACCATAACACCCCAACATCCTGGGAGAAGAGCATCAGTTGGGTTGAAATTGGGGTTTAGTAGTTGTCTGCCTGGGTTGTGCAAACAGAGGGCTGTCTGAAGGAGTCCACGTCGAAAGCACTCATCAAGCAACGTCCACAAAGGAGAGGGGTTCCTGAGGTTGGCACCCAAATGGAGAATAGCAGAAGTGATGGAAGAAGAGGGAAAGAGGAAGGGAAAATCCAGGTGACAGGAGGAGAAGAAGAAACGGGATTCTGAAGAGGGCAGGGGGAAAATCTGTCTAGATGATACGGGCAGAAGAATGGCATCTTGAGCATCGACATCCAAATGGCAGAGCCAAGCAGAATGGGCTGCAGCTGAGGAAGAGGATTCCAGAAAAGCTGCATCCAAGTGACTCTGGCAAAGGCAATGGATTCCAAGGCTTTTCCCTCCTGTCTATGCGAATATTGCTCATTGAGCTGTCCGGATCTCCAGTCCGCCAGCACTTGGTCCCATGCAAGCTTCGTAGCCGCAAGCCTCAGTAAGCGATTGCATCTTCCATGCAGATTACAAAAGGCTCTCCACTTCCTGCTGGACGAATGATCTCCAGGCAATCTAAGGAGAGGAGCCAATGTCTGTTTTGTTTGGGGCTCTCTCTGAGCAGAGGACCCTGAAAAATTAAAGCCCTTACTTATAGTTCTGATGTTTGCTCTGTGCCTGATGACAAGAGTGCCCTTCTAGCCATCAGAGGCAGATGGTTAGAAAAATCTAACACTTCAGACAAGGAGGTCCATGCTAGCTGTGTCCCCCTTGACCTGGGCAAGTGCTGGGAGAGGAGCTGAGGAGAGAAATGTCCCCCATCGTGACGAATGAGCCAGTGCCCTTGAGGCCTTTGCATGAGGACACACTGGGGTATCCATAAAGCCTGGGGAAGAGGCAAAAGAGACTTTGCGAAATGCAGCTCCAGAGACTTCATAGGAAAGGATTCATCCCGCCTTGTGATGGTGGTGGATGAGGAGGAGGACCGGAGCCGGATAGGGGTAGTAGAGGCTGAGGCAGGTTACCGGGTAGCTCAGGAAAAGGCCCTGCTCCGGCCTGTGGGAAGGCACTCATGGACGCGGGGAGGGTCATTGCTGATGAGACGTTGCTGAGTGGAAGCGGGAGTGAAGCACTGTAGGTCATGGCGTTCAAGGGCATTCCCATGCTCATGGCCGGCACTGGGGAGCTGGTCCGCATCTGGTTCAGGGTCGGCTTGGCCTGGTCACTGACACTGAATGGGTTTGTGGGAGAAGGAGCGCTGAGACCTGCAAAGAGAGAAACGACAACGGCGTCATCAAAGGCTTAGAGGAGAGATGCTGGCGGTCAGAGCTGGTTGCTGACGCTGAAGGCATCTCTCTAGTAAATTCAGCTGCAAAAGTTACATTTAAAGAGTCGCAATCACAGTGAGGGTTTATTATTACTGTCGAACAACGGGGGTGGGGAGGGAGCCTTCTCCCCCAACCCCGTAGGCTACTTTGAAAATTGGCACAAGCTCCCTGAGCCCGATAGGAGTTGGAGCGGGGATGCTTCAGGGGTGGGTGCAGAATAGAGGGAGGAAGGGGAGTGTCAAGATCACCGATACATGCCATGGATCCATCCCCTATCCTTGAGCGTGGGCCCTCCCTTCCCCAGAGCCCCGCTATTTTAGTGGGGCTGGATCCGCAGGCCAGATGTAGGAATCGGAAGGGAGCCAAATAAGGGTGTTGACACACAGGAAGGGAGGCAGCTGGAACTCACGTTCGGTCTGTGGAATCCCCTCCCCACTCGGCTGCCACCCCCATGGGCGGCGCTGGGAGCCCTTCAAACGGGAAGTCCCATGCCTGCCATTCATAGGCTCAACGTCACCTCTGTTAACACCGGTGGGCCAGATTGGCCCTCAGGCTGCAGGTTCTCCACCCCTGCTTTAGAAATTTTATTCGAAGGTCAAATACGGTACGAGAGACCAAAGCTAAGTTCATGGTGTTTTCTTCATAGCCACCAATGGGGAAAACACAGTGAACATGGGACCCTGGGCAAAGCCAAAGGGCATTTGCTGTTAGCGCTACCTCTTTGCACCGATGCTATTGGCACTGAAGTGAACGGGGCTCACGCCAGCGCTAACCGTTTGAGAATCGTGCTGCCCGCCTCTGTAATAATTTTTCAGGCAGGTTTTTCCAGCATGACACGCAGCTTTCATGGGCTTTTGTTTTCCTGTGTAATCCTCGGGAGAGGGGACGGCAGCAGGACGTCGTTGGCTCTGCACGCTCAGCAAACGTTAGGAGGACAACATTCCTGAAGGGCTGGGCGTCACTCTTAGGTGGCCCTGGAACCAGGCCTTCTACTGACATCTCCAGGGTTCTGGGTGTAAGACCCAGGATGTGAACCAGCTGACTCGCAGGTTCTGAAGCAGTAGTAAGAGCCGGTGTGCTACCACCATACTCCGGGGTGGGCACTAGCCCATGTCCCCTTAGCTTCCCAGCTGGCTGCTAGCATATAAGACTGGATAGAAGCTGGACAGGACATTGAGTTATAAGCCAGCTCTGAGCTTTGCCCTGACTCCCAGTCTCTGCTCTGCATCTGTCCTGAACCCTGCATCTAACCTGCTTCAAGTGCCTGTCCTGACCTCAGCCTCTCCGCTCCGCAGTCCTTCCCCTGTCTTCTGTTCAGCCCTGATCCTGAGTCCTCGCACGCCCTGGATTGCGAACCTGGCACTGCTCTGGTGGCCGGCTCTGCAACACCACAGCTACACCTCGACTTTAGTCAGAATCTGCCTGGTCAGCCCCTTACACATGCCTCTGAGCCAGGGCCGGCCTTACCCTAAGCGGGACCCCGGGCGGGAAAGAAATACGGGGCCCCACATCGGGGCGCTCCCCGGCCCGAGGGCGGCATGCTGCCTGGGCTCGAGGATGGGCAGAGGGGCACTCCTCTCTGCCCATCCTCAAGCCTGAGCGGCCATTTGGATTCTGACTGAATCGGACTCACCTGATCCATTGCCGCCGCCACCTCTGATCTGGGCCCTGCGCCAGACTCGGCGCCCCCCTCCCCCTCATTTCCCCTGGTCGAAACAGCCAGGCAGCAGAGGGGGCCAGCAGCATGAGGAAGAAGCGTGGCCTCTGCCTTCGTCTCCCTCACTTCCACCGGAAGTGAGGGAAGAAGCAGAGGCCTCTGCCTCTCCCTGACGCCACTGGGCCCCTCTGCTGCCTGTCAATCTCTCGGCCAGAGGAAATGAGGAAGAGGCAGGGCCTCTGCCTCTCTCTCCCTCGTTTCCTCGCCGAGACTGTGCCAGGCAGCGGAGGGATGGGGGCACGGAGTGTGGGAAAGGTGGGGCCTCTCCCTCACTCCTGCTGCCTCCCCCCCGACCTGACTTTAAAAAAAAAAAAAAAATCAACCCCAAACCCGTGGGGGCCCCCCAAGTGTAGGGCCCTGGGTGGCCTCCCCTACCCACCCCGCAGTAAGGCCGGCCCTGCTATGAGCTTCCTGAATGGCTGTGCAAATAAAGGCCACTCAGCAGCAGTAGGAAACTGGACAGGCCATGACTCCTTCCTGTTTCTTGGAAGAACAGGCCAAGACTACTCCTTCCAAACCCAAGCCTGTTCCTTGTTCCTGCCCGGTTCCCACCTGTGCCTTCCCTTTTCCTGAGTCTGGAGAAACCTAATCCTGTTTCCTCTCCTGCCTGGACCCTCAACCTTACTTGGCTCCCAATCCTAACCCTGAAACTGGCTTGCGTCCTTGACTTAGCCCTTGCACGCTGCTTCTGTATACAACCACTTGTGAGCCTCCCAGCTATTTCTCTTACGTAGCCTCAAACGATGCTCAGAGACTCCTGTAATCCTGCCTGTGACCTACCTGACAAAAATGGATTACGAGTCTTCAGGCCTTGGGGGGTTATGGCCAGCGAGTCCAGATTAACCAGGCAGGAGGCATTTGGACCCAGGAAGGACTCTGGAGTTTTACAATCTTTCCTCTCCTTGGTGGCATCGTCAAGGTAGTCTCCTAAGCCTGTAAGATCAAAAATGTCTTTGCTCTTTTCGCCATTCGCCTTGGTGGTGGGGAGCAGCTCCGCAAAGGGATCCAAATCTGGAACAAGCACAAGAGATTTAACGGCAGGCAAAAGTGGAGGTGGTGCATTTGGAAAGAAGACAGAAGCATGGGCCATTAGGTGAGAGGCAGGCAGAGCCCTATAGAACAATGTAACCTGTACGGCCATTGTATTATTCCTCTGGTGAGGAGACATCGGGTGCTCCTAGATGGATGGCACCCACGGCCCTGCTCCGCCTCACACCCAAACAGCCCATCCACCTAAAGGTGGGCTGCAGCTGCCAGATGGGCACGTGGAGCAGGCGCTGCCTGATCTGCTCCAGAACATCTCGGAGCCCTGCGAGCGAGCAGGCTGCGCAAACCTGGGGCACCGGCTGGAAACAGAGTTGTGGTCTGTCTCCTCGGCGGACGGTTGCTGAAACTCCTCTCTCGGTCGGGGGTTGCCCCAGGCAATACCATAGATCTGCAGCCTAGAGCATCGGGCCATGTATGGTGTGAGGGAGGGGGCATGGCCTGGCTGGACCGCAGCAGCTGCGGGGTCCATGTCAACCCGGCACAGGTGGGAGAGGCAGGGCTGGCCAGCCCCGGGTCTATCTAAAGACACCCATTGTCTCCCTCTGTTCTGTGTCAACAGTAGCGTATTAAACAATCCCGGATTCACAATGCATGCCCTTGGGGTTCCTTGGCAAATGCTTCTCTGGGACAGAGACCTTCCAAGGGAGCCGATTTTTACTCTCTCTCAAAGGAAAGAGAATAGAGGACATTTTATGAAACTTAACCGTCAAGGTCTTGCTCCCCCTTATATTTATGCACTTGTTTCCTGCTACATTCCCGACCAGGAGCTTTATCCCTCTTCTGCTACCAGAGTCTGTCAGGAGCCGTTACTGCCAGCTCCTCCGTCGGCCCGTCCAGAGCCGGAGCTGCAGGAAACGGGCGTCATACGGGGCTTTAGGGAACCCCGAGCGGGATGCCCCGAGTATATTGACGGGCCCAGAAGCCCTGCCCATGGGGAGGAGGGGGGTTGATGCGCCCGTGCAGGTACCGCAGAGCGGTGACAAGGCCGGGGCATCAGAAGCGCTGCGGAAGGAACAGAACAATGAGGATAAAGGGGATGGCCAGTGATCACAGCGTTGCCGGAGATGAGCAGCGCTGTGATACTGGCCCCCCTTGTGCGTGGAGCAGAGAGTAGCGAGGAGCGTCGTAGCGCGTGAGTTGGGAGCATGGTTGTGTGGGTGTCAGAGGGTGTGTGTCGGGTTTGGGAGGTGCGGGTTAGGGACACTTGTGGGCGATTGTACATTGTGTGTATCATTGTGGGGTATAGTTAAGCTGTGCATTGTGTGTTTTCTACCACTACCCCTATCCTTCTTGTGTGGGGCCCTTCCTTCCCTGTGGAACCGGGACGTGGTCGATCTTACTCCTGACCCCTTTTCCCTTGGCCTAGACCCGTCTCTCCCTCACTGTCCTTGTACGCGTTCTCCCCTTTCCCCGTCACAAAGACTACGGGTGTGGTGTGGGGTTGTAACCTTCAAGCGACTGGTGAAGGTGAATGTGAGGGGGCTTGCTCAGGGCCTCGTTGTCCCCCTGTGATGATCTGGCCTCGTCCCTTAAGGGACTTATTGGGCCATATAAGAACCTGAGGGGTTGTTTACCTTCCCAAGAGTGCATAGCCCCCTGGGGGAACGAGGGTGTTAGTTAAGTGTTTGTGTCCTGCAGCTCCATCTGAGTCCATCTTCCCTTTACTAAGGTCCCCTGTCCCTAACAGAGTCTCCCACTTCCTGAAATGTCTTCACCCTCTTTCCAACCAGCCCCTTCTGCCTGGAGCTCTCTCCTTCCCAGTCTTCCAATTCCTCCTAAAAACCTCCTCCTTCCATCAGGCTTTCTCTAGCTACTCACCCCCACAGACTGCTTGCTGGTGCTCCTTCTACCGTCCTATCCTTCACACTCTCCTTTTCCCCGGTAACTAAGCCGAGCGCGCCCACCTGCAACTTTTTAACTTTGTGAATGTATCCTCCTCTCTCCCTTACCTCCCCTCTCCCTTGTCTTTCCAAGATTGTAATCCCCTCAGGGCAAGGACCTGTATGACTGTACAGTGCCCGGTACATTGCTGGCGGGTCTATTCATAATAAGATAATAGTAATTAATCGGCAGTAGCAACTGAAGTTGCCGCTGTCGGAGACAGGATGCTGGGCTGGATGGACCATTGGTTTGACCCGGTACGGCACTTCTTACATTCTTATATTGTTACGTAGAGATCGCCAACGGCAGTCTCTGCACTTCAAGAATCTGTTCTCATCCTCTTTTCAGTGCACTCAGACTGTGGATACAGACAGGGTTTGTCTGCACATTAAAGTTGTATCACTTTAACTTAATTCAGTTTTTATTAAACAAAATTTAGCTAAAGTATTGTAAACCCCGACCTGGAAACTCTATTTCATTTTAAAGATGGTTTATTTCTATACTCAGTTTTGGCTTATAGGGTTGATTAGGAATTTAGCACTTGTAAACCAAAATAAACGTTCACATTGGAATTGCTAAACCAGTTTAAATGTATACCTTAAATTAACTGAAGCATCTTCCTCAAGCCCATAGCTTTTCATTATTTATAAATGGCTATCAGGCTGATTGGGGGATGTAACATCCTATTGTTGGGAACTGGGAGTGAACAGCAGGGAACACATCACTTCATTATAACCCGTTGTGTGCTTCTCTGAAGTGACCCACGCTGGCCACTGTCGGAGGCAGGATGCTGGGCTGGATGGACCACTGGTCTGACCCAATACGGCATTTATGTTCATTTTCCCCTGGCTCTTTCTAGTTAATTTATTTATTATTATTATTATTATTATTTTGTTTTATTTTATTATTATTTTATTTATTTATCACTTAATTGCCACTTTCAGTGTTCAAAGTGATTTCCCATCTATATATAGTTCACCCTCACAACAACCTGGGAGGCTGTTTATTATTATTCCCTTTTGACAGATGGGGGAACTGAGGCTCAGAGTGTGTGACTTTCCCAAGGCCACCCAGTGATTTCATGGGTAAGACAGGATTTAAACCCTGGATCCCAGCTCCAAGTCTAACTTCTTATCCTAATAGAAAGGGAGTAGGATGCATGAGCTCCGCATTAGTCTCCCTGTGCAAATACTTGAATAGGATCAGGGACCTGTGTTGTTCGAGCCCTGGGTTGATCTGTGGTAGAAGCCCTATGGAAAAATCCAGAGTGCCTCCACCAAAAATAACCTTAGTATGTGGTAGATTTGTTCAGATGGGATGAGAACCGCCATCATGTGGCATTCCTTGAGCTGTAACCCTGAGGTGCTTCTCCAGGATCCACGGGGGGGGCCTGTACTGTCTGCTCCTGCTCACAAACGGTATGTCCAATAGCCATGCTTTGGTGCCACCCAGATACGGAACAAGTCCGAAATATGGACTGAGAAAATGCAAGGGATCGATAGATTAGAAAGAGATGAACGCAATCACTTGGGAGGGAGCTGCTGGCAAACAATCAATGGGGTTTCAAGCAATTAAGCACAATGAGGTTAAAAACCACAATCATTGATTTTTTAAAAAATCTCGCAGTGTTTAAAATATTTGTGTGACGGGGTCATGGGAAAGTCTTTGCATGACTAGACCTCAGGTGGGGGATAAGTACTTACCAGGAACAAACCACACACACACACACAAAAAAAAGGGGGTAGGCTGTGCAAGGTTGGGTCTCTAGCCCTTTAAGGGAGCCTACTGCTGCCTTTGGCTACACCTCTTCTGGGGCTATGAGACCATGCATCAAGCAAGTCTTCAGTGAGCCAGGGGTCGGAGAAAGATCTCTGCTCCAGCTGGCTGGGAGCTAGCCAGAGTGCTGATCCCAGGGGGACGGACAGCGAGTTATGGAAGCTCCGTGGAGGACCTGTCAGCCTCTGAACCAAGGAATGTTAAGTGAGTAGCCTCTACTTGATTGTGAGTGACCTGGGGCCAGATCCAGCAAAGACTTACGGGGGAATGGCCGCATCCTGCTAGTTTGAAACACCAATGCTAATTTTCCTACAATGCCCTGCCTAGTAATTGCTTTCATACATATTTTAATAGATATATACACACACACACACATATATTCTTTTGAATTTTCTCATTTCATAGTTCTGACTTGTTACATGCCCAAGGATGGACCCTGTGTGCCCTGAAAACTTGCTTTCCCTCATCGACAGTACTTGGTCCAATAAAAGAGATCATCTAAACTGCTTTGTCTCCATCAGGACAGCAACCACAGTCTCTCTCTAGACTCCCAATATCCAAGTCATGCTCTAGCCGTCTAGTCAACTGGCTTGGAACTCTTTGGGAGACAGGTGGAATGGAAAAAATCTCCAACAATGCTATACGCCTGCCTACAGGAGAGCTCTGTGAAGCTTGCAAGCTGGCACAGTCTAACACACACGTTCACACAGGACACGCCTACAGTAGGAAACATGTACAGGAAACCCCCATTGTGGACAGGCTACATTGAAGCCAGAGCAAAACATGGTGCAAAGTACTAACCATGGCTAGTTGAAACTTGAACAAGTTAGAGTTAGCAGTTGCTTAGTTAAAAAAACAACCCCCACCCCCTGCATTTTTTCTTCTGGAGACACGGTCACAAACCCTCTAAATTCAGAGCCTCATACTAAGCCATAGATCAGTGATCCTCAACCTTTTTTGAACTGAACCTCTCCTCCCCCTGCTCGTCTGTGGTAGTTGAGGTCTCCCCCAACACATGCACATAAATACACCTTGCTTCTGCTCCTTTCTACCCTCCGGTTGTTTCCTCTCTCTCCCCCTCTTGTTCTCCAACTCACTCCCTTCCCTCCGTAAGGGGTGAAGCTCGATTTCTGATGGTTCTGATTTTCAATCAGACTGGGCCAGTTTGCCCATTCCAATCAAAAACTGGAACCAGTTATATTTCGTCCAGTTCTGATTGGAATACATATAACGTGCAAACCACTGCCCTTACGCAAAATGGTGGTAGTGCTATCGCCGCCATCTTGGGTGAATGTGGCGGCTATTTGCGCGTGTGCAATAGGGTTTTTTGGTTGTTGTTGTTGAATTTGTGGTCAGGATTCCAGTCAAAAAACCAAAGAGCTGTTCCGTTTCCAGGAAAATGTCTACAAAAAAACTCCTATTTTGATCCAGCCCTACCCCTTCTCACCCCATTACTTTGGAGATTCCCCCGGTGTTTGCCAGCTGAGCCAACTCACTTTCTTGTGCCCCACTAGAATAGCTTGCATGCTCCCCGCCCATCTGAGAATCACTGCCACAGACAATCCCTCATCCCTACATGCAGATGCAAGTCACCTCCCCCACTCTCCCTGTACCTCTCTCACCCGGATCTATTAGGCTCTCTTACCTACAGGGCTGTTAGATTTGAGAGAGGAGGGTGCCTGCACATTGTCTTGTTCCAGCTGCTCTGCTGACTCTGGACGTTTGGCAAACAAGTCAAAAGGGGCACCACCTGCAGTCGAGAAGAAAGGGGAAGGACAGACAGATCCAAGAAGGGAAATGCGACAAAGGCAGACAAAGAAGGAACAGAGAAGGGGGTCAAGGTGGGAAGTTGGGGGATGAGGAGAATACAGTGGGAAGGAAGAGAGCAATGAAATTGGTTAATTAGACAATGTCTAAAGTGCCTTATATGGAGGACCTTATATGTTCTGCAGTCCCCACCCCCAAATTCCGCAAGCAGAATAAATTATGCAAATTAACCAAATCCCACATTTTTAATACCAATTCATTTCTCCCAATGACGTGCCATAAATCTTTAACATCTTGCATGTTAAAACAACAACAAAAAACTCACAAAATATCACATGGACCTATCATTGGAGCTCTTCTCTTCAGCAGTTGCAGCAAGAGTCCCAAGGCCCCGAAATATATACCCGTAGCTAACAATGTCAGCACCCCATTGGCTAGCTCAGTGCTGTCTCCCCATTGGCTTCCTCATAGTGCTCCCCACTCAGGCTGTAACTCTGCGCTGCCAGAGGCAATTTCTGCGAGAGTTTGGGCAGCTGCAAAATTCTGCGACAATGGCTGTGATCACAGCAGCTCAGAATTCATGGGGTGCTGCCTACAGGCCCCCGACCTGAGATTTCTAAAATGATATTTAGGATTAAAATTCCAAAGCATGTTATTTCAAAGAGTGTTAGGAGCTGGCTGGTAAATGTGCCTAGATAATAGGCATCCTCTGAGGCTGCTCTTCCAGTAGTGCAGCTAGCAGAAGCCTTGCTTGACATGGTTCCCAAGTTTCCGATTGAGCCAAGAATTTAGAGGGAAAATCTGGTAGGTCTCCTCCTGCTCTTCCCTCATCAGGAGAGGAGCTCTAAGTGGATTTTGCTTGCTGGATAAAGAAGTTCCCTGGAAAGCATATGCAAGATGGAGGTTCGCGAGGAGATTAAACGGGGCAGCCCGAGGAAGCTGAATCTAAGCAGAAAGGGGACAGCAGTGAAGATGTCCAAAAACAGCAATCCTGAGAATTCAGTAGGAGCAAAAACTGCAGAACAAAGCAAACTTCTCTTACCAGCTGTGGGAGGATTGTCCCCACTGCCTCCCCAAGGATCAGCAGCAGCAGAGCTTGCACGCCCAGAAGACGGGGATGCTGTTACCCAGGGGTCTGCAGTAGAGAAACTTGACGACCGTGGCGTTTTCCCCCAAGGATCAGAGGCAGAGGAGGCATGAGGAAGATCCCAGGGCCCTGTGGAGGCTTGGCTGGCAGGAGCTGACGTCTGGCCTAGAGGATCCCCAGACGCAGGAGGAAGTGGAGCCCAGGGGTCTACGGAGGGACCCCAGGAGGTTCCTGCTGGTTCCACGTTGGATTTTAGCTCTGAAAGAAAGATGGAGAGTTGTGGAAGACAGGAAGTCATTCAAGGGCAGCGCAGAGAGAACTGAAGCGGGTGACGCAAAGGAAGAAGAAAGGTAGAGAGTGGGAGGTTACATAAAAATGAGAGAAAGGAAGAGAGAATTAGAAAGACAATGCAGGCTGAATCCGGGTGGAAGCAAGAGAATGTGGCACTAAGCAGTGAGTTGTACCTGCCACCTTTCATGCGCCTATTCAAAATCTCCTGCGTTTTAAAAGCTGCTCTGAGAATGGAATGAGACGGGGAAAGGACAGAGAGAGAGAAAGCAGAAGCAAGGTTTCTTACTGTTTTCTTCCCAAGAATTGGACATGGAGACAGCTGGAGGGGAGAAGGTTGCGTCATTGTTCCAAACTCCAGCAGATCGAGAGTTGTCCCCACCTGGAATATCCCACGGGTCAGCAGAAGTGTGGGTAGACGTTACTGGCTCTGGTCCAAAAATGTCTGCCAGCTCCAAAATCGAAGACTGGAAATGGAAGGAGACGAAGAAGGAGGAGGAAACAAAACAAGATGTTTTATGGCCCATGGACATGGGCAGAAAGCGGCTTCCAAAGAGATGATTCTCCTCTAGTTCTGCATTCTCCTCTGCAGAAAGGCAGCCTGACGTTCACCCGCACCCTTGTCCTTGCTTTGGTCAGTGGCGTAACAAGGCTGTCGCTGGCTTTGGGCTCATGTCCTAATTATTCCCCCCACTGCCAAGGGGGCCGCCTCACCACAAAGGTGGGGGCGCCACCCTGCCTCCCAGTAGAGCAGCAGCAGTCCCTCCAGGAAGGAAGTTAAGAGTAGACAGGAGTATGGCCCTCATTCCACCCTCACCCACTCTGAAAATTTCCTTCTTGGCAGGTCCCTTTGCAAGTGGCCTCAGCACCACTAGAAGATGTTCAGTGGGCAGGGTCAGAGTATTGGCCCCGCTCCCTCTCCAACTCACTCTGAAAACTTCCTAGTGATGCTTAGGCTATTTGCAAAGCCACCCCCCACCATTCCACCGCATGTTCAGGGTCTGGGCTCAACTGAGTCCCCTCGCTCCATGGTAGCTATGCCCCTGTGCTTGGTCGTAAGGGTGTGTTCTCATTAGAGATTTACCACAGAGTAGTAGGACAGCTTGTCAAGATGCAACACCTTGCAGGACCTGGGCTCCAAGTCCCTCGCCACATGCTGGGGTTTCCTATCCAACAGTCCTTTATTTGCAGTCTCTACCGAGCCACTGTCCCGCTGGAACCAGCTGCATCAAGGGCGGGGAACCTTTTCCCTCCCGGGGGCCACTTTGAAAGCTTGCACGAGCTCCAAGGGCTGCACAGATGTTGGGGCGGGGGTGCTTAAGGGATGCACTCAAGGAAAGGAGGGCCCAAATCATGGCTCTGTGCCGTGGAACTGTCCCCTTGTTTGCATGACCTCATCTCTGCTCCTTTCCCGTGAGCTCTGTTTTTTCAGTGATTGGAGGCAAGAACTGGATCCAAGGGCCAGATCCAGGAAGTGGAAAGGGGCCACACATAACAATTTGCCATGGGCCACATTTGGCCCCTCCGGGCCCGTGAGCTACGTCTTCTGTCCCTGGGACCAGCACCCTGGCCAGCTCCCAGTCTCTCTCCCCGAGCAGAGCTTCTTCCTGGCTCCCTGCAGACTGACTGAAAGGCAGACTGCACCACCACTCTTCCAGCACCAGAAGGGGCCGAGGACAAAGTGATGAGCAGACCTTGTGTCAGGACTTGGCACTGAATCCATGCCACTTCCTGTCCATCATGACTCCCAGTTTCCTGGTTGGCTGTCATCCAGCGTATAAGGCTTGAGTAGCAGCGCCAGGATTAGCTGGGTGGAACACTCCCGCCTTCTGGTTCCTGGGCCCTAAACTTGCCCTTGGTGCCTCCTGCCTGGTCTCCCCTTCCCACCTTCTCCCCTGCCTTGTTTCCTTGCTCCCCCCTCTAGCCTTGTTCACAACTTGTTCCACCATGGATTTGCTCCCTCCCTTCGGTGTTCGCTTGCACCCTCTGCTGGTAGCTTGGGGACATCCCTGTTGCTGGTCACGGATGTTCTACTGGGGAATTAGCACCCAGCTGCCAGGTGGTCCCGTGCCCACTCAGGCCTCTGCCAGAGGGGTCCAGTTTTCACATTAGTGCCCCCCTTCCGGGTAGCTCAGTCCTCCCGTTCACACATGGGCTCCAATATGCTCTGCAGTTCTTTGATTGCCATGGGCCTCCGCCTGTGGTGCTCTTCTCCTTGCCGGGAGTTTCCCTCCCAGGAAAGGAGTCTGTTTTAGGCTCTTCTCAGGGTCTCTGGCCTTCTGGATCCTGGGCTGGTAGGCGTTAATCCCCCAGGCTCTGATCCCACGGTCCCAGCCCACCCACATAGGCAGCTAGACACCCTCAAACACCACCACCACCACTGCCCCGAGTCCTCACCCTGGCCCCTTCAGGACTTACTAAGGCCATGAGAGCTCGCAGCCCCCCCAAATCATAGACTGTCAGGCACAAACACCTTTCCCTGCCTTTTTCATCCCCATGCTCTGCCTGACAGATGAAGGTGCAGCCTCTTTAAGAACTCTGCAGAGAGTAGACACAATCAGGGGTACGAGCCGCAGCTGACTGTAGGGGCAGCAGTTTATTTAAGCTTGAGGAAGCCTACAGTTCGCTGCCAGTGACTGAGCTCTTGCTCAGAGTGTAGTCAAGCGCAGAATACATTATACATATTAACTAAATCCTACAAATTATGCAGTTTTTAAATGCAAATGCATTTCTCATATCCCCTCTCAGACTGTCCTACTTTGCTTCCATCTCAGAATATAACAGAGGTCGAAACTGCGCATGGATCTCCTGTTGCCTTCAACTCTGTTCTGGGAGAACAAGTCCCAGGCCGACTCAGTTTCCCTATCTTTGCAGCCTGGGCGGCCACGAAGGGGTTAATTTAATTTTAATCATGCCAGGCCTAAGAAGCGTCATAAGGCACCAAATCATTCTGTAGACCAACAATCTGCAGTTAATAATCCCTACAGCTCTACCTGGGTTTGGATCTGTCACCAAGCTATGCAACATTCTGCATGTAATTATATATCAACTTCCCACCAGCCAATTAATGCTCTCATACCTGACTTTTCTTCATCTTATCATCTTCTTCCTCCTCCGCAAACGGGTGGTTCTCCTCCAGGGCCCTCTGTAGCAGTGAGTTCTCTCCTTGCCATGCCCTCACTTCCTGCAGTCAAAAGGGACAGTGCAAATGTTTGGGATGTGAACAGTAAAGACAACCAGAGGCCCCAGCTCTCTGCAAAGATACCATGGTTAAGGGTTTGTGCACTAGTCAGCAGCCATGGTTTTCTAACAGATGTGCACATTTCATGATACATGCACTGCTAGGAATATTGAGCGCCCAGCCTCAAGAAGAGTGGAAGTTAAGGTTACTCGTTGGATAGATGCTAGAAGCAGAAAGATTTGGATACACCAATTCCCAAGGAAGAAACCAAGCTAGGTAGAAAGATGCCCCATGTTAATCCTCCAAAGCGCCACTTAGAGATGCATGAAGCTAGGATCCAAGAAGAAGTTAAGTGCCCTCTGGCCGGCTGGGCTTGGGGTACCTTCTCGTGCTCTTCTTTGCTCAGGCTGAGGGCTATCTGTAATTGCAATTCCTCGTCCACGTTGGAGGCTGGAGGAAGCGTCGGCTGCCAATGAAGGAGAACTGGGTGAAAAGCTGGCTTTAACTCTTGGTCTCAGAGTTGTTATCCCTGTTGCTGTAACTAACTCTCTTTCCATCCCCACCATTTACCCATTCATCATTGGTTGACCATTGTTCCATCTAACGTAATGCCTATTCATTCATCCGCACATTCCGATTGTCCATCCATTCACGTAGCCCATCCTTGGCTGCACCTATCCTTCCAAATACATTTTTGATCTATTGACCTGCCAATCGGTCTGCCTTCCCTTTTCACTCCGATCATCCACCCACGCTTCTGCTTGTCCATCTGTTATTCTGTCCCTCAGTTTACCCGCATGTCAGCATGGGAGGGAGTTTGAGAGGAGACGAGAGTAAACATTTTCTGCCTACAGCCGCCTATAGATGCAAAAGATTCCATGGAGCAGAGGCTGCCTTGGCGTCATTGGCCCAAAATGTGTGTCTGCCTCCTGTTCGGGGGTGGGGGGTTGGAGAGATGCTAGGCTGTAAAGCAACCTAGGATCTTTCAAGGCGAAAGGATGTTCACTTAGGTAAGACACAGAGGAGGTGGGCAAATGGCGACTCAGCTGCTGCATGTGCCGGCTCTGAGACAGCTCTTGCCAGAAATGACTCTTTGGGGCATATCCGTGCGGCCCCTCAGGAGCAAGAGAAGCTGAATGGCCATTTTTGTCAGTGCTATTGCTGGAGCCTCCTGGGGGCTATGAGAGCAGGAGCCGTGTGCTTGAACCATTATGACCATCTGGGAGCCAGAGCTTTGACATGAGGGTAAGGAAAGCCACACTGCCCCATCCCTGGGACTGGGGGGAAACGGATGACCGCTGCAAAGTGTCTTGTGGCTTCTAGTGATATGAAAAGGTCGGTCCGCGGCTCTTGGGCGTGCGAACTTTGCCCACCGGTATAAGATACACAACAGGATAGAAATCAACTGCTCTTGATGGACACTGAGGGTAGGACAAAAAGTAATGGATTGAAGTCATTGTTTTGTTCTTTATATTGCCACGGCAATGGACGTGATTTAGGACCGGCCCCTGCCTCAAAGTGCTTACAGTCTAGGGTGGACAATGGAGAGGAGAATAGAGGGAGAGACTGGGGGTACATTCATGTTGTTAAGAAGTTGCAGGTGCTAAGCTTAAGTGGCAGGAAGGAGAAGTTATTGTAGCCGGCCCTGAGCCTGCTGCTTGTAAGACGGGTAGGATATTAATATTAGGCAAGAATTTAAGATCCCTTCCGCCCCTAGAGGTCTACCATTCTAGCGTAAGTAGCCATTGTTAACACAGGCACTCATGGGGGAGCCATTCTGCCCCCCGCCCCCCATTCACCTTCACAGCCCAAGACTTCCCCGTGCTCCTGTCCAGGAGGATGGAGTCAAGTGAACAAGGAACAGGGCAAAAGGACTTTACTTTCTGACATGGCCATGCCACCTTTTGGAACACTGACATCACCGCACTCTACGCGCTCCAAAGAGTCAGGGCAAAAAGACTGTCTCACCCCTAGCAGGAAATGCCTGCTGAAGGCCCGGCTCCTGACACTTGGCGATGTCTGCATTGCCAGTGGGACTGAAGCCATCTGCCTAGGCTTGAGAAAAACCATGCACGCCTCCTTTTGAGCGCTGTAATGTCATGGTGCTTGCAAAGGGGGCAGCGCAGTCCTTTTGCCCTGCCCTTTCCTGACGCGCAAACATTCTGCTGATGCCACCACCGACTGTTAATGACACCTTCTCACTTCAAACTCATCCCTATAGCCAGCGGCTCCCAAACTCTGAGCACTGGGGATTTGTGAGGGCCATAGGAAGTGCTCAGCAGCTCACCCCCTGCGTCCCCTCCAGGTAGCAACATGGCAGGCTGGGAATGTGGAAGCTGGACTGGTAGGCGAGCAAGGCTGGGAGTGAGGATCAAGGCTAGGAGCAGGACTCAGGAACAAGAATCCATGTCATTCTAGCCAGCTTCTGGTGCTTGCTGGGCTGCCTTATATCCCAGCTAGGGAGCAATGAGAAGGCTAGGGATGTGTGGCCTGCGCAGCCCCGAGGGGCCTACTGTGCAGATGCTGATCCAAAGGCAGGCTGCAGCGGTGGTGCCCTGTAGCAGGAGATGCCTGCCGGAGGCCTGGCTCCTGACACTCGGGAGAATGTCTGCGTTGCCCGTGGGACCAAAGCCAGTCTGCCTTGTGCAGGTGCAGCGGGCCTGAGAAAAACCCTTGAATGGGGAACGGGGAGGGTCAACGGGTTTGTTGGGAAAGGCTGGTGCAGACTCCCCTGCGTTTACAGCTTTGGTTTTAATAGTTGTTGGCTTTCTGGCTCCCGGGCCAGCTGCGGCCTCGCAGCTTCCCCAGCTGATTGCTATGACCCTTCCCTTCTTTAAATGAGGCCAGAGCTTATCGCAGTGGAGCCCCTCTCAAGGTGAAGCCCTTGCCAAGCTGCTTGCAACTCCAGCGGTTCTTTTCTACTCTTTTTACCCTAGCGGGAACAGCATGATCCTATTCCCTCCCCCCCCTCCCCTAATAATGGTAACAAAGACAAGTAAAATTTTTACCCCCTCCTGGCAGAGCCCGAGCACTTTCCAGTTGAGGATCTCACCCTCCCCTTTCCATCATGATGTCACAATGCTTCGCAAGGGCAGGATTACCTCAGAAAAAGGGACATAGCCCTTTTGTCCTGTCCAATGTGCCTCCCCCCCCCGAACAGTTGAGGATCTTGGGAAGATTTAGGGATCTTAAATAATTTAGTCCTCACCAAACTCTTAAGAAGGGGATGTTTTCCCCACTTGACAGGAAAAACTGAAACACAGCAAGGTTAAATGACTTGCTCAAGATCCCATAATACATCAGCGGCAGAAACAGGAAGGGAATCCTGATCTCCTGCCTCCTAGGTCTATATTTCAAGCTATCTTTAATGACTACAGAGAGCACCATCCTTCCGTCTCATCAGCAAATGCTGATACAGCATAGGTCTAGATCTCTCCAGAGGAACGTACAAAGAGCACAAGGAAATGCTGCTAAAATTTGATGAGAGGCTGTGGAAAACACAAATCTTGTCTTAACTGCACAGGAGAAACCCATCACTTAATACAATTCAGTCTTGCAGCAGAGACAGAACACCACTGCGTTTTGACAAGGTCTCCAAAGAGTCGACTGCTAAATTCTTTCACTTGGTTAGAGCACGGTTAATACATGGTTTGGTACTAAAAAAAATAGAAGTCGGATGGCATTCAATTTTCACAAGCAGAAGGATCCATTTTGAGAATCCTTCAGCAAGGTTTTGCTGCAAGAACTGGGAGCTAAGGGAGCCAGCGGAAGAGGACAATCCTGCATAATGGAGGTTGGCCCGAACAGGAGGTTCTTGCTTTCAATAGCATGTCACTTTGGGCCTTTATTAGATCACCACCGCTGGCAAGGCTGGGAAATGAGGAACATTTCTGGATCTTCTCCTGAGAGCAGCCAGCAGAGGCAAGGTGGGAAAACAGCAACTTTTCTGTTCAAAAGTGGGGATGGCTTGATGTCTAAAACAGATCCACAGATACGAACAAGCACGCTAAGATCATCTGTGTTTCCAAAAATGGATCTCAACACATCTGTTCTGGCAGCCCGCCATTCCTGCAAGTTGCCATCTTGAACCTCTGTAAATAGGTAACACACGTTTTCCCACATACTTAAAATACACTTGTGTGTAGTCAAAATTTTGAACTGCATTTTGTCTGTTTGCACATGTGTGAAGAGGTGATTTGCAGGGGTGGATGAGCTCGTACAACTGATGACGAAAGGGATTACAGTCAGTTCCTGTTTCATCAGACCCAGATTGGAGCAGGTGGATCCAATGGAGATGAAATCTGTCCTTGTTATCCTTTTCATCGTTAGCTAACATGTTGGTTGCAATCCCATAGCCAGACATGGCTTCAGGAAACAGTCATTCTGGCAGTGAAAGGAATACTACAGCCTACGGTCTAAACAGCCACCAGGAAAACATCGGACCCTAGGAAATTACCCTCCGAGAGGTGTTGTTGAGATGTTTTCAGCTAAAGCTTGATGAAAACTCTGTATCACAATAGGGCCGAGAGCACTGCCCTTTGAAATACTGCCACAGGCGGCTGCTGTCCCTCCCTGACTTGGTCCCTCACAAATGTCACCTCTGTCCTTAGCAGTCAGAGTTAATCTCAAATTGTGTGTGTGTGTAAACAAATCCTCGGCACCTGGAGAAGGAGACGCTGATCGGCTGATAGGAGAGCACAAAGAACGCACGCACTCAGCTGTAGAGCGATGGAGCTGAGCTGTTAGGCCATCCATCCACCCTCCTCACTGGAGCAGCCATTGTCAAATTGCTCTCGACATTATTTTCCAGTTCCAAAACACAGGAACTGCGTCACGCTGGGTCAGATCAAAGTCCATCTAGTTCACGGGTGGGGAACCTTTTCCCTCCCAGGGACTGCCTTGATACATTGCAGCCATTTTTAAATGGCTGCAATGCAAAAAAAATCCAGTACCCCGGAATCCGGTACCCGGTCCGGATTACCGGGTCGAATCCGATAATGCCGGTATGCCCGATACCGGCATTATCGGATACCGGATTCTACCGGTTTCCCACCCCTAATAATTAGTACAAGTTCCAAGAGCCGTGTAGACGTTAGGAGCAGGGGTGCTTAAGGGATGCACTCAGGAAGAGGAGGGTCCAGGTCAGGTCATGGATCCTATCCTCGTGCGCATGCCCTTCCCTCTGCTCCCTTCACCCAGAGTTCGACCCAGGAACTGGAAAGGGGGCAAATAAAAACTGTCCCCCAGGTCTGAGGTTTCCCACCTCTGATGTAGTCTAATAGCTCATCTCGAGGTCAGTGTTGAATGCTTCAGGAGAAAAGTACAGGAACAAGGAAGCAATCCAGCCCTTATCATTTGCTCTCATTTTGTGGCAGTCAGTTTTAGGACTGGTTCCAGACAGGTCAGGACTCAAGGCCTGACTTAGGACAGGGCAAACAGAGCAGTTGCCTTGGGGCCTCCTGCTGCCTTGGGGCCTCACGTAGGACCACTACTGCTGCCAACACTGCTGGACCGCAGGGCCATCACCAAGATCCACCACAGCTGTTGCCAACCGCTGACAGCCCCAACGATGGCAGCAGCAGCGTGGTGGCCACAGTGGATGGCAATGCCAGCACCAGCAGTAACCAGCAAGAGTGCATGGCGGCTGCCACAGGTCTCACCAATTCTAAATTCATCCCTGTTTGGACTCCAGTTAGGGTCATTGAATGGGTCGAGAGAGTATGACAATATCCGATAGAATACTGCTGTTTTGGTTCCGAAAGGTGAGTCACATAATTATACTGACGTCTCAGAATGGGGTCTTGTGGGCAAACCGTTTATTGCTAATTTATATTGCTGGCCCTATATAAATAATAATGGCTACCCAGAATGCCTGAAGAAGAGTTTTGTATAGCCCAAAAGCTTGCGTTGTCTTACAGCAACAGGAGTCAGACCAACGAAAGGCGTCATCTGAACCCCTTTGCCTCATGCCTCTCAGGAAAATAGCAGAATCATTCTGGATGCTGCAACTCAAAGGCGAACTTAATGAATGAATGAATGAATTTTATTTACGGCCGTAGGCCAAAATCAGCAAGCTTAATAGGAAAACATGTGAGTTCCCTGAACTCTGTTGAAGCTGTAAGGGTTTATACACACGCCCCAGGAGAAGTTAGTCTGATAAATGGGGACTTAACTACTCTGACTCGCTACATGTCTGAGGAGAAGGGCCCTGTATGGACCTAAAGCTTGCTTATTATTTCCACCAATAGCAGTTGGTCCAATAAAAGATATTCTAACCACTTTGCTTCCCTCTTGTCTCTCTCTAACGTACACATGAAAGGTCACACAGATAAGTGAAATTTTAACCAACTGGGCCCTTTAAAAAAAAAGAGAGGAAAAAAATCCCCCTTCCATATTTCCAGATTGGATTCTATTATTTTCTTTGAAACCAACTGCTGGTGCTAAGGAATGAGGCCTATTCATCTTCAAGGCAGTCGCACGGAAGAAAAGCTTTAGGTGGACTGTTTCTATCTCTGGGAGAGCATTTGGTATTGATTTAAGGCGCACTGGGACACGGTTGCAAGGTCGGAGGCTCACTTGCACACAAGATGAAAGTGGCATCAACAAAGCTATAAATCCTCAGCACACCGTGCTTCGTTGCTCCACGGAGCCTAGGAGGAACGGAGACGAAGAAAGTGACACCGTAATGCACGGATGCATGGCTGCTGTGGTTTATTTACTTGGCCCCTCTCCAAATCCTGAATCTGGCCCACGGATACAGTCCCTACCCTGAGATCAGGGGAAGAGAGCAGCAGAGATGAGGGCAGGCAGGCCGGCACTCAAGGATTGGGGATGGATCCATGGCAAAGGTCCATAATCTGGACCCTCCTCTTCCTTCCTCCAGCCTGAGCACACACACACACACACACCCCTGCCTCCATTTAAGCACCCATCCCGGACTCCTCTCCAGCCTGAGGAATTCGTACTAATGTTGAAGGTGGCCTGAGGAAGGGAAGAGTTTTCCCCATCCCTGCTATAGTCTCCCATAGGCACAAAGGAGAGAGAAGCACTACCTTTTCAGACTCCTCTCGACTCATGGCCAGCGCAAGCTGTAGCTGCAGCTCCTCCTCTCCGGTTGTTTGAGGCCTTGCCTGTTCCAAGTCGGAGGCCAAGCGAGGGGATGAGGAAGAGGCTGCAATATAAAAGAGAGGGAGAGAGCTGGAGTTGGTGAAGGAGAAGGAAAACCAGGCCTGGGCTTCTCGGCATGATCCCAAAGCATCTCAATTTGGGATCTCCTAGGGGATTATCTGCCCCATCTTCTTCCCCACCCCCAATCCGGCTCATGGACAACAACGCCCCAGGATGCTTGGGAGGCTCTTCCTTGGTGAAACGCTCCTATCCAGACACCTTGGCGGACACATTCTTTGTCCAGATAATATGAATGAATGAATAAGATTTTATTGGTCCAGATAATAGGTTAATAGCACTCAACTGCTGCTCAGTACTGCCTTTATTCTAGACACACTTGATGCATTAAGCATGTCCAAAACAGAGAAGTCTTGCTGCGCCATAAAAACACTCACTCTTTCTCTGTACTTGTTTCCTGCCACATTCCCACTTAGGTGCTTTGCTCCTCCTTTGCCCCCACCCTCTCCTGTTTGCTACTCCCTTGCTCCTCAAAACATCTCCGTCCCTTCTTCCTTGCTTCCTCTCCATGCCTGGAATTCCCTCCCTGAATACATTTGTTCCGATCCCCTCCCTCCCAACCTTCACATCTCTCCTGAAATCCTACCTCTTCCATCCAGATTTTCCTTCTCCCCATAGACTGTTGATGCCTCCTCTTCTCTCCTTTGCTCAGAGATTCTCTTCTCTGTAACTAAGCTAAGCACGTGCACCTCTGACTTCTGAACTTCATTCATGTATCTCTCTTTCTTATATTTCCTAGATTAGATGCCCCTTGGGGCAGGGACTTGTCTCTAACTACTGACTGTACAGCGCCAGGTACATTGCTGGCGCTATATAAATAATAGTCTGGACCTCTGTCTAATCCAGATCCTCCTTTATTCCAGGTGCATCTTGTTTTGTGTCCCTCGTAACCCTCAAGCACAGCGTGTTACAGAAGAATCACAGAACCGGAGAGTTAGGAGAGAGCTCAAGAGTCATCAGGTGTAACCCCCGCTCCTCTACCTGAACATCCAATGCCTGTTCAATCTTTTCTTGAAACCCTTCAGGGAAGGAGATTCCCCAGCCTCCCGTTCCACCGCCGAACTGTTCTAACCGTTACGAAGTTCCCCCTCCTATTGCCTGTCATTTAAGCCCCGCCGCTTCATGTCTTTGGTGTTAATGGGAAACAAAATGTTCTCCATCCTCTCATGGCTTCTTTTTAGAGATCTGAAGCCTCTCTGATCCCAAGAGAAGGCATGTCCCCCACAGTGTCCAGATAAAAGCTTTTAAAAAAAATTATTGTATTGAGAAAGTTCACAAGAGTTGGAGTCTGACCACAAGCCTGGCTAAGGAAGGCCGAAGCGAAGGGGACAGGGCGAGTGCTCTGAAGACAGGCTTTCACACCCCATGTTCCAACTTTGTGTGTGCGGGGACCTTAGTTCATGATAAACTGTGGCAAGGGGTAAGGAATTAGGCCTCAAACTGGCATTCTTGGGACCAGGGCCATAGCTAGATCTGAATGGGCTCCGGTGCAAAAGATTAATTGGCCGCCTCGTCCTGCCCCCCCCCCAAGTTACACAAATTCCGCTGCACCTATGGTAGCTGCAGCCCGCTTGGGACCCTGGAGGAGATGTCTGGCACGGCAGTACTACCGCCACACGCCGGCTGGCCCAAGCTCTCCCACATAGCGCTGCTGTGCTGGCTGGGCCACACCCCTTTGCCTCCCGATTGGCCCTTGCCCCACCCAGCCTTCTGATAGAGGGTGGCTGGCAGCATCAGGAAGCCAGACCAATTGTCTTGTTACCTTGCCCTTCCTGCGACTTGACCTGCATCTGCTCTGCCTTGTTTGGAATCTGCCCCTGGACTCTGATCCTGAGCCTGCTCTAACCTGGCCCCAATCCTGAACCTTGGCCCCGATCCTGAACCTACTCTCTGGCCCTGATCCTGGATAACTTTCAGCTCCCATTCCTACATCCCTGACACAAGGGGAGCTCATCTACTGCAGGGGCAGCCAAAAGGTGGTGATCTACCAGTAGCTTGTGATCTACTGGTAGATCCAGTATCCTCCAGTATCCAGTGTGAGGATAATGGATCTACTGGTAGATCACAAGCTAGTTGGCCAGTAGATCACAGCATGGGGATGAGAACCAGACACTCAGAGATCGCCTCTGGGGAGGAGAGTGGGATCAGCACCCCAGGGAATGTCTCTAGGGAGGAGACCAGCTCCTGAGACCAGTTGCTGAGGTGCCCATGAGCTGGGAGCCAGCAGGAGGGGTCCTGGCCTGGAACGTCGGAGACAGGAGGAGGGTTCCTGGCAGATCGGCGGAGGAATTGCATGCACCATATGTCTGGCCACCCCTGATCTAGTGGAGCAAGGTCAGACTCCTGGGCCTATGAGACTCAAGGAATGGATGTCAGAAAACTAGAGCTAAACACTCCCCCCGCCCCAGCCCCCACCATTTACCTCCAAAACAGCAGCAGCAGCAGCTTGGGAAATGGCTTAGGGTTGGACTCTTTTAAAATAAACCAGCTACTGAATTTTGACGACTGGCTCTTCTCCCAGCTTATTCGTCTGAGTCCCATGTTTGCTTATCAATTAATAATCCCAAGAAGACAGGGGGGAGGGGGAATAAATCACGCAGAATTTTGTAAAAGGCAGAGTCACCGGCTTGCCCTTAATTCTCAAATGGCTGCCTCCGGCATCTGCCATCTCCATGAGAGTGACCTGAGGGGGAGGCCAGAAACTATCTATTCTAGGGTGTGGAATCAGAAAGGAATCAATGGCAGTTTTTAAAGGGGGGGCTGTGTGCAGCGGGTGAAGCGTCACTGCGTGAGCCGTGCAGGAGGGGAGGGTGCAGACGGGCGCACACCCCACCTCCATGCACAGAGCAAACTGCCCTTTCGCCGAATGTTGGGGGGGGGGGGGTGTTTGGTGTCGCTGGGTGAAGGTGCATGGGTTGCGGGAGCGCGCGCCCACGCGCCTCCACATTCAAACAAGACCCTCCCACCTGCAGACACTGGGTTTCTATGTCTGGGAGCGTCTCGTTTTAAAAACAGCCGGTATCTGCTCTGCTCTGCTCCGTAGGCTGCTTGGCAAGGGCAGTGTGAGGATACAGGCTGCAGCCCCTGCCCCCACCACGAAGCTTGGCAACAGCTGATGGGAGGGGGCAGGAGAAGCGGCGGGGACGCGGCTTACCCCATTCCTGCTTTGGGAGCCCCAACCTCCTAGTCCCTGACCCAGCCTCCCACCCAGGACGTTCCGTGAGCACCCCCCACGCACTCCTGATCCCAGAGCTTTCACAGATCCTGGAGCCTCTCCCACCCCCAGCCTGCTCACCCAATCCCGGAGCCTGCACCCCTAGCCAGGACCAGTCCATTGCCCTTATGTTGCTGCCGGGGATCCCAGCCACTGCTTGTCTCTGCAGGGTCAAGCAGCCCACCCAGCCCCTCTGCAAAGCTTGGTGACAGCTGGAGGGGGGGGGGAAGGAGCAGTGCCCCCTTCAACGTGCCACCTAGGTGGCCCTTCCCCTGATCCAACGTGGAGTTTAGTGGTGGCGGCGACAGCAGAATTCCCCTCAACCCTGCTGCTGCCGCCACTAAACTCCACACTGGATTAGGGGGAAGGGGCATCTCTCTTGCCCCCCTCCAGTGCAGAGCTTCTTGGTAGCAGCAGTGGGAAAGCTAAATGGGGGCAAAAAGCTGCCCCCTTCAAGTTGCTGCCCCAGGCAGAAGCCTGAGCCGTCTAATGGGTAGCCTTGGCCCTGTTGCTTGGAAATTAGGCTTGGAAACAAACCCATGTGGATTTCAGCCACAAGCCAAAAAAAACAATGTTCCAAGGGCAGCGTTATCCAAGGACACTCAAGTAAAGTCAGACATTCAGTCTTGTTGCCCTAGGTCCTTGGTCGGAAATCTAGCCACACACGTGGCACCGTAAGACTCAGCCAAGCTCTGTGGCACGACTATACTTACAGTTAAAGGACGAAGGAGACCCTCTTGACTTGCCGTAATCCTCTCCATATTGCGATGCCCGTCGGTCATAGGACAGCGGCTGGCTGCTGCTGCTGCTGATTCCCACGCCCTCAATGGACATGCGCTCTTTGGTTTTTAGAGCATGAGCTCTCTCCTGCTTCAGCCTCTCTTCATCCTTCAAAAGGCTCATGACTTGCTTGACTTTCTCCCGGACGTTGATACCCTGATCTTTGCCATCGCGGTCAATGTACTGGAATTCCTTCAGGGTCTGAATGGTATAAAGATTCTCCCGGCACTGGTGGGCCACCTTCTCCGAGCCGGTTTTGATGAGGTAGTCCAGGAGGGTGAGAGCCTTGTAGACATGGCGCCAGTTCTTACCGCTGTCATTCAGCCGCCTCCAGATCATGCCCATGACCTCTGCGAACGCCACCGTGTTGAAAGTCAGGTCTGCAATCTCGGACATCAGGGAGCTGGGTGGCCCCCAGGGATCATTGGAGGTAGCCTCACGCACCTTGATCTCCGCCTCTGAATAGTTGTGCACAATGTTTTTTACCTGCCGGCGCAAGGCAGAGGTGGTCATGGCTGAACCCTGTAGCACGTTCACAGCTTACAGCATGAAATGAAGTGTTGCTGGAGGGGGTGAATCTTTCTGGGATGCAGGGGAAGAGTTACAGTCCCAAGTTCATCTGCGGAAGACTCTAGTTCTCCGGGTTTTACATCAATCTGGGAAACAGGGAGAGAGAAAGTGTTATAGACGGTCTCCAGTGATGAAGGCAGGGATCCACGTTCACTGTGTTTCCCCCAGTGGCAGCAATGGTGAAAATGCAGTAAGCATGATTCCCCAGATGAGAAGGACTTTCTAAAAAACACCCAGTCTCTACTCTTGAAGTTCTCAACTGGCAGGATATATGACCCAGTGGTTCCCAGGAGAGTCTTAGATGGGTCACAGAGACAGGAGTGGAGTGAGTTGCAGCTGAGGCTGCAGTAGGGATGGGGGAGGCAGAATGCCAACGCTCACCCTGACAATCTCACGCTCAGCCCCCTCCCCAGCACTTGTGGAGCAGCTCACATGGGGCTAGGCCCCATCTCCTGACCTCGTAGTCCGTGAAATCAAGGCTTCTATCAGAAAGGAGCGTGGGACATTGGGAATTTCACACACACACACACCCCTTTCCAACATGGCCTCAACCTTCTGGAGCATCATGATGGTCTACAAGGGGGGGAGGTTACATCAGAAAAGGATGTGACATCCTGTTTGCCCTGCTCCCGCTAACATGGCCCCACTTCTCTGGCCATCTGTCACTCCCGCCAGCCGTGGATGCTGCTGAGGGAGGGCTCCGGGCCCCTGGAGCTTGCTGGAGAGCCATCCCTCCCCGCTCCAGATCAAGCCGCTGCGTCGCCAGCAGCAGAAGGCGCCTATGAACTCCCCACAGCAGCCCCATGGAACCCCAGTCATCGACCTCACGCAGCGTGAGGTCAGCGCCTGAGCCAGTGCGGCGCTCCGCACGGCTGCAGGCACGCAAGGAGGCAGAGCCTAGAGTATAAACTCCAGCGCTGTGAGGTACACAGCGCCAGTAATCAGAGCCTGAGAAGCTGGCCCCTACGCAAAGCTAAGTGTGATTTTGTCATTGTCTCCCAGTGTTTACTCGTCAAGTTATTGTGGTGCAGTAGATTGTATTCCTTGTGGTTGAGTGTGCGTGTGTGGCAAAATGCCCTTGCCCTGACAAAGACCCCCCTCTAACCCCCCCTTCACTGAAACTGCAAGCCTGGCTCAGCCAAAGCCTAGGCCTCAACAAGCACCTGTTCAGGACTTCCTCATTCCTGGAATTCCTAAAGGGGGGTGGGGAACTCTACACCTGAGACAGGTGACGTGGGATGAGCGAATCATAGAAGGAGAGGGGCTACTGGATTGCAGCCAGCTGACCCTCCTGGACAAATCAGAACGAAGGTCAAGGATGCCTTAAAAGGACCAGCACAGGCATTTTGACACACACCCCCCCGCCCTCTTTCTGGACTCACTGAACTGCTGCTAGGCTGGTGACCTCCCTGCCAGGAGGCACACATGGACTATATGGCTTAACAGTAACTCTGGCCTTGTCAGAAGAAGAACTTGGACCCCATAGGAAAACCATCCCCTGTGGAGACCTGATCAGAACCAGTGAGTACTTACTAGCTACAGTTTATAGGAAGACGCTTTCTAAACGGGCTACTAGGTCCACAGGACTGACTCTGATTGCTCAAAGGGTTATCACCCCTAGTTCTATGCTTTATTCCTTTTTGTTATATGTACCAGTAAAGTCTACGTTTTCTTTTTACCCTACTGGGCGTGTGTGTGTGTTATTGGCTGACCATTAAATGCCTCCTTTGGGCCGGGTGGCCAAGCCTCGCTACTAAGACAAGGAAAGAGGGGGAGATCTACCTATTTGGCTAGGGGCCAACAGCTTTGGAACCAAGGGAAGCCTCCTGTGGGTAGCTCTGGGGATCTGCCTCCAACGCAGAGGAGGAAACCCCAGGAACAGAGTGCCAGGAAAGGGGAGTGCTCTTGGGAAGCTGTGGGGTTTATACCTTGTGGGGTTCACATGCCCTGAGGGGTGTGAATACCCTCTGAATTACCCTCAGGTGGTGGCAGCGGAATATTAAGGGTTTTGGGGGGTTTGCCAGCTGTGGGAACCCCTGGTCAGAGATTTGAAGAAACACAGTGAGGTGGGTGTCTCAGCTGTATAGCACCCTCTACTGACGTTTCGCCACAGCGTGTACGCGGTGAGTGAGAGGCGTGCAAGTCCCTTACCCTTCCTGGGGGGCCTCCCCTATCTCCTGGAGAGCGAGACCCTTGTTCCCCCACCTCTTGACTTGATGACCCGTCCCCATACCCCCAAATGTCTATCACCCGTCTCTCCTGTCCCCCTCCAACCATGTGTGTGAAGGTGGAGTCCATGTGTGGCATGAGGCCATACTCTCACGTAAAAGCTCTACACCCTAGAATGATAGGGGCCTGATCTCGTTGAGATCTAAAGGCCACAATACTATCCTGATGGGCATTGTTTTCCAGGTACCCTCCAGCAGAGCATGGGTCTGGTTCCCTTGTGTGTGTGTGTGTGGGGGGGTCAACTCTGGGTGGTCTTCCCCCCCACCCCAGTGACACCGTCGGTAGCCCTACCTGTGCATTGGGACGCCATCTATGGTCACACCAGGGATGGGGAACATCAGGCCCAGGGGCCAAATGCAATCCAGCGATAGTTTTTATGTGGCCCCTTTTCATTTCCTGGATCCGGCTCCTGGATCCAGTTCCTACCCCCGAGAATTGATAGAGTGATTTCAGGGGAAGGGAGTAGAGATGAGGGACGTGCACGCAAGGGTAGGGGATGGACCCATGGCACAGATCTGTGATCTGGACCTTCTTCTTCCTGAGCGCACACCGTTCCAACTTCTCTGCGGCCCGCGGAGCTTGTACTCATTTTCAAAGTGGCCCCTGGGAGGGAAAAGGCTCCCTATCCCCGGGTTACACCATCTGTGGACGGTGTGGTATTGGTGATGTACTTTGCATGACTTTATTGCTGTCTGGGGTCACATGGTTATATTTAAAATGAGTTTGGTTACAGAGACAAAAATCTGGAGAGCCACTGGTGCCCCAGACTAAATTATTTTCTTGTTCCCTGAGGTGGCCTCTTTAAGACAGGACGGAGACATACTGGTGTGGGTAAGATTTGCACCCCTATGCAGTCGCCTTTAACAGTAATACCAAGCACAGTGCATTTGCTCCCTGACTTACTCAGAGTCCCCTTCTCCCCTGCAACTAAGCTACGCAAGTGCACTCGCAACGCAACATCGCAACTTCCTGAATGTATCCCTGTCTCTCCCGCTTTGTCTCCTCTCCCTTCTCTCTCCTAGATTGCAATGTTACCGGGGCAGGGAAGCCCACCGCCCTGCTACAACCAGTCTATAATCAATGATAGTAAAAGTGCCAGGTACATTGCTGATGCTACATAAATAAATAAATAATTAATAATAATAATAATTTCCAAAGCCATTGAATTCATGTTGTAAGCCGTCCCAAGCTGCTCCGTGAGCAGGAGGGGGGGTGGTAGAAAAATAGTTAAATAAATAAATAAATAAATAAATTCCCTCTTCCCTGTGCAGCGCGATCATCCTCGCTTCTCAGAGGAAGAGCTACGATTCCAAAGCGAAGTGGCACACGCCAAGCCGAGATTAGCAAGCATGTGTTACGCTCCCAGCCTTCGGCTGGTCCGCTAGACTGCCACGTCTCATGCCATGGGGACTTCGCTCTTCGGGGCTGTCAATCCAACCACCTTGCAAACAGCACTCAAAATGATTTGTATAAGATGATACATTCACCAAGCGGTGGCTCAGTCGAGGCGCTCCAGCCCACCTAATTGCTAAAGTTATATCCCCAGCCGTGGAGAAGGTGGAGTGGGGGGAGGAATTCATTTCATAAAGACTGCAGGTTGCAGAGAAATGAGAACATTTTGCTCTGAATTTGCTTTCAGATGAGTGCAGCATCTCTCTCTCTCTCTCTCTAGTTCTAACTGGAGAACTAGTAAGTAGGAATAGGGAGGGGATTTTACTTCTATACTGACGAGATCACTGCTGGGATCACTGCCGGGATAGTGTGTTGAGTTTTGCTCTTCATATTTTTGAAAGGGTTTTGAAAAACTGGAATAGGTGCACAGGAGAGCTGCAGGGAAACCCTGCTCCACCTCTGCCGCCTCCCTTACCCATCCCAGAGTCCCTTGTTCCCTAAACTGACCTTGCCCCTTCTCCCATTCTGCCCTCTCCCCCTGGAGCTGCCTTCTTGAATACACACACTCTGGTCCCTCCTAACCTTCAAGTCCTGAAAAGCACTCCTCTTCTGTCAAGCTTTCCCTCGCTCCTCACCCCCAAAGACTGCTCACTGATTCCGATTCTTTTTCTACCGTCGTATCCTTCAAGATTCCCTCCTCCGCTTGTAAGTAAGCGAAGCATGACGATGTGCACCTGCAATTTCTTGAATGTATCCCCGTCTCTCTCTAGGCTCCCCTCTACCTTGTTCATCCCTAATTGCAAGCCCCTCGGAGCGGGAACCTGTCTTTAATCATGACTGTGCACCACCAGACACATTGCTTGAGCTATAGATAATAAATAATAAGCAAACAATAACAACATAACCATAACGATGGTGATGATGATGATTTAAGGGCAAGAAAACAAGCCTTACAGTGAGAAACCCAAGGAGCAAAAGGGTTATCAAAACGGTTATTTATTTATTTATAAAATCTTGATACCCCACCCCTCCTGACACAGCAGGTCACCCCTCCTGACACACCCCGGCTTACAATAGCAAATAACAATAAAACATTAAAACACATAAAACAGCTCATAGCAAGGAGGATTTTTAAAAAAAACCTTCCCCCCCACCCTAACCCATTTCCCCCACCCTTCACCCATAGGGTTAAGAAGTTCCTTTATTATCATCAATTATTAATATTATGATTAAGTATTTATATAGCACCAGCAATGTACCTGGCACTGAACAATCACTGATTGGAAACAGATCCCTGCCACAATAGGGATTAGAGTCTAGGATGGACAGGGGAGGGGAGACCAAGGGGAGGGGAACACAGGGAGAGACTGGGAGAGATTCATGAAGTTGCAAGAGCATGTGCTGATCTTGGTTACAGAGGAGAAGGGGAATTTGAATGACAGGACAGTAGAGGGAGCATCAGCAAGCAGTCTGGGAGAGGTGAAGGACAGTAAACAAGACCATTGCTGTAACAGGGACAGAAGATGCAGCTGCATTGGGGCCCATGCTCCTTGGTGTAGCTACGTCCCCTGCCGCCGGGAGAGGGTTGGGGGACCCACCCCTTTTTCTGCACCGGGGCCCATTCCAACCTAGCTGCCCCTCTGACAATTATGGCGGACAAAGCACTTCACAGGTGCAAAACCCCATTTTAATTTAGCAGAGCTAAGCTATGACTTGAAACAGTGGCTGGAAATTAACCACCATGGTCCTCGGGGCATTCAGAGCTGGCTCTCTAGCCCTTAGCGCATGGATGAGTCCCTTTGAAGTGAACAGGATTTGAGCCAGCATGAAATATCCTAAGGATCGCACTGTAAACGTGGATGAATTCAAAATTAGAAATCAGACACATGTTTGAAACAGCGAGGGTAATTATTAGTCATTAGAACAGACTGCCAAGGGAGGTGATGATGTATCTTCCACTACATACAGTTTTCAAGTCAAGACTGGATGCTCTCCTAAAAAAAAACCCTGCATGTTTTAGCAAGACACAGTTTAGTGGGCCTCTGAGATAGTCACAGCCGAGGGAAATTTATTTGGCCCCTTGTGCTATCCAGGAGGTCAGATTAGAGGCCCACAGCAGTCATCCTCTGATATTAACATCTATCAACGTCTAAGGGGATGCAAAGAAGCTATGCCATGGTCAGCGCTAGCAAATTGTTCCCCTCATTGCTGTTACTATGAGTGACTCTATATATTACATTAACCAAGGGGGAAGTCAACCTCACGGTACTTACCACAACATTATCTCATGGTGAAGCAGCATCATTGGACAGATGGACTAGGGCAAGGTATATATTTCTAACAACGATGCTGGTCTAGTTTTAAGCCGCCACCCTATGGACTCTGACCAATAGAGGATTGGAACCCACAGGTGAAGCCAAAAAGCCCCATTAGTGAAATTGACAAGGGAAAGCTGAGCTCCCCACTGGTAAAAATAATACAGCAAAGGCAAAGCTGGTGAAACTGACACAGCAGAACTTTCTGTTACAAGACAAAGCTCCCTGCTGGTGAAACTGACAAGACAAAGCTCTGTGCTTGTGAAATTGACAAGACAAAACTCCCTGCTGCAATGGATCGCTCCCTGTTTTAGATGATCTCTCTGCGCTCTGGAGTGGCTGCTGCGGTTTGCTAGGAGCGCCCTTCTTGAGGCCCCCGTGTGGCCTGGGGGTCCACTATGGAGAGGGCATTCTCGGTGGCCGCACCTAGGCTGTGGAACTACCTCCCGCTGGACGCCCAGGTGGCCCTGGATCTCCCCTCCTTCTGTTGTATGTGTAAACCTTGGCTGTTCCGCCTGGCTTTTGGTGAGGAAGATGGGGGTATAGGGTGAGATGGGGGGCTGGGAGGGGTGGTGGTTCTGTGCCTTCTCTTTTCATTGTACTGTTTGTTTTTTACTGATTTGTATGTGTTTTAACATTGTAAGCCGCCCCGGGCTGCTTGGAGCAGGAGGGGCGGGGTAGCAAATGATTTTATAAAATAAAATAACACTTGCCAAAATTAGGCAGCTGGAACAGCTGCAAGCGTTACATATTCAGGCTACATTTACAGGGGAAACTGGGATCCGTCATTCTTCCCCAGTGGTAGCAATGGGCTGTGATGGAGCCTGGGTGCCGACCTTTTTAAAACCAGGCCCTTTAACCCTTCTCTGAGCAGAGACAAGGTTTAGTCTCATCCTTTTAGACAAAGTTCATTAACTGGTGTTTGGTTACCAATGGTTACGTTTTGGTTTATGAACAAAACTTCCTGAGTTTGCTTAACTTGGCTTAGAACTCACGCTTAACCCACCAAAAAACGTGTCCATGTGGGGGGGCCTTACCAGGGGTTAACCGGCCACTGTTAACTAAAATGTGAACCACCCTAGGGTTGCAATCCTCAAACCACTTACTCAAAGAGGAGCTCATAGACTGCAGTGGGCCTACTCCCGCGTAAGAGGCTTGAGAATCGCAGTCCAGGCAGGTGAGCACTGATTAGTCTCATTCCACCGAATTACAGGGTTGGCAGGGGCATCTAGTCCAATCCCCACTGCAGACCATGCAGCAGCCTTGGCTATAGGACTTGGATGTCCAATATAGCAGCAGGTTTGCCCCCCTAGCTCGGCACTCCCACAAGTGCCGATGGAATGAATGGTGGCTTTACCCCCAACCACTGTAAGGCCCCGCGGCCTCAAACCAGCAACCTTGAGGGTTCTGGCACTGTGGCTGGCTCAACAGTGCCACCACCACACCTTGGCTGGGGCCTATTAGGTTCTCCATTCCAGCCTGGACCACACCCCTGCCTCCTGATTGGCCCCCTTCCCAGTTATAAGGCCATCCATGGGCAGCAAGAAGGGGTGGAGCAACGTGCTGCTTCCTGTGCTCGACCAAATCTGTCTTGGGCCTGTCTCCCTGCCTGTTCCTGCTCCCTGGCCCAGCCTTTGCCTTAGGCCCTGTCCTGTTCTACCAGCACCTGCTCACTCTGCTCCCAAGCTTGGACCCCAATCCTGCCTCCGCGCTTGACCCAGAGATGATCCTGCTACCGCTCCTGGACCCCCCCCCCCCCCGATATCTGCCCTTATCCCAGACAGCAGGTCTCCTGGCAGCTATCCCCATCTCCTTGCTTTGTGCTGCCAGAGACAACCAGGAAGGGCAAGCTCTTCCCAGAACTCAGTTGCCTGGTCTTGTCTTCTCTCCTTTCCCAAGTGACTCAGAATTAAACCTCCATTGAACAGTCTCGTTTTCCCCTTGACAGAAGTGCGACTGAAAAGAGCTGCATGTAAACACAGCTGGGAAGGATGAGTGTGACTCCCAAGGCCTTCTACTAAAGCCAGCAATACCAGTCTAGTATCATCGTTCCTTCCAGAGCCAACCCCGATGGCCAGGCCCTCCTTGACCTGCTTTAGTTCCACTAATCTACGGGGAGGAATCAGCCAGCTCTCCCCACCCATCGAGAGCCTCCGATGTTGCACTGACTCAGGGAGAGGGAATCTGGAAGGACAGTGCTTGAGAAGTTTCTTTCAAGATGCTTCCCTCTATTGATTTCCTTTCCAGTGCTGACTGTTTTTAGATCTGAACGCAGTCGAATGCCAGGAAGATGACTGCAATCAGAGACAGCAGTGCACAGAAAGAGGGTGGGGAAAGATAAACCATCAATTCCTGGTAGGGTTGTGCATTTGGGTTTAGATAAAACATACCAAAAAAGCCGTTTTCAGCTTCAGTATTTGAAACACACACACAAATGCCATGCAATTTTGGGGGGTTGTAAATTTCCTTTGTGCCTCTCAATGTCCACTTCTAATTTAATGTTTTTAATTGATGATCTAGCAGTCTGAGCATCTTTTGAGTTTCATGAGAAGTGGTGCTAGTCAGGGGGAGTTTTGCCCCAGCAATGGTGATCTATAGGAGTGGGTTGCGTTTTAACTTAGGTTTACTTTTCATCTTTGAGTGGTTTGGAGGCTTGGCCTGCTCCCCACAGGTAGCTGGAGGCAGAACTGCACCCACGGAACTGAATGCGATGGGGTAAGAGTTTCCCCTGCCTGGTGTTCTGGACCTTGCTGATACTAGGATCCTTTGCTGGTTTTTGTAGGGTCATCACCTGTACACGTGTGCACAGAGGGCTGCACCCCCTGTCCTTACACACACAGAGGGCTGCACCCTCACCCTGCTTGCTTGCTTCCCAACTGTCCCAAAATTTTAAGAGATAAAACACACACACCCCCCAAACACAAGAAAATTTGCACCAAAACCCGACTAGAAATTAGAAACACAAATTTTGCTCCCCATGCACATCCCCAATTCCCGGTTTACACAATCAGGCTTACTCATGAAGGAATTACTCTAATTACCTCACTTTGCAAGTGTTGACACAGAATAAAAAGGCTTTTTTGGGGGGGGGGAACAATTATCCATTCTGAGAAAGGGGGACAGCGCGTCTCACAAGGGGTTATTGAGAAGTGAAAAATCCACCTCATTTTACCACAGTGGGAGCAAGTCCGCACCCCCGCATCTGCCCTCTTGCAGGTCCATTTTAAATGGACCTGGAGGCTGCTGGGGTGCATGGTCTGCCTACGTGGTGGATAGCCCGCAACACTATGGCAACCCCCAGCCAAGAATGGGGCTGCAGCAGCCGTCCACCGAGCCGGCCGATGGACGGCAGCACCGCCTCCAGCCGCGGGGCCTGGGGCCTGCTCCGTTAGCAGTGTTCCGGGATGTTCCGGAGCATTGCCCGCACGTCAGCCCCAGAGCAGGGACACCCTGCCCTGCCTCTGCTCTGCCTGCCCGCCCAGCTGCCTTTAACGGACAGGGCACCCAGTGGTGATATAACCAAGGCCAGCCTTACCATGGGGCGGCCTAGGGCAACCACCCCATGCCCCGGCTCTTTTGAGCGTCATTCCTGTTTTCACCAAGGCAGGGAGTGGAGGAGGCCTCACTACCTCCCAACACTGTCCCCCCAAAACCAACCACCTCACCTTTTGGGCCCCACAGACTGCCCCCATGGTGAAGGGTCCAGCAGGGGCCCCGCAGTTTGTTTATCTTTGCCCTTGGCCCTGCAAACTCTATAATGCCGACCCTGGTTATAACCTTGCTGTTACCTCACTTATTGTGTGAGGAAAAGCAAGGTAAACGTGAGGTAAGGGCAGTGGAGTAACTTGGGGCTAAAATTTGTGGGGTATACTGGGTCCCCTTGGCCGAAGGGCACAGCTATAGTAAGAACAGGCAGTGAACCTGCGCCAGGACCCATGAGCCTGGGGGAGGCCTATGCTCCTTGGGGCAGCTGTGGGGCAGCGTCCCTTGCCATTAGGAGGGAGAGTGCAGGGCCCCCTTCCATCTTCGGCACCAGGGTCTGTTCCAGCCTAGTTACGTCCCTGCCCTGACCCCTACAAGCCCCAACCCTGGAACTGCAGGCGAAAGACATTTGAGGTGTGGAGCATGCACGTCCCCAATCCCCCCCATTAGGATTATGCCAATGGTTAAGCGGAGTTATTATTCCAGAGTAAGCGGCTGTGTGAGCAAGCCCTTAAAACCCAGGTTTTCGAAAACATGAAGTCCTTCAGGATTCAGGATTGGCACTCTCCTTTCCAACTACCACAAGGTTATAGATACACTTCCACCTTTGAAAGGTGCCGCCTCCCCCTCTGGTAAATATGAGCTGATAAAAATTCTCCTTGAAGAATAGAGTAGCCGCCTCAGGAGACAGCTCCCTTCTAGCCAAGACCAGGCCCTCTTCTGTAGAAAGCCCAGACCCGGCCTTAGAATTTGTGGGGCCCAGGGAGAAGATAAAATGGGGGTGGCTCCCTGTGGTCCCTTACTATGGCCCTGTGTCTTTAACACAGAGGAAGATTTGGGCAGCAGGGGAAGATTCTCAAGCTTTGCGGGGCCCCACGGGTGGTTTTGTTTGGTGTTAGGAAAAATGCCCCAGGAATATAAAGGGAGTGAAAGGGAAACCACTTGGCAGATGAGGCAAGTGGCACTAGGCAGCCTCATATGGGATTACTGGGAAGGAATGGGGGCCCCTCACCCTGGCCTGGTGAGAACAGGGGTCACTGTGGGGTTCCCAGAACTAGGGGAAATAGCAGGGCAGATTGCCCTATGGTAAGGCCGGCCGGCCCTGCCTGAACTCTACCAATGAGCCAAACTAAACCCCCCACAGCGTGTGTGCCAGCTGGGCTGGGTTTTTTCAACCAGTTGTGGGATTCACCAGCTTTAGAAACTTCCCCGAAGTTTTCATTCCGAATGAGAATAGGAGGGTGAGGGGACCCTGAAGTAGCAGGAGGAGGGGAAAGAGAGAGAGAAAGGGGCTGGGGGGAGTGTTTGCGACTGGAGGGCTGCCAGCCACGTTAAAAGCAGTTGGTTTATCGAACACGTTATCCCCAGGAATATAAAGGGAGTGCAAGGGAAACAGCTTAGTAGATAAGGCAAGCGGCACTCGACACACAGCCTCATATGGAATTACTGCAGTGACCTTGAGCAAAAACCCTGTCAGGTGGGGAGAAGGGCACAGAGAGGCTCGGGTCTCTGCCAGCCAGGAAGCGTTGGTTCTCTCCAAGCAGAGGAGGAAAGGGCGAGAGAACCAGGCGGGCCTGGGGGGAGAGAAGGGACAGAGAGAGAAGATAGGGGAGAAGCGAGTAAGAAGCTTGGGGAAAGAGAGAAAGAAGAGGACAGGGGGAAGGAAAGGGGTGTGGGAAAGGATTCCTTTAAACTTTAGCCCAGTGCCTTCTCTCTGGTCAAAAAACCACAGCACCCAGGCAAGAGAAAGAACAGGAGGCAAACTCCAGTCGGAAAAAGAATGTGATGAGTCAGCCCCTTAATGCCAAGGTGGGTTCTTCAGTCCAGCTGACAACAAGCTGGCAGAGAGTTTCTGAGAGGGCATTTTTCTGGGCACACGCGTCCCTGGAGGTTTCACCTGGCAGGAGGGATCCCAGGACGTCACCCAACGTACCTGAGTGGGGATCAGTCCTAGAGCTCATGAAGGCACTGCTCCCCTCAAAGACAGGAAGAGATGGAAAAATGGGGGGGGGGGGGAGCAGAAGCCTGGCTTTCGGAGTCAAGAAGCCTGGTTTTAAGGACAGTCTTCCCCAGCATTAAATTAGGTGACACTGGCCCATCCTGACCCATGTTTACCAGAGGCCTAGATAGGCCCATAGCTTGGGGGGTGGGGAGCATAGGAAGGCATGGCCCTCCTTTGTAAATTACACCCCCGTAATTTAAAAAAAAATTAGAATGGTTATATCAAACACTAGATTTTATTTTTCCTTATTTAAGAAAAATTGTTTTTTGTTGTTTTTTTAAAAAGAGGCTTCTGATTGAAAATGCATTTTAACCAAGTATATAAACTTTCAAAAGCAACCGCCATTGCCCCCCCTTGTCTGCCTGCCCCCATAACCATGCAGTCTGCCTGCCCCCATAACCATGCAGTCTGCCTGCCCCCATAACCAGTGTCCTCACTATGGTCCCAGGATGTGTGTGTGTGTTAGGGTTTATACACATGCAAATTTGGGGGTGTATGTGGAGGGTTACCACCCCCCTCTCCCCAAACTGCCCCTGGTGTTCTCATTCCTATGCCCAGACCCACACTTACCTCTCAGCCCCACACAAACCTCCTGAGGCACTACTGGGGAATTACATAACCAGCCTGGATCCCTCCCTGCACATCTGACAGGTCCCACAGCAATCCCTGTCCTTTCACCCGTGCGGAGGGACATGCATTTTGCAGGGGGTGGGGGGGAGAGAGGCGCAAGACAACAATGGGTTTCCCATGGCAGGTGCCCCGAGGCAGCCTGAATCAGCCAACCCAGAGACTCGAATTGAAATGGCAACAAGGCTGAGGTGACAGCAGGTAAAGGGGGTGGAGGAGGAAGAGAAAGGGAGGGGACAGGGGGGGAGAAGCTGGGAATACAGTGCAGTCAAGGAGGGCTCCCCATTGCTAGGCTAGATTGTAAGTTGTTGGGCAGGGACTGTGTCTATCTTGTTTTTTGTAAAGCACCAGGTACATCGCTGGTGCTATATAAATGCTAATAATAAAATAATAATAATGATAATAATAATAATTAATAGTAATAATAATAACTCTGTGGCACTGTCTTTCTCCTTGGGAAAATACGGATTGCCACCCAGCACCTGCCCCAGCCAAAGGGGCAGTTGGGGGAGAGTTTCATCTCCCTCTGCCCCCCCACTTCACCCTTCAGGCAGCAGCACTGCAGGAAGCCCAGAGAGCTCTAACCCCCCCGCTTTGCCAAACGAGGGCTGGCAATCCAACTCTGCTTCACTGCAGTCAGAGACGCGTCCTAGGTGCCCAGAACTTTCCTCTCCCTCCCCCTCCATCCCCTACCCCAGCCTCGGCTTCCTACCTGCTCCCCAGCGGCCCTGCTTCCATCCTAGGAGAGAGATCCTGCCCCAGGTGACTGGCACCAGGCATCCCAACTGGAAAGAGAGGAGGTTTCTTACCTCTGGCGCTTGGCTCTGGCTCTGTGCAGCTTCCCCAGTCACTGCAGAGTGCAGTCAGCTCAGCAGATGGGTCTGGGATCAGCCTTCAGACAGGCCTGCTCCCCGCAGGCGACTGTCCAGGCAAGCAAGGTGCTGGCAGCAGGTTCAATCCCAGAGTTCCTACATCCATCCAGTCCCCAAAGGGCTACAGTCCCCCCCCCCTCCTTCCTTTGCTCCCCGAGGAGCCGGCTGCTTGCTGCTTTGGAAGTGGCTGGGGAGAGAGCTCGGTGTTGCTGTTGTAGAGTGTGTTTCCTGAAACAGACTGGAAACCTCCTCTGGCTGGGCACGGTGTGAAAGTTGCTAAGCTGGCTGGGCAGGTCTGCTTCAGCTTTACCAGGACACAGGAGAAATTCCCTGTCCTGTTTAACTCTTTCAAAACCACAGGCTTGACACACAGGCACCAGAAAATCCCCCCCCCCCCCCCATCCAATCCTTAATGAGCTACCTGTGTGAGAGCCCAGGGCAGTTTGCTTTAACCATTGAGGCGATGGCTGAGAAGAAGAGATGGGCAGAGTATTTTGGAGGTGGAAGATGTTAGACGTTCTCAGTGGCAGTTTCTTCTGTAGCCTGCATTTCTAGCGGAGATCAGCACCGCAGGGGCCTCTGGGCCGAGCCCCACTCGCGTGCCAGCCCCCTGGCTCAGCTGAGCTGGTCAAAGATTTTACGGCATCTAAATTTGGAACCCAGCCTGGCTCTGGGAGTGAGACATCGGATGACACGACAGAATAACTCGTGTCTCTTGCTGTCATCACTGCCGCCCCTGCTCTCCTGGCCTCTGCCTTTTATTTCACTCACTGACAGCTTTTTAATTATTATTTTTTTTACATTCAAGATGCCTGATATTTTCCCTCCACACTGGAGGCATCCTTGAGGATAATCAAGAATTCATTCCCAATCGCCCTGCAGTACCTCCGGCTATGCAAAGATGGACAGAGCCTTGGGCAGAAGCATCATGTGTACCCTAGGAAATAGCCAGGCCAAGGGCTCAAGGAAATGGGCTGTTCACATCAAACTGGGTGGGCCAGGAGTCTAGAAATCTTGCCAAGGAGAAAACAGAGAAAGGGATTTTGAAAGATAGCCACCAGCCAAGGAGTAGGGCAGTGGTTCCCACACTTTTTTGATTGTGTGACACCCCCCCCCCCCCCAGTTTGAAACGTCAGTATAATCCTGTGATCTCACAGGGCTGAATCACAACGGCCATTTCGTCCTCATGGAGGCTTTCTGCATTTTCAAAACGTCGGACGGAATTCCACCTTGGATTTAAGCCAGATCAAAACTCTGTGCAAAGATCAGACTGCCAGGAGCCCCCATTTTGCCCCTGAACTGCAGGTCTGTAAAATGGCGGCCCCCGTACGGCGCATGCACAAGATAGCAGCGCCAAAGCTGCACATGCACGAAATGGCGCCGCTAGGTATGCCATCCTTTTGTGCATGCGCAGTAATGGCATCGCTACCGTCTCCAGAACAAATGGCAAAACATGGGCCGGATGGCGTTTTGGCCCATGTTTTGTCAAATGGATCGAAATGGCAGGATCCGCTGAAGACGGAATGCATTCCAGAATTCTGTTTCTGTCCTATATATCAAATATATCCAAGATTCATTGCAATCATGACTCCATCTGCAGAGGGAGTGATCCCGCTTCAGGATCCAACCTGTTAGTTTAGGAACCTCTGAATTAGGGCCTCCAACTTCCCATCAGGATAATGCTCACAATGCAGACTTTACTGGGAAACTGGACCAGATGGCCCTGAGATCCCTTTCAACCCTACAAGTCTATGAAAGATTACTCCTTTCAGGCAAGAGGAATGTAGGCTGGATCGAACTCCCCTGAATGGATTCGTCTTCCTTCCCAAACAGGATGGGTCAAACATCCTATCTGCCGCCATCTTATTTAACCGAGCCGCCATTGGGAATTCCCCAGCATAGGGTAAATCAAGGGGAATGTTGCCTGACTGATGCAATGCATGATCTTTATTTTCATGTCTTGTTCCAGACGATATCTGGTCACTGATGTTCCGTGGGAGTTAGTCATATGCCATGTTATAAAAGGCTGAAATAAATAGAAATCAACACCCAAGACTGGAGGAGGAAAAGGACTCCTTCCAACCTGACATATAGGCCATGGCATTTCACCACTGCTCCTGGACCCAGCCCACTTCCACCCACCTCCTATTGGGGAGCTGCTGAATGTGTCCATGGCTACCCAATGGTGTGATGTGTGGCAAACGGCCAGTAACATGCAACAGGAAACACAGAATGAATCCATCCCTTGTTTCTTGTTCTATCTGATGGAGCCAAAGTAATTCAGATGGTCTCTAATTTATTGGACCACCTTCTGTTGGTGAGGGTATGCAAAGTTTTGGGCCACACAGGTAATGTCTGGTAATACCCATTGGCACGATGAATTGCACCCCATTAATAGAAGCAAAACGACATTTACTCAAGCACCATGGCAGGCCATCTCTGACAACATGGGTGCTACTGTACACAAGTACAGATGTTAAATAACACGTCCACTATTTAACAGTCCCCAAGTCCTCTCCAACTGTGAACAGAGACAACTGAAACCCACTCAACGGAACACCTCAGGGGACACGTTTTTTGGCCAGACTGGAGAAATATCAAGCCTCAACGAGTTCTACTGTAACAGGAACCCACACCTTCCAACATTTTGAGCGGCCAATGAGGGACAAGGCCTGCCCCTTTGGGCAATAAGCTCTGCCTCCTCACACGTACCCGAGTTCCCGCACATCTCCCAGCATTCCAAGTGCATAAAGAGGGACAGACGCTGTCCTGCTTCTCATTCCACTTAGTCCCTTGTCATTCCATCATCTCTCTCAAGTGGTCATCGGCCCGACTCATGATGGAGGACATACCCTGGACCTGATTTTTTGCACTGGCCTTGAGGTGGGGGGGATCTGTTGGTAGGGGAGGTTTCAGCAGTGCCCTTGTCATAGGCGGATCATTACCTACTGCAGGCCTCTCTCCCAGCACGTCTGCCCCCAGAGAGGTGTGGAACCAGCACGGTTGGTTCACCCCCAGAGACTAATGGAACCAAAGAGGTTCTGGATGCTCTAGGAGAATTATCCTCTGATCTTGACGACCACGTGCTCGATGACATCATTGCTTTCTGGAATACCTTGTTAGCCGAGGCCATCGGCTGGATGGCTGCTAGGGATCCGCTCCCTGCGCGTCAGCACCGCAGGCCAGCGTGGTATATGGAGGGCCTGCAGCAGCTGAAACAGGAAGGGCGGTGGTTAGAGTGATGGTGGCGCCATTCTCGTGCTGAAGCTGACCACGTATAACATAGAGCGAGTATAACAGCCTATGCCATGGCTGTGCAGACAGCAAAGAAGGAATTCTTCACTGCCCTCATAGCATCTGCTAAGCCTCGTCCAGCGGAGCTTTTCTGGGTGGTGAGGGGTCTGCTCAGTCCAGGCTCCCTCTGCCTGGAACTGGATTCGTCCAGTGGCTGCTGTGACATGTTTGTTGATTACTTCACGGATAAAATCGCCCATATCCACCATGATTTTGATTACGATAGGAGAACCAGAGGTTATAGAAGCCCCGCCTTGTCTGGTTTCATGGGATCAATTTCGGTGGGTATTCGAAGCAGCTGCTAGCCAGAAGCTCTGCAAAAGATCCCTATGGAGCGGGGCAGCTGGCTTGTCTACACATAACAGTGGCTACGTGCAAGGAACAGCTGTGTGCTGTTCGCAACGATGCTTTCTGGGAGTGTTATGTGTGCAGCACAAAGCGTGTTTGCACAAACAGATAGAACCAGTGAATGTGTATTTTATGCCCAAACGAGTGGCTAGCGTTATGTCTGGAAACACCCAGATTTCTGGGTGTTCACGTGTGAGTCTCACCTAAACCACACAGCGGGTATGTGGGTGGGGTGTGTGTGCAGACTCCTGCACACACTCTTGCACACCCATCCCCCACGCACGGAGCAAGCGGCAAAAATGGCGGTTGCTCTGTGCATGGCGATTGGTGGGGGGGGTCGGTGTAGATGAGTGTGCGCCCAGCTACACCCTCCCCCACCCAGCGTACACGGACCACAGCGCGTACTGACCCGTGTAAAAAGGGCCATAGTCAGAATAAGAAAGTATTTGAATGAGAGAGGTTCACATAAGATAATTTCTGCAATCTCTACACAGATCCCTCATAATGCCAAAGCCTTTTTAGTGCAGAGAAGAAGGGGGAGACTGCACCTTAGTGGACCAGAACGCCAACACAAAACAGACCCTGCATCATAGCCAGGGAGCCATGTTCGCGGTGTTGTCCCTCAATGAGGAAAACACAGTGAACCCAGGTCCCCGATCATAGCTCTCTTTGCATCTGAAGAAACAAAAACATCTCTGGCTAAAGCTAAATCAGGTGTGTGACATTGAGAATTGGTGTTTCCCCAAAGAAAACACCAGTCAAGTGACACAGACACCAGGAAGTCTAGTCAGAGATGAGGTGTGGCAGGGGGGGGCAGGCACACACAGGTTGCAAACTAATACAGTGAGAGAGAGAGAGAGAACATGCTCTTTAAGAGAGAAGCAAATCCTTCCAGGGATACATCCCAGGGATGCCACTTCCAAAAGGATTAGTCCTGACAAGTAAGGAGAGAGCAAGATTTGACTTAAGGCGAAGTCCAGGTACATGAATGTAGCCAGAGACACAGGCAGGAAAAGACAGATGATCTAATGGTTACGCTGGAGTCTTGCCTCATCCCTTGTGGGTTGATGCTCTCATTCCAAGCAGTCATAGCAGGAGTTCTGGGAAGTAGCCGTGTGGCCATTAAAGAGCCACCTGTCTTGTACTCTCCATCCTTTCTCCTTTATGGTATATTTTTAGAGCTCAAACAGGTAGGGAGGTTTGTATTCGTGGATATTATTTCCATTTTGGGGGGAGCCCTTTGGCTCCCTACAAATCATCCTTTACCAAAAATGAGCACTCGTATCTGATGTTTTGGGTATGCTGTATTTTTTTGTCTGTTTGTTATTTCAGTCATTTTGGTTGTGTCACTTTGGGCAATATTCTAATAAAATATAATATTGTAATATTTTTAATTAAATCACAGTAAAATATTGTAATAAAATAAAATAGTGTGAATATTGCTGAAATGGTGTAACTGAAATACCGGAATGAAAAACAGTAAGTCAAAAACCACCAAAACCAAAACAAGATACTCAGCAAAATATCTACCTGAACTGCCATTTTCCATTTGGGTAGTCCAGCTGAGTAGTCCAGCTGGGTAGTAGAGCTGGGTAGTCCAGCTGAGTAGTTCAGCTGAGTAGTAGAGCTGGGTAGTCCAGCTGGGTAGTTCAGCTGAGTAGCAGAGCTGGGTAGTCCAGCTGGGTAGTCCAGCTGAGTAGTAGAGCTGGGTAGTCCAGCTGAGTAGTCAAGCTGGGTAGTAGAGCTGAGCAGTCTAGCTGAGCAGTCCAGCTGGGTAGTAGAGCTGAGCAGTCCAGCTGAGTAGTCCAGCTGGAAGTAGGTTTACCCCAGGTATGCGGGACCTTTTCCCTCCCAGGGGCCACTTTTGAAAGTTAGTACACGTTCTGAGAGCCGCACAGAAGTTGGGGGCTGGGAGCGCTTCCTCTTCAGGAAGAAGAGGATCCAGATCATGGGTCTGTGCCATGGAACTGTCCCCTGTCCTTCTGTGCACGCCCTCCTCTCTGCTCCCTTACCCTGAGTTCAGTCTTTCAGCGCTTGAGGGTAGGAACTGGATCCAGGGGCCCGAGGTTCCCCGTCCCTAGGTTTACCTATTTTTTCAGGTGCCCATTTCAGGTCTATAAATGTTTGCAACTCTTTAGCATCCATCTTTCTCTGGAGCAGTGAGGGAAATGGAGATGCCCCTCATTCCAGAATGAGAGGAAAAAATGAGACTAAGACAGCTCAAGAAAAGCACAAGGCACCAGATTTACCGCCGGGTCATCCCCACTGATGATCCCCACCCTTTGTGCCCAGAACCATGGGGAATGAGGGGAGGCGTTCAGAGGGGAGGGTGGAGGTCCCACAATTCCACCATCCCCCGTTCCAGCCCTTCCTTTAGGGCCAGACTAAGCTTGATGGAGGCCTGGGCTGAGGGCTGGCATTGCCGCCGCCAATCAGTTCCTTGGTGTTGCTGATCACCCCCAACCCCCTCAGGGTCTGAGGCTGGTGTGTCTGACATGGGAGGGGTCTTGCGGGGCACTGGGGATGGTGTCTGGAAGGGGAGCCGTGGCGGAGCTGGGGGACAAATGAAGCCCTGAAAGAGATGAAATAAGAGAAGATGGATTTATAAATTTAGGATGAAACTGCTGTAGGTTGTGGCACCAGTAACATTTCTCTTCTCCCTCACTCCCAAGGTTGGAGCATTTATTTATTGAACTATTTTTCTACCCCGTCTCCTCCTGCTCAAGAGCAGCTCGGGGCGGCTTACAAAACACATCAATTAAAAACACACATAAAATATCATTTAACAACATTAAAAAAGATAAAAAGAACTAAAAGAGTAGATGGACCCTTGTGTCTCTAATCCAACCTGAAGAAACTTCTATGGCCGTTTTCACACGGTGCTGCTGGGTGGGTGGGGGATGGGTGGAGGTGGGTGTGCGCCGGGAGCACGTACGCACACACCCACCCACGGTGTTTCCACAGGAGCAGCCCCATCCCCCCCCGTCGCGGCATGCGCACGGACCTCGCCCCCACTGCACACCCACTCGCAAGGCCAGCGGGGGGAGGCATCCGTGTAAAAAAGGCCTATGATTCTCTAGGTGTGATGAAGTAACAAAAAGAGGCACCACATCTTTATCTACTGGTGTTTCCCAGTGCCTCTTTCCCAAGCAAAATCCGATCCATCTCCTTTAGCCATGTCTATTACTCAGGCTGCCCCAGCCTAGTGAACCGACATCTCAATGAGCACCAGGGACTTCTTGGAAATAGTCCCTCCGGAGTGTGCAATCACAAAATGCCGGACATGAGTAATCTCAGTGTTTCATGAGGACAAGGAAGCTATGTTGGGTCTGTATAAATATATTTATTTCTTTACAGAGCTTAGTAATATAATTCAGATAACTATTGCTCAAGCCTCCTCCTCTAGGGCATCTTCCTTTAGCTCCTCAAAGAGGAAAGCCATGTTGCTCACCATTGCATTCAGAAGTCCATAGACCTAAAAGAGATGACAAAACAATTGTGGTTCCTGAGCTTTCCCTGAGCTTCGAGATTTAAATATAGGGTGTTGCCGGACGTAAGACTAAATCTGTGGAAATCCACCGTGCTGTGTGAAACCACTGTCATCATCCAGGGCTCGTGGCTGGTTTTACAAACATTTATGCCACTATGGGTTTTCGCAGCCAAACAGTCCCCATACTCCCTTCTCACAGTTGCTGGGTGGAAATGGTCCTTGGATGAAAGGGATCCTTATGGTGTCCCAGGTGAGCACACCACAGACTGAGGTCTGTGGGGGTAGCAGCTTATCGACACAGCAGCGGCTACCTTCAAGCAGCAGCTAGTGCTGTCCGCAACCGTGTTTTCTGGGATCTCAGCCAGTGTTACAGAAGCAGATAGAAGATGCAGAAGCAGATGGAATGGGTGAATGTGTGTTTAATGCCCAAACAAGGGGATAGCATTTTGTCCCAAAGAACCCAGTATCCCATGACACCTGGTAACAACAAGGATGTGTCAACTATATGAAATAACAACACAGCCCCATCTACTGATGGCATGACACCCACCCACCCATCCTTAGGCTACAGTTCAGAAATCTCTATGATACAAAGACTCAATATATATTTGATAGGAAGCCTTGGGCAGAAGGACAGACAGATTACATCTCCAGATGGCACAGATTCCATAACCTCATTTCTCCTAACCAAACAAAAATGGGATTAACATTATCTTTCATGGAATTGCATGTAACAATTTGCCTTGAATCTGAGGAGGCATCCCAGATTGCTTTATGAATGAAGGATTCATCTCAGGTTGAGAGACAGGAGATATCCTATCCCACTGTTAACATTAAAGCTTCCACAACATCAACATTTGTTGAGAAGTTGTTCCTCCTTTTTAGGGACCCATGTTCCCTGCCAGTGGGGAAAATACAGTGAACATGGGTCCTTGCTTATTTTTATTTGTCCGTGATAAACCTGAGGAGAGGACAGGACAGAATGAAAGAAATCAAGGAAAGGTCACCAGTTCTCACCAACGGAAGTTGGTCCAATAAAAAAGATAATCTGAACTACTTTGTCTTCATCTCTTACACTGGGATCCACACGGCAACCACACTGAGAGAGAGAGGACTGAAGAAAAATAATGGTTTGGGCTAGACTCACTTCAACATAAAGCTTCTCGTGATATTTCCCCTGCACAATGGGATCCACTTGTTCATGGCGAGGATCTGGATGCATGGCCTCTGCACTCTCCAGTTGTATGACCATATCCTTTGTCTCCTGTATGAAACTTTTGGCTTTTTTAGTCTCTTTCCCTTTTGCCTTCCGGCTGTTTGGACGCTCCTACTCATTGAGGAGAAAGAGACAGACAGACAGACGAAGTGGGGATCACAGCAGCCAACTAATTCCAGAACAAGCTGTATGTCTATAGGAGCCACTCTTCCAACATGGAGAAGTCAGCAGAGAGGAAGTCAGCTGTTCCACAAGAATGGAATATGGAGCAGGAGTGAATTTATGGGGGAGAGAGGACTTGCCAGGGCTCAGCCCCGGCAATTAAATTTGGGGAGGTGGGCAGGGGCTTGGGAGATGTTCCCAGCAGGAATGTGCACTCTGAAATATGAAAGACCAGGAAGAGGTCAATATTGGCCATTTCGGGGTTGAAAACAAAAGTCAGAAAAATCCTGGATGGTTTATTCAGCTTTTGTTGATTTCCCTATCCCACCCCCTATGCTGGCCATTGTATCGATTACATCCCGTCTTATATTCAGTGGTAAAGAGGCTGGTTGGGTTTGCTAGCTGGAAACTAGGGTTCAGTTCCCTGCTCTGACAAGCTCTGAGGCAGGGGGTGTGGCTTGTGGGCCAGGCTTGGGCCCTAGCAATTCATTTTTAAAAATATATTGATTTTTTGATTTTTTTTTTACAAAGCACTGAAGACAATAGATCACAAGCCCCAAAACGCACAATCTAGTAACCTTTCACATACTGTCCCAGAACCCAACTTTTCACATCCCATTCTTCATCTGGAATGATCCCACAACAAACCTCTTTCACCAATGTTTTTCCTGCTCCTTTTTTCTCCTCTTTTTCCTTCGCACCAGCTGTTTTCTTCTCTTCTTTTTGAAAGGCCTTGCGCTCCTCTTTCCCCCCCTTGACAGCTGGCTTTACCTCCACTGCACAGAGAATAATTCCAAAGATCCCACAGGTATGCTTCAGTATCCAGCTGCAAATCCACCGCATTTCAAACACAACATAAATACACGTTTTCTCCTTTCTGACTTAAGTTTAAGAAAACCTGCTGAAAATTAGTGCTGATTTTTGCGGACTGTTCCCCCTTTAAACAGAAGCCTAGTGAGCAACAAATATGTAGCAGGGCTAGCATGGAAAGGTGCAAAAAGGATATGGTGGTGTTATTAATTTACATGAGAAGAGGCCCAAATATTGTAAAATTATAACCCTCGTAAGCTAATGGGAACCAAGCCAAGCACGTGCACCTGAGACTTCGCATCCGCTGGAATGTTTTTATCCCTTGTCCCTCCCTATGTCCCCTCTCCTTGTCTCCCCCCTCCGTGTCTATTAGATTGTAAGCCGAAGGCAGGGACCGCATCTATCATTGTTCTGTAAAGCGCCAGGTACACAGCTGGCACTATACAAATGCTTATAATAATAATAATAACTACTGCCTTCAAGGCACCTTCCTTCAAATCAAGGTGCTTGTAGCGGCTCGCAACCTCTTTGCGGGCGAGAGAGTCAGACCTACCAAAACCTTTTGTAAAAAGTCTAGGATCCACCTTAAAAATATCCAGGACCAGGAGTGATCAGGCAGCAGTAGCAGAAGGGGGTGGGGTGTGTGGGATTTTGGCTGCAGGGAACCAGCCAGAGGCAGCTGGAAGCAGCAGGAGGCAGGTGCTAGAAAGGGAGGAAGCTGCATCTCTCTCCTCCCCGGCCCAGGTGGCCAGAAGAAATGGAAGAAGAAGATACGATACAGCTGCCCCAGGGTTCATGGGCCTGGGACATACCTAAAAACCTCCTAGGACCCAATGGTAGATCCTGACCCACTGGTTGAGATTCTGACCCACTACTCCAATTTGCTTCTTTTCATCATCTTTGGATTTATATCCCGCCCAATCCATGTGGCTCCAAGTGGCTTGCAACGTACAAATAAAGGCCCGTACATAACTGAAGGACCGCCTCCTCCCTTATGACCCCCTTGTGGCTCTAGGGTCAGACGACTGTGCCCTCTTGCAAGTTCTCTCCGTGCAATGTGTCCGAACAGCAAGGACACAAAGAGAGAGGTTCTCTGTGGCTGCTCCACAGCTCTGGAGCTCTCTTCCCTAAGCAGTTTGCCAAAGCCCTAGCTGAGCATCTTCTGAAGGCAGCATAAGATTTGTCTATTTGGCCACGTATTTAGCAGGTGGGGTTAGGCATTGGGTTTTTTTATGGGTGGTTTTTATGGTGTGACAGGGCGACCTTGGGCTGTAAAGTTAATCAGGGTCCAAGCGAGCCATACCACTCTTCCACTTCCATCCGCCACCAAGTGCAGGCTTATTTACGGTGCAATAAGTCCAAACATATTACAGTCCCAACATAAAGTTCCAAAAACCTCTCACTAGAATGTTTGCAAATCAGTTTCTAGACAGGATCTTTCTAGGTAGTATCTTAGCACTCTGCAGAGCTCCTTCTTTTGCCCCAGCCAGAGGCAGACTGACCTTCTAGCAGGGCCTTCTGTGCCTTATATCTCCAGGAGGGGTGTGGCCTGTGGAGGCAGCCAACGCCCTTAAAGTCACAGTCACACCAGCTATTCAGGAGGGCTTCATCAGGACTTACCCAGGCCCTAGTCCTGCAGCCATTTGGGCCAACGGTCACATATGGGTTTTATCTTTGTATTATGTGTGTGGTTTTAGGATGTTGTTATACTTAGTCTGAGCCTTTGGAGAAGGGCGGGATAAAAATCACTCTCACTAAATAAAATACAAGTAAAGGACAAATAAAAACCCCTCCGGCCCCCTCCCTTCCCTCCCATGTCTCTCACACGAGAGCTCCCACCCACAACCTGCTCCCCCTTCTGTCACCCAGAGGAGACCCCTTATCCAAGCCTGTACCACACCCCTCTCACAATCTCAAAATCCCACCCACTGTGTATCCCCCCATAACAATCCACACTAATACATGAAGTAAAACCCGTCTGTGACACATTTCCTCTTCTTCTCCCAAAGTTCTGAGGTAGAACTTTGGGAGAAGTTCAACAAGAGCCATGCAAGTAGCTGGAGTCCACACTTAAGAGAGCTGCAGCCCAGAACTTGTGTGTCAACTTGCCCTGCTTTATGGAAAGGGCTTACGGGCTTATAGTTAAGACTGTAATTTACCTGGTTCCTCAGGGATGACCTCGACGAGTGTCTCCTTCTCGGGCATGCCCAGCAGAGATCTCAACATGAGGGCCCAGCTCACCAGACCGTCGATCACCTCACGCCACAGCTGGAAACTGAAAAACAGAAGCCTTGGGATCAGCCCTGGCCAGAACGTGGGTGGATGGAGGCATGGGGATGGGCCAGAGGTTTGGTTTCCCTTCGCACTTAGTTCTTCCTTTGGGCACATGACTGACGGCACCTTGCAACCATCAGGAGCCATCTCTGCTTCCAGTAACCTCAATGCTTTAACTGTGGGGTGGGGAACCTTTTCCCTCCCCAGGGGCCATTTTTAAAGTTAGCACAAGTTCCAAAGGCTCAGTAGAGGGATCCAGATAATGGGACCATGTCATGGAACTGTCCCCTGTCCTTGTGTGCATGCCCTCATCCCTGCTCCTTTACCTCTGAGCTCAGTTTTTCAGTGCAGGAACTGGATCCAGGGGCCAGATCCAGGAACTGGAATGGGGCCACATAAAAACTAGTAGTAGGATGCATTTGTCCGCCCCCGGAGACTTATGGACCTGGATCGGTTCCGGAATGCTCTGGGGGAGTTTCTCCTGGACCTTGACACCCGCTCTGTCAATGATCTCGTAGCCTTCTGGAACACCTTGTTGGCAGAGACCATTGACAGAGTGGCTCCCAGGCATCCGCTGCCCTCCCGAGTCTCCCGCACGTCTTCTTGGTTTACTGAGGGCCTGCGGTGTTTGAAGCGGTAGAGCAGGCGGTTAGAGCGATGGTGGTGCCGGACTCGCGACCAGTATGATCGATCGCAGCATAAGAGCAGTTTAAAGGCCTATGCTGTGACGAAGCAGTTCTTTGTTGCCCTTATTGCATCTGCAGAGTCACGTCCAGTGGAGCTTTTCCGGGTGGTGAAAGGCTTGATCAGTCCTGCCTGCCTCCACTTGGACCTGGAGCAATCCAGTGACCACTGTGACCAGTTTATCGAGTACTTTGTAGATAAGATTGCTCTCATCCGCCACGATTTCGGTACCAGTTATTGCAGAGGATCATCTTGGGGCTATGGATGCCCCGTCCTGTCCTGTTTTGTGGGATCAGTTTCAGATGGTGGCGCCTGCCGATGTGGAGTCCTTGTTGGGACCTGTTCATGCCACCACTTGTGAGCAAGATTCATGCCCATCCTGGGTGGTGAAAGCTAGCCAGGAGACGTTATGGCCGTTGCTGGCTGGGGTGGTTAGTGCCTCCCTTAGGGAGGGCAGGGTGCCTGACTGCCTAAAGGAGGCTGTGGTTAGACCCCTGCTCAAGAAACCATCTCTTGACACTAATGCTCCTGCCAGTTATTGGCCGGTCTCTAACCTTCCCTTTTTAGGGAAGGTTACTGAACGGGCTGTGGCACGGCAGCTCCAGGAACATCTGGACCGCACCAGTTTCCTTGATTCCTTCCAGTCTGGGTTTCGGCCTGGGTATGGTATGGAGACAACATTGGTGGCCTTGGTTGACGATCTCTGTTTGGCGTTGGACCAGGGTCGTCAGAACTTACTGATCCTGCTAGACCTTTTGGCTGCATTCGACACAGTCGATCATAAGGTGTTGGTGACTCGCCTGCGGGACCGTGCCGGGATTGGCGGAACGGTCTTGGACTGGTTTCGTTTGTTTCTGGCCAGGAGAACTCACCGGGTGGTCTTGGGGGAGTGTACGTCTTCCCCTCGGGACCTCACGTGTGGAGTCCCGCAGGGTGCCATTCTGTCCCCCCTCTTGTTTAACATCTATATGCAGCCGTTAGGGGAGATCGTGAGGGGGTTTCAGGGCATGCAGTGTCATCAGTATGCTGATGACACTCAGCTCTACCTCTCCTTTTCCA
>QEPC01011341.1:12485285-12514856 GCA_003113815.1 Sphenodon punctatus | reverse complement strand
TGTCTGCCTATGGGCCGTCCCCTATGGCCGCCTCGAAGTCACTACCAATTGGTCCTGTAAAGCTAAAAGCATGCAGTAATTGGCCAGTGAATGTGTCTGTCAGTCTTTTGGGGTTGCTCCACATCCTCCCTCCTACAGCCTCTCTCCCCCTGCTATGCAGGGTGCCTGCCTCTGACTGGCACTGCATGTGCTGCTATTTATCTGAATAATGGTCTTCACAGGGACATCAATTTCTTATAAAATTGGGTCCCTTACTCAAATTGTCCTGTAGTTTTGGCAGAGATGACAGGGAAGGTATGTGATACATTCCTGCCACATATCTTGTAAACAGGATGGAATATACAAATGTTACAGCTGGAAATATATTTTCAAGTTAATGTCTTATACCATCAGAACCCTTTATCCAATCATTCTGAAAATTGGCAGGAATGTTAAGCCTGTGGAGGAACATAGTATTCACAGGTTTCATGCAAATTGAATGGAAGATAAAGAAGATGTAGCCATGAATGCGTATGGAGCTTTTCTTAAAATCACAACTTTCAATTGCTTCTAAAGTCAGTTCCCTTTATCTAATCGTTCCTAAATTTGGTACACATAGTGCCCTCTATCGGGGGTACAATCTCCCCAAGTCCCATCAGAATTGAATAAAGAACAAAAAATGTACAGCCGGAAATACGTTTTTCAGTCTTTTCCCTTTATTTAAAAAACAAAATGTCGTTTTTGTTTCTATTTTCGTTATTTGTCATTTTTGTTATTGCAATAACGATAATGAAAACAAGTTTTTGTTATCGTTATTGCAATAACAAAAATGACACGCACACCCCTCCTATATGGGGTTTGCTCAGGGTGTGGGAAAGAAGAGCTAAGTCTAGATCATGGAGCAGTGTCAAAGGCGGCCGTTGGCAGCTCAGGCACCTGTACTGCAGCTCTTGCTGGAAGTGGCTGCCAGGGGGGCATGCCCATGCAGCTCTCTCAAGAGCAAGAGAAGCTGAGTGCTTATTTCCACTGCTGTTGCTACTCCTGGAGCCTCCTAAGGGCTATGGGAGCAGGGGCAGTGTGTCCTGAGCCACTATTGCCACCGCCCGAACCTAAAGGATTGCCTGGGAGCCAAAGCTTTGACCTCGGGGATGGGGGCGGAGGGCAGTCACACTGCTCTGTCCCAAGGATTGGGAGAGGGAAGCTGTGATCACTGTAAAGCATCTTGTGGTTCTCTGCAACAAGAAAACGTTGGGGTGCAGCTCTTGGGTTTGGGAACATTGCTCACCCCTGATCTAGGCCATAGAGCCAACCTCTATCCTTGAGTGCATGCCCCTATTCCTGGTGTCTTCCCCCAGAGCCGACTCTTTCAGTGCTCGCAACTAGGGGCTAGATCTGTGGGACGGATCCAGGAATTAGAAAAGGACAAAATGAAAGACAGCTGTGAGCTGGATTTGGCCCACAGGCTGGAGGTTCCCCACTCTGGGGAGAGACACAATTAACAACATACTCGGAGCACATTTTTAGCATGCAGCAAGTTGTAGTTGCATGCAAAAGCAACTGGAAATATTTTCATATGGGGACTTTAAAGAGCTAATTCAAAACTGGTTTCATTCTTTAAAAAAAATAAAAATATATTAAACTTTTTTATTCATTTAAATTCACATTCAGGACTGTCACATATAGTACATTTACATCAGAAAAACATTATCAAACAGATCAACGGAGTGTCCCCCAAACTGTTTTTATTCGATAGATTTGTAGAGTGCCCAACACAATGAGGCCCCACTCCTCCGATATAAATTAGGGTAGTAACAGAAGAGAAAGCTCAGCTTGTAGAAGAGACGATTGAGAGGGGATAGGATAGTTATAAAATCGTTAGAAGCACGGAACGAGTAAATAGGGATTGTTATTCTCTCTATCAAATAGTACTAGAACCAGGGGACATGCCATAAAACTAATTAGCAGCAGATTTAAAACAAAGTATTTTTTTGGCGGCTTCAAATCCCTCCTCAAGACCCACTTTTTCCTCGCCGCCTTTCCCAATGCCTGCTAGACGTTCCCATATATTGCTGTCCGCCCTCCTCTGCAGACTGCTGCAACCAACCAACCCAAACACACGCACCTGAGACTTCACATCCGTTTGAATGTTCGTTGGTCTTCCCCCGTCTCTCCCACTGTCCCCTCTCCCTGTCTCCCCCTCCTTGTCTTTTAGATTGTAAGCCACAGGCAGGGACCGCGTCTATATCTATGTTCTGTACAGCGCCAGGTCACACGACTGGCGCTATATAAATGTTTACAATAATAATAAACACAATTAACTCATGGGATCTGCTGCCAGAGGAGGTGGTCAAGGCCATGTTTTAAAAAGGATTGGATAAGTTCTTTGAGGACAGGTCCATGAATGGCTACTGGCCACGCAGGCCGGGGGATGTAACCTCTGTTGAGGACTGGAAGTGAACAGGAGGGAATAGATCGCCCCATTGTGACCTATTGGGTTCTTCTCTGAAGCAACTGAAAATAGTCACTGGGTGAAAACAGACATGACGCTAACCACCCTTTAACCACCCTTGGTGGTTATTTATGCATGTTGCAGGGCTGTATTGGTGCCCTACGCAGCCCTGCAACATGCATAAATGACCACCACGGGTGGTTAGCGTCATGTCTGTTTTCACCCACTGTCAAGCGACAGGATGCTGGGGTCGATGGACCATTAGTCCGACCCAGTCTGACACTTACATTCCTCAAATAAAAATGGAACCAGAATAAGGAACTTTCACATACGTGGGAGACCTCAATGGCATTACAGGCCTTAAAGCACAACTCGAAGATGCAAAAATATCTGATTTTTCAGGCAGAGACCACTCACAACAGTACAGCGATCACCAGTTTTGTTCATGACAGCAAATGCCTCTCTGCATATGCCTTCATTTGTATTCTGGAGAGAAACTGTGGTTGCCGTGTTGGTCCCAAAATACATGAAGGCAACATAGTCCAGTTGATCTCTTTTATGGGACCGACTTTTGTTGGGGAGGGTGTGCAAGTTTTGGGCCACGTGGAGCCTTTCCTCAGGCTGGTAACATGTCAGAACTAAAGACTGAGTAATGCAATGTGCGTCTACTGTTTGGTTATTTTCGCTCTCTCACCAAGACACATTATCATTCGCGGTGGAGGGTTACCTGTTAACATTTCAAAGCACAGCGAACGGCGCACTCCCTTCCCCCCCAGAGAGGTAGCTGTTCCAGAGGGTGTTTTTAACCTAGCAAGGCTGGGGGGGGGGTGACCTGGGGGTTAGGGCACCCCCGGACTGGGCCATGGTGCTTGCCGGGGGGGGGGGGGGGGGGGGTTGGACCTGCCGAGTGGCACAGCTGCAGAGCAGTCGATCAGGCGGAGTACACAGGGCGGGATTCGAATGGGTGGCTCCCAGTGTTGTTACCGCGGCAGCCGCCTCGCACTCCCCCTGCCTCGGACCATGGGGGAGGGGGTTTCAAGGGCCAGCCTGGTGCACTTCCGACATGTTCTCGTGTGAGCACCGGAGAACCCGGGTCCCCAGCGTTCAAAGACCGTGTCCCCCCCCCCCCACAGTGCCTATGAGTGCCGGATCAGTCTGCTGGCATGGCTGGCCACCCCAGTTCATACGGGATGGGGATGCGCGACCACTGGGCACCGTGCATCTTTTGAAGCTTACAGCCGCACTCTGGATTTCTCAGCCGCGCTCTGTAAGTGGCTACGAGTGGGTGCTGAGTGGCTCACTCGCGGGAGCGCACATTCCCCCCACTCCACTTTCAGACAGGAGGGCGGATGAGTGGCTGCTGGCTGGCTGTGCACGGTAGCATCTTGTTTGAAAACACTCATGCAGCCCTTCTAGCCCTCTGGAAAACTTAATCCGCTGGTCCCTGCCTGACACTAAGGGTGTTTTTAGACAAGCGCCTCCCCACCCATCAGGCATGTTGCCAGGCTGCATAGGACACCAACGCGGCCCTGCAACCTGCATGATGGGTGGGTAATGGGTGGGGAGGCGGCTGTCTAGAAGCACCCGAAAAGCAACCAGTAAGCTAGAGTGGGGAAGAGGGAAAATCATCATCATCACCTTTATTTTTATATAGCACCCTCCTGCTACGGCACTCGAAGCGCTTTACATAGAACTAACACAACTTCTTAATCCTCACAACAACCCTGTGAGGTAGGTTAGGCTGAGAGAATATTGTGACTGGCCTACGGTCACTTAGTGAGATTCTGGCAAGGTGAGACTAGAACCGGGGTCCTCCCCCCCGCATCGCCCGGTCCAAGTACTGCTCCTGGCAACAAAGTCAAAACCTCTATGACTGTTCTCATGTCCAGCACGTAGATGTCGTGGTGCTGCCTGAGCAATGCCGGATCCACTCAGACACTCCCATACCCAGGAGCTAGAGGGTCTCAGGCAGGGCCAACACAGCAATACAAAACCCACTGAGCTTCCCAATCATGGGCCAGGGAAGAGTGGACAAAAGCACTAGAGCAGCAGCAGGACTCCCTACCTATTCTACGGTCTCTTTGCTGCCAGGACAATGAAAGCACCATAATATTCCTAAGTCTGTTCCAGGCCTAGGCCAATTGAACGTAACCCGCTGCGGCAAGTTCCCTGAAGCTGCGTATAGGGGCCTAACAGGCAAGATCCAAGAGGCCGAGACAGCACTGTGCCCTCTCATTGTGCCCCCTCAGTGGTGACACGGCTATGCCCTTTACCTGGGACCCAAGGGAGACGGGGCAGGACCACTAAGCCGTGCCATCTCCCTCTGCTCCATCCGTACACACTGGACCAAGGTCGTTGAAGCTATGGCAGCGCCATGTCTCTCCCCTGCATCCTGCCAGTGTCCTGGTGGTCAGAGACTCATCAGACACGGTGTTAGCGACGTGTTCCCTCCCTGTGTCCCATGAGCAGCGCCAGCTCCTTCTTTCTTGTGCCCCGGCCATCAGAGACTCAGCTGAGTCAGTGCCAAGGCTCTCTGCCCCCTGGGCGAGGCCACTCTCTGAGGTTGTGCCAGTGCCACCATCGTAGGGTGGCCACACAAGCACATTTTAAAGAGGGCACTTATGAGAAATACAGGTTGCAGGGCCACACTGGCTCCAATGCAGCCCCGCAACCTGTATTTCTAATAAGTGCCCTCTAAAAAGTTGTCTGTCTGGCCACCCTAATCAAGCTGCGATGCCAGTGCCATGCCCCTCCCCAATTTCCATAGTGCCACTGTCTGAGCCAGTCCCAGCTCCCCTCCCTGTGCCCCAAGGGCAGCGCCAACCTTCCCCCATCCCTGGCCCAGAGACCCGCCTGGAGCAGCTGTGCCCGCTAGGGGCGCCCCCTAGGTACATTTTAAAGGAACACTTATGAAGCATACAGGTTGCAGGGCCCGCATTGGCACCGACACCCTGCAACGTGTATTCTTCATATGTGTTCCTTTAAAATGCGCATAGGTGGCGACCCTAGTGCCGTGCCCCCCGGGGAGGGGTTGCTTGAGGCCGTGCCCGCTCCCTGGCCCCCTCCCTACCGGGGGTTTTGGTCCGGGAGTCCTTCTTGCCTGGCCTGTTCATGGCGGCGACGGCGACTACAACCGCCCGGGAATTCCAGGCTCTGGGTCACCATGGCAACCGCTTCGTCAACACCGCCCAATCACCACAAAGTCGCCTGGCGGCTCCCTAGAGAGGCAGCTTCCACCGCTCGTACTCTATGGTGCGGCGGGGTTAGAGAGACGTTCCTGTGCGCACGCGCAAGGCACACGCCCAGGGAAAAAAAAAAAAAAAAAACCAGACGGGCTTTTGCGCATGCGTACTATCATTTTCACCCTGGTCAAATATTGCAATTCTGACTCCACTGCCCCCTATGCACATTTTTATGGGGCAACACGTTGCAGGCCTGCAACATGTATTTCTCATAAGTGTCCCATCAAAATGTGCATATGGCAACCCTACAATGGTTTAATTCCCATTGATTTTTCTGGGCTCAGGAGGCCTGAGTCCCAACTATTTTAGGGCATGATCCTCATCACTGAGTCTACAATAGTGTCATTTATTAGGTCAGCGGTGGGGAACCTTTGGCCCATGGGCTAAATCTGGTCTGTTGTTGGGGCTTTTGCGGGAGGGGATTGGGGCCATTCCCAGTTTCTGGCCTCTGGCCGCAGTCCCTGCCCTCAAGCCCTGAGTGAGCTCAGGGGAAGGAAGCAGAGATGAGAGGAGGCACTCAAGGACAGGGGGACAGATCCATGGCAAGTTCAGGGATGCTCCTGTTCTCCCCCCAATCCCAAGCACACATGCACCCCTTTAGCCTGCCCCAGCTCCCATCCAGTGTGCACTACTTTTCAAAGAGGCCCGTCCAAGGAAAGGAAAAAGTTCCCCACCCCTGGCATAAGTGATTTTTTGGGTTAGGGCCTGGGTTTGTTTTTATATTCTCTCAACAATTGTGTCTTCCAAGAGGATACTTTCTAGTCCTGAAAAACAAATTCAAAGTTTGCCAGTAGTGCAGGCTGATGAAGCAATCTGATCCCAGCGTGCTACTGGCAGGGATCTATCATGCCTCCCACAAGGGTTTTGCTAATTAGTTAGGTGATAAACATGATATCATTGGAATGAGAGGCATCATTTAGGACAGATGTAGAACCTCTGGCCTGGGGGCCTAATATAACCCACAGATAGTTCTTATTTGTCCGTTTTCCAGTTTCTGGATCTGGCCCCTGAATCCAGTTCCTACCCCCAAACCAGAAGACAGGTGTAAGAGAGCGGAGATGAGGACATGCACACAAGGATGGGGGACAGCTCCATAGCAGTGAGATCAATGATCTCGATCTATTCGTGAGCACACCCGCCCCTAATTTCTATGCAGCCTTGGAACTTGTACTAATTTCCAAGCAGCCCCCTGGGAGAGAAAAGATTATCCAACCCTAATTTAGGACAAGTCAAAGGAAGACATGACGCTCCATCCTGCGAGGTGCTACGCCCCTGCTGCCATGGGCATAGGTTCTCCAATCACCCCTAGAGTCGACAGCAGCTCAGAGAAGACAGACATCAGCTCAGAAAGTCTTCCTTGTTGCAAAAACCTGTGCAACAGGCTTGACTAGGAGAGGATGCGTCGTGAGGTGGTCCTAAAATGAAATGTCATCAGGTTATTGGGATCTTCTTTCCCTTCTCCAAACAATCCTCAATGGGGGACATTCATCTGTCCTCATGGATAGTAGGGCCCGATCCAGAACAGCACAGACCGTGTGTCATCACACAGGTCTCCCTGTGGTAGCATCCCTATGTGGGGTGCGAAAATCCCAGAGCCAAGAGAGTCAAGAGGCAGGGAGTCAATGCAGCCTTGCAACCTGTATTTCTCATAAGTGTCTATAAAATGTGCATATCCAGCCACGCTGGGGATTAAAGGGGAACAGGACAGGAGACCATAACCTTAGTATCTCAGAAGAGCAAGGGAAACCCAAAAGACAAGAGAGGAAAAGCCAGAGTTAATTCTACACCAGTGTGGAAAGATACAACCTGAAAACGCAGCTCTACACTGAATCCAGACGGCATAAGTTAAAACATCTACAACAGATGCTCCACCAGCTTCCTGTTGCTCCCAGCATGCCTTATAGGCAGCTGAGAGCCAATCAGAAACCCGGACAGGCAGGGCCATGACCACCAGATAGAGCCAGTGTGGTGGGATGCCTGAGAGAAAGAGAGAGAGTGTGTGTGTGTGTGAAGTCTCACCTTAGCCAGAAAATCACTGGATAACCTTGGGCCAGTCACATTATTCTCTCAGCCTAACCTACCTCAAAGGGTTTTGGGGAAGATTCAAAGTTATGTTATATGTAAAGCGCTTCGAGTGCCATGGCAGGGGGGCACTATATAAATATTATTATTATTTAAAAAGAAATACAATAGAACACTTCACACAGGCAACCAGGGGGGAACCAACACTTTCCAGCGCCGAGAGTTCGAGGTCCGGCCCTGACACAGATATGCTTAGGCCCTCCCATCTCGGGACAAAAGACTTGTTCCCCATGATGTCTGGATGTGGGAGGTTCTGTGTACTTAAAGCATTACTCAAAAGAGCGCTACTGAGGTGATTTGCTCCACCTTCTGGAAGAACGGGCAACAGTGCCAGAGTGATAATCCTGCAAGCATTCGTGTGTTATCAGGGAAGGGCAAGTTACAGCGAGGCGCCGGATGCTCATTCCGAAGCCATGTTCTTGCAGCATGAGAAACCCAGCTTGGTCCACTCTGACAGCGCAATGCTGAGAACCCAGTGGCCGCAGCTAATTGGCCCAGGTGCAGCAGATGGTAGCCACCTGTGTTTTGAATGCAGCAGGTCCCAGCATGTGTGCTTGATCAATAGAATCACAGAAATGGAAGGAATTTGAAGGGTTATATAGTCCATCCCACGGCCATTAAGCAAGATCCAGTGTCTACACTCCCCAAAAGCTGCCTGTCTAACCTATTTTTAAAAGGCCTCCAGCGATGGGGCCTCCACAATTATTGGCCAATTATTCCACTGCCAAACTGTCCTGGGAGTTAGGAAATGCTTCCTGGATGCTTCGGCTGCGTTCCCGTCTGTGGCGGCGGTGGCAGCAGAGGGAGGGGCGAGGGAAGACGCGGCAGCGCGGAGGATGTGCCGCGGCTTCTCTCACGCACGGCAGGGCGCAAAATCCTGCCCTGACATACGCGCGAGAAGCCGCGGCAGATCCCCGTTTGCACCGGCTCTTTTCCCGTCGGCCAGCTCCTCCGCGCTGCCGCGTCTTCCCTCCCGCTGCCGTCACCACCGCCACAGACGGGGATACAGCCTTAGTCTAAATCGTTTCTCCTTTCATTTAAACCCATTCCCTGTAGTCCTATTATCAGTGGCCAGAGAGAACTAGGCACAAGCTGAAGACGAGTCAGCAACGGGTGATGCAGCTGCACAAAAGGCAGATGCAATCTTACTGCATTGACAGACGCATCCTTTTCAAGTTGACAGAAGTAGCAATTCCACTTTATTCTGTGCTGGTCAGACCTCACCTCGAGTACCGTGTCCAGTTTAGGGTGCCTCATTTTAAGGAGGACATTAACAGATTGGAGAAGGTTCCAAGGAGGGCAACAAAGATGATGAACGGTCTGGAAAGCAAGTGTTGTGAGCAAAGGCTGAAGGAACCGAGTATGTTTAGCCTAGTGAAGAGAAGATTAAGGGGAGACAGGATAGCAGCATTCACTATCTAAAGAGCTGCTACCAAAAACATGGCAAGAAACTGGTCTGTATTGCTCCAAAGGGCAGGACTAGAAATAATGGGGTCAGGTTACAGGACGGTAGATTTTAATTAAATAACAGGAAAAACTTTCTAGCAGTCATAGCTGTGCAGCAATGGACCATGTTGACTAGGGAGGGCAAAGGCTCTCCATTGCATCGGGGATGTTGCAGCTGTCATCATCTTGCATCCAAGCCGGGGGTTGGATGGGATGAGCCTCGAAGCATCTTCCAACTTGAAGATGCTACGATTCTACAATCCACCCCTATGAAAGTCAGTGTCTTTGTGGCCTCATCTTTGCCTTACCTTCATTTAGGGTTTGGGTGGTTGTTTATTTACATTTTTATCCCACCCAATAAAAACAAATTAACCTCCCTAACCTGATCTACCCCAAGCCTACCCCTGCCTGTCAAATGCCTGGCCAAACAAAAAGGCCTTGTGTTGCCTCCAGAAGATGAGCCGGCTCAGGCCTGCGTGTGATAGAAAGTTGGACACGCAGGGGGTCAAACTAGGGGTAGCCCCTTCTGACCTTGAGCTCGACAAAATCTATGGATGGGGCAAATCGTGGGGGGGGGGAGGAGGACACAAAACCATGGACTTAGGGTGCAATCCTGTCCTCACTGAAGTCAGTGGCTTAGTTCCCCTTCTCAGTCAGATTCTTACGCCTCAGTCCTCTTCACCTACACCATGGGGAGGCTGGAATGTATTTTATGCCCATTCTTTTTTTAAAAGCAAGGATCCTTATTTGCTCTATGAAGGGTGGCTAGATATGCAAATTTGGAGTCAGTGCAGCCCTGCAACCTGTATTTCTCTAAAGTGTTCTCTAAAATTTGCATATCTGGCCACCCTATTTCTATGTTCGGTACAGCGACAGGTACATGGCTGGCACTATATAAATGTTTATAATAAAATAATAATAATATGTGACCCTGTTCATTATGATTTTATTGCCAGCGTGGGAGGATTGTTCTCATAGGCACAGGCAGGAAACTAGGAAAGCAGAGTTCCATTCCAAGCTCTGCCACTGACTCACCTGCCCAACCCAGACCAATTAACTTAACCAGGTCGTGCCTCAGTTTCTCCACCTACAAAATGGGGGTAATGATTCCCGCCTTTGGAAAGCATGTTGAGATCATCAGACAAAAAAGGTGTGCTGCAAGGCTGCTGCGCTATTCGTGTGTGCGGGGTGGGGGGGATAAGGCAGCTGAATGGAATGCAGTGTGATGATCAGAACAAAGGCCCCATTCCAGTCGGCTTTGGCACGTCCTGCCTGACTCATCCCATCAGGTTCACCCAGGAATGTTTCACGCTGCATGAGATTTCACCGACAGCGGATTGTTGCCCCGCTGGTGCTTTCTGAAGGGCTCAGGCGAGGCCACCTGAGTCAGCCTTGCTGAACCTAGGAGGCAGTGAGTCATGCTAACAGAATCGGATGCATTTCCACCTCGTTCCCAGCCTGCTTGGCTGCATTTAATCTTTGCTGTCAATAGGGTTGCCACCTATGCCAATTTCAACACTTATGAAAAATACATGTTGAAGGGCCTGCAACATGTATTCTTCATAACTCTTTGTTTTAAATTGGCATAGGTGGCAACCCTAGAGCATTAGTGGCCAGCAATAACTTGCAGGCACCTACCCAACGTTCAACCTCCCACCTTTATCAGTCAGTGAGCACGGAGAGAGGTTTTGACCTACTGTCTGAGCTGCCAGTGAGGGTACTAGAGTGACTGGATGTGTCAGGACCCAGGTCTTGAACCCATGCCCCCCCAACGCCTGAAACAACCGCTGAACCTGCAGTCCCCCCTGCTTCCCCACACTCTCTGGCAGCAAGAGGAAGTTGGGGGCGCTCAGAGAACACCCACCGTTTGGGGATTCGGCCATCGCACCTTCCGCCAGCAGGCAATTAGGCCTTTGCTGCGACCGGTCCCCCCAGCGTGGAACTCGCTCCCTCAGTTCCTCCCGCTTCACCTGGAAACTCATTGATTGAGTCTTCAGGTGCTTTTAAGGATCCACGGCCCGTTGCCCTGAATATATTTCATCCTTCCCTTTTTAAATGGCTTTAAAATAGATTTTATATGTCTTTATTGTATTTTACGCTTTGCAAAGCGCTCGGAGCGTCATTTGGGAGTGGGGCTGCTGTAGAAATAGAAGGATTATCTTCTGCCCTCACTGCGCTCAATTTCCCTTTCCATCCCAGCCTTTGTCACTAGCCCTCCCTCTGCTCCAGCCCTTGTTCCCAGCCTCAGCCTTCTTTGCCTCTTGCCTGCCATCCCCCGATCGCTCCTCCAGCTGTCCGGCCATGCTCCAAGACAGCCCTCACCCACGTGACAAAGCAAAAGCTGCTATTGCTGCCTCAACACACATTGCTCTGAGCTTGGTGTAATAGAGCCCCGTTCTGAATCTGGAGGCCTGGCGCTCCCCTCTACGGATGCAACCCTGGAGGCCCTACGCGGGGCGCAGTTTAAGTTCGATGGCACCGACGGGCGCATGCACCCACAGGAAGCCACCCAGCACAACGGCGCACCCCTGCCTATGCAACACCCCCCTAGAGACCACACACCCCGCAGCCGGGGAGGCGGGGAGAGAAGCAGGAGCCGTGCCTGCTCCATCCCCGGGGCTGTGGGAGGGTCGCATAGGCAGGGGCGCGCTGTTATGCCAAGCGGCTTTCTGTGTACACAGGGCACATGCGCCCATATGCCCCTGCCTCCTGGCTGGGCACTGCACCTGCGGGTGGCGGATGCCGCCACTAGGATTGCATCCCATGTCTCTTGGAAGAGCTGGGGGTGAGGTGAAAGGGGAGGCTCCAGGTCATGGATCTATGCTGGGGTGTTAGTACAAGTTCTGAGGCTGTAAAGAAGTTGGGGGTGGGAAGGGTGCCGATCCTGGCTCTGTGCCCTAGCCTTGTACGCATGCCCCCATCTCCACCCACTGCCCCTGAGCTCATTCCTCCAGGGCCTGAGGACAGGAAGATGATCTAGGGGCCGGAATCGATCCTGACACTAGAAAGGTGTCAGATTAAAAACTAACTGCTGGCCCATTTGGCACGCCCAAGCTTGAGGTTCCCCACCCTGATCTATGCCAGTGGTTCTCAGAGTGGGGAGTTGGCACCCCCACGCGTGTGTGAGGGAGAGTGAAAAGATGTTTGCCACCTCCACCTACTGATTGAGGTAGGGAGACTGTCCAAAATAATGGGGTGGCAAGGCAGAGAGAGAATCAAAGAACCAGAGGCAGAGAGAGGAGAAGCGACAGGAGGAGGGGAAGGACGAGAAGGAGGGAGGGAGCAAGGTGTCTGTGTGTGATGGGGAAGGGGCCTCAACTACCACAGACAAGCAAAAAGCAAGGAGGCTGCACAGAGGGTACCGTTTAAATAAGTTTGAGTACCACTGATCTGTGCCATGGATCCATCCCCTGTCCTTGTGTGCCGGCCCTCCTGCCTGCCCCCTTGCCCTGAGCTCACTCTTTCAGTACTTGAAGGCAGGGGGGGTTGGATCTACAAGCCAGATCCAGAACCTGAGGGTGATTTCAGACGTGACGGCCGGCCGCTTTCCCCACGGGTCATGGGGTGGTTCGGACCACGGCCGGGGGTGAAGGGGCGCGCCAACAGACATGCGCCCCATTGCCCCCGGCCGTGGTCCAAACCACCCTACGGCCCGTGGTGAAAGCGGCCGGCCGTCACGTCTAAAGTGGCACACACACACCCAGAGGGGGTGGGGTCGCGTGGTACAGCGTGCTGCCGCACGGCCCCGCCCCCTGCGTTCCCCGGCGGCCCTTCCCCCTCCCAACAGGCAGCGGCCAATCCGGCCGCTGCCGCAACCACTGGCTGGGGTGAATTCCATTGACCGCGGTGAACGGTAAGTAACCAGACGTTACTTTCCGTTCCCCACGGCCGTGGTGGCCTTTCACCACACTTCTCGACCTCCTCACGTCCGGAGCGCCAGAAGTGCGGTGAATGCAAACACGGGCCGCGTTTGACTGTGGTGAACATCTGGCGGCGAGCCAAAAGACGCTCACCACAGTCAAACGCGGCCCGTGTTTCACGGTGGTTCAGCCGGGGGGGGAACGTCAGACGCGTATCGTCTGAAATCACCCTGAAAAGGGGTCAAATTAAAAAAATAGCCGGAGGCCAGATTTGACCCACAGGCTGCAGGTTCCCCACCCCTGCTGTAAAAGGAATGTGGGGGGGAGGGTGTGCGAGAAAGTCTGATGAAAAGCTTGCAACAGCTGCCGAGCAAGGTGCCCATGAGCTGGGAGACAGAAGTGACCTACTCTGCCTAGATCAGTGGTTCTAAAACCTTTTGGGATTAGGTCCCCCACATCTTCCACTTGTCCGTCTGTGCCCCTTCCCAAACCCCACTAAATGGGAATGTAGGGATCCCTGTCTCTTTCTGTCCTTCCCACCCCTTTCGCCTCCTGGTTCCTAGCCCATCCTAGATTGTAAACCCTTCAGGGCTTAAGTTACTCTCCAATGGCAACTGTTCCATTGCAGGCACTATACAAGTAATAAACAACAATACCTGGAAGGGCGATCTGAAAATGCAAGTAATAATCCTAAGGATTGTGCAGTACAGGGTACATTGATGGTGCTACATAAATAATGATGATATCCGCAGCTACAAAGATGTCTAGCCTTTATCTTTAATTAGCGAGACCCAGCTTTCATGCCTTACATTTAGTGTGTTTGTTTACTTCCCTCGGTTTTATGTCCTGTAGCAAGTAACGTGCCTTTACCAGCAAAGGATCAACTCCCCACCCTGCCACAACAGGGTGCAAGTCCACTGACATGAGAGCTGCTTACCCGGAGCCGAGACTACCCCCTAGTCCACGAGGCAGCAAAAGGATTTCAGCTAAAGTGTTGCCACAATATCTTCTGGATTGGAAGCAACAACTAACCATCGCCAGGATCCTTCGCAGGGGGGCACCGTCCATCCAGCCCTGCTAGACCTGGCTGAGAGCGCCCTCGGGTTCCATGGGATGTTCTCTCCGCCCACGACTCCTGAAGCAAATTGAGGAGGGTTGGTAGCAGAGAGTCCAGCACAGCTAGACCCTTCCAAGAGCACCTCAGTCCCCTGCAAACAGAAACCTTCAAATGACAGGGCTTCCAGGAAGCCCAGGGTTCAATCTTGCACACGCTGCGCTAGTGGCTACACTCAGTGGGACTCACTCCAAGTCAAATTCTGACCGACTCAGCAACGGGCCCTCCTTCCTCTTAAGAACCCTAGCCCTAAGCCCTCGCCCTGGGCGACACGGTCTCCCAACTGCCTCCCCAGCACAAGAGGGAGGAAATTTATCAAGGGTTCAAAGCCACTTCCCTTAGTTCCTTCCTCCCTTCAGCAGGGCTACGTCTCCACCTGGAGACACTGGGTTCTGACCCAGTCTCCAGGTCAGCCAAGGGGGTGGGGTCATGGCTAACCTGGGGAATCGGGGCTTCTGTGGCCACGTCAGAGAGGAGGCAGGCCAGAGGGACCCCCAAGCAGTGCCGTGAGGTCACGATGTTCTGCAGGGGCGGGGTTATATCAGAAAAGTAGAGTGATGGCCTTTCTGCCCCACCCCCTGCCTGACATGATCCCGCCCCCTGAGGAGGCTAGGATATCACAATGCTCTGTAAGGGGCATCACAACCCCATTTCCCCCACCCCCTCCAGTATGGCCCTACTCCCCACTGGGTAGAGGAAAGTGGCAAACCTACCCACCATTACCAGAGACAGCGCCCAGTAGAAGCCTGCTTGGCTGGAGCTCCTCCCGCACTCACAGCCTGCAGGAGACTCCCAAGGTTGCCAGGCTGGTGTACTTATAAGCCTAAAAGGGGGCGGGACCAAGAGTGACGAGATCGTTCTTAAAGGGCAAGTGTCTCCTCCATCACGGAGAGCCCCTTTGTTATGGGGGTTAGCAGAGAAAGGCAGCCCGCTAACCTCCATAACAACCCTGCCTTTCCCCTCCCCATTGCCTTCCACACACACACACCCCGAGAGGGTCCCTTACCTACTGTCCAAAATCAGGAAGCCCTGCTCTTCTAGCTCTTTCACTTCCTCTGAAGTTCCAAACACGTCCCCCAGTGTCAGGCTAGGGGAAAACTGCAGCCAATGCTGGCGGGGAAAGGAGAGCGCCTCATGGTAAGTAATATATATAATAAAGTTTATTGTACTGGCCTTGCGGCCTTGACAAAAAGGTAAGTAAAGACCGAAGGGATTTGAGAGCTTATTCAGTGGGTTGGGTGGTTTTATCACCCTTCAATCGGGGGGGGGGCTGGCTTCCTTCCAGGTCCAGAATGCCACACAGCAAATACCTCTTTTTATTAGGTGCAAAATACTGTTCCTTTCCAAGTGCTTTCAGCATACAAAATGCTTTACAATCTTTATCTAGCGCACCCTCCCCATTATTATTCCCATTTTACAGCTGGAAAACTGAGGATGAGAGAAAGCGACTTGTACAAGGCCACCCAGTTAAGACGGGATTTGAACCTTGGTCTCCCAGGTCCAAACCGAACACTTTATCTATTATGCTCCACTCCTGTCCATTCCCTAAAAGGGTTATGACTGCAGTCATGAGGAGGAGTGTGGTGAGAAGGCCTGGATTACACAGGGAGGTATCTTGGTGGCAGGATTCTCCCATTCAAAAACTGGTGCCAAGAAAGCAGGCGTAATTCCTCCAGGTGTAAAATGTGAGCAGAGCTTTGGCCCATTGCCTGGAGCCCTGGGAGGTGTCAGCCTAGCTCAGTGGGTAGCCCAATGGGACAGCTGCTTTGAGCTCGGAGTGGGTAGCAGATCACCCCTTGCAAACCCTGGGAGCTCTACAGTCAGAGAGCCCAAAAATCCAGGCCTTGCTGCTGCAGCTGAAACCATGCCCTCTCACCTGATGAGAGATTCCTACATCTGTGCGGAGCCCCAGAGCCAAAATCTCCTCTAGCCTGTAACAGAGAGAGAGAATGGATGAATAAGTGAGCTCTAAGGGACTGCACGTGGGACTCTGGGCTAAGTCTGATAGGACTAACTGGGTTGGGGAGAAGGCTTTGGACCTGCAGCTCTGGTGGAGACAGAGCTCCCTGGGACTGCAACACAGGATTAGCCAGCAGCAGAAGTGCAGGGACAGGCTCTCCCTGCTATTTCCACGGAGCAACTTTCGGGAAAGCCGGTGTCCCCGCCTCCCCAAGGTGCCAATCTCCCCCAATACTCACACATCCCCCTCACTCAGGGCTGTCTGCTTCCTGGTCCCATGGCCAAAGGCCATCACCTCCTTCATCCAGTTGTCCGGCTCCAGAGTCTGTATCCTGGCCTCCCGAAGGCTCTTGCCCTCTCCCAGGGGAACAAACCTCCCGTGGGCTCCTAGGACAGAGACGGCCATTGCGGAGGTCTGCCATCCTCCCACCCCCCACCCCCCCAGCTTTTTCCTTGTGTTGCACCCCCTGTACTACTGGGGTCTCTGCGTGTGAAAGTCTCCCCAGGGAGACGGCCCCTCCGACTCACCTGGGCCAAGGCCTATGTACTGGCTGCCCTGCCAATAGGACAGATTGTGGGTACTGAGCGCCCCCTGCAGGAGAAAAGGACACCGGATTAGAGAGACAACAACAACAAAAAGTCTCTTTGGACCCCCATCCAGTAAAGTGCTGTGCACCCGTCAGCCAACAAGACCCAAGTCCACTCAGCACCTTGGAGAGTCAGGCCGATCGCGGGAGCATTCATTACAGAGGAGGGTGCTGGTCTTTCCCTTTCTCAAAGCTTATGCATCCCCCTTCCCTGCAGGGAGATAAGAGGCCTGTCTCCTTGCTCCTCCTGTCTCTCAATGATTCCCCCCACCCCCTCCCGTTCTGGCTAACGGGCACCTTCCAACCTGTTCCCGGAGTATCCACATACTTTCCCCGCCACAGAAGCCCCAATCACACAAGACATCATTCCCGATCATTTCGGCCTGCTTCCCTGATCATAGGCTGCACCAGGCAGCACAGGCACAAGCTACGGGAAAGGGACTTACGTTCCTGGCAAAATTGGAGACCTCATACTGGCGAAACCCCGCCTCCTGCAGAGCCTCCCGCGCAGCTTCGTACATCTCCGCCACCACGTCCGGCTCCGGCATGGGCAGGGAGCCCTGGTGGACCTGCTTGAACAGCGAGGTGCCCCGCTCTAGTGTCAGTTGGTAGAGAGAGACGTGGTCGTCGCACAACGGAAGCAGCTTCTCCAGAGCCCTGACCCACGAGGCAAGAGTCTGGCCGGGGAGGCCAAAGATGACGTCCACCGACGTGTGGCCTGGGAAAAGCTTCTTGCCTTCTTCCAAGGTTCTCAGGGCCTCCCCGGCTGTGTGGGTCCTCCCAAGGAGACGCAGCTCTGAGTCATCCAGTGACTGATGGGGAAGAGGAGAGCAACATGAGAGCATATTAGGCAAGGGAGGTGTGGGGAGCAAGGAGGATGTGGGAGAGGGTTAGAGCGAGAGGAGGAAGCAAGAGTCTGAGGGGAAGCAAGAGCATTTCAGTGTGAGGGGCAATATGGTGCCTTCATGAGGGAAAGTGTGTGCACGCGCACGTGTGTCAGAGCATGAGGGGCAACCTAGTGAGGGGAAGCAAGCACGTGTCAGTGCAAGGGGCAACACAGTGTGTAAGGGGAACCAAGTGTGCGTCTAAGTGAGGGGAAGCAATTGTGTGTGTCGGTGTGAGGGGCAACCAGTGAGTGTGTATGGTGAAGCAAGCGTGTGTCAGTGAGAGGGGCAACCAGCGAGCGCGTGAGGGGAAGCGAGTGTGTTTGTCAGAGTGAGGCGCAACACAGCGAGTGTGTGAGGAGAAGCAAGCATGGTGTATTGGTGTGAGGGGAAGTGGCAGTGCCTGAGAGAGGAAGCCAGTCAGTATGTGAGGGGGAGAAGGCGAGCTTTCCTGCTCTCACCTGAATGCCAATAGAGAGCCGATTGGCACCAGCTGCCTGGAATCCCGCCAGCCGTGAGGCACCAGCTGAGGTGGGGTTAGCTTCCAAAGTGACCTCAGCATCTCCCGCTAAGTGGGTGCTTTGGGAGATGGTGTCCAAGATGGTAGCAATAGTGAGTGGGCTGGCCAGGCTCGGCGTCCCCCCACCAAAGAAGACTGAAGTGATCCTGCCAAGCAGAAGGGAGAAACACCTTGAGCCTCAGAGACAACATACTGTTGCCTTCACCCCTGCCATGCTCTTTCGGAGCAGGGCATCCTGCCCTCCGGCCTCCAAGGGGCCTCCCTGAAACCCTTGCCTGGGGGGGAGAAAATCAGCCTCCAAGATGCCAGGCCCAGCCCAGGGCTGCTCTCGTATCCGTTTGAAAGTGTCTGCCCCGTCTCCCACCAGGTCACCGGCGACACACAGTGCCCTGCCCTGGCCATTCAAGCCCCATCTGCCCTCCCCTCTTGTGACGCACCCACCTCTGAACCTGGCTGAGCCGGAGCAAGGTCTGGGCTTCCTGGGTGAGGCAGCTCCTCATTGCCGGCTCGTCAAGGCCCCGGGGGATGTACTTGTTGAAGTTGCAGTAGCTGCATCGCTTCTCACAGTACGGCCACTGAAGGGAGGAAGAGAGGCCACATGGAACGGGGCCTACATTCACCCCAAACATCCCTGACCAACTCTACACAGCAATAACTCCTCCCCACCCCACCCCCAGAAGATGCCAACATGCACGTCCATGGAAGGGGGATCTGAAGAAGGGAGGGGACCAGCGCATGCCAATGAGTGTAGTTAACGTGGTCCAATGCAAAAAAAAACATGGCATCAGGTATTGCAATGAAGTGACATACAAGCTGAAATCTGCTCTCCTGATTGCTTTAACAAACAGCAGTGCTGCAAGCTCCATTTCCATAACCTGAAACCAGAATGCAAACTCTGGATATTTCTCAAAGGAGTTTCTGTACCGTTCTTTCAGAGACTGAATACTGCTTTCAGGTGACTCCACATAGGATGCATATGCACGCTTCATCTGAACGTACAAAGCAGCTGCTGTCAATGTATGGGCACGTCTTGTGCAGGTAACATGGAAGGCATGCACGTAGGAATAAACTACACCGGCCTTGGCCACCTCTTCATTGACTACAACATGCGTCCAACCGTTTCCCAATAGCCACTCCTCAACTAGAACTTTGTAAACAGCCATTTCTATGTTGAATGTTGTGAGAGTTACATCATCATCGACACGCTATAAGCAGGCTCTCTGAACAATGGAAAAAGACCACTTTCTGTTAGAGGAAAAGTGAAAGGCTGATTCTTGGAAGCGTGAAATGCTAACCACGGTCACCTGGTCATTTTTCTCAAGTTTGTTCTTTGCCAGGAGAGTTTTGACGCAATTGAGCCAATCAACTTCTGTTTCCATGATGTATGAATGGTTCCCAACAGAGTAACAGTACAGCTGTTAAGGGTCATATCTTGTGGTGGGCATTTTATAAAATGCCGCCATTGCAGAAGGTGTGCAAATTCGGGTTGGCTTTATACCCTATTTTGATCAGCATGACAAACACTACATTTGAACCAATTTTCATGCTTGTACTCCAGACTGAGTGTTTCTCCACCTTTAACACCGCAGCAGCCATTTTTGTAAAATGCCGCCATTGCAAAAGGTGTGCAAATCTGGGTTGGCCCTATACCCTATTTTGATAAACACTACATTTGGGCCAGTTTTCATGCTTGTACTCCGTAGTAAGCAATTACTATCAAATATGTCCTTTAACAGCTGTACTACGGGGTCCACTTTGAGAATTAGTACAAGCTCCACAGGCCGCATAGAAGTTGGGAGTGCGCAAGGGTCGTGCTCAGGAAGAGGCAGTTCCAGATCATGGATCTGTCCCCTATCCTGGGATGCCTGCCTGCTCCTTTCCCCTGAGCCGTCTTTCAGTACTTGGGGTTAGAAACTCGATACAGGGACCAGATCCAGGAACTAGAAAGGGGCCAAATAAAAACTAGCCCCAGGCCACGTTTGGTCCGTAGGCCTCCCACTCCTGATGTAGGCAAACGATCAAGAGGATCAGGATACGGGGGCAGCTGGACAGACAGGCAGCCCATCACTCCAAGCACTTTGCTCCACTTAAGAGCACAGGGCATCGGCAGCCTGCTTTGAGGATTAGAGGCCCACTCCTGTCGCCCCCAACCCCTGCAGTTAGACCCAGGTATGCCTGGCTAAGGACAGTTTCGTCCAATGTCAAACAGGGACTGTTTTAATGGAATTTAAGAGATTTCTATATAGGCCAATCAACAATTGAAAACCTAAAAAATTTTTTATTTAACTTTGGTTTTTCATACTCACAATGGTATCCCCCAAAACACATCCAAAGACTAGGAAAATCAAAGTGGAGGAAGGCCACCATTTTGGGCCGCCATTGCTGATTTTTACTCTAAGTGACATGAACTTAGAAAAATGCACATAACTGGACCTCTGTTGGTCTGATTCGCTTAAAACATGTGTCAAATTAAAGGTAAACAAACACTTATTGACTGTACCTAAGATGCTATCTTGAGCGGACCACTAAAGAAGTATGCAGAAACGATGTGAAAAGTGGTCGCTTAATGGTCTATAAATTGAGTTTTTTCATCATAGCTTTTAAATCCACTGCAGATAGCAGAATCATACATGAACATCAATTGAACTTTCTTGCACTACCTTCAATTCTACATACAGTTCAAGTGAATTGGTCCCACAGAAGCAGAGTTCTGTGTACATACAGGTTAGTAGAATAATCTTTCTGGTGGATCCCTTGCAGGGGAATGCTTTTTGTCCCTAAGGAGGAGCTGTAGGGTTCTGAGGAGACAGACGAGAGTGAGGAGATTTTGGTAGCGGACCTGAGAGAGCGAGAACTTGGAAGAAAAAAAGAGAAAATGTTGCTGTGATAAAGGGACAGTGAAGGAGATCGTAGCGGCCTTCGGACTTGCTGCTGCAGCAGCAGGTCTATAGCCAGCCAACTGGTGAATGACTGACCGACGGAAGGCCTCCAGCTTCATCTAACTCAGCCAAGGACTATCAATAGTCTGACTCTGTGGGCCTCATCGCCCACCGACTGTCAGTTTGAAGGGAAAGACTCTGGTTATTACCCTTCTGTTGTTGTTGGTAGTTTCGTATGTAGGAAGCATCCGAGAGTCATCTGCATTTAGGCCTGTCATTTTGTAGTAATACTGCCGACTCAGAAATGAAGCATTGGAGAGTCATCGGAATTGTGTAAATTCAGTACTTTTACAGGATGGTGAAATTGGAGGTTCAAAGTTGGGTCATATGCAACAAACATCTGTCTGAAAAAGCAATTGTGACATTGGGAAAGAAAGGAAGTGATGGAATTAACCGTGCAAGTGAACAGAGGGGATGTGATATACAAGTGGAAGAAGGACAGTGTGTACATACTGAGAGTCCTAATGGTAATGCAACACCAGAAATGATCTCTGGAGTCAAGAAGTAATGGATCGACTGGCTTTTGCTGAAGATCTACCTGCTGCTGATGCAGTGTACCACCAACAATGTAGTGTTAACTTCAGGACTGGGAAAATGGTTCCGCATTGGTTCAGGACCGATGATGCAGTTCCAGATGAAAAGTTGCAATTACCAAGGGGCCGGCCAGAACAGGCAGACAGGAAAAGTATTTTCCTCGGCGTGACCTTGAGGATAACGATGAAGAACAAATAACCATAATAGATTTTGTGAAAAAGACGAAGACCTGAGGGCTTTTGGTTCTGATGAGCAACGATATTAGTGAAAACATGAAGCGGAAAGTTAAAGACCACTTTGGTGATAAGACAGTATTAACAAATTTGGCATGTATAGTAAATGTTGTAACATTCAGAACCACTGCTTCCGTCATCCTTCAAGAACACTACAGTGAACTCAACGAAAAAAGTGTTTATATGGAGAAAATGAGAATTATTTCCACAGCTGCAAAACTAATTAGAAATGATGTGAAGGCACTTAAAATAGTATATACACATCTGCTGGAAATGGAAAGTCTTGAAACCAGTCATCCTCATGTTCATAGCATGTTCCAACAAGTTCTACATGTTGTTATTATTATTATTATTATTAAACATTTATAAAGCGCCAGTAACAACCTGGCGCTGTACAGAACATACAATCAGATGCGGTCCCTGCCTGTGGCTTACAATCTAAAAGACAAGGAGGGGGAGACAGGGAGAGGGGACAGCGGGAGAGACATGGGAGAAGACAAACAAACATTCAGGCGGATGCGAAGTCTCAGGTGCGTGTACTTGGCTTGGTTACAAGGTGGTCGGTAGCAGCAGTCAGCAGAGGAGGGCTGACAGTAAGAGCAAGGGGAAAGACTAGAGGGCATTGGGAAAGGCAGCATGGAAAAGGTGGGTCTTGAGGAGGGATTTGAAGGAGCGGAGGGAGGAGGCAAGGCGGATGTCGGCAGGAAGGGAGTTCCAGGCATGCGGGGCAGCGAGGGAGAAGGGACGAAGGCGGTTGGGCGAGCAGGAGAAACGAGGGAGAGCGAGGGAGGGGACAGAGGAAGAGCGGAGAGCGCGCGCAGGAGTGCGTAGGGCGATTAGGTCCGAGAGGTAAGGGGGAGCTTGGTCATGGAGCGATTTGAACGTGAAAACCAGGAGTTTTGAACAGGATACGTTCAGGAAGGGGGAGCCAGTGAAGGGAGAGGAGGAGAGGCGTTACATGTGCATCGCAGTAATCATATATGGACTGATCTCTCAGCTGATCTCGTCATTGAACAGGCACCGATGAGGAGCATCAAGTCAACAGGAGGACTGACTAGGGGAAGAGGAAGGACTGACGTACAGCAGCGTGTGGGTTCAATCAATGGTAGCATGCACTGGAGTGAACAGTGCCATGAAAGACCTCACTGGTGTCATGTATCACACAAGTGAACAACAAAAAACAGCTTCATATGCAAGACAAATGAGGGACTCCCTTGATACTAAAAAAATACTGAGGTTCCTAGTTGACATGAACCCCTTAGGTAGCGAGAGGTCATTATGCAGCATCACAGCAGGAGCGGGTGCTCATGAATTGGTCAATGTGGACACTTCTTGAAGAAGTTGTTGTTCAGATGCTTTTTCCCTGCATGGAATGAAGTATTTGGGAATACTCATTTAAACGGAAAAAAACAGGTTGTTACCCTGGGGATTAAGAACAAAATTACATCACGAAATAGTCCAGATTGACACCCCCAACTGCTATTTCAGCGTTTCACCATTATCGCCACAGCAAAGGGCATAGTAACAGAGGAATTATTTACCAATTCAAGGGCCCAATTCAAGGTGTTGGTGCTGACCTTTAAAGCCCTAAACGGCTTGGGCCCCATCTACCTGCAGGATCGCCTCACCCTCCGGGTCCTGGACCGGCGCCTGTGGTCGGCTGGGGGCACCGTTGGAGATCCGCTTGGCTGCCAACCTCCCCTTTTTCCGCAGACAATGTAAGACCTGGCTGTTCTGCCAGGCTTTTCCCGAGGGAGATGGGGTGAGTGGGTTGGATTGGGGGGGTTTACATTGTTTTAATTGATATTATTATGGTTTATTTTAATGTCTGAAATGTTTTCATATATTGTGAGCCGCCCCAAGATGCCTGAGGCAGGAGTGGGCGGCCTATAAATGGTAAAATAAATAAATAGTAATAACCTAGCCTCACTGTTTGACACAGCACTTCTTCCAAGACAAGCAAATAAGGCAGTCCTGGCAAATACTACGTGGGTAGAGGTGGAACATTGTCAGACGGCCACAGATCCAATTTACGTGCTAGACGGTGGTGCCCTGTTACATCGACTGCCCTGGTCTCTTGGCCTACCAGTCTCCGACATCTGCAGCAGCTACGTCAAGTATGTTCTGCACAAGTATGGGAAATCCAGAATTGTGTTTGATGGATACTCAGATGGTTCCTCGATCAAGGATGCAACTCATAGGAGGAGATATACAGATTCAAGGACAAAGGTTGTTAAACGCAACCCAAACATGATGCTGACAATGAAGGATGAATTCTTAGCAAAGAAGGTTAACAAGCAATGTTTTTTTACACACGCTCAGTGACAGACTGGAACAAGCTGGATGTCAGACAAGACATGCAAAGGGGGATGCAGACCTCCTGATTGCAGAGACAGCAGCTAATGCTGCTTCATAAAGAGATGTAGTTGTAATTGCAGTTGACACAGATATACTGGTACTACTTTGTTTTCATGTGCACTTGCAGAGTAGACAAGTGCTATTCCTGCCAGAACAAAAGCAGGGTACAAATAAAAGTCAAACCTGGAATACACAAGCAACAAAGTCACCATTGGGTTTGGACCTTTGTCGCAACTTGCTCTTCATCCATGCTTTCCTGGGATGTGACACTACCTCCCAGTTATTTGGCAAAGGCACAGGTAAAGGTCTGAAGAAGATTATAAAAGATTCATCAATCCTCCAGGATGCTGAAGTATTCAACAACTCGACATCGGTCATGCAAGACATTATTATAACTGCTGGGGAAAGAGCTATCGTTGCTATGTAGGGTGGCAAGCCTTCCGATACCTCGGATGGTCTTCACTACAAGCATTTCGGCAAGAAAGTGGTAAAAAAAATACAGTATCCGCGCAACCTCAGTCATTTCCACCCCACATCAGCTGCAGCCAAGTATCATAATCTACGTTGTTTTTTTTACGAGGTTCAGATTTGGCATGGTAAAACATAGTTGGCGGTCGACTCCTTCCAGTACTTACAGACCTACCTCCAGCACCTGCACCTCTCCTGGAGGTCCTTAAGTGCAACCGCAGGACAGACTGTAGAACATTACATTGCTCGACGCCGCAAACATGCCCTGAAGTGCTCATCTGCACGTAGCAAATGTCATGGTGTTCCGTGCACCAACTCCAGCACTGTCCAAGCTTCTGAAGAGGATTTCATTGAAGAACAGTACACGTAACAGAAACACAATAGACGGTCCCACTAGTATGTTGCATTGATTTTTGTGTGTCTTCGGATAAAATAAAAATGTTATAAGCAAAATATAAATTTTATTAGTTTTCTTGTAGATCCATTTTACTTTAAATAACTCTCTGGGTGAAAACAGACATGACGCTAACCACCCTTGGTGGTCATTTATGAATGTTGCAGGGCTGCATAGGGCACCAATACAGTCTGTTTTCACCCTCGGCTTCTAAAGGACCAATTCACTTGAACTGTATGTAGAATGGAAGGTAGTCGAAGAAAGTTCAATTGATGTTATCTGCAGTGGCTTTAAAGCGATGATGAAAAAACTCAATTTATCGACCATTAAGCGACCACTTTTCACGTCATTTCTGCATATTTCTATAGTGGACCATTTGAGATAGCATCTTAGGTACAGTCAATAAGTGTTTACCTTTAATTTGATATATGTTTTAAGTGAACTGGACCAACAGAGGTCCAGTTATGTGCATTTTCCTAAGTTCATGTCGCATAAAGTAAAAGTCAGCAATGGTGGCTCAAAATGGTGGCCTTCCCCCATTTTGATTTTCCTACACTTTGGATATGTTTTTTGGGGGGATACCATTCTGAGTATGAAAAACCAAATTTAATTTTTGTTGCATTTTTTTTTTTTTTTTTAGGTATTAATATAAAATGACTGGCCTAATAAGATATAAGTAGTGCCATACTGGGTCAGACCAACGGTCCATCAAGCCCAGCATCCTGTCTCCGACAGTGGCCAGTCACGGGGGCCTGGGAGAAGCACCTATGCTATCCATTCCCTGTGGGTCATCCCCAGGCTCCCAACAGTAAAGGGTTTTGTTCCCCGATTCTGTCTGCTAATAGCTGCTAATGGAACTATCTTCCAGAAACGTGTCCAAACCTCTTTTAAACTCCGCTATACTGCTGGCCTTGACCACCTCCCCTGGCAGTAAATTCCCCAACCTAATTGTACATGGAGTGAAAAAATACTTTCTTTTGTCTGTTTGTACTCTGCCACCTGTGAGTTTCATGGAGTGTCCCCTAGTTTTAGTACTAGTTGAGAGGGTAAATAACTGTTCCCTGATTACAAGTTCCACACCACTCATGATTTTATAGATCTCTATCATATCTCCTCTCAGCTGTCTCTTTTCCAAGCTGAAGAGCCCCAACCTATCAAGCCTCTCCTCATACTGTTGCTTTTCCATACCCTGGATCATTTTTGTTGCCCTTCTCTGTACCTTTTCTAGTTCAGCTAGGTCTTTTTTGAGATGGGGCGACCAGAATTGCACACAGTATTCTAGGTGCGGTCGCACCATTGGTTTGTATAGAGGCATTATGACATCCTCAGTTTTATTCTCTATTCCCTTGCGAATAACTCCTAACATTCTGTTTGCTTTTTTGAACGTTGCTGCGCACTGGGCTGAGGATTTCAGTGTATTGTCCACAATCACTCCCAGATCCTTTTCCTGAGCGGAAAAGGAATACAAAGCCTCCAGTAGGGTCAGGCTGGCATTCAGTTCCCTCTGGCAGGAGCAGACAGGTGCCCTCACCCCATGACTGACGGCTTCACGCCCCTGCCCTGCAGAGCGCCCCTCAGCTCAAGCTTCCTAAAGCTCCAGCTGGTGCCATAGACACACACAGGGAATTGCACACATATGGATCGCACTGGGACAGGCACACGTTGTTCTGGGACACACAATGCTCTCACACACATGCATTTGTTCACTGCCCTGGCACGTTCCTGCGCACACACACAACCCTGGCACCCATGCACATTGCTCTGGCACAAGTACGCATACTGCTCTGGCACACACACACAACCCTGGCATATGCATGCACACCCAGTTATGGCACACACAATACATAACCCTGATGCACGCACACATTGCTTTGGCACAAGTACGCATACTGCTCTGGCACGCACACACACACACAACCCTGGCACAGGCACACCCAGTCATGGCACTCACATATACAACCCTGACACACACATGCCTATTTCGGTTTTGGAGGCTGTTGGTTACCAGTTCCCAGTGAAAACTGAAGTTGGAAACTTCAGTCTCCTGTTCTGACACACGCAGGCACACGGCTCTCTGGCACGTGCAGGCACACGGCTCTGGCAGACACGCACACCCAGTACATAACCCTAGCACACGCGTGTGCATTGCTCCGGCAGAGACACACGTGCAGCCCCGAGTCCCCTAGTGTGCACACGCGTGCCCCCCCGGTACACGCACAGCCCGGACTCACATGCACGTAGAGAGCCGCTGTCCGGCCCGGCTCCCCCCGGGGTAGATGCACCGCCCTTCGCCCCCCTGCCGCCCGGAGAAGCCTCCGCAGCGCTGCGGGAAGCCGATCCCGGGGGACTCGCAGCCCGGCCATTGCAGGCCCCAGCAGCCGGGGCTCCGGCTGAGAGAGAGAGAGACCGCCTCCCGGCTGAGTCGCGCTCCGCCCAGACCCGCCTGCCAGCTGGCGAGGGAGACAGCGAGCCAGCCGGGCTTTCAGGCGCCCTGGCTCCCGGTGGGACGGCTCCTTCCAGAGAGGGGCGCCCTGCCCTGCCGAGGGTTGCAACCTAGGCATGTTTTTAAAGGAACCCTTATGAAAAATACATGTTGCAGGGCCTGCCCAAGGCGCCAGTGCAGACCCTGCAACATGTATTTTTCATAAGGGTTCCTTTAAAACCTTGCCCTACCCGCTGGGTGGGGGGGAAATCCGATCCTGCTCCAGAACAAGCTGCTCCCCCCCCCCCACTCTTCTCCCCAATATATTCCAATTTAATGCAAGCTGAGCGATACAGTGGAGACGGGTTCCTTTTAGCAAGGCGGCCTCTCGAGCTCAGGAATAGTCCCAGGAGGATCATGTCCCTAAATCAGAATTGGGGCAGATGATGATGATGATGATGATGTACCTGCCCTGGGGCCCACGAGCTGTGGAGGAACCTACACCCCATGGGACAGCACAGCTGTGTGACCTAAGGTTGCCATCTATGTATATTTTTCCAAGCCACTTATGAAAAATGCATGTTGCAGGGCCTGCATTGGTGGCAATGCAAGCCCTGCAACATGCATTTTTCATAAGTGGCCTGGAAAAATATACATAGGTGACAACTCTACTGATCCTGCGAGGGGCCTCCGTCCTGCCTTCTGCAGCAGGGGCCCTGTTCCAACGAGTGGCTACTGCACCTCCGCTTTCAAGCAGCTGCGTGGGTGGCATTGGGAGGGGAGTCCGCTTGGGGGTAGGCTGGGCTGGATCTTGGTTTTTTTTATTATTATTAATAATAATAATAATAATTATTATTATTACAGGCACATTTTTAATTATCTGTTTTCAAAGAGCTCCTGTGGCTAACTAGCAGGGGGAAGCTCTGTATCAATTGTTTAGAATGGCTGGTGTGTTGTATTTTTTTGTTTGTTTAAAGTCACCAGATAGAGGGAAATTTTTATGTGAAATAGGGAAACTGGAAAATCCCACGAATGACAGGGAAATTTTCAGCGTTCCTGAATGCAAATTATATCCATTTTTTATTTGTGATGGGAGGGGTGGGGAAGAGATTGGCTGAGTATGTTATTTGTGTACCTGGTTGTTGTTTTTTTACTCTTCTGAGCCTTTGATTGCTATTATTTATTTTTGCAGAAGGGTGGTATATTTTTAATTTATTTTATACATTTGTTAGTCGCTCCCCCCATGCCTACGGAATCCCGGGGCAACGTACAATTTAATAAAGACATTCATAAAAAATATTTTAAACCAACACAACAATTTAAAACTAAAAGAGGATTGGGAAAAATAAAAAAATAAAAGGTAGGGAAGAGCTAAAACCCTAACCCACCCCCCTCCCCAAAGGCCTGGGCAAACAGCCAGGTTTTACAAGCCTGCCGAAATGTCAAAAGGCTTGGGGCCAGGCGAGCTTCCAAAGGAGTTCCAAAGACGTGGCCCGGCCACCGAGAATGCCCTCTCCATTGTGCCCCCCCTGCTTAACACGGGGGACCTCCAAGAAGGCACCCCCAGAAGATCGAAGGAGCCGCTCTGGGGCGCGGAGGGCGAGGCGGTCCCTGAGGTATGAGGGGCCCAGACCGTGAAGGGCCTTATAGATCAACACCAATACCCTGAACCTGGCTCGGCACACGATTGGCAACCAGTGCAGAGCCCGGAGCACCGGTGTTACATGCTCCCAATGACCCGTCCCCATCAGGAGCTGGGCCGCCGCATTCTGCACTAGCTGCAGCCTCCGAACCAGGAACAAGGGCAGCCCCACGTAGAGCGCGTTGCAGTAGTCCAGCCTCGAGGTGACGAAGGCATGGATGAGGGAGGCCAGGTCCGGCTCCACTGCGGCTGTGCCAGGCCAGGTGCAAAATTTGTGGCATTGCTGGCCACACACGTTCCTGATCCTGCTGCAGCCTGAGCCAGCGCAAGCAGGTAGGTAGGTGGTCTGGGCTGGGATTTGGTCTGGGGGGGATAGGGAGAGTGGGGTGGGGACATGTGGCCCCACATCCCCCCACCGTGCCCCAGACACGGGACATGGTGGGTGGGGGTGACACATGA
>QEPC01011341.1:12438944-12485252 GCA_003113815.1 Sphenodon punctatus | reverse complement strand
GGGGAATGATGGGGGCATGATGAGGATGGGGGGATGGGGGAGACAGATGGGGGCATGATGGGGGGTGGGGAGACAGATGGACATGATGGGGGGTGGAGGACATGGGAAACGGATGGGGGGAGACAGATGGACATGATGGGGGTGGGGGGAGACATGGGGACATGGGGTTATCTGTTTTTAATGGTTTTATATCTGTTTTATATGTTTTTAGCTGGTTTTTAGCTGTTTTATATGGTTTTTAGCTGGTTCAATGGTTGTATATTTGTTTTATATCTGTTTTATATGTTTTTAGCTGTTTCATATGGTTTTATATCTGTTTTTTATTTGTTTTATATGGTTTTATTTCTGTTTTTATCTGGTTCTTAGCTGTTTCATATGGTTTTTAAGATGGTTTTTAGCTGTGCATGGTTTTATATATCTGGTTTTCATATATCTGTGCATTCCCTGCCCTGGGAATAAAGTTGGTTTGTTCATGATCAGTTGCAATGTGGGTTTTGTTCAATTGATGATGTGGAGTGTTTGTTTTGCTGCTGCCTTTGGGGGTCCCTGGATGGCTTGTGGGAACGGTTTGAATCTGCAGCTTTGCTGAAACTGACATTTGACCCTGTGACTATAACCTGCCTAAATGAAATCGCTGGATACGCTGCACTGGTTCACAGATGTTCAGTGTGTTCAGTTTGTTCTGTGTTCAGTGCTTGCTTTCCCCCCCTGATATGTATTGAAATCTTAAGGATATTTTTGGTAGGTGTTCTGATAAGTTATATATGTATTAAAATCCTAATGATGTTTTTTGGGTAAGTGTTCTCACAAGTTATGTAAGTATTTATAAATGGGGTATTTATTTATAAATGGGGAGGGGAACTGTATAAATAAAGTTGTTCTTAATTTCCACGTTATCTCTTATTCATGTTCGATAGCACGCTGTGCACGATGATAGGGCCCTATTTGTTTTGGGCACGCATTGGCTCCACCTACTGTTGCCCTGGCTCCACCCCTAGGCTAGGCTCCGCCCCTATTTTCACCAGCCTTAGTGACCCACCAATCTCAAAACCCACCAGCCGCCGCTGTGTAGAGGAGAGGGCGCTTGGCAGAAGGGGAATTTGGCCAGGCTAATGCCACATCTAACAACTGCCACGTGAGCTGCCACGCAGCTGCTGCTACCTCTCGATGTTTGGTATCACCTAGAGGTAGGGGATACCAAACAGGTGGATCTCAGCGGGCTGCAAGTCTACAGGAATAGGTTAAAGGGAAGCAAGGGCACAGCTAGGTTGGAATGGGCCCAGGTGCAAGAAATGGACTCCCCCCCCCCCCCCATCACTATCTTCTCCCGTATCCCACCCCTCCAGCATCCTCATTGCAGAAAGCCATCAGCGTACCCAGTAAAGAAAGAAAACATGTACTCGCCTACTTTAACATACTACCTGCCCTCACGCTGACCCTCTGCCCCACCTAGACCCCCCCTCAACTGCCTACCCCCACACATCCTCCATGCCCCACTCAGACCCTTCCCACACTGACTCCCTGCCCCAAATAGCCCCCCCAGATCCCATGCCCCCCCCCACAGAACAGCTATGGTGGGGAGGCACTCCATCCTTCACTCACCTTTCCAATCCAAGAACAGGGCACAGCTGCTCCCCAAACACCCCCCACTGCTCTCATACACCTGGGCTTGGCACCGGATCACCACTGCTCTGACCATCTCCAGTCCTGACACAGCACCACCTCTGCTTGGACCCTGTACTTCCCTCCCCCCCATGGGCCCTGGGATAAGAGTCCCTATGATAGCCATGCCCCTAGAGACAAGGACAGTGAGCAGAGCATAGTTTGACTGCCAGGAGATCAGTCTAGTAGTAGGGTTGACAGGAGAAGAGGCGGAAAGATACAAGACCATGCTAGACACTAAACAGCTGCATCTCCGCTCAAATGTGCAGGACAAAAGAGCTGACTTTAGCCCCAGGAAATAGATATAGCAATCCTAAACCAATCAGGAGGCAGGATCCTGCTGGCCAATAGGAATTCGGAGTAAGGTAGTTCCCTGCAGGGAAACCTGTTGGAATTTGCTCCCGCATTTCCATGGTGACTGTGTAACAATAATAACCCCAGTCTGGGAGCATAGGCGGCCTGGTTTCTAGACCCCTGGATGCCAAGTTCTGACACCAGAGACCGCCGAAAGGAAGAGAAAACTCTTGCGGCCTCTGTGAGACAGGCAGAACTGAAATCAAAGAAGCCTCCCGCAGGTAGGATGCTCTGGGGGACCTTTGAACAGATGATTGGTTTAGTTTTAGGGTAGCCAGACCTCCCCTTTAAAAGAGGATGTTTATGAAAAATACATGGTGCGGGGCCACACTGGTTCCAGTGCAGCCCTGCAACATGTATTTTTCATAAGCATCCTCTTTTAAAGGAGAGGTATAGTAACCTTGTTTAGTTTGGAGGACTTTGTAAATAAGACACTGGGGGTTAGTGTGGCCAGATACGCAAATTTTAGAGGATACCTATTGATAAGAATGGACCCCCAAATTCCCCTACAATGGGTACCCCCACCCCCCACTCTTGCTATGTAAACTGAGGCCAAGGGACCTGAGAAGAAGGGCATGCAAAAAGCCCCCAGGAACCAACTGAGGCCGGAGAACATGGGGATAGAGGCTTGACAGGGAGGCCTCCCCATGCGAAATGCACAAGCAGAAACGGGGGGTGCAGATGAAAACGGATAGAAAGTAAGGACTGGGCCCAGCTACCCTAGCCATAGCAACAAGGAGACACTCATGGAAAGATACTAGCCAAAGGTGGAAAAACAGACTGGAAGGGAGGGCCCTCTGAGTAAAGAATGGGGTCATTAAGAAGGAGGGCCCACCTTGTTGTAACAAGGAACTGGTGGCCAGGACTCAGTACAGAAACCCCCCCAATCCCTGCATTCCCCAAGAGAAACCAGACACACACCCATTGTACTCTAAAGACCGTCGTTAGCCTTACCTCCCCTCCCTGCGTCTTCTGTTTATAGTTTCTCCCTGTGACAAAGATATCTTGGGCATCTAGTATAGCCCTCTTTGTCATGAAAGTACCCTCCCCTCGTCAGCCTATTGTACACCCCAAGCAATCCTGTGTAGCCTCCCAGAAACCCTTTCTCAGTACCCAATAACTGCCCCACAGTTCCCCTTCCACCTCTGAGAAATCTTGGAACGCAGCTACATGCAGTTGCTCTGCACGTGTCTGTGCTAAGGATTTTCTTCCAGACTTTGGTCTGCCCTTTTTGCCTTTTCCTCCATCCCCTGAACTCCACTGGATCTGTGGGCTGCCTGTCTCGTCTCAACAGGCCAGGAAAAGGTAACTGCAGGTCCAGACTTTCCCAGCAAACTGGGGAAGCACTCTTTCTCTTCCTCCCTGTCTCCTCCTCTCTCTCTATCGCGTTCTCTGCCCCCCCTCACTGAGCCAGAACCAGAATACCACCCCCCTCTCTCTCTTCTCCTACCATCCCCGCAAGCCGCTTGTGTTTTAAACCCCACCAGCCAGACCGGGGCTGTGTTTCTGTGTTTCTCTGTGTTATAAACCAATTGTTTTTGAATACCTGTCTCCTTCTCTCTCTTTCTATTTGGGGAGGATACATAAACTACTGTAGCGCGTACTGTCCTCAGCTTGATCCCTTGAACACGAGGGGACCTCCTAACTTGGCTAATTCCCCTAAATTGAAAGATAGAGCAGATATTGGGGAACCAACCCCCCAATAATCTCATGTGGCAGGGGGTCTCGTGTTAACACTATGAGCATGTTTCCTAGTTGTCCGTGACAAAAGTTGGGAAATTCTCTGATAAAAAAACAAACATAAATTCTCTGATTTAAAAAAACCCAAATCTGTTTTTCTGTGATTAAATGTAAACTCTAGCTGCCTTTCCCTTACCACACTATATATAGGCATGAGTGAGAACACCACATTTTATTGGAATATTTTCATTTTTATGCAGTTTTGCAGCTACCTGTCCCACCAACAGTCCCAAAAACTAAAATTCGAGGTCTTTGGCACCTCTCCAAATGCAGAGCCCTCTCCCCCCAGCACATGCCTTTAGGTTGCTTCCCCTCCACTGCCCTGCGCTCGCTGCCTCCTCCTCTTGCCTGGTCCCAGACCGCTCGGTCAGACAGAAAGGGGGACCACATAGAGGCCCAATTAGATTCACCTCAGCTCCACTCTGCATCCTCGCGGCCCTGCACTCACTGTGCTTTCCTCCCAAACCTGTAGGTTGTGGCTATTTTTTGCAAAATTCTCTGGAAAAAGGTAAAATCTTTGTGGTTTTCTGGTTTTCCGTCGCAAACAGAAAACATAAGAACCCTGCTTATGAGAAATACAGGTTGCAGGGTTGCACTGGCTTCAGTGCAGCCCTGCAATGTGTATTTCTCGTAAGTGTCCTCTAAAATTTGCATATCTGACTGCAGTGGACTTTGAGTACAGTGTAATTTGGACCCCAGGCAAGAGGCATAGCAGCCCTGATTCTGTAAGTACCTAACCTCAAATAGGGCCATTCACTACACACACCCATACCTGATACCACCCAGGAGGGACTGATTCCACCAAGCGTCACTAGACATGTAGGGATGCCAACTGTCCACATGTCGTATGGACAGGCCACATGTCTCATGAATTTAAAGGGGACCCTGGTTCTATAAGCACCCCCTGTGGCTATAGGTCTATCCATATCTCAGCCGGCTACTTCCCGTGTGTCTAAACGCACCCCGTGGGGCTTTTTAGGAAGTGCATTCTTCCGTGCACTGCATCCTGCCGCTCATGCAAAAGTGGCCTCAGAGGTGGCAACATCATGGGTACGCCCACCCTCCCAATGCATGGGGGAAATTCTGCTCTGAGATAATGGCATGCAATCCTCCCTGTGACTGGCGATGCTGCCCTACGCCCCAGCGAGAATCACATCTGCTTTTCAGAACCCCCTGCCCCCGCCACCTCAGGAAGTGGTCTTCAACTGACATCAAGTTGCGCTTTTCTATTAATACCTATGGAGAAGTAAAGTGCTTCTGGCAGACGTAAAACCCATGGAAAAGGGAAGTTCCTGGCGGGAAGAGACTTGGACATCTTCCAGCTCCTCTGACGTACGACTGGCCTCCTTGACTAGCCTGACTGGGCTGGGCTTTCTGGGAATTTCCTCCTTCCGGACCAGCTGTATAAGAGAGCAAGAGTGCTGGCGAGGAGAAATCGTGGCAGCAGTTTGCAGCAGCATCACAGAGTGTGTGTTGATGGTGGTGACCTTCCTTTTCCTTACAGGTAAGAGCTGCCTGATGAGAACTGGGCTCTAGGAGACGCCGTAGACCCTTGAAAGAACTTGCTGAGGGCGGCGGAGGGTTGTCCCTTCTAGATACCTGTGTTTTTGTACATGCGCTGAGGTGGGGAAGGGCTCTTTTACTGGCATCTGAAGCGCTAAGGGAGAGAGCAAGCCGCTCAGGGCGTGTTCACAGGACAGAAGGCCAGTTTAGGCCTCCGGAAGAGACAGAACTCTGCTGTCAAGTAGCCGTTATTCAGAGAGGCCTGTGTGAGAGGGATGAGCAGTGTCTGTCAGATGGGGAAAGCACCAAGAGGGTGGGAAGGGGGAGTGAGGGAGCAAGGTGTTTGTGGGAGGTGAGGGAGAGGGGCCTCAACTACCACGGCCAAGCAAAAGGTGGGGGGCGTGGTTCAAAAGGTTTGAGAACCCCCGTGCTAAGGGGCAGGTGTCCACTCAGAAACAGCATCCTGACTGGCTCTCTGGTTGGCAACGGTCCCCAAAGCCTAAAACCAGGGGGGAATAGAAAGGGCAATTGGGATTCTTACCTGTGAATTGTCCTTCTGTAGCTTTGCCGGGAGATTATTCGGACACAGGGAGCGATCTCCCTCACGTCCACTAGGAGGCAGCACAGGCTTTCCACTGGGCATGCGCAGGAAGATCGCGCCCTCGATTTCCCAGGTGTATCAAAGCCGACGAATCTGTCATCTGTAATAACCAATAAACAGAACACTCCCCAACTGGGAGGTAGGTTAACAGGACCCCCAAAGGGGACAAACAGTGACTTTCCTTGGCCGGAACAGTAGAACTATAACAATCAGCCCAGGGAGTGCCAAATAATCTCCCTGCAAGGCTACAGAAGGGCATTTCACAGGTAAGAATCCCAATTGCCCTTTCTATAGCCTTCAGTCCGATTATTCGGACATAGGGAGTTACCAAAGCAGTGTATTTATTCGGCAGGGAGGGACATAAGGTCAAGGAGACCCCATCACCCCCTGTAGAATCCGACAGCCAAAGGCGGCCCAGTGGATTGGAACAGGTCCATTTTGTAGTGCTTAGTGAAAGTATGTGGGCTTTTCCAGGTGGCCGCCCTGCATATCTCTCCATGCGGGGCCCGGGAGCGGAGAGCCCAGTTAGCGGCCGCTCCTTGGGTGGAATGAGCCCAAATAGGGTTAGGAGGTGACAGGCCGGAGGTTTTGTACGCCTCGGCAATGCAGGTTGAGATCTATCCGGATAGAACTGTCTTGGAGGCCTTTTGACCTCTGTGGTGCGGATGGTAGCTTATTAAGAGACCTGAGGATTGCCTGAAGGGGGCAGTTCTGTGAAGGTAGATTTTGAGGGCCCTTCGTACATCTCATGTGTGCCATAGCCTTTCTAGCTGATGGCGGGGTTTAGGGCAGAAGGAGGGAAGGACCACGTCCTGCGACATGTGGAAAAGAGAAGAAACCTTCAGGAGGAAGGAGGGACTGAGGCGGAGGTTGACCGAATCTCTCTTGAATGAGCAGAGGGCAGGGTCGGCAGATAGGGCCCCAATTTCAGAAATCCACCTAGCAGAAGTGATCGCTATTAGAAAGACTACTTTTATGGAGAGAAAGAATAAGGAGACCTGGTCAAGTGGCTCAAACAGAGGGCCGGTGCGGGCCTTGAAAAGCACATTGAGGTTCCAGGACAGGAATCTGTGCACTACTGGGGGGGGGGGGAGATTTTACGAGCAGCCTTGATGAATTGGCGTATGTGGGGGTGGATCAAAACCCGGGGGTTTCCGGAGGCCCCCAGGGTACTATCTAGCGCAGCTAGTTGTCTGGAGAGGGTATTGGGGCGAAGTCTCTTCTCTAGTCTCTCCTGAAGGAACTAGAGGATCTGGCCTATGGAGGGTGACTAAGGGGGCACCTGGTTGGAGCGACACCAATTCACAAACACCCCCCCAGGTGGATTGGTAGATGCGTTGTTTCGTTTAGAGGCTAGAAGAATACGTACAACTGCATCTGAGTAGCCCAGATTCTGTAGGGCTACGGTTTCAATAGCCATGCGGTCAGCTTCAGAAACTCTGGTTGCTGGTAAAGGAGAGGCCCCTGCGAGAGTAGGTTCGGAGAGATTGGCAATCGGAAGTGGTTCCCTCGGGACAGGTTGAGCAGGTCGGCAAACCAGGGTCTGCGGGGCCAGAACGGGGCTACAAATATGGCGGTGGCTTGTTGCTGTTTGCATCTGCGAATCGCCCGGCTGAGAAGTGGAAATGGCGGGAAGGCATACAGGAGGCCCGTCGGCCACTGCTGGTTGAGCATGTCAAGGGCCTCGGCCCTGGGGTGAGGGCTCCTGCTGAACCACCAGGGTACCTTGTAGTTGGTTGGAGAGGCAAAAAGGTCGAGAATCGGGCTGCCGAATCTCCACACTATGCACTGGAATGCCAAGGCACTGAGGGACCATTCCCCGGGTTGTATTGTTTGGCGGCTCAGCCAGTCTGCCTCCACATTGTCTACGCCCTTTATGTGAAGGGTGGTTTCATTTTCGCGCTCGGGCAGCGTGGGGCCTTGTCGGTGAGCCGCAGTCCGGAGGGCGGCTGCCCTGCGTGTTTTGGCGGTCTCCGCCATTTCTGGGCTCCCGATTAGGAGGCTTGTACCCAGTGGGTTGATTGCCTAACGGCCGGACAGGCCCCGGGCTGTACTCGGGAGTCGGCACCGGGGGAGGATGAAAAGCGTCTGGAGCTGCTGCCGCCGGATGCAAACTCTAAACGGTCCCTCTCTTCCGAGGAAGAAAGTCTGACTTGGTGCAGAGCACCACTGCTGCACGTCCTGTAGGATCGGAGGCAGACTTACACCTGGGAAAGCGAGGGCGCGATCTCCCTGCGCATGCTCAGTGGAAAGTCTGTGCTGCCTCCTAGTGGACGTGAGGGAGATCGCTCCCTGTGTCCGAATAATCGGACTGAAGGCTATAGAAAGGGGTATGTTCTCTTCTGGGTTTGAAGCATGGTGGGCAGCCCCCTTCTGGATTTTGACCTCCCCACGATAGCGGCAACCTCCACCGCCACATCCCCTTGCTTATCTCTGTAACCTCTGGGATACAAGGGATGGAGCCATCCTTCCTCCCTTCCATTTGGACTGCGATTGGGGTAGGAAGTGGACCCACATTATTCCACAGCAACCAAAATAGGAATGGGCCATGGGGACTTGCCTACCTCTTGAGATGGACAGGTACTGGCAAGGAGCTGGCAGTGTTACTAAATCTGGTGAGATACTATAGTCTCTCAGAGATTGCCTAGCCTGGGCTGGGAATCTTGTGCACAAGGGTCAAATTCATTCCGCCATGAAAGAATAACGGTGCTTTGGTGAAGGAGTTGGGTAGGGCTTAGCTGAGAGTCTCCCAAACTGGCTTCATATAGTGGAGCTATAGGGCAGGGCTGTTCTGTTGCACAGATTCCATCAGATCCCTCTGTGAATTAGAGAAAGGAAGCTGGGAAGGAGGCTAAGGTTTTACTGGTCACCGGGTCTACTCTGACATGTTGACTTGAGCCCACTGATTGTGTTCCTTGCAGGGTAACAAACTGGATCTAAATTTCTCTTCCCAACGACGCTATGAGAAAGCGTGTTCATCTGGTCGCACAGGCAGACGGTGTGGGCTACCAAATACGAACAAGGTAGGACACCGAGAGCTTCACTCGGGCTAGGAAGTTGGGTTACACCAGCCCCGCCCTTTTTGCAGGGAAGGTCCGGAGTCCTCTCTGCTTAGGAAAAGCTACTATTTTAGCATTTGGGGGTTGTCAGACATGATGCCGGCGAGGTGTTCAGGATTGCCAGCATGGGCTATCCAGAACATGTAGCCAAGTACTGGGCAGTCACTTGAATATGCAGTGTCCCGGCTACCTAGTAGATAGTATAAAAGATGTGTGTGTGCGCAGGAGTGTTAATGGGAGCGGATGGTCCCATGGACCAGTGACGGCAGCTGCCAGAGGCGGTCAGCCACGGATGGGGTAGTGGAAGGGCTCTTTGAATGCTTCCAGGGACCTGGTATTGCTCTCACCACCAGTACTTCCCAAGACCTGCCACACCACTGCTCCTAGGCCCCTGGTAGGTATGTGGGGCAGGGGGAGTGGAGTCTTTGCCCTACATGGCGGGCACCAAAGAACACACAGGAGTGTTGTGCCTTGCCTTGCAAGCAGACATAGCACGTCTCTTCCCTGCTGCTCAGACCCGGGGGACAGGGACAGGAGTGCTGCTGCTGTGTGGCACTCCTGGAGGGTAGGCACTGCAGAATTCTAACCACATACTTCCAAGAAGTCCTTCATTTACTCAGAGGTCCTGATATTTTTAGCTGGCAAGGGTGAAGTAGTGTTTGAGTAAAACTTACGCTGCCCCATTTAACTCTGCATAAATTGAATTTCTGATATCTCACTTTTATGCGGGGGGGAGGGGAGGGGCGCAGGGACCTCAGGACCAGGAGCCAAATGAAGCCCACAGTTGGTTTTTACATGGACCCTTTCCAGTTCTGGATCGAGTTCCTATCCCCAAGCTCTGAAAAAACCCTGAGCTTAGGGTAAGGGCGCAGAGATAAGGGCATGGACACATGGAGAGGGGACAGATATATGATCTGGATCCTCGTCTTCCTGAGTGCACCCCTAAGCATCCCTGCCAATGTCCATGTGCCCCCTGGAGCTCGTACTAACTTTCAAAGTGGCCCCTGGGAGGAAAAGGTTTCTCTGCCCCTGTTTTATAGAGTTCCCATAAAATTAGACTTAATAGGACTCCTCTGCACTCAAAAGCTGGTGCGTGTGCAGTTGCTGAAACCTCTTGCAGGATTTGAAAGTGTTAGATACAGAGGCCAGCCGACCCAAACATTTCTTCTATACCTCGGGGACACCCCAGATTAGAGATGGCAAAGGGTCTGTACTTGTGAATAGGGTGTCTGGGTTCTTAACACACACTCTTGTGGGTAGAGAGACCCTGAGTTGTAAGAGCAGCAGCTTGTGAAGGTTACAAGCGGGGAAATGGAATCAGGGCTACATTTGGAGATGCAGTGGGGTTTAGCTAGAGTGAACCCCAATCCTCCATTGCACCCCTATTGCAAAGTATTCTCACCCAAAGAAGCTGAGTCAGTGAAAGCACCAGAACTACATTGTCTCCATCTAAAATAACGTATTTGAACACAATGAGTGCTTGGGACTAACAAAATCTGGCTTCCTACAAAAGGGGTGCCTGCAGAATTCAATTCAGGGGGTGCGAGGGGAATCCCTTTGCCCCAGCTCTGACGTGACCACACCCCTTTCCATGTGTCATGATGACATCACAATGCTTGGGAAAGGTGCATGGCCATGCCAGAAAAGGGCTGGGCTCCACCTGGGTATATTTTTTCAGGCCACTTATGAAAAATGCATGTTGCAGGGCCAGCACTGGCATAAATGCAGGCCCTGCAACATGTATTTTTCATAAGTGACCTGGAAAAATATACGTGGCAACCCTAGCCCCACCCCCTTCTGACATGGCCATGCCCCCTCTGTGTCATGATGTTGTGGCCTTCAGAAGAGGGTGTGGCCATGCCAGAAAGGAGGGAGGGAACCCCTTTCCTCCTCCCACCCATTTTCAGTGTGGTTTAGAAAGGGTGGGGCCAGGGATGATGAAAACACACTCTCTTACATTCCCTTCCCAGAACCCATGGTTCTATCTACCATGCAGACGTACCGACTGTGATTGCCATTTCGAAGGCTTACTCATCTATGGGCCCTCTACTCAATTTAGCTGAAATTGGGCCATGGGATCAAAAGTTATCAGATGAGGGGGGGACACATTACTCCTCCCTCCCCTCCAAGAGCGATTGTATTAGCCTTTTGGCCAGGCTAAAAAGAGAAGTTCTGACCGAACCCTTCCAGGACTCCAGTGTTAATGTTACCCTTGGTTTTCTTTCATTACAGAAATCAGAACTCTGGGACTCAACCCAGTAGCTCTGCTTCCATGGGTAGAACCCACTCCACTGCGGTGTGATCCACAAAAGAAGAAGCTACACCAGCCTGTCTGCCTCTCTCATCTGGTCATCCTGGGAAAAGACAACACTCAAAAACATTCTACTGCCCCAAGAAGATTGCTAGCAACAGGGATGCTCAGTCAGTCCTCATTGTTGGCCATAGCAGTCTTATGCCAAGAAGCATTAACTGTACCTCATTAACCCATGATAGTAGAACCCCGCCAGAGTGCACCTTGAGCTCTACATATCCTGGAAGACCTAGGGATCAAAGAAGGCTGCCTCAGATGCTCCTTCCTAGTTTTACAGGAGCCGCAAACACAATCCACATCCAGGACTCTACGACAAGCTCCATCGTAGAGATAGGTCCACTAGGAAAATTGGATTCCTTTTGAATCTGGCCCTAGGTTTGAGGAAACCTCCTGATCCAATGAAGGAGGAAGCCACTTGTTGGCCTTCGGGGCGCTTTAGAAAGAGATGAATCTATAAGAATCTGCTGCTCCACCACAGCAGAAATCCAGGCAGAAGGGGAACAGGAAAGTCAGGCTGGGACAATGCAGCAAGATCAGAAGGCTTTGACGTAAATCCAGTTGGAGTGGGCACTGTAGCCGGAGGGGACCTCTCAGCCGGTCAGTGCTTAATGGTTGGGAGACTCCAAACGACTCCTGTAAAAACGCCATCCCGGGCACGCTCTGCCTCGTGCTTTCGTTGGGATGGGGGAAGTTTGGAATTTCTATTCCATTGTAATTTCAAGGCAGAACCTAAATAAACAGTTGTGAAATTGATTCTATGGGTGTGTTTGCGTTTCAACCCAGATAGGGGATGTGCTCAGGATAGGGGGAGGGTCTAGATCAGGGGGGGGTCGGAAACCGTTTTCCCTCCCAGGGGCCAAAGTTGGTACAAGCTCCAAGGGTCTCATAAAAGTTGGGGGTGGGGATGCTTACGATGTGCGCTCAGGAAGAGGAGGGTCCAGATCATGGATTTGTGACATGGATTTGTCCCCTCTCGTTTAAATGTTAATTTATTTAAATATTCAACATGTCGATGATCTCTGCTCCCTAACCTTGAGTTCAGTCTTTAAGCACTCGGGCATAGGAACGTGATCCAGGGGCCAGACCCAGGAATTGCAAGAGCGGGGGCCAAATAACTTGCTGCAGGCTGCTTCTGGCCCCTGGCCTGAGGTTCCCCCCACCCCTGCTCTAGATCATGGATCTGTGCCATGTCCTTGGGCACATGACCTCATCTCTACTTTCTTCCTCCAAGCTCCCGCTTTCAGCGCTTGAGGGCAGGACTGGTTCTGTGGGCCAAATCCAGGAACTGGATAAAGACCAAATGAAAAACAGCTGTAAGCCAAATTTGGACCATGTGCCAGAGGTTGCCCCACCTGTGCTCTAGAGGTTTGAGACCCCCCCACCCCTTTTGAGCTTTGGAGAGGGGGGTCTACCCAAAGGAAGTAGTGTATTTACCCCCCCTTAGAGGTACTGGAATGCACTTGTCAGAATGAACACAGACGGGGGCTGGGTCCGTAGAGGCTGTACGTGCTCCATTATTGGAACAGGACTGGAGGGAAGAGGTGATGGGCTGGATCCTGCCCAGACTTACTCCAGAGGGAACCCCATTCACGCTCCCCCAAAGAGCCCAGCGGTGGGAAGGAGATCTTCCTCTACTGTGGTTCTCAGAGTGGGGGGGTTGTATGTGAAAGGTATTCTGGGTGGGTGGGGGGAATGAGAAGAAGCACTTAGCTCCGCACTCTGAGTTAGAAGGAATCTCCAAAACAATGGGGTGGTAAGGAGCATCAGAGAACAGGTGAGTGCGAAAGGGAGCAAGGGCTGTGCATGCATGTGCACATGTGGTAGGGAGGGGTGTCAACTACTACTACTACTAATAATTTCTATAGCACTAATAGGCACACGCAGCGCTTTACACTCACTGGCTTTCAGAGACAGGTCACTTCCCAGTGGGCTCACAATGGATGAGGGGCAGGGGAAAGACAGACACACGCATATTCCCATTTATTCTACCAATGGGGAACTGAGGCAGAGACGCTGTGACATGCCCAAGGCCACCCAGTAAGTTCATGGTTAGGGTGAGATTTGAACCCTGACCTCCTCTCAGGTCCAAGTCCAGCACCTTCTCCACTACAGCCCCCTGGCTCCCAGCTACTAGAGAAGCAGGAAGGGAGGTGCGGGTCAAACAAAGTTTGAGAAACACTGCTTTATCAGAACCGATTTGTGCCTTCTCTAGTGGGAACCACTGCTTTATCAGAACCGATTTGTGCCTTCTCTAGGGCTGCCCCCCGCCCTAGACCCCCAGGTACCTTGCGGACATTAACGAAATTACCCTCACGCCCACCCCCTTCCCCACTAAGCAGGGTTCCTTCCAAGCCCTGGGGATGAGGCTGGCATAGGGAATGCAAAAAGTGGTCAAGAATTGAGGCAGAATCAGGATCAGCGTTGAGCACGGGCCCATAGCCAGAGAGGAATCACGGATCTGGAAGGAATCCCAAGGGTTAACCAGTCCAGCCCCTTGTTAAGTGGGAGCCACCCACGGTACCTTTCCCCTCCTGGGGCCACTTTGAAAATCTGCACAAGCTCCGAGGGCTGCGTAGAATTTGGGGGCAGGGTGCTTAAGGGGGGCGCTCAGGAAGAGGAGGGTCCAGATCATGGCTCCGACCCCTGTCCTTGAGTGCATGCCCCCTCATCTCTGCTCCCTTCCCCTGAGCTCTGACTTTTAGGGCTGGGTGGGTGGGTAGGAATTGGATCCGGGGGCCAGATCCAGGAAATGGAAAGGGGCCAAATCAAAGCTAGCCATAGGCTGCTTTTGGCCCCCCAGGTCTGAGGTTCCCCACCCCTGCTCTAGCCCCAAGCAGCCAAAGGGGATGCAGCCTGCCTGGCCAGTTGTCCAGATCCAGCTGTGGGGAAGGTAACTCAAGCATCAGCGTTGTCCCCCGGCGGTGATCAGCAATTCTGTAGGGGACACAAGCGGCCCTGGAGCCTAATTAGTTGGGAGACCAGCTGGACCTGGCACAAGGAAATGTCATCTCCCTCCCTGTGAAAAATCAGAGGCCAAGTCCTAGGAAGCGGAAGTGGCTTTCAAGGGTTATAAAAGCCACTGGTGATCAGAATCTAGGGGCACATACACTTTGCCAACTCGCCCCTTGTCCTGTAGCAATGGGTTCACGCAGCCCAGGCCCAATGTGTCCTGGTGCACCCCACTATCATGGAGTTCCTAAGAGGTGTGGCTATGTCAGAAAAGGGGCAGAGCTAAGGCATGCCCCACCTCTTTTTAACACAGCCACACCTTCTACGGAACCCTGTGATGTCACAGCCTCTGAGGAGGGGCGTGGCCTCCTGTAACTGGAAGGTTTGAGCCGTGTGCCCCCAATCTGATCTAATCCTGACTGGATCAGCTGGGTCCCGTCAGCAGGGCTTAATCCCGGCCATTATTTTCAAACCAGGGTGCAGGCCCAGTTGCTCTTCCAGATCCTGATCCTGCTGCTACGCAGAGAGATCCCATCTGTGGCTGGATGAAAGCCTCAGCCTCTCCTCTGTGGATGGGCAGGCAGGGAGGAAGCTGCTTCTGACAGTCATCAAAGCGTTTTGCAGGGAGGGCGTTTCGCCATCAAGCAGTCGCTCCGTGGTGGCGGCTCCCAGGCCCTCATCAAACAATCTAGCTCTGCAGATGGGCTGCCAAAACAGGGGTGGGGAATAGGGCCTGGTGGAGTGTGGGCTCCTCTGGATCCCACCCCAAGCTTCCAGGGGTCAAGGGGCAGGATTGAACCCTGGCACTTCCTTTTTATACAGATGAAACACTTCCCGTCAGCCTGAGGGTTAGGTGGCATCCAGCCTCTGCAGGGGATCATCAGGGAGCAGGAGGAGTGGTAAGTATTTCACACAACGCTCAGAACACGGGGTTTATGCCACTCCCTGCTCTAAACAAGCATTGCGTGAATGACGCCTAAGTTTCCCAAAACCCAATCCCCGAGTTCCACCCTATGATTCCTGTCCATGAAGAAACATTCCCCTTGAGAGAAATAAGGCTTGGGCTTTTTTTTTTTTTAATCGAAAGCAGCACCATCTTGAGAGCAAGGCAGATAAGTGCATCCCGAGGCAAGTCTGGGTGGGGTGTTGCTCTCCGCAGGCACGTGGGGCTCCGAGATGGAGGAGAAACAGTTGGGGCAGGCTGGGTCCGTTTGTGCTTCTGGTTCCTCCCTTCTGATCACAGCTGAAGATGCTTTTCCATCGTCCCTCTCAGTTTGTACTTCTGAATCTGGGATCAGTGCACGGAAGAGAGGAAAGGGATCAGCCTGGAGGCAGCGGGGATGGTCCCACGAGAGGAGTGTTGCCATCTTCCCCATCACTTTGACCTGAGGGGCGGGGCTAAACCTCCCCCCTTTCTGATGTGGCTCCGCCCCTTGTGGCGCATCATGACATCACAAAGTTCTGCAGGGATTCGGGTCTCAAAAAGGATGGGAGGGATTTCTCCCCACCCCACCCCTTTGGGCATGCCCCCAACCCCTCCATCTCCCCTGATTTATCTAGATGCCCCTGGATAACCTAGGAAAACCAAAGCTTCACACAGAGCTTCACCCCAGAGGGGTGGTAACCCTGCCCAAGACCCAGCCAACCCCAGCCCACGGGCTGTCACTCACCTTGCCAGAGACAGTGAGCGGGAAGTTGTTGACAAACACTATGTACCGTGGGATCTTGAAATGAGAGATCTGCAATGGAAAAGCCAACGGCTAGGGGGCAGGCAAGAACCAGGCTCTGCAGCCTTGTCTGCGGCCCTCTGCGACCACGGGAAAGGCCAGATTCTCAGTTGATGTAAGTCAGCGTTGTTCTCTTGACTTCCATGGAACTCCAGCAATTGGCACGACCTGGCTCACTGACGTCTAGCGAGTGATGCCAGTTGAGACCAGCTGGGGAACTGGCTCATTCACACCAGCATGGGGCCTTGGCCTTAGTGCCCTGAGTTTCAGGCAACGCAAAGGCACGTACCACGTCTGGGAGATCCTACCTTCCCTTTGCAGAACGCTTTGATCTCCTCGGCTGTGCACTCCTGACCGGCCTTCACCGTGATGCAAGCACAGATTTCCTCTCCCATTTTGGGATCGTTCACACCGACCACCTAGGGAGAGAGGGAGGGACACCTCGGTCCTACGCAATTGTTTTTCAATTCCTTTTCCCAGTAGCCGCTGGACCCCTTTCTTTTCCAGACACTAAAAGGCACTGGGGGATCCTTTTCTCTCTCTCTCAGTTGGCTGCTTTGGCTCCCCTGCCCCCCAATTCCTCCTGTCCTTGCTGTGGTTAGTTGTTAGCAGGGAATAGGGTTGTCGCTTCTCGCGGTTTGACCCCGAGACTCCCATTTTGGCCTATGGAAGTCTCGGGTTCAAACTGTGAAAGGTGGCAACTCTAGCAGGGAGCAAAGGCTTCTGGGTTCTTTCTCAGGTCACTTAGCCCGTCTAGACCTTGCATCCAATGAAGTAACTCTTCCCTCCCTCCTAGGGTGCAGTCAGAGTTAGTGACTAGGAGCAAACTGCCATGATTGTTAATACAGCATAAGGGCTTGTACGGCCTTGATGGGCCTGAGTTAGCAGGAGTTATGCTAAGTTGGAGACAAAGGGATGATTAAGGCCCAGGAAGGGACGTCCGTCGTCGGAAGCAAGCAACCTGTATGTAGGACAGGTCAACTAAAGGACACGTTGCAGGTGATTTTTGGAGCACAAGACTTGCTAGAAGAGGGATAGGGAACCTCAGGCCTGGGGGACAAATGTGGCCCATGGCTAGTTTTTATTACGCCCCTTTTCCAGTTCCTGGAACTGATCCCCCGATCCAGCTCCTGCTTCCAAACACTGAAAAGCAAAGCTCAGGTTGAGGGAGCAGAGATGAGGGCACATGCACACCAGGACGGGGGACAGATCCATGGCGCAGATCCATGATCTGGACCCTTCCATGAAGAAGAAAGAGGCTGATCTACTTCAGCCCTACTTTGCCCCCTTACACAGAGGGCGGTCCCACAAAGAGCCCTGCCGCTCAGGCAGAAATTTGCACTGAACCCAGCGATGCATTGGGTCCAACAAAGGAAGCCGGGTTCTTCTGAGCACAGGCCTGGGGTGTGTGTGACTCCTGCCCCCCGCGGAATGCAATGACATCATGACCCTAGTAATGGGAGGGTCTAGGGGTGGGGCTAAAGTGGTTCTGCCCCCCTTTCCAATGTGGCCACACCCCCTACGGGGCACCGTGATGTCACGGCACTTTGCAGGGGACAGGGGTCTTCCAAAGTTAGAGACCTCTGCTCAAGACAACTTGAGCAGAGACTGCCAACCATTTGAATCCTATTGAGCTGGGCCACAGATCTCTAAACTCTGAGTAATTAAGAATTGCCAACTCTCCCTCTCAGGAACTGCCAAGGAAGTCTGTCTAAAAGCTCTCCCCACCCCTTGTCTCCTGTCCTGAGCCCAAGGGCACAGTCACTGCATTTCTGTGTGGCTCAGGGGATACCAGGTTCTCTCTCTCTCAGATCCCCATCCAGAAAATGGGAAGAATAATGACCTACCTCACAAGGTTGTTGTGAGGGAGAACTAGACAAGGATTGTAAAGCACTCTGAACACTGAAATAGCAATATAAACTGCTAATAATGCCTTAAAGAAAGTCAGTGGGGACTTAAACAGCTTAGTGCACTTTTAAATGTCACCCAGGTGACTTGCCCATGGTAACGCAAGGAGTCTCTGGCAGAGGAAAGAACTGAACCACTAAATCCGCTGGGAGCTCTGTGTTACGAGTGGCTGCTGGGACGTTCGTTGGGAGGATTGCTTACGCGCCTGTCTTTAGCACTGAATCATCCCTTCTCTTTTTAAAATGGCAGAACACGGTTAGGCCCAAAATGAGATCACAGAACATGATGACAGACGGCGATGTCCGAGCAAGCAGCATGCTAGCTCCGCATTCGACCTACCTGCACCTCCTGAAGCTTGGGGTGGGTGTGTAGAAACTGTTCAATTTCTGCCGGGTAAATGTTCTCCCCGCCTCGGATAATCATGTCCTTGCAGCGGCCTATGATCTTGCAGTAGCCGTACTTGTCAAGGATGGCGATATCCCTGCAACGACATCAGATGCCCTCCTTCCATTTACCAAGAGGCAGTGAGCCTAGCAGCTAACATGTAGCACTGGGACCTAGGAGATCTGGGTTCAAATCCTGCCTTAGCCATGAACTTGCCAGGTGACCTTTGTCACGTCACATGTGTCTCAGTCCCCTCTATCTGTAAATTGGGAATAATAATGCCTTACCGAGTTGTTGAGCGGATGAACTAGTTAAGGGTTGTAACGTAGTCTGAAGGCTGGAAGCACTACATAAAATGATTATAACAACATCCCTAGGGCCACCTAATCAGCCCAGAGGGACCCTTTCCATTGGCATACAATGTCTTCCTTCTTATTTGCATTTTAGGTCTGCCAGTCAGGGGAACACTAATTGCACTGGACAAAGCCAAGCACAGGTGGGGTAGATACATAGCAAGCATTCCCTGGGGCAGAAGAGGGCTCTTGACCCCGTTGTGGTAACTGGATGCAGCTCTTGGGACTGGGAAACTTGCCCCACCCCGGCTCTGTGCTGCTCTCGCAGGGGGGCCTGAGTAGCAACAGGGGAGCCATCCCGCTGCCCTTTGAAAGGTGTGAACAAACGAGACATCAGCCCGCTGCAGTCCCCCCCACTCGCATGTTTAGCGTGTCCGGCCTAATAAATGGGCAGCCCCCGGCGTGTATTTAATGAGCTTGCAGGCAGCCCCCACTGGCAGCACCAGCGAGAGTGGAGAAAGAGGGGCAGGAAGTGGTTGCTCCTCATATGCTCTATGATTTTCACCTGTGACTCTATGGTGGTGGTTGACCTGTACGCACGGAGGTGCTGCGCGCAACCTAATTGGCGGGATGTGGGCACGTTGGCACACATTAGCCTGCATTATTTATTTATTTAACCCTCACATTAGCTCTCATTCGCCCGCACAGCAGGCTCCACATTCTCAGAAACCTCACTGTGAGTGGTGGCCACATGGCCGGAGGGGAGGCGTTGAACACCCGGTAAACAGGCAGGTGGACACCGACCTGGCAGGGGCTAATGTGGGCTAACGTCTTGTTTGTTAACACCTAGAGAGTCATTCACACAGGCACCTTTCTCACCTCGCCACTTGCTCTTTCTCTGGGTTTGCCTTGCCCCGTAGCAAGAGTGGCTGATTTCCCCTGCATTTCAGTGGTCCCGTCCCTCCCCTTCTTTGAAACGGACGGCAGAGAACACGGGATTGTCAAGGAGCACAAGAAGTGGTAAAGATTTCACGCAACACTTGGGATGTGGGTTTGTGCCACTCCTCACTCAAAAATAAAGTTGTGTGAATGGCAGAACTTCCTGAAGTGAACGGCTACTTTATCGCTAATACACAAGCATAAAAATTCAACCTAAAATGGCGCTAGTTCCACCTTCTCTCTCTCTCTCTACCTTCTCCCTCCAACCCCCCCATACATGTGTGCATGCACACCCCAACACACGCACACACACACACAAGTATCCACCCACGTCATTTCACAGAATCAGTACAATGATCCGTCAAGCTCAGTCTCCTAATTCCAGAGGTGACGTGTACTGTACGATCTGGGCCAAAACACAGTCCTGGTGTAAGACAGTGCAGCTTCTCTGAGGTCCTAACAGAAGCAATAAGCCTGCCGCATTCACTGCGCCCCATTCATATTCCCTGCCTCCATACTACATCCGAAAGCACCACGCAGGCTGTTGAAAAAGCAGACCTGGATGGTGCCCCAGACTCACCCGGTCTTGTACCACTTCTCGTCGGTGATCACTTCGCTGGTTTTGTTGGGGTCCGCCCAGTACCCAATCATGACGCAGTAACCCCGGACCTGGAGTTCTCCGGGGCTGTTCAGGGGGACAATTTCCCCTGTCTCGGGGTTCTCAATCTTTGCCTGCAATACAGGAGGACAGAGAGACAGATGCTTCACGGTGTCCCGTGGGGACCGGCAGGAAGGCAGCGGGAGGGGAGGATCTACAGTTTAAGAAGCTATCGCAGATGAGCTCGGTGCTGCTGGAGAACTGGGGAGGAGGGCGATAGTCACCTCTGTGTGGGGAAAAACGCAGCCCACGGTCTCCGTTTTCTGGGTGATGTCATCCTGGGGGAACCCCATGAAGGTGACAGGGCTGTTCTCCGTGGTCCCATAGGCAACCTGCAAACACAAGAGGGGAACGGGCATCAGGGATTCTGAGGGGGAAACACAAAGACCCAATTCCTAGCTCTATGGGGCAAAACTGGCAGGAACGGTAAGAGAGAACATCTCTGGGTAAACGCTAGGGTCATCCAGAGGCCAGGCAAAGGGCCCGTGTGCAGGTCCACACCTCTCCCCTAGTCGCCCTTTCCCATCTGCTCGTCTTCCTTCATACCAGATGGGTGGTGGGCTGAGTGCCCTGCTGTAAACTCTGGCTCACAGGCTAAATCCATCCTGCAGTTGCTTCTTTCTTTGTTTTTCCATTTCATTCATCCTGGATCTGATCCCTGGATCCAGTCCCGATCATCTAGCACTGAATGAGTGAGCTCAGGGGAAGGGACCAGAGGGATACGGGATGGATCCTCTATCTTAGAGCCATAAATGCTTACTAGTTGCGGCTTAAAACCCCATAGTGGGGAGGGGTTAGCGGAAGATGGGTCATGTCTCCATGACCTGGACTTGACTCCTCTCAATTAAATGTAGCTGGCCACTGTCAGAGACAGGATGCTGGGCTGGACGGACCATGGGTCTTACACAGTATGGCACTTCTTATGTTCTTACGGCACAAATCCATGATCTGAAGGATACTCGTCTTCCTTCACTCATGTTGAGTACCCCCTTTAAGTACCGATGCCCCAGCTTCTATCTGGCCTACAGAGCTTGTGCTAATTTTGGACACGGCCCACAGGAGGGAAAAGTTTCCCCACCCCTAAAGCATAAGGCCTTCAGCTATGTACCCATCTCGCTGTCCCACACCATCTTCCCTCTCCCCTCTGGATGTGCCAGCGCTGTGCATGCATTATAAGGATGTCTTCTGTTCCCCTTTCCCCCCACACCAGAGATGGCAGCTAACAGAAGAGGTGGGAAGCCAGCATGTGTAGGTGTGGGGGAAGCTTTTATATGCACAGTGAAGGTCCTCCCCACACCACCAGCTACTCCTAAGGCAGACCCTATAGATCTGCACCACTAAACAGACACAGAGTTCCACCCCAGAGCCGGCTGCATGTCTGCGATTGATGAAATTATCCTTGGGTCCAATCTGCATGTCAGTTTTAGGTTTGGCGGATCCTTGGGAGACCCTTCAGCTTGAAGGGAGCTATAGAGAAGTGAATAACAAAGCTGGCTGGAAAGCCCTCTTGCTCTGAGCGAACAGATTGCCTTCTCGATTCGGATCAGAAATGCCAAACGTAACTTTAAACACGACAGCTGAGTCTCCGTTTATTCCTGGTGACAAGCAATTCTTTCTCTGTGAATTCCTCCCCCACCGTGGCTGTCTAAACTGGGAATAAAACCCATTCATTTTTAAAACACAGTTTGAAAACACTTCCTGCTATAACCCTGTTTAACCCTTGGTCAGTGTGGGGCAACAGAGAAGCTTGAAAATAGGGTTTACAAATACTCCATAGCCCAGTTGTCTTCATTTGGGAGACAACCCATTCCAAAGGATAGAAATGATGAGAATCAGGATACCTGGGTCCTAGGCCTGGTTATGCCATGCAGCTGCATTTGCAGGATTTGTGTGGGGAAGACATGCATCCTATATAAAATAATTTGGAACTGCCTGCAGGAACCCTGGTGCCCTGGGTTTGCTGCCTAGATTTAGGTGGGGAAGGGTTTCCCTCCCAGGGGCCACTTTGAAAAGTAGGGCAAGTTCCGCAGGCTGCACAGAACTTGGGGGGCGGGGATGCTACAGGGTGCATTCAGGAAGAGGAGGGCTCAGATTACGGATCTGTCCCTTATCCTCATTTCTGCTCCCTTAACCTAAACTCAGTCTTTCGGTACATAGGGGTAGGAACTGGATCCCGGGTACAGATCCAGGAACTGAAACGGGGCCAAATAAAAACTAGCCCCAGGCTGCATTTGGCCCCCGGGGCTGAGGTTCCCTACCCCTGCCTTAAAGAAATTGTTTCACCGTCCTGTGCCTCAGTTTCCCTATCTGTACAAGGGGGATACAAGCAGGCGTGCACCAGAGAGAAGTAGGCAGCTGCCAGCGGGGTGTCAAAATGCAGCTCTGCTTAATCTGTTGCCCAGGGGGGTTCGCAGCAGAACACTCCCTCGTGTACCCCCCAACGTGCAAGGTTTAATTGCCATCAGATGGGAAACCAAATAGCAAAACTGACCAGACGCCAAAGCAGTTCTATTCAGTTTCAGGGCTACGGAGGGAAGGCTGGGCCTCCCCTGCTCTGTGACTGAAGAACAGAACAGGACTCCCTGCTCATCCGCGGTGGAGCAGGAAATCCAGAGCTCTCCCTGCTTGCAGTACAACATTTAGAGTGGTGCTTCATATCCCCCTCCCCCATCAAGCAGTTCAGGCAGCGAGCACTCTCGGCCTTTTGGCTACGGCTGCAAAATGGTATCCACACACAGCAGCAATTTTAATCGCAATACCGAATAATACCGTTACTAGGAAACCGCAATACCGTTACTGGCTAAACGACGAGATAAAAGGACAAAACTAAAATTAAATAACAAAAAGGTCAGAAAAGGGGAAATTGCAGGGGGAAAATGACTCAACGTAGGGTCCGCCGTATGGTTGGGGAACCATGCCACGCGCCCACAGTGCCCCCAAGCCAAAGACACCCTCCCCCAAAATAAGTCTGAATGCTTGCCATGTGCCAACTGCTAGTGCCAAACGGGCGGATCCTAAGCCCCTGAGGACGTGTGCACGCGTAATCCACGCACCCCGTTATGGGGGACTGTGGTGCGTGTGCAAATCACGTGGAAACCATGAAATTAGGGGAAAGGGGAAATGTACGTTGAGAAGATGATCGGGCAAAAGAGAGTTTGACCTTATTTAGCTGAGATTGAGCTGAAATTATAATAAAATAACAAGCTTCATAAATAATTATCGGCGCTACCAAAAACGTGAACCTGGTAACGATGAGGTCTATAAAAATGCCCTAGAACGGAAGGCTTAGTGGCGCAGCTCATCACCCCAAGGCCCTGTCCTGAGTGCCACCTAGGTATTCGGACACAGAGGGTGTTTTCAGACAGACAGCAGCCCCGCTTCACACACACCCCAGGTGGCCCGCCCGCCCGTCCAAAGGCGGCCCTGCCAGATATTGGGGCAGCTCTGGAACATCGCAGAGTGCCACTGGCAGCAGAGCGGGCCAGCCAAACCCGGGGCACCAGCCCAAAGCAGAGCAGCTGTCTGTCCAATGCGCGGATTCGTGTGACCCTATGTTTCTCCGTGCCACACCCTACTGCTGCTCCGCTTCCAGCTGGCTGTTGGCCCCGCCAACACCATATATTATTATTATTATTATTAACAAACATTTATATAGCACCAGCAGTGTACCTGGCACTTTACAAAGTAATAAAACAGACACGGTCCCTGCCCCTAGGGCTTACAATCTGAGAGACAGGAGCTGGGGGAGAGACTTAGGAAGGGGAACAGAGGGAGAGACAAGGGGTCTAACATTCATGAAGATGCGAGGTCTCAAGTGCACGTACTTGGCTTGGTTACGATGAGAATGACAGCAGGCAGGTCCATGTGGCAAGGATAAGGGTAAACAGACCGTAGGTATAGGAATAGTGGCTCAGCAGGATAAAGAGTCAGACAGAGCAGAGCGAAAGAGGTGAGTTTTAAGGAGAGATTTGAAGGTATGAAGGGAGGGGGCAAGGCGGATGTGGACAGGGAGGGAGTTCCAGGCATGGGGGGCAGCAAGTGAGAAGGGACGAAGGCGCTTAGGGGAGCAGGGAAGGCGTGGAAGGGTGAGAGAAGGGACAGAGGAGGAGCGAAGTGCACGGGCTGGAGTATGGAGGGCGATAAGTGCAGAGAGGTAGGGGGGAGCGAGGTTGTGAAGAGCTCCATAGTGTTGTGGTCACTGTCTCTAGCCTGCAACACTGTGATGCGGCCGGGGGGCAGGGAACACCATGTGGGCGGTCTGTGGGCCGGGGGTCCATTTAAAACCGATGCAGGCAGGGCTGGATGCAGGCAGACATGGGGGTGCACCTCTGGAGCAGCTCCAGGGGTGGCCAATCCCACGTCTTGTCTGAAAACACCCAAAGTCTTCTTCAAATCCTGTTTTTTCGGGTAAGCTGAACCACTTCCAAGGAACTGTCCATTCTGAGGGGGTTTGCCTTAATTTAAAATATCTTTATTTAGGATTAAAGGGATATGTAGGCAATATCTTAGTTTACTGCATCTTTCCAAATAATTACAGCAGGTACTAACGATCATCCAATGCATTACTGGATTTTGTTTCGCAGCCACTCCTTTGTCTTCCCCCGGCATTTATCTTTCACTCCCTGTTTTTTTCTATTACCTGACTGTTTGATCAAAATCATTCTTTTTAGCAAAATTAATTTCTTTTAAGAGAAAACTTCTGACCCCGGCTTGATTTTTCTTTGTGGCTTGATTTCTCGCCCTGGCTTGATTTCCGGGAAACGTCCAAAGGGGATGATTGTCGGTTGAACCTAGGATGGGAATTCTTCCTCACAAAATTCCTACAAACCGCGCGTGTGGATACAGGCACCTCTGGCAACAGAAAAGTTAGTGGCCATTTTGCACAGACCGATTGCCCTTTTCCAAAAAGGTGGTGGCGTTGCTGCTGCCATTTTGGAAAAGCTCGCGCACCTGCAGAATGGTCCCCGGTGATCATTATTTTTTAATTGATTTAATTGAAATACAGATCCATACTACAAATCCGTAATTAAATCCGTTAACTTTGGGGAAACAAAATGAAAAAGAAAAAGAAAAAAATTTCATCCGAAGGACCATCCCCTAGGGAACAATAACGTTGTGCTCCCCCTACTGGCTACGAAAGGGTACACTCCACTTGATGGCGGCCCAAATGAGAGCGAGAATTCAGAACCCAAAACGATTCCAGAAATCGTTACCAGATTTCAGTGCCATTCAAAACACAGAGAGTTGGAGGGAGAGCACAATATTGGCCCAAGAGAAAAAGGGTAAAATTGGCAGGGAAGCCAGTGTGGTTTGTGAGCTTCAAAGAGGACATCACAAGCAGCGGAGAATAAAACAACAAACCCAAGGAAGTGCTTATGGATCTCTCGTTGGCTTCTTCTGCTCAGCATCCCGCAGGATGGATTTAATTATCCGCAAACCAAGGCCGGGTGTTTTGTCTAGAGCCTTGAATATCTCCATTGATGTGGATTCCAGGCCCTCCCTGGGCAGCTGGCTCCAAACTGTCCTTAACTCATCAATGCTCATCTCTCCTCAGCTTGCCGCGCCACGGAAAGAATTGGGTTCTCATAGGCCCTCTGGAGTGAGGGGTGCAACCATAGCGGGCCGGGGGGGGGGGCTTTCCCTTCACTGGGCCCTCCAGCCCCCAAGAGCACATGTCCCCTACCCACACCCCCGTACCGCCTCATGAAGCGTTTACATGCCAGAGGCAGGGTTACCACTGCTCTCGGTTTGACCTGGAGACTCCAGGTTTTGACCCCGGGTCTCTGGGCTCCCAGGGGGGAACCTCCAGTTTCTCCAGGTCATCCAGGAGCACTCCTGGTAAGCTGGAGAAAATTGTGGCTTCCAGGGGCAACAGGGGAAGGCTGGGTCAGAAAGCGAGTGGGCCACAAGGACTTCCCTGCCCTCTTTCTGACATGGGCAAAGGGCCACTGATCGCTGCCTCTTGCTTCTACCAGCCACTCCCAGTCCTTGCACTCCATGGTGTCCCCACATCCCCTGTGGAAAATAAGCAGCACCTGACGGGATGGATGGGGGTGGGAGGCGGGAAACGGGGAGCTTCTGCTGCAGGCAGGGCCATCCTTAGAATTTGTGGGGCCTGGGGCGAAGCTAAAATGTGGGGTGACCCACCCCCTTCGCCATGGCCCCACCGGCTCTGGGGGGCCCTAGAGGTGGCTGTGTTTGGGAAGACAATGGGGGCTCTGCACGCTGCCCTGGTGAAACTGGGGGCCACTGCAGGCCCCGCAGAAGTAGAAAAAAGAGTGGGGTGCCCTGTGGTAAGGTTGGCCCTGGCTGCAGGGTGGTACCGGCGTGAGCAATGGGGTGGGATTAGGACTCCCGCCCCCTTAAGGCTCCCGTCTGGGTTTATTCCCCTCATCCTACATTTTTTAGGCTTGGTTTAGCTGTTCCAAGTTGCTTTTGTCGCGGCCCCAGATGTAATCCTCGATTCTGTCCCAGCGCGACGGCATTTGCTTCCTTTGCTGCAGCCATCATGCCTAGCCTTGCAGGCTTTCCCGTCTGACAGAAAGCGGGGTCTTGAGCAGAGCAGCCAGGGTAGCTTGATTTCAAATGGCGAGACAGAGTTAACCTCTCTGCTTGTTACCGCGAGTTACCCCGGCCTACGTGAGGAGAGCTTCATGGGGGTGTGGGGGTGTGTGAACTAAAAGTATCCCACGGTCCTCAGACTGCAGCCTCATCCCTTGCACCCTCCCTCTGAGCACTGCCAGCGCTGGAGACCCCTGGAACTGAAGGGGGAGAAGCCGTTTCTGGGGCATGCAGCCGGGCACTGGGAGGTGATGGAGAAAACAGTCCCCAGCAGCCGTGTCCAAGGGACACGAGGCAAGTTGCGGAGTGGAGGCGAGAGGGGATTTTGACTCAAACGCTACTCGGGGGGATTTGAAATTGAAGTAATTGGCTGACCCCACTCTTCAATGTTTGTTTGTTTTTTACTAGCTCGGGTCGAAATCAGGACCGGCCTTAGAACGGCAGGGCCTGGGAGCAGCACCTCTGAGGTGGAGGGGGCTGAGCCAGGCCCAGGTCCACAGGAGGGGACCGGGCTAAGCACAGGACTGCAGGGCCCCGCAGAAGTGTCTGCTCCTGGAGGAGAGTCCTGCTGCCACCGCTAAGGTTCCTGCTAGGGCTCTGCCCAAGCCACTGGCCCAAAGAACCTCTAAGCAGCAGGGGCAGGGCTCTGGTGGGCCCCTTAGAAGGGGCGGCTTGGCAACTGGACTCGCCCAGGGGTGGCGCCACTCCCACACCCGAGCTGCGGGGTCATCCCCACTCTGGGGCTGGTGGGTGCAGGAAGTGCCCATCCAGGAACCGTAGCAGAACTTCACTTCTGCTCCTGAGGTTACTGGGGTTGGTGCTTCGCGCCCCCCAATGCGGGGCCTCAGGGTGGCTTCCGTACCTGGCACCACCTGGGTCCAAAAAAAACCCCTTTTTCCTCTAAAAGAAACAAGCCCCAAATCACATAAGCAAGATGTAACCAGGTTTATCCTTGAAGGCCATTAATAAGTAACAGATGGCCTCATGGCATTGCCCATTTCAAAAATGGCAGCCCTGGCTGCCTGGCCAGACTGTTACAGCGCCAGGGGCTGTTTTTCTGCATTGCTGAAAACCAACCTCCTCCTCTTTTATTAAGGACAAACTGCTCCTGGTGGGCTGGAATTTTTTTTAAAGAAAAATCATTCCTCTTCTTTCCAAGCCAATGAGCATTCTTGTGGCTCGTAAGTATTTCCCCAGGCCCGCTAGAGTTTCAAAAGCTCCGCTCAGGCAGGCGCTTCCTTGCTTATTTTACCAACACCTCGAAAAATGCCCTCACCGGGAAACATGATCCATGGGCCTGGAAACAGGAGACGGCAACATCGGGGAAGGGGAGCGGCACCACAGCAAGTGGAAAAAGAGAAAGAACCCAGATTCAGAAGGGGAAATTCCCCTGCTTTGGGGAGATGAACGGTCTCTTGGCTTTGGAATGATTTAAGCTGCTGCTGCCTCGAGGCAGAAATATGGGGAGACCTTGCATCACTTGATGTTTATATGTTTTAATAGCGAAGGTTTCCAATGCACTCCGCCCCTTGTGCCTCAGGGTAAAACACACTGCATGTGTGGCCCGGGAGGCCACCCACTGCTCAGACTCCTACTCTTCTTCCTGCAAAAACCCAACAACGGGTACAGGGTAAGTGGGGTGGGAGCGAGGCGAGAGCAGGGCCGGCCTTAGAAATTGCAGGGTGAAGATAAAATGTGGGGACTCTCCCCCACCGAGGCACCCTCCACGGAGCCGCAGAGGTGGCTGTGTTTGAGGCTGAGTTGGGAGGGAGTTGGGGGCCTTGCGCCCTGCTCTAGTGACGCCCCCAGAAGGAGAGAAAATAGTGGGGACCGGGTGTTTACTCCTGGGTGAGGGCACTTGAGCTAAGGATAACAGGGCAACTCTCGGAAGAGCTTTAACCTCCTCATACCTGGCTCTTAATTCAGGAAGGGACGCGGTAAGATTCATGGCAGCAGGTACAAGGGAGGTGGGGTGGGTGACAATGCAGAGGGAGAGGGGAGCCAGGAGAAGCTGGTGTGTAGGAGGTGGAGGCGACCACCCAGCAGCTAGGAGGTCCAGAATGGATGGCAGGTGTGTGGAGCAGCCAACTGAGGAGAAGCGATTGGAGTGGGCGAGTCTCAGCGGGAGAGGCAAGAGAGCATCCAGGAGGAGAAAAGCAGGAGGGTGGGGGTTGGAGAATGAAAAGAAAGGAAAGGGAGGTTGGAAAGGTGGGGATCCTCAGCAGAGAAATGAGCTGGCAGGATGTGCAACAGATGCTGCCTGATGCGTGTGGGGATGTAGGCCCCCCCCCCTGCTCCCAAGCGGGGGACTTTTGAACGGAGAGCAGGCAGGAAGTGAACCAAAGCAGAACATTGGCCAAGGGGATTGCTTCCAAGAGGCCGCTGAATCCCATTAGCACGATGATTATAGTGGGATTCAGACGGGCTGCCTGGGGCAGGAGGGGCGGGGTAACAATTTTAAAAAAATAAATAAAATAAATAAATTAACACACACACACACCCTGCTTGTTCCCCATCATCCCCCACGAAGTTCAGGGGAGCGTTACGTCACGGCCAGCATACCATTTCAGAGGCCATCGGAGTCGAGGGAGCGTGTCTACACACAGAGCGGATAGGGGTCGTGTTAAGGAATAAATTCAGCTCCTTTGCTTTGGAAAGAGAGAGGTCAGGTCAGTGCCTAGGCTAAGGGAGGGGAACCTTTTTTTTTGTCAGTCGGCCACAATGGCGATTTCAAATTGGCCACACACAAAATGAGGTGGTGTTGGGGGGCTCTAGTGCTCCCCACCAGTCAGCTGATGGTCCAGAAGCAGCAGTCCCCTCCGTGCGTGCCTGCCTGACATACGATCTCCAGCCCCACTGCTTCCTTGCTAGGGGGAGACTGGGGCTGGAGCTTGCATAGGAGGAGGAAGCAGGAGAAACCTCCACCCCACATATAGGGTTGCCACGGCCCTCTAGAAACAAACTCAGAACGGGTGGGATCGTGGGTATTTTCAGACGTGATGGTGCTGAGGACCACCAGACGTGATGGTGCTGAGGTGGTCAGAGCCCTCACCCTGGGCAGGATCTGGCCCTGCCGTCGAACAAACGTGTCGGCAGCCAGGGCTGAGAAAAAGGCAGGGAGAGGACCTGGGGACGTGCAGACATGGTCCACACGACCCAGTTCTCTCCACCGCTCAGCGCGGCGCAGCCCACTCGCTGACGGGTGGGTGTGGCAGCCTATGAGGCCGTCGCGCCCACCCAGAAAAGTTCCGGCCACCAACTGCAGTTAAGTAGAGCAGGCCACGGCCCACTCTACCCTGGTCCGGGGATGGCTCCCCTGGACCGCGACAGGGCTTACTCCGCGCTGTGCGTTGGCAGGGAGCCCAGCGTACAACGCGGAGTTAATCCTTCCACGGTCTGGGACCTCCTTGTTCCCGTCCACGGTAAACATCTGGTGGGCAGGAACAAACGTGAAACCACCCTGGGTGGCCACGCCGTGGTGGCGTCACATTTGAAAACATTCCACGTCGGAGGGGAGGGGGCAAAAGGGGCCGCTACACCCCCTTCCTGAGGTAACCCCGCCCCTTATCGTGCTCTGTGACATCATGAAGTTCCACAGTGGGCGTGGCCACGTCAGAAAGGAGGTGGGACCAATGGGCTCTTAGGCTCCCTTTCTGACCTATCCATTCCATCCACACCCTTGGGAGCACTGGGACATCATAGGGACACGGCCACATTAGAAAAAGGGTGGGAAAGCCCCCTTTCTGACGCAGGCAGCCCCACGAGCCCTGGCTCTCTGGTTTAGCCATGGGCGCCTCTGGCTGACCCAGAGAAATGGGGTTTCCCCTGAAGCCTGGACGGAGACACTTGGTCAAAACCCTGAGTTTCTGGACGAAACGTTTAAAGGCAGCAATCCCAGTCACGCACAGCTCCAGCGCCTTGAGCCAGCCAGGGCTGGCCTTACCGCAGAGCAACTGCCCAGGGCCCTGCTAGTCTCTCTACTTCCAGGGCCCCCGTTTTCACCAGGGCATGGCGTGGGCCCCCACTTCCTTCCAACAGGGCCCCAAACAAGATTACTTCTAGGGCCCCATAGAGGGTGCGCCACAAGGGGGCAGGGCCACGAAGGGCCCCACATCTTAGCTTCTCCCTGGGCCCCGCAAATCCTAAAGTTTGGCTGACCCCCTCCACCAGCAGCACTCTGGGATATTTCCAGAGCGCCACTGGCAGGCACGGCCTGCTCCATGCCTGCACATCTGGCAGGATGCCTTTTAGACAAACGGGTCACCCGGGGGTGAAGCGGGCTGGAGCAGCCAGCACCAGGGTAGCCCATCTGTCTAAAAGCCCCCACGGCGCTGAGTACTCTAGAAATGTCTCAGCTCCTCAGTACACCTCCAGCTGCGTCAGACCCCAGATACTACAGCGAGGGCAGCTCTGCAATATTTCACCTCTAAGTGCAGCTTGCCCCCCTTTTTAGCCCCATATACCCCTGTCGGGGAGACTTAGGGATCTCCATTCTTCCACCTGCCCCTTTCCTTTCTTTCCATTCTCCAACATCCTAGTTCTTGTTTCTCTCCCCACTTCTTCCCCTAGATGCTCTTCTCTCTGCATCTCCTCAGTTCCCTACACACACACACCCCGCCACTGGGAATCCGGCTAGTCTATGTACATGGGGGGCAAGGGAGGCCCTTGGGTTGCAACACAACAGCCAAGCATCTGATCCTAATTCCATGTAACCTTGGGGACTACAGTGGTTACTCTTTATTTATACCAGATCCAGGGATTCGGTCTTCATTCAGAAGTGAACTGGTTTAGGCAGCAGTGGAGCTAATTCCAGTACAGGCTGCATGGATGTGTGTACATCCAAATATAGACAAACACCCCCCCCTCACCCCCCGTAAAAGGGATTGTAAATGTTAAACAGAAATAAAAACACACAAGGGTGTGGGAAGAACCACACCAAAACAACTCTGACCTGGGACTCCACAGAAACACCCGCTGTCTATATTTACCCTGTTTTGGAAACCTGCGTATTTATTGATTCAGCCTGAAAAGGCCCAAGAGAAGGAGCCAAACGTTTGTAAATTACTAGGTGCTGGATTTACGCTCTCTGTGCAACGGCGACTGTTTGCAGAACTGTTAATCAATTAAGAAAAAGAGGGGACGGCAGGATAATCCTGCCTCTTCTGAGATGTCCTAGCCGCGGCGGATCTCTGGGGAGCTCCCTGTCGGAGGGTTGCGTCGAGACCTAGTACACTGCGGTGTTGTTCCCCTCTGAAGAAGGAACACAGACATTGGGGCCGTTGTCGCTTCCAGACCACACAACCACCCAGGAGACAACTGGCAAGGACCAGGGCAAGCTGTGAAATTGGGAGCATCGCTGCCCTACCCCAGCCCTTCCTCAGCCCCTGGTAGCGAGTTGTGAAATTCAGTGAGTAAACACCGACTCCTGCTTGCGTGCCAGCCAGGAGCTCAGATACTCCCAGCTGAGAGCCCCTCCCAGCAGCCGAGCACCGTGCCAACTCATGCAGGGGCACCAACCTCCGCCCAGCCTTCTGCAGGAATCTGCTCACAGAGGCCGAGGGATAAAAATAAAAAACACATTACAAGAAAGAATTTTCCTTTTATTAAACTTTAATGCATATAAAAGTGGGGATTTAAAGCCAGGCTCCTGTTACCCCGACAGCAACGACTGGCCTGCATTCCTCGGTAGGTATGTTCTGAATGGAAGGAATGCTGGTTTCCTTTAACCTCTGCAGTGCCAAAGGGGTAGCGCAAAGTAGAGCCCACGCAACCACCTCTCCCTAGGGGGTTATTCCTAGAGCCCTGCGTCTCTCTTATCTGAAAGCCACACAGACCCTTTGTAGAGGGCCAGAGCCCCAATCCATGGGGTCCAGGAACATACTTGAAGTGACAATAGAAGTGTGAAAAAAACACTGCCTTAAAACCTTGCCCGAACTGTGTTTAGGGTGCCCTTCCATCCGCGTGTGCCCTGTACCCCCCAGCCCCCTGGTGATCCCCTCCTGTCCATCCATTGGCCCCCGAGTGCCTGGGCCCCCTTTTCCAATCCACAGATTGTTCCGGGGGTTGGAAATAAGGCTGGTGGCCACCTTATTTCCAACCCCCGGAAACCCCCAGAACCTTCCGGGGCCCGCTGTGACATGTTTATGGCATACTTTGCGGATAAAATTGCTCGCGTTCGACGTTGTCCTTTTGGAGAAGGTGGAAAAGCCAGAGGTAAGAAATGCCCCGTCTGATCAGTGTTTATGGAATCAGTTTCAATTGGTGACACCTGCTGAGGTGGCGGATGTGCTTGGTTCTGTGCGGGCCACAACTTGTGAACTGAACCTTGCCCGTCTTGGCTGGTTGGGCCGTTGCTGGCCGAGGTGGTCAACGCCTCTTGGGGGGTGGGGGGAGGTTGCCGGAATTCCTTAAGGGAACTGTTTCGACCCCTCCTCAAGAAACCATCTTTAGATGTTGACTCCCCGGCGAGCTATTGGCCTGTCTCTAACCAGTTTCTAGGGAAGGTTATCGAGCGGATGGTGGCAGGTCAGTTGCAGGCGCATCTGAACCATATACGTTTCTTAGATGCCTCGCAGTCTGGTGTTCGCCCAGGTTATGGCACTGAGACAGCGCTTTTGGCCTTGGTCAACGACCTTCTAGTAGAGCTTGATACGGGTAATTCAACCCTTCTGGTTCTACTCAATCTCTCGGCTGCACTTGACACAGTGAACCGTGAGGTGTTGGTGACTCGTCTGCAGGACCTGGCTGGGTTGGATGAACAGTTTTACTTTGGTTCCAGTTCTTCCTGGCAGGTAGATCACAATGGGTAGTTCTGGGAGATTTTACATCTTCTCCCAGGGACCTCTTGTGTGGAGTCCTGCAGGGTTCCATTCTGTCCCTCCTCCTGTTCAGTGTCTACGTGCAGCCATTGGGAAAGGCCATGCGTTGATGGGGAGTTCATTGTTATCCGTACGATGATGACACACAACTTTACCTGTCCTTTTCATCCGACCCAGGTCCTGCTGTCTCGGTGCTTTCCCAGTGCTTGACAGCTGTGGCGGACTGGATGAGGTTGAGCCGATGGAACTTGAATCCCGACAAGACGGAGGTGATGCTCATTGGCAGATCTGGGGTCTTGGATGGGAGGCTATTACCTGTTATTGATGGGGTGTGTCCCATGTTGGCATCTCAGGCTTGGAAACTGGGAGTGCTCCTGGATCCACAGCTGTGTCTGGCTCTCCCAGGTGTTGGCTGTGGCCAGGAGTGTGTTCCCACCCATTGCATCTGGTGAGACAGCTCCGCCCCTATATCTGACCTGGCTACTGTCATCCATACAATTGTTACCTGGTGGACAGAGCTTAAGAGGCAGACCGTGCCCATAAAATCTTACCGCCTAGACAGACAAAAGGAAGGCAGGAAGCAGCCACTAGATGGAGCACTGAGGGGCAGAGAAGATCTTCAAAGGGACAAATGCCAGACTCGAATCAGAAGCCTCAGCTCTATTTGTACCTTTGACAGTCTACACCAGAAAGACTAAAGTGCCATGACCAAAGTTATAGAGGCGGCCTGTCGTAGAGTCAGGTCAAGGTTCAGAAGCCATGCTGGGTTAAGAGTCAGGAGCAACATACATTGGAGATGAGAAGTTGAGCCAAAATAACTCAGGAAGTCATGCCAAGTCAATAGCAGAGCTCAGCCAGGGACAAAGGCAAGCCACAAGGGCAGGAACCAGGTAGGACCAAAGTGGGAAGGGGGCAGAAGACTGGAGCAAAAACGCAGCAGGCACTGGGGTCCAAGTACAATGGTCTAGCCTGGTAGGCGTTGCATTGTTCAGACACTTCCTGCTTCTTGTCAGGGCTTTAAGTAGCTGGGAATAGCCAATCAGGAGAGGAGGTTGGACAGCCAATCAGAAAGACTATTGTTGTGAGGACACTGTAGGTACAAAGACTGCAGGCCTGGGTTGTCAGCCACTCCCCAGGTGGCAGCGCAGTCAAGGCCCAGGATCTTGAGAGGTTTGGATTTGAGATTGGCAGGGTCTCCCATGAAGTGAAATAATGGGAATTAGCTGTATGCCAGCATGTCGCATGCTGAAGCACCGCATTGGGAGGTTCGCCCATGTTATATCCCTCTTTTGGCAGAACTACCAGCTACTCGCAATCACAAGAACCAAAATGCACCCCACAAAATGCAAGCCCCAATTCCCTAACCTGTTAAAATAATTGCCATCTACAAAACAGAGGCCAGTCCGTTTGCATAATGCCACACAGAGCATGTTCAGTGGGGCCACCTAGTGCCTGCTCTCAACAATGGAAAAACCCAGCGACGCTGGTGAATAATCCCTTCTCTGTTCCCTAAATCAGCCTTTGGATTTCATCCCTTTCTTGAGACTGTCTCGCCTCCGCAAGCACTCTGGCGGGGCTTTCAAGCCAGCTTCAGGAGGTGGAAGCCTCAACAAGGTCACTTTTATGTTGTTTGCTGGAGCAGTCTGGAACTGGCCAGGAATCAGCTCAAAATGTTCCATTCCTGATGCTTCCTCCTCACCCCCTCCCCGATCTCTCTCTCTCTCTCACACACACACACTTTGCAAAGGCAAGAGATCTGTGGCTCCAGACTCCTCTGTCTTCTTGCAGGAGACAACTGGGGCTTCCTCGGGGTTTTCAAATTTACCTCATTACCACTAGGCTCTGTAAGCAGTTCACCTGATAAGTCCGGGCCCCAGATCCTCGTACATACACAGCTCAGTAGTCCTAAGGCTCCATGATTCTCTACAATAAAGTCCCAGCCATCATGCCCTTCCCTTGCTTCTCCACTGGAGGGTATAGTGTCACCATAGCCATCTCCAATCTCGTGTGGACCACTTTAACGCACACCTATTCAGGTGGGGACTTTGAGTCCCCTATTGCTGCCTGTGGTGTCCCGGAGTAGAGAAGAAACAAGTATTGAATATCTTATTCGCAATTATTATTCTCCCAATCAGACTGGCGGCTCAATGTCTGAGTTGGAGCGGTGCTCCAGTATGGTTCAGTTTGGATCTGGTTCAGTGTCATTTGGGTGGGTGAGGGTTTGGTTCAGATGTTGGTCTAGTTTCTGACAATCCGCTCAAGGTTGTGGGGTTCGGTTCGGGGGTTGGGGTTCACAGTTCCTGCTTGGTCTGGTTTATAAGGCGTTCAGTTCTGGTTTGGTTTGTTAGGGGTTCATCTGGAAACGCCTTCATGGTTTTCGGACAAATATGAGCTAAGGAACAAACAACCGAATCAACCTGGACGAAAAGGCTTAACTCAACTGAACCCATCCAGACCAAACAACAGAATTCAACGGAACCAAATGTCAGGGGTAGCGGGTCTGATTCTGGAACGTACAGGTGGGTTCTGGGTCAACATTCCGAGATGTGGTCAGGCTGCCTTGTGGTTGGGTTTGGGGCCAGGGTCAAGAGTCAGGAGGTCCATCTGTAGGTCGGGCAGAGTCCAGGGGTGGAAGGCATGTGGACTGGTAAGGCGAGAGGGCTAGAGAGCAAAGCAGGTTGGAGAAGCAGGCTGATCTGGCTAGCAGTTTGTTGGCAAATTGCTCCGACAATTCGGTGTGGCAGGAAAAGGAATAGAGTAGAGGAACCAATGGGCAGCTTCCTCTGTTCACATGACTTCCTCCAGCTGTGGTAAGGCTCCAGCTGTGGTGGGATGCACCTCCTGGGGCGAAGTTCCTTGATCTGGCCACAGGTTGTGGTGGCACTAGTGGTAAGGCGGTGGGCCTGAGTTCCCGGCTCTGAGACCCCTGGTGCCTTACACCAAACCAAACAACGACCGATCCAGACCACGTGGATGACCAAACTGGACTGAACAGCTGGCCAAACCAAACTGAATGATTCATGAACCAAACAATATCCACCTGTGGAGTAGGCCACATACCCGATCCACCAGATTCGGATCGGAGCACCTAGCTCCTATAGCTAGTACATTCATGTCGGATATTCCTTTCTCCCCGACCACATGAACCACCACCTTTTAGAGGAATGGCCCTTGCTTCTCCCTATTCCTCTTTCATTGATGCTCTGTCCCCATGCCACATGCAAGCAGAAACAGTCTTTTCTTGTCTCTACATCTGCCTTTCAGACACTGCACAGAACACTGCATCTACTACAGCACCTTGGCCATGGCTTCATCGTTCTGTTCTGTCCAACAGGAGTCTTGGATGGACCCTGTCTCCACCATATTGGAGTTCCAGGGTTAGATCAAGAGCTGTGGGAATGTCCTGGCTCTCTCCTGTTGCTGAACAAAAGAAGCTGATCGAATAGCCTCTCGGTCTTTCTTATATTGACATGACGCCACCTCTGTCTCAGGTTCTCCTTCATCTAAAGGGTCCCAGACTAGGACTAGCTCAGCTAGCGGTTTTCTGCAGGACAGTTGAGCAGCTGGCAAGACTTCCCATCTCTCCCTGGTAAAGACAGACACTGCCTACCCTCAGAGGCTTTAGCACCCACAATAGGGGAGTCAGTGTCCACACACACAGTACCTGGCTGGCTGACACTATTCCAAGTGCTCACAGATTTACGCAACCCTTAGGAAAACAACAATGTTGACTGAAATAAGGACATTGGGTGCTTTTCCATGGATCGCACCCACCCCTTCTGCTCTACCTCACACCCAGGCGGGCTGCCTGTTTAAAGGCAGCCTGCCAGATGTGCAGGTGGAGCTGAGGCAGAGCTCCAGCCCTGCTAGCAGTGCTCCGGGACATCCTGGAGTACTGCCAGTGGTGCAAGCCGTCCAAACTTGGGGTACCGGACGGAGGCGGAGCAGCGGTCCATCTACGTGTCTGTCGACAGCAGTCCTCTACGGCGGCGGCTGCAGCTCCGCTCCTGGCTAGGGGTTGCCCCGGGCAACGCCATAGCGCTGTGGGCAGCATCCTAGAGCAGCGGCCAATCTGCCTGCTGCTCTATGGTATGGGGGAGCGGGGCGCCACATGGACGGACTGTGGGCTGCGGCAGCACCTGGTCCATTTAAAATGGAGCCGGGCGCTGTTGCAAGCGGACAGACGTGTGGGCGCGCCTCCGGATGTGCTCTGGGGTTGTACACCCCCGCGTCGTACTGAACACACCCATTCTTTGAGCAACAGTGAAAGGCACTTGAAACAGCTTGAGCCCAAGTTAAAAAACTAACCAATAATCCCATGGAAACTAACAGCACACGAAGGCTAGGCGTGTGCACTTAGTTAACAGACCGGAAAGGTGGTTTTTCTCCTAAGCCTCATCCCAAGAATGGTTTCCATTGTAGGAGACCAGTCTTGCATGTTCTCAGCCCATACTTCTGACTTGTTACCTGCCTGAGGAAAGGCCGTGCGGCCCAAAAGCTTGCATACCCTGGGCCCAATAAAAAAAAGAGATCACCTGAACCACTTTGTCTCCACCAGTTAATGGTCCAGGCAGGTCTTGAGGCAAGGCGAAAGCACGGTTTTCTTAGCTACTCCACTTCTGCACTAATAGGCAGAGGGAGTGCACTGGAAACTGATCCTCCCCCTCACACAAGGAGGGTCAGTGCGGTCAGCCATGGAGGATGGGGGGCTATTCCCCCCGCAAAAGTAGGGAAAGCATGCAGGATAGAGGGACGTGGAGAGAGGGAGGAAGGGGAGAAAGAGGTCTGAGAAGCAGCCACACTTCATCACCTTCACCACCACCTACGGCAGGACCGGGAAGCCTTTTCCCTCCTAAGGGCCACTCTGAAAATTAGGACAAGTTCCATGGGCCAAACAGATGTTGGGGGTGGGGGGTGCTTAAGGGCTGCACTCAGGAAGAGGAGGGTCTAGATCATGGATCTATCCTCTATTATTGTGTGCATGCCCTCATCTCTGCTCCCTTACCCTGAGCTCACTCTTGCAGTGTTTGAGGGTAGGAACCGGGACCCAGGGTCCAGATCTGGGAGCTGGACTCCGGAACCAGATAAAAACTCCCTGCTGTGGGTCACATTTGGCCCCTGGGCCTGAGGTTCCCCACCCCTGACCTAGGGCCCCGCACAGTCTAAGCTGATCCTGGGCCCAGGTAACTACTAATTAGTTCCTTGCTCCCCAAGCCTGCCATGATTGTACAATTAACATGCCTGGAAATGCAGCAGCACAGAGGCTGGTGACCTGCAAGATTCACAGCCCTACAACAAAGAGATGGTCCCTGCCACAGGAAGCTTGCATCCAAAGGAAGCAGATGACAGGCTTTGGGTTTTCTATAGACATAACAGAGCACCTCGCGAACTCCCACCACCTTTTGTAGTGGGGGGCTGGGATCAAGGAAGCACCCCAAAGAGCAGACCCACATGTGGTTCTCTCTGGACAGCTGCCTCTTTGTTGCATAGGGGGAAACAGCGCTTCAGGGATCACTTCCCCAGCACAGCAACGGAGGCAGGCGGGAGCATCTTTACTCCGTGCCAAGGGGTTAATCTCACACTGAGCTCCCAAAGTCGGAGTCGCTTCCAAGTCAGAGTCTGGCTGCTGCCTGCGGTTAGTGGGAAGGGATTCAGTGTTTTAATAACATCATAAATAGGGCTGTGTTCAGCTTGCTGCAGACTCACTCTCCTTTCTCTCTCCTCCTCCTGCTACCTCTCATCCCCTCACACCGATCTCAACTCTGGCCATGAACCGGTCAGGCTTCTTAGTGAGACTTCTCATCCTGTTGGTGTGTCTCCTCCCTGTCCTCCAGGCATGTCCCCAGAGCTGCCACTGTCACGGAGGAGACCTCCAGCATGTCATCTGCGACAACGTCGGGCTGAGGAAGATCCCCAAGGTGTCTGAGCAGACCAAGCTTCTCAACCTGCAGAGGAACAACTTCCCTGTCCTGCCGGCCAACGTTTTCAAGGAGATGAAAGGGCTGGTGTCCCTGCACCTTCAACATTCCCACATCAAGGAGATTTCCAGCGGGGCTTTCCGGGGGCTGAAGCAACTGGTCTACCTGTACCTCTCCAATAACGAAATCAGCGTAATCAAGATGGGAGCCTTCGAAGACCTGACGGAGCTCACCTACCTGTATATGGACCACAATAAGATCTCGGACCTGCCCAAGGGGCTCCTGTCTCCGTTGGTGAACCTCTTCATCCTGCAACTGGGCAACAACAAGCTCCGAGAGCTGCGGTCAGGGGCCTTCAGCGGTACTAAGGACTTACGCTGGCTCTACCTCTCCAACAACTCCCTCTCTTCCATCCAGGCTGGGGGCCTGGACGATGTGGAGAACCTCGCCATCTTCCACTTGGATAAGAACCAGCTGAGCAGCTACCCGGTGGCTGCCATGAGCAAGCTGAGAGTGGTGGAGGATCTGAAGCTCTCGCACAACCCCATGAAGGTCATTCCAGACTTGGCCTTCCAGTCCTTTGGGCGCTACATGGAGACACTCAGCCTGGACAACATGGGGCTGGAAAAGGTAAGTTCCTCTCCTCTTTCTTCTCTTCAAAGAAGGAACATAGGGCAATGGTGGGGGGAACGGCTCACAACTAGTCTTTACGTGGTCCCTTTCCAGTTCCTGGATCAGGCCCCTGGTTCCAGTTCCTACTCCCTACTCCAAGCACTGACAAACTGAGCTCAGGGTATCGGAGCAGAGGTGAGGGCATGCACACAAAGATAAGGGGTCAGATCCATGGCCTGGACCCTCCTCTTCCTGAGTGCACCCTTTAAGCACCCCTGCACCCAACGTCTGTGTGGCCCTTGGAGCTTGCGCTAATTTTCAAAGTGGCCTCAGGGAGGGACTGTGTCTGAAGGCTGGCACATGAGTACCCACAGCCTCCCGACCTCACTCAGCCGACCCAGAGGCAGCTCCCACTTTGCACGGCACGGCAGAAGCATGCTGCTCTCGACAGCATCCCTCATTGAGCAGGGTTGTGGCACTGAAGGAGCAGGAGCAGCGGTAGTCTGGGAGCGCCTGGTACAGTCATTCCAGGCGTCGGGGAAGCAGCAGCCCAAGGAGAAATGGAAAAATGCTGATGCTGCCAACCACGGCGGTGGTTACGGTGCAGCACGCCCACAGGCCCGTTGCACTAGACAAGTGTCCAGTAAGGGAACCAGCCCTGCTTTCTTCCAGCTCCTTCGAGAGAGGGGAGGGTAAAGCTCAGAAAATTAAGTGTCAACTAGCCAATAACATGCAGCTCCACTCTGGAAAATCCAATTTATCTATTAGGAAGCCTGTACCCTCAAAACTCATCTTGTGAGCTTCTTCAGCCTCTGCTTTCCTGACTTCAGGAATCAGGCTCTGCCTAGGGTCATTCAGGGTGACAATCCACCCCACCCCTAAAGATAAGGAAACTCCCCAACTTCCCTTAATCCCCAGGTTCTCAAACTGAAGGGTGGGCCCCACTAGGAGGGGGGTGGGAAGTGTTTGGGGAGGGGGCAAGGAAGACCCCAGCTGGCAAACACCTAGCCCCACACTCTCACTGAACTAGAGGGAATCTCTAAAATAATGGGGTGGCAAAGGTGGGGGAGAGTCAAAGAACAAGGGAGAGAGAGATGAGAAACACTAGGGGGCGGGAAGGGAGAGGGGGAAAGAGGGAGAAAGGGGGGGGGGACCTCAACTATGACAGACAAATGGAAGGGGCAGTATGGTTCAAAAAGTATGAGAACTACTATCTTAAACTCCCCAGCTAACTTGTTAAGCAATCACCCAGGGTGTGTGTGTGTGGGGATGGAGGGGGGGGGGGGATGGACAACTCATACTCCTATCCTGGGGGGCAACATTTGTGATGGGGTTAAGTCAGACATGTTAATCATCTTCCTAGGTAAAAGCGGACTCTGAATACCCTCTCTGCTTATACCCTCGGGTTAGGCAAGCAAGGTTTGAATAGGACGACGTGACCTTAGCTGGATAAAAATTAGGGCTTTTTATTCCTAGTCAGTCCAGTCTCGTTGGAAACCTGGGGCATGTGTGCTTGAAACTTGTCCATGAGATGAATGTGTCCCTGCCTCTCCCTATCTGCCCCTCTCCTTGTCCATTCTAGATTGTAACCCCCCGGGGGCAGAGACCTGTCTCTAACTAGGACTGTTCAGCCAGACCGGGGACACTGCTGACGCTGCAGATATAATAAAAGAGCCTGACAACACTATACTCTGCTTGTCTCCTTGGTGCCGGAACTGAGAGGGGAGAACGTCACAATCCGACATTGAGATAATACAAAATGGGAGAGCCTCCTCCCCTCGGGTCTTTGTGTTCCCCTGCAAAACCAATTTCTTCTGAGCAGTCCAAAGGGAAGCAGGTTTGACGCTAGACTCTATGACAGAAGGGAGGGAGGGGTAAAAAGACGGAGAGGAACTATTTGTGTATCGCGGGACACTCCGGCCGCCATCACACTCGCTGTCTCCCTGAAACCAGGACTGCGCTTAACGAATTTGAAGACGTACTAAATGCGACATGGGGGTGCCTCTCGGGGCTTGCTGCCCCCTGCGCCACTTCAAGAGCTGCACGGGCAACTAATCAGGACCTTCCATTGGCTTTGATACAGGAAGCTGCAGCCAGCTGGTTCTGCACTAGAGTCCGCCCTGTGCAGTTTAGGGGCAGCCTTGTTCACATGCCTGTAGGCTCCATTTAAAATGATTTCTTAATTGCTTCTCAGCAAACCCTCCACCCGTGGCTATGGGCAGGGCTGGCCCTACGGAGGGCGGGGCCTGCATGGGAGAGTAGGGTCGAGGCGCCAACGCAGGCCCTGCTGCAACATATATTTTTCACAAGTGTCCTGGAAAAATGTACCTATCTGGTAACCCTATGGGGGGGAAGAGTCAGAGTGGGGCCCCGTCCACGCGACTCTGCTGGCATGCACCGCAGCGGCACAGCACTTCCTGGCTGTCTCCTCCCGGAAGTGCCGCCTCCCTCCTCTTGGAAGCAAGACCCTTCCTCAGCAGCAGGGGGCAGTGCCACTCACTTGGTATCAAGACCTGCCATGGTGCGCCTATAGCTGTTGCCAGCAGGAAGGGGGGGGGACGGGACGACACTTCTCAAGGGGGCAGAGGGGGAGGTTATACAGAACCCTGCTCTGCCCCGAAACTTTTCCAGCCCCGTCAGACCCAACCATAGGTCTGATGGGGAATGCAATTCTGCTGCTCCAAAATAAAACAGTCTCAAAGAGAAACTCCAGATGTGGGACGAGGACAGGGCAAGAGAGAAGCAAACAGCTGCTCCAAGCCCAGATCTGCAGGGCACAGCAGGTGGCCGGAGCTCGGCCGCCCTGCTTCCAGAGCTCCAACGTGGATACCTGCTGTTGTTGATTAGATGTCCGGGAGATGCCTCCAGAGGGGTGATGAATAGCGGCAGTTACTCACCAGCGCAACGCAGACAGGTAGACCGAGCACACGCACGGACCTTCACCTCCCTCCACCCAACCTTGCGCTTTATAAAGAAAGGTTTGTTTATTGATGATCTCTCCAGAGGATCTCTCGCCGCGTTCGACAAAGAAGTCCTGTTCCTATCCAGAGGGGAGGTGTGGCTATGCAGGTAACGTAGTAAAATACTCTTCTTCTTCTCCTGGAAGGGGTCATGGACCCATCGGTAGAGGCGTCGTGCTTGAGGAGCTATTGCCAAACATGGCTGGCGGCAGCAATGCCACACTGGGTACAAGCAGTGGATTGTGTCCAGGTCAGAAAGCAGAACAGAATGCTCTGACGGGATGAAGCAGGATGGAACTCAGCCCAGGGGATGAAGTAAACCAGGCCGGGGCATGATGGGATGCCCATATGGAGAAGGGCGCATCACAAGCTCATCTAGGACGGAGTTCATTCGGTGGAGTGGGATAGCGCCTCACAGCAAAACAATACTGTCACAGGGTGGAGGAAGCACCGACTAGATAGGTGCTGGCGCTATGAGGAAAGCAAGATCATGCCTTGAGTTGGTGCTACAGAGAGGGCAGGCTCCAACCCAGGCGGAGGACAGCACCTAACTTGGCTCAGCTGTGCCAGCCACTGGAGGCTAATCGGCTGAGCGGAGCCAGCTAGGCTGCGCAGGCCCATGGAGCCGCGTAAGTCTGAGCTGGAAACACACACAGGAGAGATCACATCATCAGGGAGAGTCAGGAGCCAGGAGGGGGCTCTGGCTCACACGGGCTGAGCCAGTCCGCAGCCAGGAGCTGCCCCTCCTGGGAACAATCTGTCTGTAGGAGCCTGGCCAGGGGAACCTGCAAGAGAGGTACGCATGGGACTGAAAATGCGAAACCCGGCTACAGGAGGGATTGTGCCTGACCAGGGAGGGAGGACACTCTGAGAACATATTTGTATGAACGGTGGATATAGCTGGTGTTGGCAGGAGGACACTGTAACTAAAGGACTCTTGGGGAAAGATCCCATGTGGGTCTGGGCCAGTGGGGTGTGGATTCGGAAAAAAACTCACCTCCTTGGGGCTCCCGCCCTGTTACAAATACCACATGATGCAGAGGGATGCTACAAACACGAGCACCTTAGAACACCACAAATCCACCCGTTAGGGCTAGTGCAGATGAGCTGCCTTCAAAAGGCCAGACAACACACTACCGCCGCAGAATCAACAGACGGTGTTGGCGTAGGGAGGCCATCCAGGCTAGGCAAATAGAGTTTATTTATTTACATAACTTATATCCTGCCCCTCCCGCCGAAGCAGCTTGGAGCGGCTCACAATCATCAAATAAATTAAGTCTAAATAAAAAATACAACAAGTCAAGAATACAAACATAAAACAGTCCATATGGGGGGGATGTAAAAACAAAACAAAAGCAAATGCAGAAACCCCACCTACCCTAACCCCACTCTCTACCCATCTCCCTCACCAAGAGCCTGGCGGAACCGCCAGGTCTTACACATCTGTCGAAAGGGGGAGAGGTCTGGGGCCACTGGGCTGATTATCCACGATCAGAAGGCAACGTAAGGGCCCTACGCTGATATCTGGCAACTTTTTCATTCTTGAAACGACTGAAGTTGTTTCCAAAAGGATTCGTGGAAGCCAATCTCATTTGCCAGAGAAATGATCTGCCCGTACGGAAATGATCTGGATGGAAAAACTCCACTCCGCAAGCAGGGAAGCCATGCCGTTCCTTTTAAACATCAACTCAGATTTTATATGGACACGTCATGTATAATTAAAAAAAAAGGATAGAGCTGAAATGGGATGCTAGACAGGGAGAAATTAAGAGAGCCAAGCTTTGGTTCACAGATGTTTGAACGCTCCTTGGAAAGAAACGGTCAAAGAAGGATTGAAGAGAACTAGAAAACTGAGAAGGAATAAGATCATGCAGCTCTCGGCCGGGGCGTGTCACTTTCAAAGGCCAGCCGGGTGCTTCCCCCAGCACCTATCAGCTGACAGGCACCGTGGTGGGGAAGCAGCCTTTGAAAGTGACAAGCACCAGCCAAAAGCTCTGCTGAGCTGGGCTCCCAGTCAATGCTTGTCAGCGGCAAAGGTCAACCTGGCCCGTGCGTCCCTCCTACACCACCTATCAGCTGTGACAGTGTGTGCGTGCGTGGGGGGGGAGCGGCCTTTGAAACGGACAACCACCGGACTGGAGAGCTTGGGAGGAGATGATCTCTTTTCTGGGATCTAAAACTTTATTTTCATACTCATCTGATTTCGCAGACCCCTTAAACATTGTCTGTGAACGCCCAGGGGTCTGTGGACCACAGGTTGAAAACCACTGCAAGAGGGTTGTGGACCTGAAGGATTTCCATTAGGCTTTTGCACCCTGCCTTTCGTGATTGAAAACAACGGGAGATGCGTTAAATGACACTTTTCACCACGCACCCACGTTCAAAGCCTCATGTGAACTTTCCCTAACGGGGGTTTGTTTCTTGTTAGTTTCCCCCAGTGCAGTAACGTGGGCAAGTACCCTTAGTTCTTCAGATCCAAGTCCACTAGGGTACACTGGCTCTCAAGGATGGATAATGTAATTTATGGAGGATAATGCCACCTATTGAACACCACCACTGAATGTACCCAAACCTCCATGCACTTGGCAAGATGCTGATACCATTATAGAAGACCCAACATTCCAGACTCTGACAATGACATTCAAGGAGAACATCACATACTGGTAAATCTAAAGGAGTAGGGTGATCCTCCACCATTTACAGATTACAACCTTAATCTGTAAATGGCAGCGATTCAGAGTGATTCATGGGGGTTAACTGCAAGGTGAACATTCATGGCAAGCTATGTAACTGAAAATTACACCTTGCTGAAAATTTACACCCGCGAGCTTGGGATTGAAAGGGTTTTTCCTGCGTGACTAGCGCTGGCATGGAAAGTGAACGTTGCAGACTGACCACTTAAAGCGAGATCAAGAGAATCCACAGCTCTAAGTGAGTCTGCAGGCAGATCACAACAAACCCTGCTCCAAAATGTGGAACCACTAGTCTTGCCTCAGCAGCAGCAGCTTATTGCGGAATAGAGCTGACAAGTCTGACACCCACGGTTAGTACCCAAATTTCCGGGTACTGTTCTAGGTACTTGAATCCTACTACTAATCATTTCTCTAGCGCTACTGGGCGTACACAGCACTTTACAGTCACAGACTTCTTTAGAGATAGGTCCCTGCCCAGTGGGTTTACAATCGAAGGGTAATTTCAGACGTGCCGGGCCCAGAGGCCCGCCACGCTGAATTACGCACTGGGATCAGTTTCGGATCCCAGTCAGGATTCAGGCCAACTGTGCCGGTCTGATTCTCACCGGGGATCGGGGAGGGGCTGCGTGGTGCGATGCCGCACAGCCCCCCCCCCCCC
>QEPC01011341.1:12423024-12434515 GCA_003113815.1 Sphenodon punctatus | reverse complement strand
CAGACATGACGCTAACCACCCTTGGTGGTCATTTATGCATGTTTCAGGGCTGCATAGGGCACCAATACAGCCCTGCAACATGCATAAATAACCACCAAGGGTGGTTAAAGGGTGGTTAGCGTCATGTCTGTTTTCACCCAACTTTGGCATCATAAACCCTTAAAGGGGCACAAACAGACCTCCCTGCTAAGGGGCATGATACATACATTTTAATACTAGCCCCTATAGACTGGGTAGCGTTACATTTTAAGGTGTTAAGATGGAAAGTCCACAATGAAAATTGCGAGAAATGAATGCCGAGATACTTATAAGATGTTACCTGCTCAAAACTATAGGAGCCCCATCACCCAAGAAAACGGATTACGTTGTTTTCCCCATATCATAATTTTTGTTTTCTCAAAATTTACTTTCAATTTATTCAGATGACAGAAACCCACCAACTTGATCATCTTTGGAGAATTTATTTTATGCTATATTTATATTATATTTTATTGTGTACATGACTGTATTTTATATTTTATTTATTTATTTTACTAAATTTATACTCCGCTCTTCCCGCCACAGGCAGCCCAGAGCGGCTAAAAACAATAAAATATATAAATATAATATAAAACAATTTAAAAACACTTTAAAACATAATAATCATAACAGGGGGAAAAAACCCACTCCACCCACCCCCATCCCCACCCACCCTTATCCTTCTCCCTCGCCAAATGCCTGACGGAACAGCCAGGTCTTACAGTTCCTACGGAATTTAACATGGTAAATTGTTCGCTGCCCCGAGCTGCTGTTAGCAGGAGGGTGCGGGGTAGAAAAACTGTTAAATCAATAAATAGTCCCATTTTACAGATGGGGAACTGAGGCTGAGAGGTTGTGACTTGCACAAGGCCACCCAGAAAGTTCATGGTTAGTGTATGATTGAACCCTGACGTACCAGCTCTAAATCCAGCACGTTATCCACTAAACCACCCCAGCTCGCAATACCCAACCACATACAGCTCGGGTACCTGAATACCTAAAAATGCCAAGTATCCCTACATTTTCATTTCTGGGCACTGTTCAGGAACCTGAATACGCAAAAAAATAATGGTTATTTTTGTTTTCCAATCAGAACTGGGACAGAAACGTGGGGGGGAAAATCAGCACCGGAAGTCAAAAAATCAGTACCAAAAGTCAGAAAATCAGACAAAAATGGTATTTTGGTTGATCGGGTACCTGATCAGGTTCTATTTGGATACCATCTAGCACCCAAAATTACCAGGACAAATCAAATACCACAATTTCAACAGGTATACCCGTCTCTGCGGGTACCCATGTCAGCTTTATGTCAAATGTGTCGGACACCCTGGACATAGGATAAAAGAGCGGCACCATGTAAGCCCAGCTGTAATGAACCTTAGAGACACCTTCCCCTTAGCAACAGGAGAGCCGGGGGCTCCAGCCTCTCTCTTCTTGCACAAAGTTGAGGGACTGGGCTAGCATCCAGCAACCAGGTTACATACACAGGTAAGGAAGTCATTCCCCTACTTCTAGCTCTTTCCAATAAATAGCATCTCATGGAAACGTAGGAGGGACAAGAACAAAGCAAGCCACTGGCCCGTAAAGCATGGCATCCTGCCTCTAACTACAATAGCCGACCTGTCCGACTAGTCATATTCCACCTCCCAACAAGATACCTAGGTGCCACAGAGAATAATAAAGTGTTTACATCTATCTTGCCCACTGCTTTGATCGTATTTAACGCTCTGCCGCCCCCCTCTCCATCTTCGCATCCTGCACAAATTCCTTGTTCTCATTTTAAAGGCTTTGGATTGCCTTGCTCCTCCCTATTCTTCTGCCTTCACTTCCCACTTTGTTCCCAGCTAGGAGCTTTGCTCATCCTCTGCACACACACACACACACCCAATTCCGGAGTCTTCCTGCTTCTTAAATTGTCTTTCCCCTGTCTCCCATACTGCTCCCTATGGTGTAGAGCTCCCTCCCTGAACACATCTGCTCCCTCCAAATCCCTCCTAAAAACCTACCTCTTCTATTAGCTCCTCATCCTCCAGAATCCCTTTGGGGTAGGGACCTGTTTATAACTGATTGTACAGTGCCAGGTACACTGCTGGCGCTATATAAATAAATAACTTAATCAATAAATAAAAATAGCTCGATTAGGCGTCTCCTTACATTGTCTTATCCTTCAGGATTCCCCTCATCTTCTTCTAACTAAGTGAAGCATGTGCTCCTGCAACTTCTCAACTTCACAAATGTATCCTTCTCTCTCTCTATGGGCCCCTTTCCCTTGCTCATCCTAGGCTGTAAGCCCCTTGGGACAGGAACATGTCTCTAATCACAACCGAGCAACACCAGGCACATTGCTGGTGCTATATAAATATACAAATAAACAAGCATTATACACGGCACCTTTTGGTTTTGAGACCAAAGGAGCTCTACAGCAAATGCACTCGTTTATAAAACTTCTTCCTGTACCAGGAACCTCTAAGAGAAAGCACGGAAGCTGTTGAATAGTGTACGATGTTACACAACAATTGGGGGGGGGGGGGAGGGGGAATGAGGTAAAGAACATGAGACCTGATTGAAACTGCAGGGGACAGTTAGTCAGAATGTTTAGCAACCCAATTATGGAGAGGGTGGTTGGTCCCAAATAAAAGGGATGGGGAGATGAAGGAGTAGGGATGATATCTTTTACTGAACCAATTTCTCATAGTGAAAATAGGAATGCTCGCATACTCTCGCCAACAGAAGTTGGCCCAATAAAAGACAGCATCTCAACTCAACTTTGTCTCCAAGAACCCAAACAGGAGGTCGGCCTTGACACTGGGGTTAACACTCCTGTTCCACAAAATGCCACTGGCTCGTGACTTACCATGCGTGGTTAGAGCCCTTGGTTTCACATCTTGTGTGAAAGACCGTGCTGCCAGCAGAACCTGCAGGGAATCTGGAGCACCTACATATTCTTGGGAGGTCTCTCATCCAACCATGAATCGAGCCCAATGTTGTTTAGCTTGCAAGATCTCATAGAGCAACAGTCTGAAGTGCTAAGAATGGTACCGTTCTCAACTCCAGCCTTTCAGCTAAAAACAGGAGCCTGGGCCCAGGCTGAGTCATGTCTGAAGAGTGAGTTAGTGGCATGCGAACACCACTGATGAGTATTTGACTTGGAGAACTTTCTGATGAACCTAGCTAAGGTCTTCCCTACACTTCTGTAGAGGAGGTGGAGAGACAGGCTTGTTATTGCCAAGAGGAGGCAGACATGTGGCCATTGGCTTTGTATATAATTAATGGCTTCCAAGGAAGCTTGTGCCGATGGCTTCGTGTTCCTAGTAATTCTTCCAAACTAAGTAATTACCGACAAGGAGGACTGGAGGGTGGGGGGAGCGGGAGGAGGAAAAGTTGGAAGGAAGCATTCGAGGGTCAGCTTTCTCTCTTCAGCAAAGGGGGTCCTGGGTTTTAAAGCCTACCTGCCAGCTGTGAATGCAGAGATTTCGCAGCATCCCTGGCAAAGGGACGAGAAGACGGAGGGGATAGAAACCTGCCCTGTTGCTTCTGCGGCACTCCGATGCCAAGTGTAACTTTCCACTCAGAGTCTGCTGGGCACTGCCAAAGTCTACAGGGCCTTCAGACTCCACAAACACGGCGCTCCATCAACAGCTCCAGGACAGAGACCGTGAGAGGCACGAAGAGGAATTCCAGCATTTGAAAGGTTGACACTTGGGGGTGTCTAGAAATAAACAGGGCTGGGCAGAGCTCAGCTTCTATTTGGATTCTCGGGCGAGTAGAGTTTTTAAAAAAAGAACAAACAGGGAGGAATCCAGGGTACCTTTACTCACGGAGGAAAACGCTCTCAGTCCCTCTTCTGCTCGCTGTGAATCTAAACCACGAATTGGGAACCTTTTACTTCCCATGGGCCACTTTGAAAATGACTACAAGCTCCGAACAAGCTGGATAGGGGATGGAGGTGTTTATGGGGTGTGCTCGGGATGGGGGAAAGAAAGGGAAGGTCCAGATCATGGATTCATCCCCTAGCACACTGAGTCCATGGCATGCCCTCAGCTTGGCTTTCTTTCCTTGAGCTCACTCCTTCAATGCTTTCTGGTAGGGACTGGAACTATGGACCTGATCTAAGAATTAGAAAATAAAAAATAGCCATATAGGGCAGATTTGGCCCCAAAAGCCAGAGGTTCTCCATCACTGATCTAGGGGCAGGTTCGAAACCGCCATTCCGATGTCATGGAAAGGAGGAAAGCTTGAAATCGGAATGGCCGTTCAGCGTTTCGACTGGAATTCCGATTGAAATCATTTTATTTTTTTAAAATTGGAACTCCGACGGAATGTTCTGGGCCAGCGCAAATTGCCAACGTTCATCGTGATTGTCCCAAACGGAATTCCGACCTTAATTCCAGTCGGAACGATTGAGCTGCCCCAGTTCCGTTGAAACCGGAAGGGAGGCGGAACGTTGGCTTCAGCCTTGCCCTGCTCTAAACTACAGTCTTTGTTGAAGAGAAGATTCTCCTTCTGCCCTTGTCCTTTTTCTCAGGACTCTTTCGAGAAGTGCAACCCGCCGCCCCCCTCCCCAAGCAGAAAATTCACATGCTGTTCGTTAGTGGATGTGCCAATCCCATTCACACAGAGCCTGCTGTAAGAAACGGTGATCTATAAATAGGGTGGCCATATCTCTCCTTTAAAAGAGGATGCTTATGGAAGATACATGTTGCAGGGCTGCATTGGTTCCAGTGCAGCCCTGCACCATGTATTTTTCATAAGCGTCCTCTTTTAAAGGGGAGGTATGGCCACCCTATCTATAAACCAAATTTCTCCAGAGAAACCCCATTGAAACCACCTTAATTTAGAGTTAGTGATTTGTGAATCATGAGGATGCATGTCAGTGTCTCGGCAACCCTAGGAGGATCGGGAACACAGAATGCCCCCCACAACCCACCCCAACCTCGTCCCCCAGAGGCAGCACGATGATCACCACTTATGCTTCAGTTTTCAGATAAAGCATTCACGGGCGTCACGACGCTGAAGAAGATCTACATCGAGAACAACAAACTGAACCAGCTTCCTGGGACTTTCCCCTTCAGCAACCTGGAGACGCTCACCCTGTCCAACAACCCCTGGCACTGCTCCTGCCAGCTCCTGCCCCTGCGCAAGTAAGAGAATGCCCCGCCCCTTCTCCGTCCCACCTAGAGGAGGGGCTAGTCCCCGGTGGCTCCCACTGACCAGATCCCCTGAAGTCCTCCCAGGAGCAGGTCTAGAACCAGAGCTGGGATAAGTGTTTGCAGGGCACGACCCTTTTCAAATGGCTTATTCATCTCGGGATGCAGAAGTTGGCCCCCAACTGGGAGCAGGGGAAGGAAGCCGCTGGCCAGCAGCTTTAAAAAAAAAAAAAAAAAAGCTCAGCACAGTGGTGTACGAAGCTCATGGTGGGACAAGGCTCATTTCTCAATTGTGGGACCCCTTAGGGCAAGGGGGTAGGGTTCCCCTAGGGGGCAGCCCTCCCTAGGCTCCCGGGCTGCCTCGGCCGCACCTCACAGTTTGTGGTGCTGCCCTGGCTTCCAGTGAGACCGTCTGGAGTGGCAATAACGCCCCACCCCCACCAGAACGGACGTTTTAAGGGTCAGCAAGGCCAGCATTCCACGCTGAAAACTTCCTTCTTGGCAGGGCCCTTTGCAAGCAGCGTGAGCCCTGCTAGAAAATTTTCAGAATGGGTGGGGGCAGCGTGTTGGCCCCGCTCCCTCCCCCGCCCACCCTGAAAGTTTCCTCAGGGCACTGGGTCTCGAGTCCAGGCTCAGGACACAGGCTCAACTGAGCCCTCTTGCCCCCTGGCTCAGCATAAAGCTCAGAAAGGGGGCCGCCAGGGAAAGGCTGGGAGCTTGCCTTGAACCAACCCTGAGTCTGACTAGTCCTGAGACCTGGGCTTGGGACGTAACCAGGGTAGAAGCCCAAGCGGAGGGGGCAACTGTGTGTCTGGAACTCCATGGCAATGTACATAGGATTACCACCTCCCTCCTGGCTTTCACCTGGAGGGAGCAGGGCTACGGGGGATCGGGGGGGGATAAGAAAGGGGAACCATTTCTCTCCCAGGGGCCACTTTGAAAGAACAAGGCGCGCTGTGGGCTGGGAGTTAAGGGCAGAGGTAAGCTCAGAAGAGAGGAAGGTGTTATTTCCACAGCGCTACTAGGCATACGCAGCACTCTACAGTCACAGAGTTTTGGAGACAGGTTCCTGCCCAGTGGCCTTACAATCTGAGATGGACATGGGTGAGGGGGAACACAGGCACACACCCACATTCCCATTTTACAGATGGGGGAACTGAGGCTGAAAGGCTGTGACTTGCCCAAGGGCACCCAGTGAGCTCATGGCTAGGGCAGTCTTTGAACCTTGGCTTCCCGGGTCCAAGTCCAGCATCTTCTCCACTGGCTCTGGAAACACCGCTGCAGAAGGTAATAAAAACAGGTGTGGGCCAGAGGTTCCCCCCCCCTCAGAGTAGGAAGTTGAGCTCGTTGACCTCTGCGGACCCTTCCAGCCCAACGGCTTCTGAGCTATGCCAGCTAAGTGGGTATCAACATCTCCCCAGTGGGGGGGGGGGTCAGTAACTCAAATTTCCAGTCTTGCTCGGCTCATCTCCGGGCCACGCAAATGCTAGTCGCTGCCTTTCCAATGCCCAGGTGACTTTTCTTGGTTCTCCCTCTAGGTGGCTGGAGTCCAGCCGTTCCCGCCCTGAAGCGGCTTGTGCCTCACCATCTCCCGCTCGAGGGCAGCAGATCCGGGACACCGCTGCCCTCCGCAGCTGCAAGCTGCCCACCAAGAGATCCAGGAAGGGAACTCGCCATTGAACAGGTAGAGTCCTTGGCGCACCAGAATCCAAAACATGCTCATGATGCTGCTGGTCCGAGAGATTCCCCACAGGCATCGTGTGGCGGGAGGGAGGAGGCCAGCCTAGAACTGGGGCCCTTGGTGTGTTGGCTGGCTTCTCTGAACCACCCCTGGGCTCCGTTTGGGCTCAGGCATTGCCACATATGGTTGCTATGGCCTCTGCGTCCTGATTGGCTCTTGTCCCAGCTTTGCCCCGCCGGCTTCCTGATTGGCTGCCTGCCAGATAAAGGCTCATTGTGCCCCTTCCTGCCTCCGCTCTGCTCTGAAGCTAGGAAGCAACTGTCCACTTTGCCTCCTGTTGAAAACGGCCCCTTGCTCGGCACAGGACGTCCTAGGTTCCGAGCTGTGGCTTGAAGGGGGGGGGATGAAACAGTTTCTTGAATCAGAAAGTCTAGGCAGGAAGCAGGGAAAGGGCTCAAGCACTAGAGGGGATGGGACTGGCTTGCCCTTTCTCTCCTGCTCCCCCCCAGCTTAGACCTGATTTTAAAAAAATAAAATAAAGGTTTCAATCCTCTTTTCTGTTATCGGACATTGGAATGCAGAACCATAACACACAGCTCTCCGTGTTACACTCATGCTGCTTCTGTCAGGACTCTAAGCTGAGGAACACGGGCCTCGAACGCCGATCCTCTGGACCCATAGGCAGTAGCGGGGTCCGTGTTACTGGGATGAAGCAGCAGAACCACATCCCTGCGGCCCTCTTTCAAGCTTGTCTTCTTCACCCTGCCAGGTTACTGATTGGCTAATGAAAACCCTCACTATGATTGGCCAGGGATTCCTATGTCATTTCCAGGGTCACGGCCAAACCCCTGTCCTCAAATAACCAGCTAGAGACCTGGCAGACCTCTCCTCCTGCACCCCAGCTGTGCCCATCTACCTCTGGACTCTGCTTGGATTCTACCGATTCCCTGGACTCCGACCTCTGCGTCGCTATCAGATTATACCTCTTGCCGACCTCCCATTGATTGGATGCTGGATTTATAGGATGCCCTAGACTCTGCTCCCTGGTCTTATCCCAGGGCCTGACAGCTCCCCTGTTTATGCTGCCATGCTATGAACTCTGCCCACCAGCACAATCCCATGGGGGTGGGGGCAGCATAAACGGGAAGCTTCCCACAGGGGAGTGCGCGCTGCGAGTAAAACTGATGAAGCCGGGGCATGTGGACAAATGTTGGTTCGGGGTCGTGTTTTTGGCTGCTTTGTGGGTCTGCTGAAGGGTTCTCTTGGGACACATCCCAAGAGACAAACTTCCTCGTCCGTAGAAAACGGCTGGGTAGACGAGCTTCAGAGAACCTCACCAGAGCCACACGCGTCCCCTCAGTGGCTACTCTGTGCTTTGCATCGATCTACCTTTGCGATGGGTCCAATACTGCTTGGAAGTGTCCTGCTGACTCCAGGGTCTAAGAGGGCCAGATCTTGAGACGGAGGCATCTCCTTACTGGTTTTGTGAAACACCATGAGATTGTAAGGCCCGATGTGAAGAACAACAAATTGCCACCATCTTCCCAATGTCAGGATCTGCCACCACCACCCCTTTTTTTTTTCTTTTTCTGGATTAGACGCTTACCAATGGAAACCCAAGACTGGACCCTTGAGCAAGGCCCTGGCACCAGTCCTCTCCCACCGGGCTCCTGGCATCCTGGTGGAAAGGGTGACACCCCCCCTAAACTCCACTCATAGCCATTTGCTCTGGGCCACGATCTACAAAGCACTTACCCCAGACAGAGCAGTCGTGTTGAAGCCCATCCAGAGTAAGTGATTTTTGGATCATGAGCGTGGACTCTGAGATGGAAAAAAACAAAGCTAATGCAGCCCAATGGCCAGATAAGGTGCCAGCAAGCCTGCCCCTTCCCAGAGCAATATTATTCCTTCTTACCGATGGAAATACCAGCCATTCCGCGCAGGGCGGTTAGGATTCCGCGTAGGAGAGAAAAGCTTTACTCTTCTAAACCACAGGGCTTAAGTTATTGTATGAACATCTCTGTCCCCTCCTCTTCCTGACCAAGCTCCCCATTCCAGATCCAGGGGCGGCAGATGAATAAAACAAAGATAATGAGACTATTTTGCTTCCATCCAAGGATCTTGATGCAATTTACAGCTATTACCGAATTTGTCCTCACAGGAACTGGTGAAGTAAACCAGCTAGACTACTGAAGACTCTAAAAGCCCAACGTGCTCAAACGCCGGTGCCTCAAGCTGGCTATGCTGGGTTTTTTTTATGTGTAACACGTACCTCCTGACATTTTGATTGGCCAAAGAGGGACAAGCCCTGCCCCCTTTGCCAGTAAGCCCCACCCCCTCACTGAATAAGCTCTGACCCCCAACGCACTCTCATTCACACACTTCCTAGCATTCCAGAGGGACAGACACTCTCCTGCTGATCATTCCACTGAGTTCCTTGTCATTCTTCTCCACTGGCCTCTCAAGGGATTTTCCAGGTAACCAGGAAAGAGGGGCCCGAGGCTTATTTCTCTCTCCTGAAAGAGGGACAGTGGGATTCAGCACCTGAAGAGGGACTGACCCGCCTCTACAGGGACTGCTGGGAGGTATGTTAACAATTGCCATTCTTCCAATTGCCTAACACAGAGGCAAGCATTGTGTTTGTTCAAGAAAACCCAGTAGTTACGTACGGAGTGAACATGGGTTTGCCATCTGGAATAAATCCAGGAAACTCAGCAGAAGGCACACAGGGCAGCCGAAAACAGGACATGCAATGACCGTGTTCACTGTCACCCCAGAGGGGCCTTGCAGCCAAGTCACTTTCACCCGCAAGCGGTTCTGCTGAGCCATTTCACCATAAGGAGGCTCTGTCTTGCAGTGGGGGACTTTTCCATGTCAATTTCACCCGCAGGAGCTTTCTGATCCAAGGGGGAAGCTTTGTCTTGTCAATTTCACCACCAGGGAGCTTTGCTTTGCAGTTGGGAGGTTGGCCTTGTCAATTCTGCCAGCAGGGAGCTTTGCCATGTCAGTTTCAGCAGCAGGAGCTTTGCCATGCAGGGGGGGAAGGTTTGCCTCATCAATTTCACCAGCAGGAAGCTTGGCCTTGTGGTGGGGAGCTTGGCCTTGTCAATTCCACCAGCAGAGAGCTTTGTCTTGTCAGTTTTACCAGCAGAAGCTTTGCCATGCAGGGGGGAAGGTTTACCTCATCAATTCCACCAGCAGGGAGCTTTGCCTTGTCAATTCCAGCACTGGGGAAGCTTTGCCTTGCAGTGGAAGCTTTGCCTTGTCAATTTTACCAGCAGGAGCTTTGCCATGCATGGGGGAAGGTTTGCCGTGTCAATTTCACCAGCAGGGACCGTTGCCATGCAGTGAGGAGCTTTGCCTTGTCTATTTCCCCTTGCGGCAGGGAGCTTGTCCTTGTCAATTTTACCAGTGTGCGCTTTCAGGCTTCATCTATTGATGCTGCCACCTAATGGGCACCTATGCTGCCACCTATAGGTCAGTCTATAGGACAGCAGCGTAAATACAGAACAGTATGAACCTTTTGCTGTTCCACCATGGGAGGACGTTGTAGCAAGTACCATGGGGTTGATTTCCCCTCATGATTAATGCAGCATGTAGAGCCACTCACTAACTCATATTCAAGGCGCCTAGATAATGGTTCGTTTTATTTATAAAGTGTCAAACACCTGCAGCTGCCTCTGATTTCACTGGCTGTGTAGTGTATCCTCAGCGTGTCTGGGAGAAAGGCCACTTACCAAGGTGCCCATAGATGTTGATGAAAAGGCTGACATTATTAAAAGCAACCACACTCACTTTAGGAGCTCGTCTTGAGATACCACAAAGGAGCCTTAGTAGTGTATCCAGTTTGCCGCCTCCCCGGCTCCATGTAAAGAGGTCCTTGACGTGCCAAAGAGAGGCTCCACAAGAAGGCAACAAAGATGACAACAGTGTTGGAAGGCAAGAGAGGTCGCAGGTTCTGGGGATGTTTAGCACGGAGAAAGAAAAAACCACCAGGAGGTGGGGGGACATGACTGTAGGGTCCCAATATACAAAAGGCAGTACCAGCTTGGTCTCTCTGGGCACAAAGGACAGGCTTCAAAACGGAAGGAGAAAAGACTGAGACTAAATATTTGGAAGAATTTTCTAAGAACAGTTAGGCAGGGCAGGGGGTGCAATCCCTGCTACTGGAAGTCTTTAAAAATAGGTTCAACGAGAGGTGGGGCACGTTTGCCCTCCCAGGGACTACTCTGAAAATTAGTACAAGCTCCGAAGGCTTTAGACAAGTTTGGGGCATGGGTGTTTAAGGGGTGTAAGGAAGGCCCAGATCATGGATCTGTCCCCTGTCCTTGTGTGCATGCCCCACATCTCTGCTTCCTTAACGTGAGCTCAGTTTTTCAGTATTTGGCGTAAAAACTGGATCCAGGGGCCAGATCCACGAACGGGAAAGGGGCCAAATAAAAAACTAGCTGTAGGCTGCATTTGGTCCCTGGGCCTGAGGTTTCCCATTCCTAGATTAAACAAAACACCTCTCAGGGATAGTCTAGATCCAGTTGGTCCTGCTTAACATCAAGGGGTGGGCTAGAAGAAGGCGTCTTCCAGCCAAAATTCAGTGATATTCAGAGAATAGGTACTCAGGACTTTCTCGGGGAGGGGGGGGGGGGGG
>QEPC01011341.1:12411368-12423000 GCA_003113815.1 Sphenodon punctatus | reverse complement strand
GGGGGGGGGGGGGGGGGGGGGAGAGGCCCCTTAGAAGTATCTCCACTCAGGTGCCCAAAGTCATTTGTTGCATTGAAAATCCAAGCTTGAAAGCATCTTAATTTGTAAGTTTTCTAACAGGTGTCAGGCAGCAAGTCAACGGGAGAGCGAGGAACAGAATTCAGTGTGAACTGAGGTAGCTCAGCACGTCTGAAGATCAGGCCAATTCACCTCCTGACTTGCAGTCGTGTGCTTAATTTACAAGATTATTTAACACACACAAAAAACCTTTTGATCTGCTTGGAAAAACCTTTCAGCCTCCGTTTCCCTTTCTCTCCAGCAGGCACCGCCCCGGGATGGCTAGTCCAGGCGACTGGTCGCTTCAACCAATCAGAGAGAACTACTGAGTCTTTCCAAGTTCACCCCCAAGCTCCTCCTACCTTGTCAGGAAACATTCGCTCATGTATCCGATCTGATCACCTCTAGCCTCTCCCCACGCCCCCCTCGTTCCCGCCTAGCTGCCAATCGCAGGATTGAATCCACCTTTTCAATCTCTACCGACATTATGTATATTTAAGAGAGGCTTGTGTTTATTTTTTAAACTAAACTATGCATGACAGTGCTAAGACAAGTTAAACGAGATCCTGTCCATAAAACGCAGTCATCTTCCGAAAGGGGCAGGCTAAGCCAAACCTTTTTCCATCGCCATCTCTCTCCTCTTCCGATGGACAGCAGCCTACTGAAAGGCTAGTCCAGGGCTCCTCCGTTAACCCCTAACCTCGCTGCTCCAGTAGAGAAGCCATCCCTCGTTTCAGCTCACAGAGCGGCTGATCCAATGTACACACATGCACCAAGGGCATGGCATGCATGCACTGCACAGAGCGCACATGCCCTGCGCTCAGTCTGCCCTTGGTGCACAGGGCATGCATGCAACTTGGTTTGGTCCCAGAGACAAACTCCACTTCCTGCCTGAGAGTGCAATTCCTGCACGCCAGGACTATGGCAAACAAAGTGAACGCCCAAGGTGTGAGACTGAGTTTCCCTTTCACCCCAGTCCTGCTTAGTGGAGCAGCGTTTCGGAGTCCTCGAGCTGAACCAGTTTGGAAACTGGATTTCCCTTTCACTCCGGGGGGCAGCTAGTGTCATAGAGAATCTAAACACGGAAGGGGCGAAAAATCAGGCAATACAAGAAGTTACACCTTTTCCTCGCCCCAAGAAAGCCTAGCAGAAGACAGCGAGATGACTGTGGTTTATGGTCGTGGATTTTTACAGTACCACGGTTTCAACTTAACAGCATTATTTAATCCTAATAAATATATATATATATATTTATTCCTCTGTAACGGACTGTAAATGACTCTCAGGAGGACGAAAACTCCTCCTATTCCCTATATAGAAAACAAATTGTATATTTTCTTATGTATATCTTCTGTATAAAGTTCTTGCCGCAAACTGGTTTCCATGTGTCTGCCTGAGGATTGGGGACTTGGGCTGGTGCACGTTCGATAAGCCCAGGACCTGCCCCTCCTTATTCCGTGTCTGTATCCAGATTAAGACCAAACACGTGCTAGGGAGGAGGGGGTCTGTCTTCCACAGAGCAGAACCGTAGCTATACGGAGTCCTGGCCACCTGGTAATGTCACAGTGATGTCAACGAGTGACACCCCAACTAGTTGCTGTTTCTAGTTTACAGATGGGCCTCATGTGTTAAGGGTCCCCTCCATAGGCTCTGTGAAGTCCCTATTTTAACCATTGCTTCCCACACTCGTGTTGTCATTTCAACTTGATCCATGGAATGCCCCCGCCTTCCCCATTTATTGGAGGCTTCTGCACGGTCCTCCCAAGCATGTGGAGCCTTGCAGGGTCATCTGATGTGCACTTGCCTGGATCTGACTTCCTAACGGCAAGAGCTGTTCAGCAGCGGAACAGACACTGCCTAGGGCGGGGATGGGCTCTCCTTTGCTGAAGGCTTTTAAGCAGAGGCTGGACGGCCCATCTGTCAGGGACGCTGTAGCTGTGGACTTCCTGCATTGAGCAGGGGGATCTCCTCTGAGGCCGCGTCCAACTCTAGAATTCTATGACCCTCCCATTGGCGACAGCGGGGAAATCCCAGTGGTCAGGTCCTGGGTTTTGTTATAACCAACGGTTCGTGCACTCAGGTAGCGTGTGTGCACCCAAGGTGTGACCATCACCTAATCTGCTAGATTCACAGAAAAACTAAGCCCCATCCCTCATCCACATTCTCAGTCAGCAACATCCCCACTCCCCTAGAGTTTGATCCACAGGGACATAACAGCAATGTGTACATTAGGGAACCAGGGTGGTTTATTAGGACCAGAAAACAAACTGAGACATGTCTCAGCATGGAGTACACCCCAGGGACAAAGCTCTTCCTGCAGCCATCCAGTAGCTGCTGTCAGAGTTCGCTGCAATACTTCAGAGTCTTCAATTCTTAGCCCAGCCTTTATTGCTCCACCATATATATACTCCTGTGCAAGACTAGGAAGCCAGTGAGACCTTTGCCTCATGGCACACATGGAGTTCCTGGTCCCATGGTTACTATTACCAATCACTTCCATAGCACTTTCAGTGTTCAAAGTGCTTTACAATCCCTATTTGATTCACCCTCCCAACAGCCCTGTGAAGTAGCTCATTATTATTCCCACTTTACAGGTGGTTGAGAAATAGGGACCTGCCCAAGATCACTCAGCAAATGTATAGTTAAAATGGGATTTGAACTCAGATATCCCAGAGTCAGGTCTAACACCAGGGGTGCCTTGAGACGGACACAAGACTGGCCACCCCCAGAGCTGCTCTGGGGGCGCACCCCTGTGTCCGCCTACATCCAGCCCCACCTGGGCCCATTTTAAATGGATCCAGCAGCTGCTGCAGCCCACAGTCCACCCGCACAGTGCCCCCTGCCCCACACCATAGAGTTGCGGGTGAATCACCCCGATGCTCTAGGCTGCCACCCGCAGCTCTATGGTGTTACCTGGAGAAACCTCTGGCCTAGAGCGGCGCTGCAGCGGCTGTCCGCCAAGCAAAGGGACCGCCTGGGGCCAGAGCACCGGGTTCGACCGGCCTGCTCTGCCGGCGGCACTATGGAATGTTCCGGTTCCGCTGTCCTGAAACAGGGACAACCTGCTCCGCCTCTGCTCCACCCGCACATCTGGAAGCACGCCTTTAGACAGACAGGCCCCCCCCCGGGGGTGAAGCGGAACAGAGGCAGGGTTGCTGTCCATCTGAAAACAGCCCATGTCCTCTAGGCTACACTGCTTCTCTAAACTCAAGCTACACTGGGTTACGTTTTCCGAAGCCAACTCAAGGGAATTCCCTGACCCAAATATGAAAGGTGACTCACCACAATATCCCGCATGTGCATCTTTTCCATCACCTTCTTAATGACCTCGGGGGGCACAGGCGACCCCGCAATGACCCCTGAAATAGAGGAGACAAGATGGCTGCTCTGCTTTGGAGACTCACCTTGTCCGGCAGGCCTCAAAGGATTTGTACAATTACATCCAAGCGCTGATAACAAGGGATCTAAGCACTTTAGGGTTTCCATGGCTATGGATGCTAATTATGTAAGACACCGAACCACAAGAGCCTAATCTGCTAATCTGTCCCAGATTTTGCATTAGGAAAATCTCTTCAATCCCATTTGGGGCGACTAGGAGATTCCAAATCCCGATACAGCTTCCCTGTTCCCACGCCTCTGCCAACATGTAGGGGGCGGGCATTCAGAACAATGGAGTAGCAGTAGTCAAGATGGGTGCCGGGCCCAAAGCTGGGGGAAGAAGCAGGGCAAATCAGGGTGGGGTCAAGGTAGAGCAGGGTGAAGCCTGGGAGCTGGATCAAAGGTTGGAGCGCAGCCAAGGCTGGGAGCAGGAAGCAGCGAGAGGGGTTGCTCCACCAAAGTTCCTGCAGAAGCCGAGTGGCCTTATATACAACCAGGGGGCCAATCAGAGAGAGGTGGGGGTGTGGCCTCCATCTAGTCAGGGCGGGAGAGGGTGGGGCCAAGCCAGAGAACGACAACGGGTCTGCTGAGTCATCTGGTGGCTCTGAACTACCAGGGCCACTGGTTTGAGTCCTGGTCCTTACGCAATGGGTGTAAACAGACAGACCACAGCCCCAGTTCTGCTCTGCCTCACCCCCTGGTGGCCCATCTGTCTAAAAGTGGGCCACCAGGGGGTGAGGCGGAACAGAAGCCGCAGAACATCCTAGAGCACCGCCAGCGGAGTGGGCTGGCCAAACCCAAGGTGGAGTTGTGGTCCATCTGCTCAGTGGACAGCAGCTGCAGCTCTGCCTCAAGCCGGCAGTTGCCTCGGGCAACGCTGTAGAGTTGCGAGTGACAGTCTGAAATATCAGGCGATTCGCCTGAAACTCTATGGTGTGCGAGTGGGGTACCGCATGTGCAGGCTGGGGCAACCGCCAGGTCCGTTTAAAACGGACCCAGGCAGAACTGGGCGTGGGCAGACATGGGAGTTCACCCCAGGAGCAGCTCCAGGGTTGGTCAGTCCTGCATCCATTTAAAGACACCCGATCTCCCTCGGGGAGAACTTGCTGGTCTTTTCTCATGCCACCCACCATCACACAGGGATGCTTCCATCCTTGAAGTGCAACTGCCATGAAAATAGAAGAGAATGTCTCTCCATGCCCACTGAACAACCAGCTCAGATTTTTTGGACCATGAGGAATCGCAGGTAAAATTTTCAATAGTGTCTAAGTGACTTTGAATCCAGAGTCCCGTTTTCAAAAGTGACTTAGGCACTCGGGATGCAAGGACCAGGGCTCAAACCAGCGACCTTGGGATTGCAGTGCTAGCGTTGGCTGCTTGCTCTCTGATGGGGCCATGTCCCCACCCACTTTTGATTGGTCCTCTGATAGTTTATAAAACTACTCAGCTCCTACAGCATGCTGGGTAAAACCACCACTCTCACCATTCCCTCCAGCCCTGGTTCCTCACCCTGCCCCAGTCTGATCTTGTTCCCAGCCAGCCTTGCCTCCTGACTCCCTTTTCTCTGGCCCTAATCCTGACCGCACTCTAGCTGTTAATCCATGTCCCAGACACTCCCTCACTCTCATAACCCTTCTGCAAGGCTGCAAACTCCAACTGATATTCGAGGAGGGAGCCTCAGTGGCTATTTCTGCCTTAGGAAACCAACTCCTTCCAGCCTCTTATCTCACTGAACGCACCTCAGGGGCATTGTCACTTTTGAAAATGGGACATGGTTGCTTTGGAAGACTGAACCCCCATTTCCACTTGGGGAGAAAACACATTGCTCCCCCACCAGTTGGATTAGCTTCTAGGGTAGGGTACACCCTAAATCTGTCAGGCGTGAACAAGCTCAGATAACAGGGTAAAGGTGCAGTGTAACTAACAGACTTTGGGGGACAAGCCCTTTTCTCAGATAAACAGGGAGGTTTGGATGATTCGCCTACTTCTAATGTCATGTCAGTATGGTCTCCGAGTTCTAACAACAATAATACTGCCACAATGGGGATCCACCCTCCATCAGTCCTTGGGTTGGCTATTTCTATCATTCTTTGTCTGTACCTCAAGAATGGGGAACCTCAGACCTGAGCAGGACATGAAATTTCAGATCAAACTCCGGGATCCGGAAAAAAAAAAAAATCAGTCGCCAGACTTTATTAATTATTATTATTATTATTATAAGCTTTTATACAGCACCAGCGATGTACCTGGTGCTTTACAGGGAATAAGACGGACACAGTCCCTGCCCGAGAGCTTACAATCTAAAGACACTGATATTAAACTGTTCTTGCCCCACTCCACCCTTGAACCAGTCATCAGCCTCAGGTTTCTGGGCACCAATGGCTCCCAGGCGCCTGAAAATTTCGCACCCTGGGCCTGAGGGCCAAATGCAGCCCATGACTAGTTTTATTTGGCTCCTTTCCAGTTCTCAGATCTGGCCCCTGGATCCAGTTCCTAACCACCACCACTGAAAGACTGAGCTCAGAGTCAGGGCGCAGAGATGAGGGGGCAGGCACACAAGGACAGGGGACAGATCCATGATCTGGACCCTTCTCTTCCTGAGCGCCCCCCATAAGCACCCCTGCCCCCAAGCCCAACTTCTATGCGGCCTTTAGAGCTTGTGTTAATTTTTAGAGGAAAGGAAGCAGGTTCCCCACCCTGTTCTCTTGCAAGGGAAAGAACAGACAGCTCTAGCACAAAGGATCAGCTGATATTCTGTCTGAAAATGCGGTTGGCAGATTTAACCAGGCAGGCAGTTTTTAGACCTGGGGGGGAAAAAATAAATAATCTGCCCTTCTCAGGATTCCCGTTTGTCTTCCTGGAAAGCAGAGACAGAATGCAGGCGCCTTTGCAGTACATCTGGAGTCTGCTGCCACACCTTGGCGGATGGAGGAATAAAAGCAAAGGAACAGTCCCACCCACGCTTCCAATCCAAACCCCTAAGTGAGGGGAGGGGAACCTTTTTTCTCCCGTGGGTCACTTTGAAAATTAGCACAAGCTCCACTGGCCAGGTAGGAGGGCACTTAAAGGACGTATTATGTTGGGGGGGAGGTAAAGGAGAAGCTATACCATGGATCTGTGCCATGGATCCATTCCCCATCCTTCCTGTTCGGTACGGATTGATCCGTAATGGCCCATTACAAGCAGTTTCGGATCAAATCCAAATCCCAATGCCCACCCTCTACCCCTTTCCCCCTGAGCTCACATTTTCAGTGCTTGAGAAATACATGCTGGATTTGTGAGCCAGATCGAGGACTTAGAAAGGACCAAATCAAAAAAATAGCTGCAGGTTAGATTTATACCATGGGCTCAGAGTTTCTCACTCCTGCTCTAAACCTCCAAGCCAGCAGCAGGTCATCATCCATTCTAGATTGTAAGCCCCTTGGGGGCAGGGACCTGTCTCTTATTCAGCACCAGGCACATTGCCGATGCTCTGTAAATAAAAATAACAACAGGGATGTGAGGAAAAGGGGTGGTAGAAAGAAGGGAACCCTAAGACTCCTAGGTTAGAGAAGTACACCAGCTAATGAGAATTTAACTGCCCAGCTGTATCCGAGCAAAGCCCGGATAGGTTTCCCCTCTCGGTTCTCACACTCACCTCCCCGAAGGGACGAGAGATCGTAGCTGTTGAAGTCCGGCTGGCCGAGCATGTCTATGAACATGGTTGGAGTGCCGTGTAAATGGGAGGCTCTTCAAGGGAGACAAAAGCCAAGCAGTGGAATTAGAGAATGCTACGACAAGGGACCCGCATGCTACACCCCCAACCTAAACCCTCGGAGAATCAAGGCTGTCCTGGAAAGAATGGATTTCTCAGCCCACGTTCACACGTGCAGCTCAGTTGGCTGAATAAGTCCCTTAATTCATTTGTATCTTGGTATTGTTCACACATCAAGCGATGGGATTCAAGAGTGCAAGGCCAAGTATGGGCTCTGGAAAAATCAGGAGCAGACACTCCCCTTTGCTTTCTGAACCGACGTATCATTTAATGCCAACCCTTTCTGTGTTTGGTGGGTGAACACGATATGTGCATCAACCCCAGGCTGCAGTGCAAAGTCTCTCTCATGCTAAGAACTCTACGGGATTCATCCTGGACGGCTTTGCGTGCAAGGCGTGACTCCATAGATGTCATCATGTGAACTTTCATGACATGGCCTCTACAGGCTGATGGCGGTGGGACTAAATCGGTTTAAGAGTGTCACATGAACGATACTGAAGTGAATGACTAAAACCTGAATAATTGCTTCATCTTTGATCAATCATTTTAGCTTTGCACCTGTGAAGGAGGCCTTAGTCGCTTCCCCTTTTGCTCCATCGCAATCCTCGCGGTCGGCTGAAAGCACCCTCTTTGCAAGTGTCATCAGTGCATCAAGTTCACACAGAGAGGTGTTCTCGGTGACTGCACTGCACCTATGGAATTCCCACCCCCCTGAAGGCCCATCAAAGCCCGTGTGTTCTTGAGGCATAATAAGACCTTTTTTATTTGGCCAAACGCTCAGCAGGTGGGGATAGAGGGTGGTGCTCTTAGGGGGAGTTTTATGTTTTAAAATATTTATACATAATTGTATGTGTTTCTTTTATCTGTTACTGGCCTTAAGCTTTCAGGACAGGGTAAGTTATAAATTCATAATCTGTATTGGGGGGCGGGGGAGAGAGATGCTTAACAGACTCCTGATTGTAGCAGGGACTGGACTCTTAAAGAGACCAAGAGCGAGGGGTGGAACATCCCAGGAGTGGGAGGCTGCCTGCTATCAGAGTGATGTGATATATCAACGACCTTGATGGAGGCACTTGATTTGTCCCAGAGCTGGAAGAACAAACAAGACTCTCACTTTTCTTTTTGCACTGCCTCCAGCGCTGCTTTCCCATCGTAGCTCAGCGAGGGGAAGACAAGAGAGCAGCCGTGGATAGCCATCACCATGCAGCCCCCGACGGATCCCAGACAGTGGTAGAGGGGGACAGGGAGGATGCAACGGTTTTCCTAGAAAGAAGCAGTGAGGAGACATGACTTTCCAGCGTGAGCTGTTCTGATGTATGTGGGCCTCAGCGCGGGAATCTTCCCAAGCCAGGCATCCGGTTACATCCAGGGGATCAATTCAATGGAAGATATGCGCATGGGATAAGCTGCTACCAGAGAGGCAATATTTTCCTCCTAATTGCCTCTGCGCCCCACGTCTAACCTTGAGTGCCCCCTGCTGGCACTAAGATAACATCTCTACACTCAGTCAGCCCCAAGTTACGGCAAAAGGCCCTCCCAGCCTGTATGGGAGACACCTTCCTTCTCTCTCTCTCTCTCCCCTGATTCAGTGTCCCTCATCCCCATTCTCATGGTGTAATTAGGCTTAACAGGGGGTGAAAACAGACATGACGCTAACCACCCTTTGGGGGTCATTTATGCATGTTTCAGGGCTACATAGGGCACCAATACAGCCCTGCAACATGCATAAATAACCACCAAGGGTGGTTAAAGGGTGGTTAGCGTCATGTCTGTTTTCACCCAGGGTCATGGAGCAAGTCAAATTACCAGACCCCATACCAGCCACACATACATGCTCTCTAGCCACATTCTGAGAAGCAGAAGTAAACTGAAGTAACTATTCCACTTTGGTAGGATTCAGATGAACAGTGTAAACTGAAGTAGTACTGTGTCAATTTCCCCCCTAGACATAACAATCACAGAAGCAAGGTCAATACTCTCAAACTGATAAATGTTCACACAAAGGGTTACTTTGAAATACACACCAAAGGGGAGTAGGTACTCCTGAATTTTCAGGAGTCCCTACTTCTTTTCCTACTCGTGAATAACTTCAGTTTAGCATTCTGTTCGTAAGCATATTTCAGGAGTAAAACAGAAGACCCAATTACATTGAATCTTAGATTGTAAGCCCGTTGGGGCAGGGACTTGTCTCTAGCTGCTGATATTACAGCACCAGGTACATTGCTTGTGCTATATAAAATAAATAATAAAATATTAATCATCATCGTCATAATTAGCTGTTCATCAAGAGTGTGGCCTCACACACACAATCTCATGCGTACAGAGTGAGAGGGCAGCAGCTGCCCCCTGCCCTGTCCAGGGCCCTGAAGATGGGTTGCAGGCAGGGATGGTGCCATGCTGCTCTGTAGAGTGAAAATCTGGGCTCAGCAGGGCAGGAGGGACTGTAAGGGGGGTCAGAGTGCAGGGCATTGGCAGACTTAGGAATCGGGTCAGGGTAGGGGGGTGGTTCAGAGCAGGCCACAGAGGCAAGAGAAACGATTAAACGATCTGCTCAGCTTCCTGTGACTGCAGGCCTGCCTTATCTACGGCAGGCAGCCAATCAGGAAGCCGGGAGGAGTGGCGGAGGCTGGGGATAAGGTAGACAGACAGGCGGGGCATGGACAGGCTAAGGTAGGGAGGCAATTGAGGGGAGTGGCTGGGCCGGAGGCAGGGTGAAGCAGTGGTGCTGAAGGCAAAGCCACCACTCCAAGCTCCCTGAGGGCAAGAGTTCAAGACTTGGGTACATCAGGCACCCATAGCACGGTCTTCTCTCAACACTCAGTGTTTAACAATGCCCGGCCTCAGGGCAGCTGCCCCACTTATTGGTGCACCCACCGCCTTTCCCCTCCCACCAACTCACCCGGACATTGAAGTCCAGCCTCTTCCCAATCAGGTATGCGTTGTTCACAATGTTGTGATGAGAGAGGGTGGCCCCCTTGGGGCTTCCCGTCGTCCCCTGAAAGGAGAGAGACAAGGTGGTGAGAGCCTCTGGCGTGACCGTCTTTCCCGAGGGGGAGGTGCTCGGCTAGCTGGCAGGAGTAGATATCCGGGAGCTGCTTTAACCGCCTCCCGCGGCGAGCCCACTGCCTTGCAGTGACCTTCCTCAAGGTCAAGCCCCGTTAGAACCTGGAGAAGCGAAGAACCAGGGGACCAGAGTGCGTTGGGAGCTGGTTAGCCAGTCACAGAGGCCTGGACCCAGCCTGGACGCAGGTTGCCTGGCCGAGCATCTGCAGGGAAGCGGGCTCCGACACCCCTGCTGCAGATCACTGTAGTGACAGGAGGGAGTGTAATATGGAAGGAGGGGAGGGGTGGGGGGTTGGAATGCCATTACCTTCCCAGTAATGGGGGCGTGTATGAGCATGGGGCAGGGGGAGGACTTCCTTGGGTGAGAGGCAATGGAGCGGGACTGGGTAGAAGTGAAGAGGGGTTGTGGTTATTGTATTTTTAGTTTATAGTGTATTATGGGTAAGGGAGGAGTTTGCGTGTATTATTGACTTATTCAAATGTATACCCCACCCTTCCCCTAAGGCGCAGGGCCGCTTGCAACATATAAAAACATTACAAAGCCCCACCTGAACCACCTAAAATCCCTTTCCCCCCTCTTACCCGACCCCTATCCCCACCTGCCAAAAGCTTGGCCAAAAAGAAAGGTTGTATGGTTTCCTCTGGAATATGCTCAGGGGCTAATGTTATTGTTTTGTGTTTGCTATGCTACTGATCAGGTGCAGTGCCTGCGCCTTCTCCCCTCCCTCTGCTGGCTTCCTCTCCTCTTCCTCCACATTCAGCACAAGCTCCTTGCCTTTGCTTTCATGGCTCTTCCTGGCTTAGCTCCCCTCTCTCTTTCTGCATCTATTTCCCACTACATTCCCACCCAACCCAGGAGTTTCACTCCTCCTCTGCCACCACCCTCACCTGCCCCCTGAAATGTTTTTGACTCTTTGCCCAGGCTGTCCCCTATGCCTGGAACTGTCTCCCTGAACAGAGTCATTCCACTTCCTCCCTCTCTCCTGGTCTTCAAATCCCTCCTAAAAACGTGCCTCTTCCATCAAGCTCCTCATCCCCATTGACTCTGCTCATTGATGCTTCCTCTACTGTCCTTGCATTGGAGTTCCCCTTCTCCATGTACCTAAGCTAGGCACGTGCATCTGCAGCTTCCCAACTTCATGAATGTATACATCCCTCTCCCCCCTTAGGCTCCATTCTCCCTCGTCTCCGTTAGCCTCTAGGGTCTACGGGAAGAGATCTGTCTCCCATTTAGGAGACAGATTATTCAGTGCCAGGTTCATTGCTAGCACTATATAAATACTTAATAATAATAATATTGTAAGCCATTGTAACCTTGAGGAAACATATGACCTTTCTTTTTGGCCAAGCGTTTGGCAGGTGGGAATAGGGGTCATGTGG
>QEPC01011341.1:12378477-12406403 GCA_003113815.1 Sphenodon punctatus | reverse complement strand
GGTCGAAAACAAAATAAAACATTTGGGCTTCAACCCTGTGACTCTCTTGCCCCTGGGGTATAAGGGAGCTAAAAGGATGTTGATAAACCGTCTGGCAGATGTTACTACTCAAGAAATACAGGCAGAAATTAGGGACAATAGAGTTTTGGATTGCTATCTGCTGATTTGCAATAGAACCAGTGGGCCTATGCCTTATTTGGGTAGCCCCCTGACTAAGATTCAAAAGGAGACTTTTCCCTTTGACCAGGTTAAATGTATTCCCTTCCTCTCTGGCTGAGGGCAGGTATAAGGGAATCCCTCATGCTGAAAGACTGTGCCCATGCAAACTTAATCAAATTGACACCATGAAACATATTTTGCTTGACTGTTTATTGTATACATCAGCTCGCACCAAATACATTTTGCCCCTGGTTATTCCTTTCCCGGGCAGGATCTGTACTGGATCTGAATCCGTAATTTGCCTTGGTTTGCCATCCCTATTAAACCACAAGGGGGCAAGCAGACATCCCTGACGAATCCCCTTGCTAATGAGAAAAGCTCTCTAGACAACTGGCCCTGAAGGCCACATGTGGCTTTGGCCCACGTGTTATTACAGTAAGCCATTACCAGTTTTAAAAGGATAGGATCTATTCCCAGGCTGTCCAGTTTTTCCCAGAACAACCTCCACAGATTAATACATGCAAAGTAAAGTGTAGATTTATTCAATGTTACATACTTGTGGCAAAGGTATTTTGAAGGGTAAAAATGTGATCTAACGTAGAAAAAGTCTTGTCTGAATCCTGCCTGAGCTTCATGCAAAAGGCAGCAAGCATTCTCAACCCAGGCTGACATATGGTACAACAAATGCCATGCTAAAAGCTTAGCCGATATGTCTATCAGGCTGATAAGCCTGTAGGAATTTGGCTTGCTTTTACCACCCTTTTAAAAGATGGGAACTATAATGTTCCCTCGAGTAAGGGATGCCAACCGTAGAGATAATAAAATTGAACCACTTGACTAAGCTAGGACCCCAGCAGTCAGGCTTATACAAATAAGTCAGCTGGTATTCCGTTTGGCCCTAGGGCCTTATTTCTCTTCCGTTTACCAAACAGGTCCAACATCTGAGGTCATGTTACTAAATAAGCAAGTAGAGCTCCGTCAGTTATAGAGGTAAGAATAACCTCCTGAGACTGATAGGAGGCAAAACGAGCCACAAAATATTCAACCCATGTGTTCGGGGCAATATTAGCCTCAAAATGAATCCTGGCATTCCCTGACCTGGCTTTAACTAAACCCCAGAAGGCTCTCCTGTCCTTAGCTATTATGGCAGATTTTAAACTATGCCACTGAGTTTTTTGATAGGCTAGGGGTTTTTTTGTTTTTGTTTTGGCCTGCCTTATTAACGTTTTACATCTGCTTTGGCAACGCTTACGCTCTTCCCTAGTTACCTCATTGGGACTCTCTTTCCATTTTTAAAAGGATGCCGTTTTGGCTCCAGTAGCCTCCTTCACCTCACCGTTTAGCCAGACAGGCAGACGTTTGGTCCTCTTCCTACCTTTTTTAATTTGTGGAATACATTTAATCTGAGCTTTCAAGATGGTGTTTTTAAATAGTCTCCATTAGGAATGGGACACCGGGGAGAATACCGGATCTTTAACATTGGCCGCTTTACCGGTTTTTTTACATTGCGACCATATTCCCACCCCTAGTCTCCATGCTGCTTGTAGACATTTAATTCTTGCAACTGCTCCTTTAAGTTTCCCTCTGACTAGTTTCCTCATTTTTACATAGTTCCCCTTTCTACAGTTATATGTTAACGCGGTGTTTTTACCTGAGGTGCTAATGCAGGCGCTGCAACATGTATTTTTCATAAAAATACTTTTTCATAAGTGTTCCTTATTTGCCAAACTTTGCATAGATGGCAACCCCAAGGGCCAGCGACCTCCAACCGCCTGTCCCTAGAACATCAGGGGGGCTGCTAAGGAAGGGTAGGTAGGAGAACCCCAGGAGGCTCAGGGCCAGGGACCCTCAAGGCATGTGTGCTGAGCCAAAAGGCTGAAAAATGAGTAAGCGGCGGGCTACAGGGGTCTTGAGTGGTGCCACCCCAACCGCCCAGGACTCTGGATTGCCTGACCCAAGGGCAGTGCAAGAACATCCCTCTGGGAGGGGGACCACGGACTGCGAAAAGACATGGCTGGAGGCTCATGGCTGGGACTATCCTTCACTAGGAGTTCCAGAGAGCAACACCTGTGACCAGTGATGGTGAGGCCCACAAACCTGAGACCCCTAACGGCGAATGCCACTAAAGAAACAACACCTTCCCCCTGCAGAGACAGAGAACAGCCAGAAGGCCAACAAAAAACCTGTGAGTGGCACTGGTCCTGAAGGGACTTGCTGTCAGGTGCAGATCCTTGGAACTGGAATGAATTTTCAAAGTGGTCCCTCGGAGGGAAAAGGCTCCCAGCCCTGAACTAGACAGTGTCATGGGGGGTGATTCTTTCCCTCTGGGTTCATCACACTGTGCCAGGCATGGCCTTGGAGACCAGTGAAGGTACTGGTCACATTTTACACTCACCTCTTGCTCTTTATCGCCCCTGGACTGGCTGTTTCCAACTCAGGACAAGCTTGTTTGAGGATCTCATAATATTTCTGTGTTTTAAACTGCGTGGGGAACACCAGGGCTTTGCAGCCAACCTATGGGGAGAGAGGCAAAAACCAAAGTCAGGCTACATGCTGCACAAACAGCTGATAGAAAAATCACAGAGACGGCCATCATCAGGGCCACCTCTTGATTTCCTTCTGCTCCATCCCTCCCTGCAGTGGCAATGCATGGCTGTTGTGGGCCCGGGCTCATGTCCCAGTTAGGGATCCCCCAAGGGTTACGGGGTAGAAGCTCTAAGCAGGGGGGTGTCTCTGGGTTCGGGGCAGAAGCAGTTTTCAGAGTGGGGACAGGGCCAGCACATCACTTCCACCCACTCTGAAAACCTCCTTCTTGGGGCGAAGCCCTTTGCAAGTGATCTTAGCATTGCTAGGAAATTTTCAGAGAGGTTGGGAGAGGAGCTCAGACTGCTTGCAAAGGGTCCCCTTTGAGTCCAGGGCCCGGGCTCAACTGAGCTCCCTTGCCCCATGGTAGATACGCCCCTGCCTTCCTGAAGAGTGTCCTCTGGCAGTGTAAGATTCCTCCCCATGCTCCCACTTGAGACGATTTACCACAGGCGTTTCTGAAGATGACCCCCTTACAACAGGTTTCACCTTACAGGTGTCTGCAGTTGTCCTCAAACCCAAGTCCTCTCCCATGTGATGAGTCAGGCCATGGGCCCTTTAAGGGCAACCTGCCCATCACTTTAGCCCCGCCCCTTTTGATGGGTATATAAGGGGAAAGCTGCAGAAACCAGGGGAGTCTGCTAGGAGCTGCCAAGGCTCAGGTCCTGGAACTCAAAGACTTTCGGGGAAGTATGCAGGAAGAGTTGGAAGGGTCTCATGTGTAGTGAGTATTCCGACTGAGAATGGAATAAAAATTGTGTGTTGAACTCGGATCTTGCCTGAGCGAGTCTTTGGGGCCTGATCCTGCTAGGACATATCTCAGCTGTGTGGGCCACTCACCACACACTGAAAGCACTTATCAGAGTTTATAGGAAACCCTTTACAGGTTTATACCATTTGTTTATAGGTCTGCATGTTTTATGGTCATCCTATAGTTGCAGTGACGGCTAAAGTCCCCACACACCTGGCTTAAGCTTCAGAGCCATAAAGAACTCTTTGTTCCAGAGTTCTGTTTGCCAGGCAGGGAAACCATCACCCATAAAGCTGTTCCAGCTTCTTAATCCCTCATTAACAAAGGATTAAAGCGATTAGACATTTTGTGAATAAAAATTAATTCTTTTCAAGATCAGGGGTGCCTCATGCACCTGTCTTACTTGTTCAGTTTTGGAATCTGAAACTAAAAAGCCCCAAGTAAAATAAGAGGCCAGCCACAAATGACAAACCTGATCTTCCGGAAGCTATACACCTCTTAAGAACATAAAAACAGCCATACTGGGTCAAACCAATGGACCATGTATCCCAGTGGCCTGTCTAACAGTGGTGCACTTTTCTAAAGCAACCAAAGTTGGTAACAGTCCATAACGGAGTGACCCATTTCCTGATGTTAACTTCCAGCCACTGACAGAGGTCTCTTTCCCTGACCAGCTTGACTAATATCCATTTATGGACCTAGCCACTAAGAATTAATTTATCCAATCCCCTTTTTGAGCCCAGTTATGCTATTGGCCTTCACAACATCCTGTGACAATGAGTTCCACAAGCTAATGAGTAAACTGAATGAAAAAAAGTATGGTTGCCCACTTGTCCTTTCCCCTTAACTCTTTGCCACGCAGCCCTGACACACACACTATGGAAAACGTTCAGCTGCTCCAAGCTATTTCTGCACCAGTGGGCCTGGAGTTCCTCTCCTGGGCTGCAACTTGATTTCTCCTTCACTTAAAATCTGTGCTGTCAAATTCGCTTCCGTGGCTTTTGAAGTAACTTCCCTCCCCCAACATTTTCATAGCAAATTGGACATAACCGCTTGCAGTATGTTCCTCCGCATGAAGTCCACGCATCCGGCACATGGCGTGGGATGGACGGCCTGCATTCAGGGTAGGGAGATTCCCTCTCTTCTCAGTTACAGAGCTGGCAATACGTACAAACTCGGCAAGCTGGACAGGAGCTGCGGATCGGATTGCTCTCAGGATGGGTGAAGGAAGCAGAGGATCTCCGAATCATGGATTGAGGCCATGCATCCATCAGCGCTTGCCCTCATCCCCACTCCCTTCTCCCGAGCACACTCTTTCAGCGCTTGAGGTTAGGGATTGGATCCATGGGCCAGATCCAGGAACTGGAAAGATGCCAGACAGCTGCGGGCCAGATGGGACCCCGTGGGCCAGACATTCCCCACCCTGCTCCCATGTTACCTCGCCACTATTACTTAATGTGTATATGCAGCCCCTGGGGGAGATCGTGAGAGGGTTCGGGGTGCGATGTCACCAATAGGCTGACGATACTCAGCTGTACCTCTCGTTTTCAACTGACCCAGGTCCCGCTGTCTCGTTACTCTCCCAATGTTTGGAGGCCGTGGCGGATTGGATGCGGCAGAGCAAACTGAAGCTCAATAAAATAAGACGGAGGTGATGTTGGTGGGAAGAGCGAGGGACGTGCTGGCCCCTCTGATGGGGGGGAGGTTTCGCCCTCCTGTTGCTCATCAGGTTCAGAGTCTGGGGGTGGTTTTGGATTCGGACCTCCGTCTGGATCGGCAGGCGGAGACGGTGGCTACAGCCGCCTTCCGCCAGTTGTACCTGGTACAGAGGCTTCGGCCATACAACTCCGGACCCGACCTGGCCACTCTCATTCACGCCTTCATCACCTCAAGGCTAGTCTATTGCAACGCGCTGTACGTGGGGCTTCCCTTGTTTCTGGTTCGGAGGCTGCAGCTAGTGCAGAATGCGGCGGCCCGTCTCCTCACGGGGACTGGGCGACGGGAGCACATAACACCGGTGCTCCGCGCTCTGCACCGGCTGCCTATAGCGCACCGAGCCAGATTCAAGGTGTTAGTATTGATCTATAAAGCCCTGCACGGTCTGGACCCCTCATATCTCAGGGACTGCCTCACCCTCTGTGCCTCAGAGCGATCCCTTCGGTCCACCGGGGACGCCTTTCTGGAGGTCCCCCGTGTAAGACGGGAAGGCCACAACGGAGAGGGCGTTCTCGATGGCCGGGCTGCGTTTATGGAACTCCCTCCCGGAGGAAGCTCGCCTGGCCCCGGGCCTGTTGGCCTTTCTACGAGTTTGCAAGACCTGGCTGTTCGCCCAGGCCTTCGGAGGGGAGGGGGGGGGAGGTTGGGTTTTATTGATATTTTAAATTGTTGGGGTTTTGTTAATTTTTATCGTTAATGATTGTATTAGTATTGTTGTGTTTTTATGGTGTTGTAAGCCGCCCCAAGATGCCGTAGGCATGAGGGGGCGACTAATAAATTTAACAAAATAAATAAATAAATAAAATAAATAAATGTTGGCTGTAGAGAAGCCAGGCAGATTTATTCGCAGTTATTTAAACAAATGGAAAGGCAGCCTTTGTTTATATCTTAGAGCTGAGGCAGGTTTGGCTTTGCTTATGGTTACTATTCTGTAGGGATAACAACAGCATCCCCCAAGGACTCTGCTTACTTTCAATCCTAATTCTCTTGAGTCAAAGTCTGCTCATGTTCACACCAGTGTGGAAATCCAGAGGGAATTGAAACTCCGCAGATTCCCTCTGGATTTGACCTGGTGCCCCTTCCCTGGCTGAAAAATCCTCCCCACCCCCACTCCCAACATCATGCATTGTCCCCTTGTAGCAAGCCATCCAGGTTTCCTTCATACGGATGCTTTCTGCACAGAACTCCTCGTTGTTGCCTGAACTTCCCCAAGTGCCCGGTTGAGTGGTTCATGCTCCGGCTCGGTGCCCAGGGAGACACACACACACACTCCTCTCCTGGACCGGACACACACACACATTTCAGAAACATTGTGGCCAGAATCAAAGAGTAGCAGCCGCACCTTCCTGATCACAAACTCCAGCTCCTGAGCCTGGTAGGCTGGATTCACAGATACCTGAGAAGGGGAAGAGATGGGAGAATTAGGACTCAAGACTTCATCTTTTAACCCAGGGGTGAGGAACCTTTTCTGTGCCATGGATCTGTCCACTCTCCTTGGCTACAGGCCCTCATCTCTGCTCCCTTACCCTGAGCTCGGTTTTTCAGAACTTGGGGGTACGAACTAGATCCAGGGGCCAAATCCAGGAACTGGACAGGGGCCAGATAAAAACTAACTGTGGGATGCATTTAGCCCCGGCCTGAGGTTCCCCACCCCTGTTCTAACCACTCTCACTGAGTTTACCCCAGGGTTAGTTTACTTGGAGGTACAGCTGTTTATGTGACTAATTCTACTCAGGCAGGTTAAATTACAATCTGATGACAGTTACCATGTGGGAGTGGAGACAGAGTAGCTCTGATGATATTCATTTAATTAGGTTTCTAGCCTGGCCTACACCAAAAGCTTAGGGCAGGGAACGTATAAAACACCTAAAATAAATTCCATAAAAAACTGTACAAAAATATATAATTTCCTTCCCCACACACTATCCCCACCTGTTAAACACCTGGCCAAGTAAATAGATCTTACTGTGCCTCGGAAAAATGCTTAGTTAGGCTTTAGCAAACCTCCAAAGGAAGGGAGTTCCATAACAGGAAAGCAGCCACTAAGAAAGCCTCAATGCGTGCCCTTGTTGAAGGGACTTTGGTGCTCTGTTGGAGCTGGCAAGAGGGGGTCCCCATCTGACCTTAAATAGGCCGGGTCCAAGCAACTTCTGTTAGCAAGTGTATACAAGCTTCCAAGGTACACATGACCCTTCCTCAGGCATGGTGACAGTCAGAAAGTTCACACAGGCTCACCAACAGAAGCTGATCCAATACTTTGTCTCCATCTAATACATTTGGAACCAACCATCTCTAGACACATGAGAGTGGTCACACAGGGTGGGTAACGTACGCCTGAGGGTAAAGTATCACACACCTCTGGATAAACTAACTCCAAGTTAGGATGACCTGCGGGTAAGCTGTCTTCGTATAAGCAGCGCTGCGTGTGAACATTTGCCTTTAAACTCGAGCAGCTCACTAGGTTGAACCCACCTGCTTATCCTGTCTAATATTATCAGTGCAAGTCTACCAGCAGACATTGCAGGTGCTACACTTGGCACAGGGAGGAGTCCCATTCACTCCAACAGGACTGCCGCCAACACTCAGTGGTAGCATGGGTGCTAAACGGCCAGAGGATCGCATCCTATATCTTGCAAATGTTGCTTTACAAGACATTCTAGAAGACACAATCTTTGTCCCCAAAGAGCTTATGGTCTAAATACAGCTGGGGCTGTATCCAGGTGTGTGCTTCAAGAGGGGCACCATGCCACCATTGCCCATGAGGCCCCAACTTGCCTGGCTCTGGCACTGAATACAGTCATCAGGTGATGACGGAATCATAAGGTGGGCAAACAAAACCCATCCCTTTCTGTGGTGGATTCATCATCCTCCAGAGGCTCCGTGGAAGAAGCAAGCATTAACGGAGGTTACTTACCAGTAACTCTGTTCTTCCAGAGAGCTCCGCGTATTCTCACTAATAAGATGTGAACAATGGGTGGCTGTTTACAAAGGGTAAAACCAGACGTGCAGCTGGCGGGACCACTCCCCCGACCGCCCCAGGACAGACAATCGCAGGCGACACAGCCTGAGTCAGGTCAGGGCACTGAATGGACGTGCCGGTGGGCAGGGAGCCGTCCCCCTGCCGGCGCGGCCCGGTTAGGGCCAAGAACGTAACAAATGAGTCCTGCCCGCATCCTGCTCCTAGTGCCCCGCCCCCCGCCAAGATGAACAGCCATTGTGGCCAATGAGGCCCAGCCATGGCGGCACCCAGTCCGCGGTGGACTATATAAACAACAACAACAGATGTGCTAGTCTGCTGCACCTGCTTCGGCCCACCTAGGCAGTCCTTAGCCCAGGCTGTGACTTTGGAGATTTGCTGAGGTCGCAGCCAGGGTTAGCTGCCAAAACTCCCTGGGGCAACCCCGGGCCAACATCTGGCAACCTGTGTTTACACGTGGCACCAGATCCCAGGCCACAGTGCGCCAAAATCACGTCTGTTTTTACCCAAAGAGGTTTGCTTATGCCATGAACAAAGTGTAGGTTGCGTGCTGGGGAAGCTTATTTCCAGCTGCCCGCTCAGGTGTGAAAATACCCTTTGTCTCCATAGATAAAAGACGTCTCCTTACCAAGATGATTCCTGCTTGGGCTGTTGCAAACTGCATTAGGACCCACTCATACTTGTTGGGTCCCCACATTCCCAACCGGTCTCCCTTCTTCAGGCCGAGAGCCAGAAGCCCAGCTGCTGCCAGGTCCACCTGGAACACAAACAGAGGTAGGAGAAGAACTGGAACAGGTGCAGAGAAGGGCAACAAAAATGATCACAGGTCTGGAACAACGTCCGCATGAGGAGAGGCTGGATAGGCTGGGGCTCTTCAGCTTGGAGAAAAGACAGAAGGGAGGGATAGGAGTGGCATGGAACGAGGAAATGGGGAGTTGTTATTTATCCTCTCAAATACTACTAGAATTAGAGGATACTCCAGGAACTGGCAGCAGATTTAAAACAAGCAGTAGAAAGTATTTTCTTCATGCAACGCACAATTAACTTGTGGGATTTGTTGCCAGAGGACACGGCCAAGGTCAGTAGCACAGCTGGGTTTAAAAAAGAATTGGATAAGTTCTTCAAGGATAGATCCATTCATGGCTATTAGCTGAATAGGATGGAGGATATAACTTCTGTCTGTTGGGAGCTTGGAGTGAACAGCACGGAATGGATCACTCTATTATGACCTGTTGGGTACTTCTCAGAAGCAACCGAGAATAGCAACTGTTGGAAACAGAACGCTGGGCTCGATGGACCATTGGTCTGGCCCAGGATGGCGCTTCTTATGAATTTCAGAGAAAGGTAGTCACAACAACTTGAGTCAAATAAGGAGCAAGAAATGACAAGAAATGGATCCCATCAGGGTGGGTAGATCACAAGCCACTTTGAGGATTATTCCTTGCAGGAAATAGAAGGAGTTCAGATATCTTTTATTGATCCAACTTCTCTTGGTGGGAGGATGCAAGGTACCGGTCTATATTTAGGGCTGAAGCCGGCCCATGAGTGGTCGGAAAACTTGCGTCCTCTCCTCAGCGGAAGTCGGTTCAGTAAAAGAGATCATCTGCGCTACTTTGTCTTCATCGCCTACAATCTGAACCAACATGGCAACCATCCTCTCGCTCCTTACAGGAAAAGAATTAATATGGCCAGAAACGCTAATCCTTTGGATTAGCAAAGACATCCATTCAATCCAAGATTGCCTTGAGGAATCTGTCCTATTAACATATTTGATTTCTTTAAAAAACAAACAAACAAACAAAATTCTAGTAGATCTGCCAGTTTGCCAGGGCAAACCCAACCGGGGTTGAGGAGGGGGGATTCATTCATCTTCTAAAACATTTATTGATTCTCATGGAAAAGAATGACTTTTTTGTTTTAAAGGAGGCTACAAAATGCCGTTGAAAGCGAACTCCACAGAACGGACAATGTTGGAACATACGACGTCCATCCCCAATTGAAATGCACTTGCATGCGTAAGTTCCATCTGTCAGGCCAGCAATGCCAATGGAGTTTAATGAAGGCATTCATTGGCTGTCAGCAATTTATGGTAGCCAAGAGTTTGACCAACGGCTGTGAGAATGGGATTTGTCCAAGGTCAACCAACAAGGCTGAGATTCAAACTCTAGACACCCTGGTTCAGAGTCTAATGTGCTATAGCACCCTATAGGTGGTGGTGTTATTATGCAGCCCTGCAACCTGTATTTCTCATAAGTGTCCTCTAAAATCTGCATATCTGGCCACCCAAGCATGCTATCTACTTGCCCCAAACTGGCACTTAGGGCTGCGAGCGTGCACAGGGTCTCTTAATATTTGTATTTCTAGTATTTGCGTTTATTTGTGTGTGTTTTTAAGAGCGGGTGTAGAAGTGCACGCTGCCAATCTGATAGGCATGGAGGGTAAGAAACACACTGCTAACCTGATGTCGGACCCCCAGCTTTCAACCAGCCTCCCTGGAGTTCTGTGGCGGCAGCCGGCTCTGCACCACAACACCTCTCTGCTGGCCTTGCTTTCTCCTGTAGGACTTCTTAGTCACGGCTAGGCCACGCCCTTCCACCCTTGCTTCACCCCCTCCCGGCTTCCTGACTGGCTGATTGTCTAGGTAAAAGGCAGTCTCAGGAAGCTGGGCAGAACAACTCTGCCCCCACGTCCTGATCCAGCTTCTGCCTTGCCCCAGACAGGTGCCTTACTCTTCTTTCTCCCCACTCCAGCCTGGTCTCCTTGTTCCCCACACAGCTTTGCTCCCCAACACTGCCTGTTTCCTATCTCCCCAGGACCTTCTCTCTCCAGGACTGACTTCCCTGATTATGGCCCTTTTTAAATGGGCCACAGCTTTGGGGTGGGGGTGGGAACGGTCCATGGGCACGCCGCTGCAGGGGCAGTGGGGAGAGGCGAGTGCACACCCAGCTCCTCCCCCCACCCCCTGCACAGAGCCCCTGCCAGTTGCTCCGTGTGCGGATGCATGGGTCACAAGAGTACGCACCCATGCACCTCCACGTTTACACGAGATGTTCCCCTGCATCGACAATGGGTTCAAGGAGGAGAGGGCGGAACTGCAGGAAATGTTCCAAATAGGAATGTAAACACCCACACACACCCCCAATTTGAATATTGGCCATCCCAGTGTTGGAAACAAAAGCCAGGGGGAAAAAAAAGACCTGGTTTATTTGGCTTTCATTAATGACATTTCTGACCTGCCTTCTGTGCCGGACATCATACAGATTAAACCACAAGAACTCCTGTCTGGTATTCCACTGAAAGGAAGGCAGGATGGTCCAGTGGTTGGGGTGCTACCTGGAGAACAGGGTTCCGGTTCCTGCTCTGGGGCAGGAGGGGTGGCTCCCGGGGGAGGGGACCAGGGTTTCTGAAGAGAAGGGATGGGGCTTCTGTGGCAAGATCTGCAATTTTATTTTTTAAAACAAATTAAGCACTCATTTAAAACAAATTAACTTTAGCAAATTAAGCAGAAGTTAATTAAGAACTGGGTCCTGGTGCAGAAGATGGAATATATATATATATATATATATATATATATATATATATATATACACACACACACACACACACACACACACACGATTTCCCAGCGACAGGGGATATAACTGTACCAGGGAACATGCCCCCCCCAACCCGATTTGTGGGCTGCCATGTAGCTGTCCCTCAGGCTTTACCCCCTTGTCTTGAAGGCTGCATACACCCATAGCCACATTTGCTTCCAATGCGAGTTGGTCGAGACCAGGGGTGGGCAAAGTTCCCAAGTGCCACACCCCAAAATGTTCATATCATCAAGAGATGCAAGCTGCATTACATCAATAGCGGCGTCTCTCAATCCTGGGATGAGGCAACATGGCTTCCACCAAATCCCCTCCTCCTCACATCAACGTTGTGGCTCCCAGGCGTAAGGTTGCCACCTAGGCAAATTATGAAAAATACATGTTGCAGGGCCTGCCTAAGGTGCCAATGCAGGCCCTGCAACTTGTATTTTTCATAAGTGTTCCTTACATTTGCACAGGTGGCAACCCTATTTGGGAGGTCTGGTGTGTTTGGGCAGCAGCAATAGAGGCACAACCTAGGTCCTCTCTGAGGCATCAGAGAGGCTGAAAGAGCAGCTCGGTTTCTCTTGCTCCCGAGAGAGCCTCGTGGACATGCTCCCAAGCAGCCACTAGCCACAGTACAGGTGTCCGAGAGCCGCGTGCAGCTCCCAAGCTGCCGTTTGCCCACTTCTTGCTCTAGACCCTTAGCAAGGGCTTATGAGAAACCCAATCCAGAGATCCCAGAGAGGCACTCCCAGCTCTGTGCACAGCATGCGATTCAGTCACCCCATGCCCCATTCTATCCCTTGGACCTCACGCCTCAAAGCGCCGCGGCACAGGGGTGCCCTTAGGACACACAAATGACGTGGCTAGGCCCCCGGCTGTATTCAAGCTCCTGCTTCTGGAATCTCAGCCTGCTGGTTGGGAATCCTACCACTGTGCCCTAAGTAGGTGGCGCGTCCCTCAATGGGGACCTCGCTCCTCCCAGATGTTCATCCAAGGCCGTTTTTAGACAAGCGCCTCCCCCCCCCGCCATCATGCATGTTGCAGGGCTGCATAGGGTGCCAATGCAGTCCTGCAACATGAATGATGGGGGGTGGGATGGGGGGGTAGTGGGTGGGGAGATGCTTGTCGAAGAACACCCTTGGTTTCTCCCTCCTCACTTTCAAAAAGCACCTGAAGACTTTCTGTTATACTCCGGGTGCTTTTAAAGGATCCACTCTTGGTTCCCCTTAGTGTAGCTTTTCCTTCCGCTTTACCTTCACTTTCAAAAAACCATTTTAAATGGATTTTGTTGTCAAAGTCAAAGTCAAAGTCGCTTTATTAGGCGTGACCAATGGTCATAGCCAACAAACAAAACAAACAACAGGTAATAATACCCATTCAAAAACATAATCACCTTAATAATAGAATGGCATTTACAAATAAATAAATAAATAAATAAATAAAAATTAGGAATTTATACCTCCATCGGTGATTTAAATTCAAGGAATAATTGACGAAGGGCAAAAGCCCGATTTAAAAAACAACTAACAGCAATAGTAATCTCTTCCTTACCGGGATTTTGTTGTAACTCTGATTGTATTTTCTGGTATTTTTGAGAACTGCCCTGAGCACCATTTGGAGGTGGTGGGGGTGCTATATAAATAAAATTAATTCATTCTTTATTATTAATTAATTATTATTACAGTTGCTATGTACTCAGAGTAAAACTGAGGATCCAGATGAATGAAACCCAACCCCTCTCCTTCTTCATCCCAAGGATGAAGCGACTGTCCGTGTTCTGGGGCCGATCACTTTGTACTGTGGTTAGGAATGGGCTGCAAATCCTCAAGGGGATGGGGCCGGAGGGTGTAAGAAAGAGTGAGTCAGTCACTTACATCCTGTTTAAACTGGGAAAACGTCTTCCGAACCCCGTCTTTAAAGAACACCAAGGCTTCGCGCTCTGGAAACTTATGGGCTGTCTCCTCTAGGCACTGACCCACCGTCTTGGAGAGAAGTGGAGTCTCACAGACCCCACGGACGCGGCTGTTGGTTGCTATCGGCTTGATGGGGGGCGAGTCGGTGTAGAGAGCACTGGGGGGGGAGAAGAATTTTTTTTAATAAAAAAAAAGGATGAGGATCAAAAGTCTGAAAGACGAACCTTATGTAGGCAAATGAACTCACACGGGAGGAGGAGATTACGGACAAGGACACTGAATCATCCATGGGTGTTAGTTCCTGTCTCCTGGACAGACCACCCCATTTCTGATCTCCCAGTCTTTGTTCCGAAACAGCAGCTGTACAACTTCTCGAAAAAAAACAGGCCTGGGAACTAAAACGCAGTACTCTGCTGAATACTATTATTAACAGCACCAGCAACGTGCCCACAATATAGCGCCAGCAAGGACATTTCACTCATGCACAAAAGCATCCGGTCGGCAGTCTGAACTTTCCTGCAAAACTGGCATGGCTTTTCCGACCCAGCTCTTGTGCCGAACAGTCATGATTGTAAGGTAAAAATGGCGCTTGGCCGTGGCAGCCCCCACCCCGGAGCGGGTATGGCGGGCGTACTAGTCCGTGTTGGCCTGCATGCCAGCCCTTAGTCCGTGCTGTGACCTTGGAGATTTTCCAAGGACACAACCCATGCTGGCCACCTACCTGCCATGGGGCAGTCCTGGGCTAACATCTGGCGGTGTGTAAACAGATGTGCTGGTGGATCCCAGGCCACAGCGGGCCACCATCACATTTGAAATCTCTGCAGACTTTCTCATTCTTGCATGGCATTTTGAGACTTTACCCGACTCTTTCACTGGAAATCAGGAGGTAATTGGCATTAAAAAGGCTCCCCTACAGCAAGGCTATTAGATGAAGACAGTACGGATATGCAAAGCAGCAAATGTGAATTTACAAAGAGTGCAGCAGCTAGAGAGTAGCAGAAGTAACTGACTGTAACGATATCAGACAGCCACAGAAGTTCAGATTCAGAAGCAGGAAAGTATTGCGCTGATAAGCATGAAAACAGGCTGTAATGTGGGAGTAAATCACCAAGGGAAGCAGTCTTCGGCTTATGAGACAAACTTGTTACCTAGGAAGCGATTACAATAATTTTGTAGCTGTTTTAACCAGCAATAAAAGGAGAATGGGGGAATGACTTTGATTCATGTATATATACACTGTGTGTGTAAGTTGCCCACAGAAGACAAGGGGAGTGCTGGAGATAAGGGGAAGCCACGCCTCCTTGCTAGGAGGTGTGGCTTTCCACTTGTGCCCTGAGTTGCTAGCTTTGAGTGACGGTCTGCTCTCACTCTGAAAGGTGCACCTGTGGGGTCCTGATCCACCACACAGCCAGTGGGGGAAAGGCCTTGGAGAAAGCGTCCGTTGGCCTCACAAGCGGGGCCTCCACTGTGTCATCCCAAGGCGAAGGAGGTTCTGTGGGGGACAGTTCGAATTGTCAAGAGTTGGTCAGGCCAGTTATGTGAGTTAGAACCAAGAGGCCGATCATCATCTAATAATAGATCACAAACTAGTCTCCGGTAGATCACGGTGTGGAAAGGGGAACTAGCCTCTGAGGGCGTTTTTAGACAAGACACTACTCTCATGGGAAGGCAGTAAACCCTGCACGTTTAAACTAAGCTCCTGCAAGTCTTGCAGAAACGTCTGTGTGTTAATGCACATCAAGAAACCCTAGTTTTCCGGGGAACTGCTACAGCGCCAACACGTCTGTTGGCTATCCGTCATGGCGGAGGGGCGGGGTGCTGGGACCAGGACATGGGCGTGGCCGGATGCCCACATGTTTGTTTAGCTCCCTGTCCTACCCGGGCGGGCAGGCAGCAGGACGGTTCTCTGGTTGCGGGCTCGTTTGTTTGGTGCCCCTCCCCAACCGGGCCATGTCGGCTACGGTTTCATCGCGCTGTGCGCACATCTGGTTTTTTTACCCATCGTCATCATCAATGATTATATCTTGTGCAAAATGTATATTTTTTCCCCTCATTTCTTTGTCAGATTAAAACTGTTGAATGCACCGATAGCTTCTGGACCAACAAAAAACACCAAAACATAGCCACTCTCTTTGTCATTTTCCTTTCAAGTTCACTTATTCTAATAAATAAATTTAATTCCTGTATAAAGCTTTTCCACCCTTCAGCTCCATTCTTCATTAAATTCAAACTTCTGGGTGCCTTTAACCGCTTCTACTATATTATGCTCCCTTATCAGCTCTGCGGTTTGTCATTTCTTTCAATCAATTAATTATTTCTTTCAATCAAGTCTTACAAAAGGGGGTTATAAAACAGGGCCCCTCCAAGGGCCGCTTTGAAAATTAGTGCAAGTTCTGAAGGATGCTTAGAAGTTGGACCGTGGCTCACTGTGGGAAAAGAAAGAGGAAGGTCCAGATCATGGATCTGTGCCATGGATTAGCTCCCTCTCCTTGTGTGCATGTCCCTCATCTCTGCTACCTTATCCTGAGTTCAGCTTTTCAATGAGGTCTTTTTTTCTCTTGTCTTTTTAGTTTTGAAGTTTGTTTTTATTTTATATGTTTTTGCCTTGTTTTTTTTGTCAATATTGGTATTGGTTAATTTCTTTTTGTTTGTTTGCTTACTTGTTTGTACATTTATGTTTGTCTATAAGCAATGACCTTTGGTCACGCTTCAATAAACTAACTTACCAAAAAAAAAGTATTCCGTTTTTATTCCTGACCTAGGGCAGATGGCCAATTACCTCCAGGCACAAATATCAGTTAGGGGTAAAAATCTAATCCTGTCGGCCCGTTGCAATGCACTGCCTTCTCAGGTTATGGGGGGCGGGTGGCAGGTACTCCCTTTGCTTCAAAACTTTGCCCATTTGACAAGCAGGCAGTGGAAACTGTTGGGCATATGTTGCTCCACTGCCATCTTTATGACAGCTTGAGGCAAAAGTACTTGAAGGAACATCTAGATAAGCTCCCGGGTCGGGCAGAATCAGTAATTCTTGCTTTCTTGTTGAATAGTTCTGATAAAATTATAATTCAAAACATGGCCACCTTCATGACACATATGATTCATGCTAGGGAAAATTTCCTGGCATTTAAAAGTAACCCGAGTTANGGGGGGGGGGGGGGGGGGGGGGGGGGGCTGTTATATCTGTAATATTTGTTATGATCTGCTTGTATTGATTTCTACAAAGACAGCGATCAAATTTGTATCAGGCTATTGTTATAGCAATTGTTTTTGAATTTATATTTGTTACCTGTTTACGTGCCAATCGCACGAGATGCTTGAAATCCAAAGTGAGATCCCGAGAGATTACATGGGGGTTGCACGAATGAATCTAGTTTTCGTTCACCCCTAAATCTATTTTTTTGACTTTTATTCCAGGTTTTCTTGGATAACTCTTCTGGTAGATTTGACAATTGTTAAATTGCAATCGGCCCACAGAGAGATGGATTTAGAATTGACTGCCCAGATTCAAAATTTTTATGTTTTGCATTAAATCGCCGTTATTATTCCTTTGAGTTCCAGTTACCCGTATCTGAGAATGTATAGGGCCATGATACCCGCAAGTTCTTTTTTAAGAGGTCTTTTTTTCTCTTGTCTTTTTAGTTTTTAAGTTTGTTTTTATTTTATATGTTTTTGCCTTGCTTTTTGGTCAATATTGGTATTGGTTAATTTCTTTTTGTTTGTTTGCTTACTTGTTTGTACATTTATGTTTGTCTATAAGCAATGACCTTTGGTCACGCTTCAATAAACTTACTTACTTCAATGGTGGGAGGTAGGAACTGGATCCCAGGGTCAGATCCAGGAACCAGAAAGGGGTCATGTACAAAGTTGCTGTGTGCTGCATTTGGCTCCCAGGCCTGAGATTCCAATCCCCACCCTGGCTTAGAAGGATCCCCGATATAAACGGTGCATCCAGCCCCTTCTACTTCAGAGGTAGAAACACTGACATCCACGGATCCAAAGTAGTTCAAACGATCTCTGTTATTGGACCCACTTCTGTCGGTGAGAGGCTGCAAACGTTCAGGCCACACGGACTCCTTTCCCAGAGTAACACGATGTGCCCCACCAACAGATTTCACCGCGAGGCCTGTTGGACACCGTGTGTGGTATGTCAAAATAACGACGCTGCCAACCATTCGCTCAACAGGCTGTATCTATAGCTTTTAAGTTCTCGTAGGGTAAAAAAACACAGATGTGTGGCCACCGATGGGCTGCCCCGAGGTGGAAAATCCCGGGCAACACAGGGCACCAACCTGACGTGACCACAGCTGGAGAGCGACACCGCCCGGGTATGGCCAGGACACCACACACATGCAGGCGGCCAGCCCCGCCCGCGCTGTGCTCCCAGCATCCTGCCATGACGGGCAGCTGTGGCAGCCAATAAGACACAGTCATACAGGCGTGCTATCCCGCTTTGGCCTGGTCGAGCAGGCCTTAGTCCGGGCCGTGACCTCAGAGGTTGCAGCCCAGGCTAAGCTGCCAACAGCCCGGGGCAATCCCAGGCCAACATTGGGCGGTGCATGCTTACACATGCCACTCGGTCCCTGGCCAAAGCAAGCCTAACTCGCATCTGTTTACCCATAATATTACAAGAGCTTTCCAAGTAGCCGCCCTCTTGGCACTATCCAAACACATTGCCGCTAGCCCACACCAAGATGACGGGATGCACCCAATTGTCAGTGCCAAACTACAGATTTCACCTGTGTCCTCAGTGGTCTCCCAGGAGCCATGTCAGTCTGCTTTGCAAGCCCCACGTGGCTCACAAGCTATGGGTTGGCCCCCTTCCACCCGGTCCCTTATTCTATTTCAGTAAATCAACCTCGGAAATTCTTTGCCACAGCCTACAAACCACTTACTCTGGGACCAGTCCAGAGTAGGCCCACTGAAGCCCTTGGGGCGATGGAAGAGTAAATGGTCTGTGGATCATGACCCTCGTCTCTTCGTAATTCCAAGGAGAAAACACTAAACATATAGATTCAAATTCCAGTTCCCTTGAAAACAAGGGGAGTCTCATAATTGACTTCAGTAGGGACAAAGTTTGGCTTTTTGTGTGTAGGGGGGCGGGGCGGCAGTGGTGGAACCTGTAAGTAAAATGAGAGGTAGGGGCCTCCCGCATTGGAACAGGGTGTTGGAGTAGATGGCCCTTGAGGGTCATTCAGCCCTATACATTTCTATGAAACCGTCCAAGAGAAAAATCAGGGTAAGATCTTAAGGCTTACATTTTTGGAAGTGCCCAGATTTAGGGGCTTTGTCAGTTCCTGGGGCGATGCCAGCACATATACCTTTAACAGGCAACAGGGAAGCAAGTGCTCACGGCTTTTCAAAGCAGCCAAACACCGGAGAGGCGGGCAGAGAGTGCTTTTGTGGGGTATGACTCAGCGGGAAGGATTAGGATAGAGAGATTTCTCAACCCCCTCCTTAGTTTCCCCGTTTCTTCCTTGTCACAAGAGGCTGGGATAAGTGCCAGGCCAAATTACTGCCAATTAGTTGTTCCCTCAATTCTGGGTCCCCATGGAAACGACAGAGTTTCAGAATGTTGATGTTCTCCTGCTTTCTTGGTGTCTTCTCCTGAGAGACGATGAGGCTCTTAAACTCTCTGTGACCTGAAAGGGTTTACAGGTGCTCAGCACCCAAGCAGAGACCTCCCATGAAACCTGTTCTGAATCTGCAGCAAATCTCTTCTCTTCATCTAAATCTCTCTGAACAAAATTCTTATGAGAGATGCCAGCCCAGAACTCTTGGCTGCTCCTGAATCGCCAAACGTCAGGAGGAAAATGTTAAGCATTTGCAAAGGGGGGAAAGGGTCGGGAGAGGTGTCTCTCTCCTGTTGACTTTTAACGGAAGTTTAATGCCATTTTTGTTTTTGTAAACCAACCCCCTAGGGTGAAACTTTGGTTCCACCAAAATCAAGGAGAACTTTGTCACTGTGCATGCAGGGTTAGGTCCTTCAAGACTATCATCCTTCTATCTACTCAGAACTGCAGTGTGTGAACACTGACAGTATAGCCTTCTGTACCCCACCTACCGATAGGTCTGTGAGAAAGAACCAACACAGGGGTGTTTTTACACAAGACACCCCTACGCATGGATAGGCATCGTCCACATGGGGTTGTGTGTGTGTGTGTGTGTGTCAGTGGCGGGCGGGGCAGGTTGCGCGGCACGCGGGGCGAGCGGGGACCCGGGCCCGCTATACAACATTTGCGTGGCCCGGACCCACCTGATAGCCCGCAAGGGCAAAGACCGCATGGGGGCTCCCCTCCGATGGCACCGGAGGGGACCCAGTCAGTGAAGGAGCCGCCGGCGCTGCCGGGGGCGGAGACACGCCCCCCGCACGCTCCAGGAGGGAAACAGGGGTTAGAGGCCATGCCCCCAGGCACAGAGAACCAAGAAGGGCGTGTCCCGCAGTTACAGGGAACGCCCTTCAGGAACGCAGAGGAGCGTCGGGGGGAGGCCCCGCCCCCTCAGGGGAGCCCAGCTGTAGCTTGTCCCCCGCCCCCGCAGCGCCGATCAGAGCGGCTGCGGGCTCGTACAAGGGCGGGGCCTGGGGTATAAGAGCCAGCGCCGCCTGGGAAACGGCGCTGGTGATTGTTGAAACCGGCCCCCTTGCGTGACTTGAACTGAGAGTGCTAGAGAGACTGAGTATCCTGAGCGTTGCCCGTGTGGTTGAATCCCTGCCTAATTCCCTGAACCTGTGAGTGTGTGGAGTGAGAGTGGACGGTTGTTGTGAGGTGAGTGCCCTGCCTACCCTTGTCTTGGTGTCCTGCAGTTCGGAGGTGAGTGTCCGTACCCCATACCCCCTTCCCCAAACCTGGGCCCTTGCACCCCCTCGGGTGTTTCCCTTACATCTCTTCCCCCGAACGTACGTGGAGAGTGAACAAGAGTGTGGGGCAACAGTGGGTCCGTGGTCAGCAGCGCCCTATGATGATAGGGGCCTGAACTTCCAATTGTGCTTGCACAAGGAAGGGCCCACACACTATCCTGACGGGCAACTATTCCCCAGTGTTCCTTGCTCTGACCACGTGCCTCGTCTAACGGTGAAAGCGTGCTTGTGTGAGATCCGTACCCCCGTAACAGTGTGTGTGTCTCGACTGAACTGGTGTGGGAGGATGCACACTCCCATGACCCATGCGCTGCACACTCAGTCCGTGCACGGGGCACTCCGGGAAAAGCTGGAGTGTCCCGTGCACAGATGGGGTCGGTGGTGCATGGGTGGGGCAGCTGTGCGTGGGGCCACTTGTGTGAAGAGCCCTCCCCGACAAGCACAGTGCCCAGACACACACAAACCACTCCGTCTCACGTAAAAACACCCAGATATGCGTTACTGCTAGAGGTGGGAACATCGGAAACTGATTAATACGATTCACCCGATTTTCATTGGATTGGATTAATTCAAGGGTGCAATCACGCTCATTTCCCCCTCTCTTCTATTGAGCTTTGCTAGGTTCGTCTTTGGCCCATTCACTATTCTAGGATTGTGGCTTAGAATGATGAATGGCCCATTGAACTGAATACGTTTGGTTTTCCATTGACTTCAATAGGAAATTTTCCCATTGAAGTCAGTGGGGAAAAAATACTATTCCAATTCCGATACGATTCCAATACCATTATACTAAATGCGATACCAATTTTGATCCAATTCCAATTTTCAATAGAATTTCCCATGCTGAGTTACAGCTCCAGTGGAGGTCGGGTCATATGTGCCCAGACAGAGGAGGTTGGCACCTTTGATCTAATTTTGGGCACCTCACTTTAAGAAGGAAAGGGGTTCAGTGAAGGAGTCACTGGGATGAAAAGGAGGCTAGAGACATAGAGACCTATGAGGAGAGATTGAAAGAACTGGGAATGGTGTCTAGCAAAAAGAAGATTAAGGGTTGGGGGGAATGATCATGGAAAAGGCTCCTGGTGCCCAGTTATTCTCTCTGAACACTGAGGACAGGATCAGAGGAAATGGGTTTAAAAATGAAAAGAGAAATGTTTTAGGCTAAATATTAGGAACAATTTTTTTTATTTCATTTGTTGTTGTTTTTTTTAACTACCAGGACGTTTGGGTACTAGAATGATTTGTCAAGGGAGGACGGGGAGGCCTTTAAAAGTATATTAGGCAGGCATCTCTTGAGAATAGTTAGGAGTGGAGAACCACTGGCCCAGGGGCCAAATCTGGCCTATAGGTGTTTATTTGGCCCATTTCCAATTTCTGGATCTGGCCTCTGTATCCCGTAGGGGTGGGCATCCGGAGGAAATTACAGATCCGTCTGTAATTTCTGGATTTAATTATGGATTCGGATTAAGAATCTGTATTTAAATCTATAAAAAGTTGTTTTTTTAAAAATTAAAAAAATTAAAATCATTGCATGAGAAAGTGGCTGCCGGACTGTTCTGCGCGTGCGCACCCTTTCCCAAAATTTTGGGAAACAGCAGCCGGTCTGCACAGAACGGCTGCTGCGCGTGTGCCAACTGGCTGCCCCTTTCCAAAACGCCAACGCCGCTGCTGCCATTTTGGAAAGAGGGCACATATCCGCATAATGGTCCAGCAGTCATTTTGCACATGCACAATATTGTTTTTTTAAAAATACATTTAAATCCGAATCCACCAGGAGCCTGTTGCAGTTCGGATCAATCCGCAATGGCCTGTTACGAGCAGTTACAGATTCATCCAATCCTGTAATGCTCACCCCTAGCAGCCACTCCCTCCCCTCACGCACTGAAAGAGTGATCTCAGGGAAAGGCAGTGGCGATACCGGCATGAATTCAAGGACGGAGGATGGGGCCATGGCTCGGGACCATGATCTGAGCCCTCCCTTTCTTTTCCCCATCCTGAGCATCCACTTTAAATACCCCCACCCCAACGTCTGTCCCCAGTGGTCAGAGAAATTTGCAGTGGGCTGCAGGAGGGGAAAGGTTCCCCACCCCTGGCGTAGATACCGAGAGTGGCTGGCTGGACTAGATACCCTTTGGAGTTCCCTCCAGCTCGAGGATTCTCTATAAATGGTGGGGGAACTCCTCTGCAATCATAAGCCTGGCTGTCAACACCAGCCTGGTGCGCTGCCACGATCTGGACCCTGCCCCCCTTTCTCCCACCCTGAGCGCACCCCTGAAGCACGCCCTCCCCTGCCCCCAACTCCGAAGAGATTGTCCTAATTGCCGAAGCGGCCCATGGGAGGGAGAAAGTTCCTCACCCGCGCTGCAACCTTTGAGCCTCCCTCACCCCCCGCAGGTTGGGGATAGGTTTGTCCAAGCGCTATAAAACTCCCTATTAAAAAGCATTACTCCCGCAAGCTCAGTTCATTCCAGCTTTGAGGTTTCTCCTGGTTTATTCCTTTGACCTACCTAGCAGCAGTTTCCAAATCATAAAAAGTTAATTCTCATTAACAGTCACCAGTTGGATTGGGCCCCTCCCTTGTGGCTCTCCTCTGCCAAACTCTTTCACCTGGCCGTGGGCCCGGTGATTGGGGCCCTGGTGTAAAACCACAGTAAAAACCTGATGTAATGAGTAACTGTAGGAACAGGAGGAGGGAGGTTTGCTGTGTGTCCCAGCTTTCCACTAAAAGGGTGGTGTGGTGTGGGGGGGGCATTTCCTAATCAGTCAACTTCTGCCCCTTGCAGGGGTGCAGCCGAAAGGGGGTCTTGCCCCGCCATCTCCGCTCATAGGGTAAAAAGAAACAAGATCCACGTTGGCCTGGGACTCACCTACACAGGTGGTCCCGTGCTGCCAGCTGTGGGCAGCACGGGGTGGGTGGGGAGGTGGTGGGCCCGGGATGAGCCCTAGCCCTGATCCTAAACTAAACTAAACTGCCTAACTGAGTCAGACCAATGGTCCATCTTGGCACAGTATTGTCACAACCCGACACGGCAGCAGGGGTTTCAAATTCGGGTCCAAATCCGGCTCTCTGGTAGAGGCCATCCTAGCGTGCTACCTGAGACCCCTCCAAGCCCCCAGCAGAGGCCTCCCCCAGGCGTGCTACCAGGGATCCTGAAGTGGAGATGCCGGGGATTGAACCTGGGACCTTATACACGCAAAGCCCCCCCCCCGCCAACCTGGTGCCCATTCGAGGCCAAGAGCTGCTTATGCAGGCCAACGTGGGCCAGCATGTTTGTTCAGCCCTGCCACCCCCGCCATAGGGTGGGAGCCACCATGGCGGTGGGGGCTGGGAGTGGGACGGGGCCAGCCGCCCGGCTGCATGTGTATTGCAGCCCTCCCCCCCTACCTACCCATGCATCATGCAGGTGGCAGGATGACTCTCCTGGTGGCAGGGACGTTTGTTCCGTGCTGCTTGCCGAACCAGGTTTTTTACCCTGGGCCAGCCCGGGGAGCCGCCCTGCCACCTGCACGCTTGTTTTTTATCCATGGACACAACTTCTCTCTGGGGGGAGCGACTGTCATCTGCCGAACCCCTGTAGCGCAACTGAAGGAGAGGAGCGGGCTCCAGCTGGGGCCAATTGGCGGGGGGGGGAGTCAGGCTGGGGTGGGGGGGCAAACAGATTAGGTGGGGATGGGCAGCAAGCAAGGCAGAGAGTCAGGTTGAGGCTGGGTCACCAAGAGCCCAGGGGGATGGCAGTGGCTGGTCAGAGCGTCATGACATCATTTAGGGGCTGAAAATGATAGCAGCACCTGCTTGGAAACTGAGCCCCTTACACCCGGGGCAGGAAACCTCAGGCTCAGGGATCAAACGTGGCCCACGGCCCACATTTATTTTAGCCCCTTTCCACTTCCTCGTTCTGGCCCCTGAAAGACTGAGCTCGGGGGAAGGGAGTTGAGAGGAGGGCACGCACACAAGCCTAGGGGACAGATCCACGGCACCGATACACCATCTGGATTCTGGAACCCTCGCTTCCTGCGCACCCCCCGAAAGCTAGGACTCGGGTGACTATGGAGAGGGCGTTCTCTGCGGCCACATCGAGGCTGTGGAACTCCCTCCCGGTGGAGGCCCGTCTGGCCCCCAGACCTCCCCTCTTTCCGTAGATGATGTAAAACCTGGCTCTTCCGCCAGGCTTTTGCTGGGGGAGATGGGTAGTGGGTGGGGGGTTTGGGTGGGGAAGGGATGATGTTTTAGCTCCGTCAGTCTTGATTTTTTTATATTGTTCTGATTTTATACCTTATTTTTTATTTTAATAATGTTTGTAAACTGCCCTGAACTGACATTGGCAGGAGGAGACGGGATATCAAATTATTAAATAAATAAATAATCTCCGCCCCCCAACTTCTATGTGGCCCTTGGAGCTTGTACTCATTTTCAAAGTGGTTCCTGGGAGAAAAAGGTTTCCCTACCCCTGATTTCAAGTAATAAATCCTTCCCCTTCCCCTTCTGGGACCATGCCAGCTTCCCACCGGGAGCTAACCATTTAATAACATTCCTCTTTGGCTGGTTTTAAACGGGCCGCAGTGGATGAGGATGGATGTGCCTGTTCCCACGGGTGCGCACCCCCCTCCACCCATGGAACATTGGGCGTTGGAGCCCATTGCGCCGTGCGTGGGTGATGAGTGGAGGTAGGTGTAGTGCAGGAGCGCACACACACACACAGCCCCTGCGGCATTCCCCCGAGTGCCTCCACCCAGCTCCATGCAGCAAAACTGCATGGAGCTGGGTGGAGGCATCAAAGGGCCAAAGTTTTGTCTTTCTTTTCGTCTCGCCTTTTATCACCACCTTTAAATCCCTGCACGACTCCTGTTGCTGCTAGGCCTTCATTTCCTCCTCCAAGCACCAATCCTCATCCTTCCACCCACTTTCAATTTCACGCAACTTTATAGACTAGGGACAGGAGCCAAGCAGCCTCCGTCTCCACCTCTAAATCCTGCTCCTCTCCTCTACCTCCCCAGCTGATCTCCCCCAGGAGAGATTGTATTGTGACCATGTACATTAGGCTGGAAACTCTTCATATACAATCCCTCCTTAGGAAGGCACCTTTGACACACCTGTGATGTGATGCTTGGGAGCACCAGGGCAATGTGCGAAAGTGCTCCCCAAGCCAGTTATCAGTAGTGAGTCATGAGCACTTTGAAACAGTCCTTCGTCCATTAAACTCAATGTGAGCTGGGATTAATTAATTATCTCAATTTCCATTGAATTGAATTGGAGAGGGGGAGACTTAATCTATGTGTATTTACGCAAATCATTCATTCAAATTATGCAGAGCTCCCAAGTGGTCACTTCCGTCACTCCAGCGCTCATGACTGGGAAAAGGCTGAGAACCCCCGTTATATAAATGAACTGTAACAGCACGATAGCTTCTGTTTCACCCTAACTTTGTTTGATCTTTATTTAGGTTTTAACCTGCGATCGGCACCTTCTGTTATTTTGATTCAGTTAGGACCGAGGCTGAAACGCAATTTAATTTTTTTTCTCGATTCGCATAAAATAAAAATAAAAATAAAGCTTCTCAACGAGAACGAGAAAAGCCCCAATCTTGACAATTTCTCATTGAGATTTTTTTTCCTCAGTTAAAAAAAAAGAAAGAAAAAGAACTGCGCCTGTACGAAATGGCCACCGTGGCCGTTCTGCGCATGCGCGTTCTTTTCCAAAATGGCGCTGGCAGCGTGTTTTGAAGTAACTGTTTGCATGAACACGTACCACCGTGGGGATGGCGATCATTCTCGCAAGATTCTCAGGAGAATCAATTTGATTCTCATTTCAGCCCTAGTTAGGACCGAAATGTCCACACCCGTAGTCGGCTGTATTTTAAATCTCTCCCCACCTCTCTTGCTCTCCTGCTTCCGAGAGTCCCACCTAAGACATTTCCTTCCAATGACCATCCCTTATCCCAAACACCCCCCAGCTCCAGAGTGCCTCTTATTTTTGAAATGTTTATCTAGCCACCCTAGACAGACAGGAGCAACCACCCTGCTCTAGATAGCTCCCACAGGCCTAAGCGCCTACATTTTCAGAAGTGGCATCTGAACGGAAAGCGCTTCCTTCTCCTTGTTTACGTGATCTGAGAAACCTCAGAACAGATTTTTTTTTCAGATGGGGGAGTACCTGCAAGTTCTGAGCTCAGCAGTCTGGGAGCTAGCAATAGTTGTGTGCACACTTCAACGTCCTCTAAAACTGACTTCAGATATTTAAATTATACTAATTGGGGAGTTGATCCTACCCAGCTACACGTTTCTGGGTGCGGTTATTTGGTGGCCATCTTGGATTCAAGATGGTGGCTGCAGCACAGGTCTTCTATATACTGTGGCGCTTTCACTATTAAGTTTAGGAAAAAATGTTTAAACAAAAGTTGAAGAATATGGTAAGGGGGTCATTTCTGGTGCCTAAGAACTGTACTGCTAATGACCTAGACATAAGAAAGCCAAAAGAAATATGAAAATACATGGAAAAAACCAATTTATTATCCATAAGTTTCTTATCAGTTAGTACCTTAAATCAAGGAAATTGTTCATTATGCAGCTAAGATTGACACATTAATAACATTTGAAGAGTTCCCAAACAAAAGCTATAATATTCAATGTTATATTTTCTACGTTCACAACTCCTCCTTCTATGTTGCTCTTCGTAATGAGTTCTTGCAATTGTCACCTCCTTCACAACTGCAGAACTGACAACATGGAATGTTCAGAACCCGGCAAGGGCAGACTGTTTGCCTGGCACATTTTCCACATGTACAAGGTTTAAGGAATTTGGAGGGCAAGGCTGTTCTCATGACAATCTGTGGCAACAGAATACCATTGTTGAAGGTGTACCCAAAGTCCAAAGGATCCACAGAACGAGTAGCAGTTGGTGAGAGTGCATGTAGCTGCATATAGCGCTGGTAGTAAGCACGGGCGATATAAAGTTGTATAGAGTGTGAAGTGGGCACAATCTTTTTGAAATCGTTTCGCAGATCTTTATTATGCTGATATGAACATAATGCATCAAAAGTTGGGAGACTTGAACCCAGAGCTGCAGTCAGGAACTTCTCAACTTTTGATGACATTACAAATGTAAGATCTCCTAGCCCAAACTCATGTAGTAGGTTTGGGCCACATTTTTCCGCCACATGTAGTGCTGCGTACTTTGTTGAAACCTTGTTGGTGGTATCGCAACCTGTTAATGAATGGATCGCTGGTCGTATGTGAATAATGTTACGATCAATCGCCAACATTAATGTGTGAAGTGGTAAAGTTCTTCTTGTGTTGCCTTGTCCACACAAAATCCAAAGCTCAGACAAACCTCTCTTGTGCCACGTTTGTGCGTCGTGATAGAGTAAGCAAACGAAAACGTCAGCATCCTTTGAAA
>QEPC01011341.1:12325292-12359787 GCA_003113815.1 Sphenodon punctatus | reverse complement strand
CCCCCCCCCCCCCCGATTTTTGGAAGTTCTATAAAACCCTATAGAATCTAGGAAGCCCTATAAAATGCCTACCCAGCCCCACTCCTGTGCCCCCCCCCTCCCCATCAACAGTTACCAGTCTCCTATGGGGCAGACAAAGGAGCAGGCAAATACGTGTAAACAGGGCTACACGAGTGCAGGTGATGTCATACGTGTGCCATTTGCTGTGTGGATAAGATAACGTTTGCAAGCACCCTTGGGCTCCATCCTGCAAACACTTATATGCACAGTTTTACTCATTTTAGTGAGTCCCTTAGAGTGAACAGCACTCCTCATGCACACTGCCCAAAATTCCCAGCAGCCATATAGGGACAAGCCATGCTCCCTCAGCAAATAAGCCCCACCCCTCAGCAAATAAGCCCCACCCCTCATGCACATACACCCATTTCAACGTTCCAAGTGCATAAAGAGGGACAGAAGCTCTCTTGTTACTCATCCTATTTTGTTTCTTGCTGTCCCATCATCTCCCCATGGTCCTCTCCAGTGCTTTTTCTGGGAGGGAACTAGGAAAGAGGAGCCTGAGGCTTGAGTACTGGTCTTTTTGTCTCTCTCTCCTGAAAGAAGGACTTTGACCACTGAATGTGAGACAGTGGGATTCAGCACCCAAAGAGGGACTGTCCCTCCTAAATAGGGACTGTTGGCAAATATGTTCATGAGTATTTAAAACCTGTGCTGATGTAGCTGCAGGTGCTCTGACAGGCAAAGTCTTTTAGGCAGAGAACCTGTCTTTGTTAATAAAGCATGCCATCAGCATTCAGTGCCATGAGTTGTTATTCTGATTTGGATTGAAACAGAATCTAAAACACGCTCAGGCCACAAACCATTGACTTCAAAGTAGCCCTATTGGTTGCTCCAGAGTAAGTAGTTTTCAGATCTTGACATTGGTATTTTGCTACTACTGAGGAAACTACAGTCTCCACCCCAAAGAGCTTACAATAAGCCTGTTGTAATTATACATTAATAATTAATAATAATTACATAAATTGTGTGACAGTGCCAATGTTGCAATCATCTGACTGCACGGGGTGAAACCAGGGTTACACATTAACTCAGGCAATGTGCAGAAAATCCCTATGACTGCACCCCCAGGGAAAATATGGCCCAGGCTGTCATATGGTATGAATGAGAAAGATCTTGCCGACTAGTGATTGGGACTTTAAGTAATGCAGAACTCTGCCTTCTCTTAGGATATTCACATCTGCCTCCAAATTCAGTCCAAAGGAGAGACCTCTGCTGCTTTCTGCCGCTGATCTCCACCTTTTGCTTCCCACTGATAAGAGTTAGGTGTTCCTAACCCAGCATAAGCCAAGGAGTCAAAGTTCACTGAGGCTTCCCTGGACTTCAAAAGCAATCAGAAATCTGCTGCAATGCCAGCCAAACAAGCCATCCCTTCATAGATACAAAGTCTCATACTGCCATAAGGTGATAGCATGAACCTCATTTTCTTTGATGCAGGGATGATGGGGTGCATGTTGCCAATGGGAAAAATGCAGTGAACATGGGTCCCCTGTCTGTCTGTCCTTTACCTCTTCCTGTTCACTCAGAACCTCCTCTTCCCTGTAACTAAGTTAATCACTTGCACCTGCGACTTCTCAACTTCACTAATGTACCCCGGGCTCTCCCTGTGTTCCCCTCCCCTCGTCTTCCCTTTCTTGTCTTCCCAGATTGTAAGCCCCTTGGAGCAGGGACCTGTCTCTAACTACTGATTGTACAGTGCTAGGTACATTGCTGGTGCTATATAAATAAACATTATCAAGCCGTACGAGCGGCTCTAGAGTTAAGGCAGCTGCAGCACTGCAGTAAAGTCACAAACATGCAATTCATTATAAAATCAGGAAACATGGTAGGGAGGATTGCTTGAGTGAGGAGAAGAATCTATCAACATTTCAGGCAAATCAGATGAAAAACAAAGTTACAGACTTTTGAAATTTGGAGGCAAAATGACATTTTCTCCCCTATGCAACTTTTTTGCTCATGGAGACTCGGGCTGCTTTCCCATGAGACTCATTATGCGGCCTTTGGCACCATGGGCCCTGTACGAGTCAAATGACGTGCCGCTCCCATCTCATGGGAAAGGCAGAAGTGCGGGTCTCCCACCAGCAAGCTTGCGCATCTCCGATGTGCAAGCCTCAGGTGCCTCCGGGCTCGGTCTGGAACCTTGTACTGTTCAATATCTTTATTAATGACTTGGATGAAGGAGTAGAGGGGATGCTTATCAAATCTGCAGGTGACACAAAACTGGGAGGGATAGCTAACACCTTAGAAGACAGAAACAAGATTCAAAATGATTTTGACAGGATAGAAAGTTGGGCCAAAACTAACAAAATTAAATTCAACAGAGAGAATTCTGCATTTAGATAAGAAAAATCCAATGCACATGTATAGGCTCAGTGATCCCTGGCTTGGCAGCAGTCCATGTAAAAAAGATCTTGGGGTTGTAGTTGATCACAAACTGAACATGAGTCAGCAGTGTGATGCAGCTGCTAAAAAGGCGAATGCAATTTTAGGCTGCATTAACAGCAGCACAGTGTCCAGGTCAGGAGAAGTAATAGTTTAACTCTATTCTGCGCTGGTGAGACCTCATCTGGAGCACTGTGTCCAGTTCTGGGCACCGCATTTTAAGAAGGACATTGACAGATTGGAACAGGTTTAGAGGAGAGTGGCAAAAATGATCAGGGGTCTGGAAACCAAGTTCTACGAGGAAAGGTTTAAGGAGCTGGGTATGTTTAGCCTGGAGAAGAGAAGACTAAGGGGAGACACGATAGCCATCTTCAACTATCTGAAGGGATGTCACAGAGAAGATGGAGCAGACTGTTCTCTGTTGCTCCCGAGGGCAGGACTAGAACCAATGGGATCAAATTACAAGAAAGAAGATTTCGGCTAAACGTTAGGAAGAACTTCTTATTGGTACGAGCTGTTCAACAGTGGGAAAGACTGCCTAGGGGAGTGGCGGGCTCTCCTTTGTGGGAGGTTTTCAAACAGAGGCCGGACGGCCCATCTGTCAGGGATGCTGTAGCTGTGGATTTCCTGCACTGAGCAGGGGGTTGGACTAGATGACCTCTGAGTTCCCTTCCAACTTTATGATTCTAGGAGCATCTGAAATGATGGGGAACTGGGTGAAATTATACATGAGTGGCCACCGGGAGTGGCTGGAATACGGGAGGCCCGGGTGGAATTATGGGTACAAGGAGTCTGGGAGAAACTAGAATGACGGGGGGTGTTGGGTAGAATAATGGGTATGAATCCACCTGGAGCAGCTGGACTGATGGGGGATCCGGGTGGAATTACATGTAAGAGGCAACTGTGAGCAGCTGGAATGACGTGTAGGAGGCCATCGGGAGCGGCTGAAACGATGGAGAGCGGAGTTGAATGGCGGGTACAATGACACTTGGAGTGGCTGGAATAATGGTGGGGCGGGGGGGCTGCGTGGAATGTTCAGTACAGGGACATTGAAAGTGGCTGGACTGATGGGGGGATGGATGGAATGATGGGTAGGAGGTCACTGGGGGCAGCTAGAATGACAGGGGGGGTTGGGTGTATGATGGATGCAAGGACCCATCCCCTCTCACCATCTTTCCATTTTCTCTCTGTGGCTTCCTCATGTCCCCTCCACCCCTCCCTCCTGGTGAAGGGATAAAGTGAAGAGAAAGTCTGTATGCAGTTATGTGCTCTGAGGAACTTAAAGTGAGTTGCATAGAATTCCTTTAGGCAGCACAGAATGGACAAAGATTGCAGCTGCAAGGGAAAGGCTCTTTGGACAAAGCAAAGCAATTGTTCTGCAAAGCAGCCCTACTGCAGTTCCTCCACCCCTTGCTGGTTAAATGGATGAGGTTGCTCCCAACAAACTCCCACTAGTAAAACTGACAAAAGTTTGGGCTGAAAGAGAAACTCGGCGGCTGGCTACCAATCAAACTCACCTTGGTACTACAGTGGCAGGGGAAATTTAGTCCTGTCCCCTTTAAAAAAACACCAAAACACAGGGAAATTCTAAGATAAAAAAAAGCTTCAGTTCAAAAAAGGATTTAAGGCTCTTACAAATTCAACCATGCACCAAAAAGCATGGAAATTGTACATTAAGGCTTCTGCTTTAACTTGCACACCATGTAGGCAGTAAAGACATTGGACAGTCTCCCATATTGTGCTCGCTTACAATTTAGGCTCCACTCACTCACATTTTGCCTTGGTCTTTCATTCCCAATCCTCTTCCTCTGCCAGGGGGTGGGGGGACACACTGAAGCTGCGGACAGCAAGCTCCTCCCTGCCCCAGCATGATGGACTTGACTTCCATCTTCACTGTGGCCACAATTTCTCCTTCATTTATAGCTCCTTTCTCAGGCAGCAGCTCAAGTGCCTCTGTTCACTGCACAGGTGATTAAGGGCAGACAAATATGTGTCCTAGTATGTATGTAGGGTTGCCACCTATGTATATTTTTCCAGGCTATCTATGAAACATACATGTTGCAGGTGCCAATGCAGACCCTGCAACATGTATGTTTCATAAGTGGCCTGAAAAAATATACATAGGTGGCAAGCCTATGTATGTCATGCTTTGGAGTACTCCACTGTATTGTGGGTGTGGGAGAACTGACAGTAATACTGCTGCTTCCAATCAGATCCCCCTGCTTCTGCACTAACTCTGCTTCCTTCCATACTCCCCCTTGCTCAGTACTCACAAACAACATCCCTTGGACTCAATACAGCTGTTTATGTGGCAAGAAAGGCCATTCCAAAATACATTTAGCGTACCATTGGTACGGTGAAGCAAGCTCTCCCCTCAGAAGACATGCTTTTCTAGTAAGTCTAAAGGTAAGGGAGGGATCACTCTGGAGCACTTGTGGACACAACACAGCGTATTTCGGGCCACTCCTACACTACTTCTCCTCGGCTCCCTGCTTTCTGAAGCCTCCTGGCCTGATGCTCTGGTAAGGACACATCTCTATCCACTGTTTTTTTGTTTTCTCAGAACATACTGTGTTCATACTGCAACACTGTAGCAAACCTAGATCCTGAATGTGCCAGTCAAGGAACTGGTTGATATCTTTTCTTGTGGGACATAAAGTATAGAAGGGTATCCTGGAAAGTTGCCTTGCCCGTGTGCAAGTAGCGGATCCAGTAAGGTGGTTGGGAATGTACCGGGCCTGCATAACGTTTATTCACACCAACTAACATACCAGTTTTAAACTCCGCTTGTGCTGTAATTATAGTGGGGGATGTCCCCCCTTCACCGTTCTAGGGGGGGGGGGGGTTAGATTAAATTATGCATTTTTGTTTTGTTGTAACTGTTTGTTTTGTATGTGTGGCCTCAAAGCAATGGTCTATGGCCACGCTTATAATAATACACTGAAACAGTTCTAGGGGTCATGGGATGAAGCTTATGCGGGTCAAGGGGATTTAATGTTCCCGACAAATTGTATCCCGCTGGCGTTAAAGTATGCTCCTTAACCTAATCCTATGGTGCGGGCTCCAGAAGTGAAATGGCCTAAGTAGCTTAACAAATCTTGTCGGGGAGCACGGCTGACTTTGTAAGAGCATTAACTCCTCATCTTAAACCTAACTTTTTATCTAGTAATAATAATTGGTAGATTAGATTTGACTTTTGAAACTGTAGTCTGGTCCCCCCCTCCCCTTGAACTTGCTCTTCCCCCCGCCCGCCGCCTCTCCTCCTCCTCTTCTTGCCACACCAGCTCTGTCCAGCAGGGGCCGCTGCTCTGCCCGGCGTGAGGCCGCTCTTGCCGCGCGCGCGAGTCGGGTCGTTGTCTCTAGCCCTGACGTGGATGCGGAAGTGAGTGGCGGAGCGCGCGGTGGCGGTGGGAGAGAGGTGCGGGGCGGTGGGAGAGAGGTGCGGGGCGACACTTCCACGGTCCGTGCTGGGCGCGGCGCCGAGGCCTTGCTCCGGGGCAAACTGCCACGTGAGGTGGCTGGGCCCCGCCCCCTCAGCGTTCAGGGTGGGTGGGTGAGTGAACGAACCATCTGCGGGCAGGAGGGGGAGCAGCGCTGCGACCCCCCCCCCCGGCTGTCTGGGGAGGGGTGACAAAAAGGGGCAGCTCGCCCTCCCCAGCCCCTGGAACCACGTGATTTAAAAGACCCTATTATGGGGGGGATCAAAAGACCGAGTTGATTGGTCACAAGGTGCCCTGGGTGGCAGGATCTCCCACGGGCAGGGCTGTACAATATATATAATAATATATAATAATATATAATAATAAATAATAAATAAATAATAATATATATATATAGAGAGAGAGATAAAATCTATATTTAGATTTTAGTGCTTTAGCAGGAGGGGCGAGGTATTAATCTATTAAATAAATAAATAAATCGACATTAATGTAATATGGGCGTGGGGGGCTCCTGCCAGCGGTGTGCCCCTGCCCGCCACAACGAGGAGACCGCTTTGCTGGGCTTGTATGGGGAAGCGCACCCAGGTCTGTAAAAAATTCCACGCACCAGCTCAAAACAATCTTATTTGCCGGAGGCAAGTAGCCCTCTTTGTGGGCCTTTCGGAAGCTTGTTTGATACAAGGTTTGCTGGTTTTGGTTGCCTGTGGCCCGCCGGAGGCTAGATACGGCATGGTCGTAATCGGGTCATAAGGATCCTAAACAAGGGATTATAATTTGTTTCCCCCCCATTGGTGGGAATGGGGAAAACACGGTGAACAGGAGTCCATGATCATGATGTTTTTCTAGCCTTTAATTTTGTTTTAATTCAAACCAGTACTGGTAACGAGTAGGGACCATTAGTTCCCGTTAGCCAGGTGGTTCAGTAACTAGGTTTAAATGGTCTGCAGTACAGAGCCTAGTTGGTAGATGTCCATATTGCAAAATCCTTCTCTGCGGTTAGTGTGAACTGGCAAAGTCTGCAGCAGACCTTGGTGGTGAGCCCAGGGACTGAATGGGCCACTGGTAGCTCAAACAGCTTCCGTTCTCCAAGAATTGGCCCTCCTAGTTTAGAGCTGAGATCTATCAGCCGTGCCCTTGAAGCCTGCACTGCTGGATGTTTTCAGAATCTGGCTGCATTGGAGCAGGGGTTTGGAACAGATCAAGAGGTAGATCCTGATCCGCTGGTGGGTCGCAAGCTAATCTCCAGTAGATCACGGTGTGCAGAGGGGGAATCAGCCCCTCAGGGATCACTTCTGGAGAGGAGAGCAGGACTTGAACCCCAGTGTGTGTGTTGGGTGAGGAGCGGAGCTAGGAGAGCTCCCTGAGTGCGGCAAAGAAGGCGCACTTTAAACAGGAGTGTTCCTCTCCGCTCCTGAGCCCTGTTGTGTCTTCCCTAGAACTGGAAGCCAGTAGGAAGGAGCCCTGGTTGCCAGCAGGAAAGGTTCTAGTAGATCGCCCAAGATGCCTGGCCACCCCTGGACTAGGTGACCCTCAAAGTTCTTTCCAGTCCTACAGTGCTATGATTCTGTAAAAATACTCAAGAATCCAGAAGGGCCAGAGGGAGAATGCTGCCAGATAACATCCTAAGCCTTGTGATCTATCTATCTGCCTTCCTTCCCTCTCAAGGCCAGGAACGTGTTTACTGAGCTAGCATCTCTGGAACCATGACGACGAAACCTGGAGGGAAAGGAGTGAGCTTGAAAGACAAACTTGATGGCAACGAGCTAGACTTGAGCTTGAGTGACCTGAATGAAGTGCCGGTCAAGGAGCTGGTCAGTATCTGCTTTTCTTGTGGGACGTTAAGCGTGGAAGGGTATCCTGGAAAGTTGCTTTGCCTGTGTGCATGTAGCGGACCCAGGAAGGTGGCTGGGAATGGACTGGGCCGGCATAACTTGTATTCATACCAACGAACGTAACGGTTTTAAAGTCAGCTTGTGCGTTGTGCGTGGACATAATTATAGTGGAAGATGCTGCCCCCTCGCAGTTCTAGGGTCATGGGGCAAAGCTTATGTGGGTCAAGGGGACTTAACGTTCCTCACAAATCGTAGCCCACTAGCATTATGGTATGCTCCTTAACTTAGTCCTGTTGTTTGGGCTTCAGAAGCGAAACGTCTAACTGGAGTAACACCTCTTTTTGGAGGGAAGAGTCTGTTTGATGTGAAAACCTGAATGAGCATTGGTGGCTACAGCCCTCTGATGACTCATTCAGCAGTAGCCCCGCTGAAATCAAACCAAGTAAGCGGTTTGGGGATTGCAGCCAGGATCGAATTAGAATGTCTGGAGTATGCGGTTGCTGGATTGGTCCCAGATGTAAGAGAGAGAGAAAGCATTTAGGTGTGATCCTTTTTATCTATCCTTTAGGCGAGACCCAGCATGGACACCCCCCCACCCCACCCCACCCGGTTCTCTCCCAAATGAATGCATGCAGTGTAGGGAACACATGTGGCCCTAGCCTTCATTTAGACAGTCATCTGATCATTGGCTTCCCCTTTGTTGTATTTAAGCAGGAACCTTAGGCCTGGGGGCCAAAAGTGGCCTCTGGCTAGATTTTATTAGCCCCCTTTCCGGTGCCTGGATCTTGGCTCCTAGATCCAGTTATCTGCAAGCATTGAAAAAAACTGAGCTCAGGGTAAGGGAGCAAAGATGAGGGCAAGGACAGGGGACAGATCCATGATCAAGACCCTTCTCTTCCTGAGCATGTTCCTGCCCCCAGCTTCTGTGAGGCCCTTGGAGCCTGTACTAGGGTGGCCCGATATGCATGTTTTAGAGGACACTTGTGAGGAATACAGGCTGCAGAGCTGCATTGGAGCCAATGCAGCCCTGCAACCTGTATATCTCATAAGTGTCCTCTAAAATTTGCATATCGGGCCACCCTAGCCTGTACTAATTTTCAAAGTGGTCTTGAGAGAGAGCAGGTTTCTCCATCCCTGTGCTAATGCCTTCTCCCCTGACGGCGCTCTCCCAAGTGAGGGCTTCCATATATACTTCCCCTATATTGCTTATGTTTTAGTTCTGACCTTTTACTTGCCTGAGGAAGGGTCCCATGTGGCATACTTGCATATTTCACCAACAGAAATTGGTCTACTTCATCTCTCTCTCCAGGGGCTTAGCTATCCTAGGTGCAGCTGTGCCTGGGGGGCCCACGTGCGCGTAGGACCCCCCCAGGCACCTCCACCCTGAAGTGGAGTGCCCCAGCAGGGGACCCATTCCATCTTTTGCACCAGGGCCCATTCCCACCGAACTATGCCCCGTCCCTCTCTTCATTAAAATGTTTCGGAAAGATTTGCTCACCGATCACAATACTGACAAAGGAGGAATTCTTGGAGCTCCATAGAAGGGAGAGACCCAAAAGACTTAAGCAGAAGGGCCAGCAGCAGAATCTCACTTATGTTTGAGTGGGTGTTGTACTTCTCATACAGGTTTTATTTCATTATCTTTCAGGCAGCTCTTCCAAAGGCTACCATCTTGGACCTGTCCTGTAACAATCTTATTTCCTTACCGGTAAGATCGCACACACACACACACACATCCTGCCCAAGCCTTTTCCAGTTTACAAATAGCCTTTGTAAGGCCAGTTCACATTCTGAGCTGGGGGACAGGGCAGGAAGAGAACGCCAGTGATTTCCTTCACAGCTGGGAAAGGTAAATGATGTTACTCTTGTAACAGAGGGGACAGCGTAGCCAAGCAATTTCTTCTGAGCGCTAAAGATAGCATAACTGGGTTTTCTTGGGGAGCACAAGAATGTTGCCTACAGCAGTGGTTCTTAACCTTTTGTGGGCAAGACCAACCAAAACATTTAAAAAGAAAAATAGAATTCAGGGCCCGCCTTAAAAAAAAATCCAGGACCGGGAGTGGCTGGGTGATGGGAGGAGGGGGACCTGATCCCAGCAGTGCTGGATCCAGCAGTGCTCCCCTAACCGCCTTCGTCCCTTTTCCCTCGCTGCCCCCAATGCCTGGAACTCCCTCCCTGCCCACATCTGCCTTGCCCCCTCCCTCTGCACCTTCAAATCCCTCCTCAAAACCCACCTCTTCTTTGCCACCTTCCCCAACGCCCTGTTAGAACTTTCCTTTCAATATTTACTGTCTGCCTTCCCTGAAGACTCCTGCCAACTGCACCCAAGCCAGGCACGTGCACCTGAGACTTCGCATCCACTTGAATGTTATTTATCCCTTGTCTCTCCCTATGTCCCCTCTCCTGGTCTCCCCCCTCCGTGTCTATTAGATTGTAAGCCGTAGGCAGGGACCGCGTCTGTCTCATTGTTCTGTAAAGCGCCAGGTACACAGCTGGCACTATATAAGGGAGCCGACATGAGGTGGTTGGAAGCAGGAGGAAGTGGGAGCCAAAGATGTGGGGAAGCTGCAGGAAGCTATGCCCCTCCTTTCCCTATGCCCTCAGCGACACAGGTGGCCAGAACAGGAGGCAGGATGGGGACATGGGAGGGGATGCAACACAACGTTCCTGTCCCCAGGCCCTTCTCCTGTGCCGCCTAATGAGTCCCAGCCGACTGGTTGAGAACCACAGGCCTACACGATCGCTGGTTATCCTGCCTTCACTGTAACTGTGTTGAAGGTCATGTCTCTGTTGAAGAGAATATCCGAGTATGTGCTGTTCCCCACTGCACAACAGTCCTAGGGTGGAAGAGGTTGAAAATAAATTCTCTCCATCATGTAAGGAGCAATGTAAAGGCATCGAGACTGTATGAGCCTGCATGTTCCAGCCGCCGAAGTCTCCCCTCCTTTGGCTGAGAGAGTTGACAGGCTTGTACAACCTTCTCTGCTTCTGTTTGGCTTCTAGTCAGACTTCTGCACTTTGACCCACCTGGTGAAACTGGACCTGAGTAAGAATCAGCTTCAGCAGCTCCCTTTCGACTTTGGTCGCCTGGCTAACTTGCAGCACCTGGACCTTCTGAACAACCGATTAGTCTCCCTACCCGTCAGCTTTGCCCACCTCAAGGTAAGGCCCTTCTGCTAGCTAGTTATGTAAGGCAGGGGCGGGGAACCTTTTCCCTCCATGGGGTCACTTTGAAATTTAGTATAAGCATGGAAATTGGGGGTGGGAGTGTTTAATAGACATGCTCAGGAAGAGGAGGGTCCAAATCATGGATCTGTCCCATATCCATGGGTGGGCTATGGCTCAGGTGGTAGAGCACATGCTTAGCACGTATAAGATTCCAACTTCAATCCCAAGCATCTCAGATTTAGAATCTCTAGTCACAGGTCTAGGTGAGGCCTCTGCCAGGGATCTTGGAGGGTCTCAGGGTAGCACGCCTGGGTGAGGCCTCTGCCGGGGATCCTGGAGGGTCTCGGGTAGCACGCCTGGGTGAGGCCTCTGCCAGGGATCCTGGAGGGACTTGGGTAGCGCCTGGGTGAGGCCTCTGCCAGGGATCCTGGAGGGTCTCGGGTAGCGCCTGGGTGAGGCCTCTGCCAGGGATCCTGGAGGGTCTCAGGTAGCACCTGGGTGAGACCTCTGCTGGAGAGTCGGATTTGAAACCCTGCTGCTGTGTCCGGTTGTGACAATACTGGGCTAAGATGGACCATTGGTCTGACTCAGTTAGGCAGCTCCTCACGCCCTCATCTCTGCTCCCTTCTCCTGAGCTCAGTCTTTCGGCACTTAGGGGTAGGAACTGGATCCAAGGGACCGGCTCCAGAAACTTGAAGGGGGCTATGTAAAAACTGCTGCAGGCTCTATTTGACCCCTGGGCCTGAGGTTTCCCATCCCTCGTAGTAAGGCCTTGGGTTTTGGTTACAGACATCTTATGCGAGTCACCTTTAGCTGATTTCTCTCATAAACATGGATCTTCCTGCTGGCAGATCGACGTGGGCTCAAATTCTGCAGAGCTTCCCTGAGGAAACCTCTCCAGTTCTGTTAAAAACAAAACTTTCTGCCAAAATCTGTGTTTGCCTCCTCCCATCTCTTGCCCATTCAAGTGAAAGCGAAACGACACTCTCTTCTGCTTTGATTCCCTCGCACAGACACAGCTTTTCCTGTTCTCTTCCATTATCTCTGGATCCGGCTTCTGCGCGATCCCTGTCGCCTCATCCTATTGTCTTTCTCTTCTGCAGAATCTGAAATGGCTGGACCTGAAGGACAACCCCCTGGATCCTGTCCTGGCGAAGGTGGCGGGGGACTGCCTGGATGAAAAGCAGTGTAAGCTGGCTGCTGTCAGGGTAAGGTTAAGAGCCAGTGTCCTCTGACCCGCACAGAAACCCGAAGGCTCCCGCATTCTGGGACCGTTTAATTTAAATTAAAGAAGCTATTCTGTGCAGCAAGCACCTAATCTAACAAGACCCAGCGTCCTAAGGCGAGAGGGTGGAGTGGAATGATGTTCACTGCAAGCAACCGGGATTTTTGGTCGAGTAAAAGGAGCATCCCTCCCCTTCTCCCTTGCACTTATTGGGGGGGGTCAGTATACCTTTGGGCCCTCTACCAAATCTAGTTGAAATTGGTCTGTTGGATCCAGTATTCTCAGAGGTGGGGCAGGGAGAGGAGGAAAACCTAGGCAAGGTAATAGCATAAGCAGGGGTTCTGCCTCACTGTATGCATGTTTATTTCAATTTATTATCTTGAGGGCTAGGGATTGGGTTACAACACACACAATCCAGTAGAGACAGATAAAATCCCCTATCCCCACCTGCCAAATGCCTGGCCGAATAGGAAAGTCTTACATTGCCTCCAGAAGGTGAGCAGGCTCAGGCTACTCCCGGGGAGGGGAGTTGCATAATCACGGGGCTGCCCCGGAGTATTCCTCGCTGTGCACCTATGCTGTGCAAACTTGAGGCAGATGGTGTCCGAGAGTGCTCCTGGCTGACCTCCGAGGCTGCAGAGGGGCAGGAGGAAGGAGTTGATCTCTCAGAAATACGATGCTGTTGATAATTATATAGCACCAGCAATGTGCCTGGTGCTGAACAGTTGTGATTTTTAGAGACCGGTCCCGGACCCAAGGGGCTTACGGTCTAGCATGGACATGGGAAGGGGCACCTTAGGGAGGGAGACATGCATGAAGCTGAAAAGTTGCAGGTGGACGTGCTTAGCTTAGTGACACGGCAGAAGAGGGGTCCTAAAGGATGTCAGCATAAGGAATAGCGTGACCGAGCAACCTATGGGGGTGAGGAGCTGAATGCCCCTTCTTTGCCCCACTACTGGTGCCCACAGGCATCAACCTCTTTTTCATAAGAAAACAGGCTAAAATAGATCATTCATTTTTATATTCCGTTCCATGTAACTAGTCCAGTTTGTTTGTTTGTTTTCTGTTAAATGTTATGTTAAATTCAACTCCCTTTGCTGAATTAGAGATCAGTCCTTGGAGACTCACCCCCTTTCCTGCCACTCACGGCCAGACTCCAGCCCCATCTCTGGACGGGGCAGGGTTTCCTCACGTTCTTTTCTTGGATCTCGAAGGTGCTTCAGCACATGAAAACCGTCCAGTCTGACCATGATCGAGAAAGGCAACGAAAGCTGCAGGCAGAACGAGGTAGGCACGGCCAGCGCCCCGGGTCTCGCTGGCTGAGGTTGATGCTGACCTTCAGGGGCCTCTCACGAAAGCTAGCCCGAACGGGGGTGGCGTTGGGCATTGGCAAAGCGCTGAAGCTGGGGCTGGAGGAGGGATGTACTCGGATAAGCATCACCCTACGAAGGGGAGAGGGTTTAGATGCTAGCGGCGAGTCCAAGCTCTGAAGGCCACAGACGTTGGAAGCGGGGGCTCGAGAGGCGCACTCAGGATGAGGAACGTCCGGATCGTAGATCTGTCCCCTGTCCTTGTGTCCATGCCCTCGTCGTTGTACTCTCGGGGTAGGACTCAGGAACTGGAAGGGGGTTGAATAAAAGCTACCCATGAGTCCCCCTTGGTCTGAAGTTTGGGCTAGAGCAAGGGAATGGATACTGGAATTCATGTCCTCTTGCATACCTTGCTACTCAGTAAGAACATGCCACACAGGGCTGGTCTAGGCTAACAGAACTTGGGACCCATAATTTGGCAGCAGTGAGACTGCTGGGGTTAATCAGTGATCAGGTGTGCAACCTCTGAGCAGTCTCATTCTGATACCGTGGCGCCATCTACTGGAGCACGTCTGCTATTACAGCCACCGGGTGTGAACTAAGGTTGGAGTCGTTACAGGATCAGGGCCTTATAAAGGGCCACAGTAAATAACTGTATTTGAAGACTTTAAAGCAGCTTAAATGGGGGAGAACCTCAGGCCTGGGGGACAGCTAGCCCATGGCTAGTATTTAGGTGGCCTTCTTCCAGTTCCTGGATCCAATTCCTACCCCCAAACACTGAGAGACGGAGTTCAGGGTAAGGGAGCAAAGGTGATGGCCTGCACAGAAGGACAGGGGACAGATCTATAATCTGGACCCGCCTCTTCATGAGTGCATGAAAGTTCATGGAAGTTGTATTCACTTTCGGAGCGGCCCTGGAAAAGGTTTCCCAGCCATGCCCTAGAGCCACGTACTGCTACTGTAGCTACTGGCCGTGAATTAAGGGTTCTGTTTTTACAGGCTGGAGGCCCTCGAAAGGGCCATGGTAACTAGCTTTCCAAGCAGCTATGCTTACTGTAGTTGAAAGAAGTCAGACAATAATGTCTTCTGTTTTTTTCTGAGATCACTGTCTGCACAGGCTTGTTGTTTGTCAAAAAGATTCTTTTTCTACGCATATTAGAAAGCCACCTGCTCTAGATGATTTAAAAACAAATCACTTCTTAATAATATTGGGCAGTATCCCTTTAACTTTGGGCTCGCTTCGCCATATGTGATTTGGTGAGCTGGGACGTGATGCTTTGAGACCTTGGAATGAAAGATGGTGCAGGCTAGGCTTGTGGAGAGTTAGACGAGTGTAGATTCATTCTACTGGATATACGCTAGAAACTGGTTCCAGGGAGAAAGCTCCGCGCCCTATGTGTACGTAGGACACGTCTGTAGCCTCCTGGGTAAGGTGTCAGACTTAGGGTAAAAACAGATGTGATGCAGGCCTGTAGCTGGGGACTCAGCTGCACATCTGTTCCCTAACTGCCAGATGTTGGCCCGCTAGTGGCCCGGAACGTCTCTCCCGGATGATCCTGGAAGCACATTCCAGGCCAAGGGTCGCACAGGCAGGTCAGTGTGTCTCTTGGCTCCACCGTCCCCACTGTGGGTTGGGGGCCGCCATGGCCAGGCACCATAGCTGCCCGTCATTGGCCGCCATGGCTGCCTGTCACGGCGGGGGATGGCTCGCAGGCACGTTAGTTAAGTGCCACCTGCTGCCCCGGAGAGTGGTAGCTGCTGTGCCAGCATTGCATCCATTTTTACCCTCAGAGTTGAAAGTCCAGGGTTCAGATCCTGGCTTAGTCATGAACTCACTGGGTGGCCTGACTCTCTCAGCCTCGGTTCCCCATCTGTAAAATGGGAGTAATAATGACAGGGTTGTTGTGAGGGTGAACTAGATATGGATTGTAAAGCCCTTGAATGCTGAAAGCGCTATAAGAATGATTTAATAATAATCTAGAAAGTGAGTTTGTGCAGTTACATTGGACAGGCGAGATGCTTTAGTTTTAGGGCCCGTGGTTCTCTTCCCAGCAGCTTGCCAGCTTCCAGAGTGCTTTGGAGCAGTCCTTCCCACTCCTGTCCCTCCACAGCACTCCCAGTGAGGCTGTTTCCCCCTTCCCCATGGGATGGTGGGTGGGCCCCTAGTTTGGAGCTCCCTCAGAGGCTCAGGATAAAGTGGATCCAGCCTGAGGAAACGTCTACCCCTGGCAAAGGGCATCCTGTCTCAGGGCAGGGGGCTAGTTTAGATGACCCACGAGGTCCCCTTCAAACTCTCCCATTCTGCGATGTCCTGCTCTGCTCTCCCAGAGGAGAAGCATCAACAATACGGTGGGGGAGGAGATGAAAAACGCTCCTTGCAGAAAAGGGTGGGTGGGGGGAATAAAACCTTTCCTTCGACCTGCTCCCCAGAAATGGAGAAAAAACGGGAAGCAGAGCAACGAGCAAGGGAGGCCCAGGAGCGGGAGCTCCGGAGACGAGAGAAGGCGGAAGAGAAAGAGCGCAGGAGACGGGAGTACGACGCCCTGAGAGCAGCAAAGCAGGAGATGGAAACGCAAACCAAAAAAGAAACCAAGGAGACCCCAAGTGAGTTAGCAGGGGGGGGGGGTTGGTGCAAAGGGACAGGGGCAGCATTCGCTTTCAAGGGCTCCAAGAGGACGGTAGGCGCCTTCCCCAGCCGGCAAAACACAGCCCAGATAGGCCAGGTTTTCTGGGATCCTGTGGTCATTTAATCACACACTTACTTTTCCCCAAAAGTAGTTATGAGCCTCAGTGGAGGCTTTGGCTTCTCCAGCCAACTCAGGCAGGGAGCTCTGAGCTGCCCTCACAACTACCCCCACCCCCCCGATAGGAGGTTATCTAAGCCAGGCCCCGTCGCCTTGCTGAGGAGGCCCCCATATAAGCATGGGTCCCTGTCAGCAATGGTGGAAACAGAATTCATGCCACCTTGTGTCGATCCCTAGGAGCGTATCCGGGAACGGACCTATATCCCAACACAAGTATCGGATACTTTAGGGGCAGAGGGGGGGAGGCTTTTTATTTTTGGTTGGGGGCCACGTTGGATATTTAAAGATGGCCAGGGGTGACCACATACAAATAATAAAAATAAAATAGAGCGATATTATAATAATTTCATAATTATTGCTGACCTGCATCACCTCCAAGCCTCGTATTTTCTATTCCCGAGTAATCCAGAGTTATTTGTGTGTCGAAACAGAAGCGTTCTCCGATAAGGCAACGGGACAAAATTTGCAGGGTTTGTGGCAAAGACCTGCTGAAAGAGAATGGATGGGTGGGTGGATCCTGTTCTGACCAATGAGTGCACACACAGCTCTGCTCCGTCCCCATGACTGTCTTTGGGAGTCAGATACGTACAGCTGTAATCCAGATTTGTGTTGCAGGCTGGGAGCTCACTACCCCTGCTTCAGAGAGTGGACAAATCTGACTCCGAATGCACAAAGGGAGCAGTTCTACTCCCCCCCGACAGGCGACTTTCCGACGTTTCATGGGAGGGAGCGTGACCCTGTAATTGCGGGGATTAGCACCGGTGAGACTGCACTAATCCCTTTAGCGCGCCAGAAGACACGTCCTTGTAAAGGCTACATCTGGGGACGCGGTAATGCGCGAGTGTTCTGGCGTGCTAAAAGGGGATTAGTGCAGACTCGCAGGCGCTAATCCCCTGCAATTAGAGACGCAGTGGCAGTTATGCAGGTTCCCACCCCTCGTATGTAATGTTGGAAAGCCACCACGCGCTCTAACAGGTGGGGAACCTCAGGCTCTTCTTTATTTACCCCCTTCTCAGTCCCAGGTGATGGCCCTTGGATCCAATTCCTACCCCAAAGCAGTGAAAGACTCAGCTCAGGGGCCTGCAGTCACTGCATTTTCCCTGTTGCTGTCAGTGAGGAACATGGGTCCCTGGCTTGGGGGAATGGAGCAGAGACGAGGGCCTGCACACAAGGAGAGGGGACAGCTCCGTTATCTGGACCCTCCTCTTCCTGAGCGCACCCTATAGGCACCTCCCACCCACAGCTTCTGTGCGAGCTTGTGCTCATTTTCAAAGTGGCCCCTGCGAGGGGAAAGGTTCCCTGCCTCTGCTAGAGAGGGACAGAGATAGAGAGGGATCCATGTATAAAACACTTCATAAAGCAATCCCCCTCGTCACACCCAGAGCCATTCGGATCCAGGACTGATTCTCTCTCTTGTGCAAATAGCACAAGCGATGTCATTCCTCTTTCATAGGCGGCTGTGCCGGGCTCAAGTTGTTTGTACTTGGGTCATTACTTACGCAGATGAAGTGGTTATTACTGCAATAGTTCTGTGCTCAAGTAAAACTGTAAAAGCAAACTAGACGGGGGGCCCTCTCAGTGAGGAGCAGGAGGCTGATTGCTGTGAGCTATAATAGAGTATCCAAGCTGCCAGCAGCAACCCGAATGCTTGAAAGAGCTTTCCAAGTCTATTCTGGTGGCTGCCAAAGCCAGACTGGGGTAGACACGTTCCATAGACCAAACCCCTTAATCCTGGAGAGTTCCCATTCAGGAGCTGACAAGAGCATTGCAGCCGCTCGTAGCCAGCGTGACATGTTTTAAGATGCAAAGCATTCCCTGGCTGAGCTGAGGTTACTCTCTCAAGAACATCTCTCGGAGAGCGAACGGAACGTCATCCTCTTCCCAATTAGCTTGATTATCAAGCTTTGCCGTTCAAGACTCTCCACCATTGATGCTAAAGAACATTTCCTCTCCCTCAGAAAGAGTGATCAAAGGCACTGAAAGAGTTCCTTGAAAACCCAGAATTGTGTGTGGGGGGGGGGGGAAGACCTCTTAGCGTGAGGTTAATGCATTCCACCCTCAGAGCTTGGTTTGCTTTCCTGGATAATTCTGGGTGTGGGCATGGGGCTTGTTTTTGGAAATAAAAGAACCGCTTTTATTAGACTGCCTTTTAATTCTGCTTAGCCTTTTGTGGGTGGAGGCTGTGGATGTAACTAAGGGGACAGAGAAAGCTGCGGAAATCTGAAATGCAATAATTGAGTTTTTCTGGTAAGGGAGAACAGTACGCGTACAACTGTAAGGATGTCAGTGCCGTACTAGGTCAGACCAATGGTCCATCGAGTCTAGCGTCCTGTCTCTGACAGTGGCCAGTCTTAATTACTTGGAAGCAGTACCCGGTCAGTCGTAATGGAGTAATCTTTTCCCTGCTGTTTGCTTCCCCCCCCCCCCCCCCAACTGACTTGACTAACAGCTCTTTATGGGTCTGTCCTCCAAGAACTCATCTAATCCTTGTTTAAAAGCCAGCTATGCTACTGGCCTTCACAACATCCTTTGCAAGTTGCAGAAGTTAATTGTGCATTGAATGGGAAAAAGCCCTTTTGTGTTAAATCTGTTGCCAGTTAGTTTCATGGAGCGTCCCCATGCCTAGTAATACTTGAGTGGGTAAATAACCATATTTTGTCATAAGGGACTTGTATGTGGAATATTTCCTTAGACTCCGATGTCTTGTGTGATTCACTGTCTCAATTTCTATCCCCCAATTTACAGAGCCCTCATCTGTTTCCTGTCCATCTCAGCTGCCCCAGCACAAGCGCTCCTGGTCCCGGGCGTTGTTGAAGCTGCTGTTCTTCCTCCTCCTCGCTGCCCTCAGTACTGTGGCTGTTTGCAGGGTAACAGAGCTGCGGAGCCAGCCTCTGTGCGTCAGCGTGAACACTCTTTACGAGGAGGCGGTAACCGCTCTGCAAAGCCACAGGATCCTGCAGAACATGCTACGGCAGAACTCGCAGCCGTGACGCTGCCGTCCGGATGCTTGTGTTGTCAGCCTCTCTCTCCACACCGACCCAGCTAGAATTCCTATGGAATTGTCTTCTGGCGAAATTGCCTTTAATTCCTCAGCGCTGGATTTGCTGGTCCGCTACAGCACCCAGCTTGTCTTCGCAGTGATGGGGTTTCAGGCCGTCTGGGTTTGCAACTGTTTGCACACGGTCAATTTGGACTTGTTAACAATCCCTCCCTTCCTCTGCAGCGTAGCTTCAAGGCTGCCCAACGCAGTTTGCTAGTTCGCAGGAGGAAGGCCCACACCCTTATCCTAAAGCTTTGTAATGGGGGTACGTGCAATTTTGACAGAAGAGTTCATCTTCCTGGTATCTGTGTAATGCAAACTCCCTTCTAATGCCGTGGGGTGGGGGGGGGTAGGGGTATGGCTACACTGCTCTAGGAATGCCCACGTGCTCCAGGACCGATTCGAATTGTAAGACGGCTGTTTACGGATATGCCTGACAGCGGAAGAGATGATGATGTGCTCTTTAAACAAGCTGACAGCATTGTCAATACATTGACTTTCACAGTAATTTGGTGTCTGATTCTGAGTGGGAGACGGACGCTGCGTATAACGTAACACAAGTGGTAATAAAACAGATAGCAAAGGAAAGTACGGTCAACCCAGAAGTAGACTTAAGTCTCCATTTGGCCCATGCAAAAGGCAGCGATCCACACTGAGCCTTTTGCTACTAAGCATGTCTTGAAACTGGGCAGCAAAATTGCCAAGTTATTATTCTCCACCCAATTCTATCACTCATGCTAGTGGCCACACTTCTTCCCCGGTCACCACATGCCCAGTTTTCTTATCTGCATAGGACAGGGGCGGGGAACCTTTTCCCTCCCGGAGGCCACTTTGCAAATTAGTACAAGCACCAAGGTCCGCACAGAAGCTGGGAGTGTTTAAGGGTTGCACTCAGGAAGAAGGCCCAGATATATGTCCCCTCTCCCTCCCCATATGCGCTCATCTCTGCTCCCTTCCTGAGCTCAGTCTTTGGGGGTAGGAAATGGATCTAGGAGCAAAATAAAAACTAGCCCCCTGCTGCATTTGGCTGTCAGGCCTGAGCGCGCTCTCCCGGTGTAAAATCTCTTGCTGCAGCAGTGATCTAATTCTTCAGTTCAGTGGCCTTTATTTCAGCTGTAAGGAAACTGCAGGTACAAAGCAAATCTCATTTAAAAATAGATTTCAGAAATTCACGTTCTAGGATTCTGGAAACCAAATTTTGAAACCAGGTTGTGCGATGGGCTGGATTGGCTTTATCTAACGCTCTCCGTTCTAAACTGCCTTCCCTGCTTAATTAAAATTCCGCCACACAGGTTCCACAGAGCTGCCTTCTAAGTGTTTAATTGTAACAATCTGCTTGATTATAGCTATTCCCTGCGCAGTAATAGCACGGCCTGAGATTATTGCAACAGCTCACGGAGGTTAGTGCCAAACAAACACGGGAATCATCAGTCCTTAATTCCTAGGCTCTCATCAGGGAAAAGGAGGCTGGGCCTCCAATCAAGTCATGTAATCAAATGAGACAGAAAGCAGAAGCAACTTCCCTCTTGGAGTTAACTGCGCTGGCTGCAACAAAGGCTAATAGCAATGCGAAGGGGATGGCTGTTGATGGGAGGTCTGGGCTGTTTCTGCTCTTTTATGTTGGCCAAGATGTAGATTAGTGTGGGGAGGAATAGCCTCTTAAAGAGCACCTCGGGGGAGGCGAGCAGGACTGTACCCCAGGGCGTGTCTCAGGAAGAAGATGGACTAGCCGAGTTCCTCCAGTGCAGCAGGGAAGGCTCCACTCCAGAGACCAGTTGCTGAGGTGCCCTAGAGTTGGGGACCAGTGGGAGGGAACCTGGTAGATCACCCAAGGTTGCTATCTGAATCAAGTAGATCACAGACACTACATCTGGCCACCCTCTTCTATTGCCATATACTTTTGCCCTCTTGGCAAATTCCATCATGGCTTTTTACAGCCCATAACATTTAAAAAAAATAATCTGACAAACCTGTCAGGCCAAGTCCCTGTTTACTCCAGTTCATGAACTAACCTCACTTTTTTTTATAGATTCAGGTTGTCTGTCTCGGGGCGGGAGACACTATTTTATCTTTAGTCTGTTTGGTGTAGCTTTCCAAGGGGGTTGAGAGAGAAGGGCAATGGTAATAAATTCTTGTCATCATCCGCACAGGGGGATACGAGCAGAAAGGCGGTAATGATAGTGTGCTACACTTACTGCAGGGATGGAACATAGGATGGTGGATAATTCCTCTTGTCTGCCATGCCAGAGGAATGGGTAAATTACATACATTGCCATGGGGCTGATTTAATAGTTGGCGCCCGCTGCAGTAATTGCTTTATTACACAAGTAATCGAAAGGTAGAATTAGCAAGAGTAAGTGACTGAGAAGCACTATCCCATTGGAATTTGCTTTCATGAGTCAATTAGACCCTTTGAAAAATCCCAAGCATTGAAGGCTCCCTCTGAAGTGGAGGATTATAAAAAAAAACCCATTTAATATACAGCTCAAATAATTAGCTATCAGATTACAGACTCTCAGGATTATAAAGATGTGTACTTAAGAGGATAGGGAGGTAAACTTCTACAGTGAAAGTTGGGAGAATTAGACCGTGTTCTCTCCTGCAGAGATGATTATCTCACCCTTGTCTTAAAAACACGGAGGCCTCTGAATTCTGCTTTTTCCAGCAAATGTGAAGACAGCCATCTGCCTCTCTCTAGTACTAGTCTCTTGTATGCTGGGGTGGGGGGAAAGAGTGGACAGTGGCAGCTGCTGGCTTATAAAAGAAATCTGTCCCTATATACACAGTCTGTGCTAAAAAACGGGAGCTGCAACAATTCTTTGTAAGTTGAAGAACCTTTGAAGAAGTTGAAGAATGAAGTTTATGAGAGGCAGAAAGGAGCTTCAGGTTTCAAGGCATGGTTAGGAAAGACAGTATCTTCCTAACCCCTTACCAGTAGCTTTGAGACCCACAGAGGAATAGGGAGATCTCCTTCCCTGGTTTGGAAGGCAGCAAATCTTCAGTCTTTAGAAGCATCAAGGCAAACGCTTCTCTTCTTCAAAAGGGAAATCAATGCATTGAACCAAGCAGCCAGACGGCAAGGACCCACATTCACACTGTGTTTTCCCCATTGGCAGAAATGCAACAAAGGCGGATCTCTCAGCCAGGTTTCCTTGGGCTACCCGTTGGCATCCAGAGAGAGGTCAGGATTGGGGGAGGTCATCTGCAGGTAAATCCGGCGGGAGAGTTCCGATCCGATCCGGCGAGTGGTGGCGGTCACACCGTCACCGCGGCGCACGGGGATGTCGGCCAGCATGTTCTGCCGTTCCTGCTCCGAAGAGCCCTTACGGTAGGCCTAGGATAGGGACGAGAAACCGGGATTCCCATCCGTGGATCCATCTGCTCTGTACTCTACTCAAAAGGACAGCAGGGAGCGAGAGATCGGTTTGGGCTGAGCCCAACAACACGGCTCAATGTGTCCATGGGTGGCCCTGCCTCCAATGTCATGACATTCCATAGAGGGGGGGGCCACACTGAAACGGGCAGGGAATACCTTAACCCCACCGTTCTTTCCACTAGCCCTGCCTCCAAGAGTGCTGTGACATCGCAGTCAGTCTAAGGGTGAGGATTCTCTCTCTTCCCAGGGGCCACTTTGAAAATTAGTCCAAGCTCAGGGCTGCATATAAGTTGGGGGTAAAGGTGCGTTAAGCGATACACAAAGGAAGAGGCGGGTCCAGAGAGCATGGATTTGTGCAACGGACCCATCCCCTCGCCTTGTGTGCACGCCCCCATCTCCTTTACCCTGAACTCAGTTTTTCAGTGCTTGTGGGGTAGGAACTGGATCCAGGGCATCTCAACTATCCTTCCTGGCTGGGTGTAGGGCTTTGGGCAGATCCCAGTCTCTCCGACTCTGTAAAATGGGGATGGATGGACCAAACGTAGCCCACAGCCAGTTCCTGGATCTGGTCCCTGGATCCAGTTTCTACCCCAAGTGCTGAAAGACAGAGCTCAGGGGAAGGGAGCAGAGAGGAGGGCGTGCGCACAGGGATGGGACAGGTCTCTGAGCTGGACCATCCTCTTCCTGGACACACCCCTTAAGAACCCCCCATCCACAACTTCTATGTGGCCTGCAGAGCTTGGACTAATTTTCAAGTGGCCCCTGGGAGGGAAAAGATTTCCCCAGCCCGATAAAAAGCTTCCCAAGTCACACAGGACCAATATTTTGGAGCCAATTCCTATAAAAGTGATTTAAGCACAAGTCACCCCCTCATGACACTAATCCACCCTGGGTGCATGGTTATCCCAGCCCCTGCAGAGCCCCCTTACCTGCGCCAGAAGCAGAGGAGAAGGGTACTTGGACACCACAGCGCCGGCCATCTCCAGACTGACCCGGTTAAACTGCTGAATCTGCCTCTTCCAAACCTGCGCCAGCCCCTTCCCTGAGCGATCCACCTTTGCGCCTCTACACCACTCGCTCTCCAGGTAGAAGGAGAAGCCTTTCTTCTCTCGCTCTCGCCTGGAGGGTAGACGGGAGGAAAACAGCTGATGAGATTATCAAACCTGGTCTTCGCGCCTCTCAACAGGGACGGGGACTGCAGTGACCACAAGGGGGAGTCAGGGAGCCCTGGCACTTGGCCCAGGGTTGGAAACCAGCAGCATTCGAGCTGGCAGGCTCGATGTATCCTTCCCCACGGATGTTTGCAAGATCCTTTTACTGGCGTGCCCGATAAGCAAAAGGAGGGGAGTTGGCTGGGACCAGGAGGGTCAAGGCAGGTATGCTAGCTTGATGCCACCCAAGGATTCCACTAGCTAGGCCAGGGGTGGGGAGCTGCCGGCCAAGGGGCCAAATCCAGCCTACCCCTGGCTTTTATATCTGGTCCTAGCCCCTGGATCCAGTCCCAACCCTCTAACAGTTTGTGAGTGAGCTCAGGGGAAGGGAGCAGAGATGGGGGCAGGCACACTAGCTACAAACCAGAAGTGGATCCTCCAAACCGAGTTTTTGACTCCGAAAGATGTAGGAGATAAAACAATCCAGCACCTGCCGGCAATCCTATGAGCAGAGACTGTCTACGCTGCGTTTCCTCCATTGCCGTCAATGGGGAAAAATTCAGTGAACACTGGTTCCGGGCTATGAGTGACGCATGCGTGAGATGGAGGACAGGCTGGAAAAATAACTTCTAGAAGACTCCTCCATTTTGGCTCTGGAGAGGTGAAGCCTTAGGGGTTATTATTTATTCCTTTATATTTTATGTATTTATTTGGATTTATACACCTGCCTTTTTCTGAAGACTCAGGGCAGCTAACAATATAACCCCCCCCCTCCAATAATTCAAATCAATAGGATCTTTTACAACCTCCCCCCTCCAATGTCTCCAAAATCTATACCAATCCCTCTATCCCCACTCCTGTCTCTCTCATATAAAGGAGTTCCTCACCCTCTCCTGTCACTCACCTGGAGTAGTTCCCACCTCCCATTGCCCAGCCTGTACCCCTCGCTCTCACGGAGAGGGGAGGCGGGCATCGTGATACCAAATTCCCTCCCACCCTACCATTCCAAGCACAACCGTACAAATTGTCATTAAACGCAAATTCATTTCCAGTTGCTGCTTACAACTGTATTAAACACACTCATTAACACATACACGCACCCTCGCCATTGGCCCTCCTCGCAGAAGGGCTGTGGCATCCCCTCCTCACCCGGGGCTGTCTAGTCGTGATTAGAGACAGGTCTCTGACCCATGGAGGTGAGCTAGCTAAGGACTGGAAAGCACTTTGAGCACTGAAGGTACTATAGAAATGATAGACGAATCATCTGCTCACTCACTTGAATGGCGCTTCGGCTACGGCCTTGGTGAACGAGCTGGCCAAATCTCCCAACTCCTTCCAGCTCTCGAGGACTCGGACCTGGACTCCTGCGTGAAGCTGCAGATCTACCAAGGCCTGCAAACAGGGGAAGGACCGACGGCGAGTGAGGCAGCTCCTCCCTCTCTCGGGCCAGCTTTTTCCAGACAACGCACCGCCCTAGTCGGGGACCCGGATTCACTGTGTTGTCTCTATTGGCAGCAATGGGGAGAACACAGTGAATTGTGGGTTCCTGAACACTGTACAAAGACGCTGTCTTGGCCCTTTCCTGCTGCAGGAACAGCAATTATTATTATTTATTATTATTATAAACATTTGTATAGCACCAGCCGTGTACCTGAACAAAGATAAAGACGCGGTCCCTGCCTACGGCTTACAATCTAAAAAGACAAGGAGGGGGCGACAAGGAGAGGGGACACAGGAAAGTCAAGGGAGAAACAAACAAACATGCAAGCGGCTGCGAAGTCTCAGGTGCGTGTGCTTGGCTTGGTTGCAGTTAGGCAGGAGTCTGCAGAGGAGGACAGACCGTAAGTATTAGGGGGAAAACGACTAGCAGGGATTGGGAAAGGTGGCACGGGAGAAGTGGGTCTTGAGGAGGGATTTGAAGGAGCGGAGGGAGGAGGCGAGGCGGATGTGGGTAGGGAGGGAGTTCCAGGCATGGGGGGCAGCGAGGGAGAAGGGACGAAGGTGGTTAGGGGAGCATAGGAGATGGGGGAGAGTGAGGGAGGGGACAGAGGAGGAGCGGAGGGCGCGTGCAGGAGTGCGTAGGGAGATTAGGGCTGAGAGACAGGGAGGAGCTTGGCTGTGAAGTGTTTTATAGGTGAATACCAGGAGTTTAAACCGGACGCGTTCGGGAAGGGGGAGCCAGTGGCGAGACAAGAGGAGAGGCTGCACATGGTCAAAGCGATGGGCTGAGTGGATGACCTTGGCAGCGGAGTTTTGGATGGCGATAAGGGGAGACAGGTGAGAGCGAGGGAGGCCAGCGAGGAGAAGGTTGCAGTAGTCGAGGCGAGAAATGACCATGGCATGAACAAGGGTTTTGGCAGAGGAGACAGAGAGAAAGGGGCGGATCCGAGCGATGTTATGGAGGGCGAAGCGACAGGACTTGGTAACGGAGTCAATGTAAAGCTTAAAGGAAAGATGAGTGTCAAAGATGAAGCCCAAGCTACGGGCTTAGGGAACAGGATGGATGGTGGCTCCACTGATGCGGATGGACAGGGAAGAGGAAGAGGAGGGAGGAAAAATAAGGAGTTCAGTCTTGGCCATGTTGAGCTTGAGCTGGCGTTGGGACATCTAGGCGGAGATGTCAGCGAGACAGTTGACAAGGCGTGAGTGGGCAGAAGGGGAGAGAGAGGAGGTAGAGAGATAGAGCTGAGTGTCGTCAGTGTAGAGATGATATTGGAAGCTGTGGGAGGCAATGAGTTTGCCAAGGGACAGGGTGTAGATAGAGAAGAAGAGAGGGCCAAGGACAGAGCTTTGGGGAACCCCAACTGAAAGGGGGAGGGAGGAGGAGCTGGAATTGGGAAGAGATACTTTAAGGAGCGGTCAGAGAGGTATAAAGAGAACCAGTCAAGGACAGAGCCGCAGAAGCCCAAAGAGTGAAGCGAGTCCAGTAGGAGTGAGTGGTCGACAGTGTTGAAGGCAGCAGAGAGGTCAAGGAGGACAAGAATGGAGTAGAGGCGCTTAGATTTAGCGACAAGTAGATCATTGGTGATCTTGGCAAGGACAGTTTCTGTGGAGTGAAGGGGGCGGAAGCCGGATTGGAGAGGGTCCAGGGAGGAATTGGCAGAGAGGAGATCTAGGCAGCGGGAGTAGACAACACATTCCAGAAGCTTCGAGGCGAAGGGTAGGAGGGAGACCGGCCGGTAACTAGAGGGGTCGGATGGGTTCAGGGTGGGCTTTTTGAGGATGGGAGAGACAGTGGCATGCTTGAAGGCGGAGGGGAGGAGCCAGTGGAGAGGGTGAGATTCATGACATGTAGGGGCAACAGTGAGAGCAATAGAGATCAGGAGGCGGGAGGGGATTGGGTCAAGAGGGCAGGTGGAGGGGTTTGAGGAAGAGAGCAGAGTGGAGACTTCCTCAAGGGAGGCCGGGGGGAAGGAGGCAAGGAGAGAGGGAGCGGGGAGAGGAGATGGGGGGGAAAGGCCATGTCCTGGCGGATCTTGTCGATCTTCGAGGTGAAGAATGACGCAAGATCCTGAGCAGAAAGGGAAGAGGGTGGAGGGGGGCTTGATTAGGGAGTCGAAGGTAGAGAAGCAATGGAAGGAGGCAGCATGCACACTATCCCTCGAGTTGCTCTGGGGCACAAATGCAGCAGAGGCCGGTGCAAGGTAATGTCCTTTGCGGAGGATGAACAACTCCACGGAGAGACTAGCTCTGCACCCTGTATCCCTTCCAGCGTTATGCTGCTGCAAATACACATCCCAGTTAACTCTGTCTAGGGGGGGGTGGAAAGAATTCAGAGCGTCTGGAGGCCGGTTGTAAGGCTTATGCACATATTGAACTTATTCCTAGTAGTCCCAGCGCCCTCAAAGATTAGCCTGTGCATAAGTCTTTACAGGATCAGGGCCCAGCCCAGACACACAGGTCCTAGTAACTGTTTCTCACTTTAGCTCCAATCTCTAAGGCTAAAGGTGAGGAGCCTTTTTCCTCCCAGGGGTCACTTTGAAAATTAAAGCAAACTCCAAGGGCGATGTACGTCAAAGGTGGGGATGAGGGGGCATAAGCAGTGCACTCAAGAAGAGGAGGATCCAGATCATGGATCAGTCCCCACTCCTTGGGTGCACGCCCTCCTCTCCACTCCTTTACCCTGGGCTCAGGCTTTCAGTGCTCGGGGGGAGGAACTGGATCAAAGGGCCAGATCCAGCAACTGGAAAGGGGTCAAATCAAAACTAGCCACTGGCCACATTTGGCCCCTGGGCCTGAGGTCCCCCACCTCCTGGTCCAGACCTTCCTTGTTCCTGTCAGTCCTTATCTGCACGGCATAAAGCGACCCATCCCACAGGCTCAGGAAAGTGGAAGGATTTCCTTCTCCTCTCCCCAGAGTGGGTCAACCGGGGACTAGGCTGGCCAGGCCTCCCCTTTGAGAGGATGCTTATGAAAAATACATGGTGCAGGGCAGCACTAGGACCACTGCAGCCCGGGACCATGTATATTTCATAAGCGTCCTCTTTTAAAGGGGCGGTCTGGCCACCCTGCCGGGGACCCATCTTAAATCACTGACAGAGCCAGGAAAGGAAAACACCCCACGCTGCTACAAGGCTACTCACTTCTTCCACTTCTACCCTGGAGAGCTCAGAGATGGGCGCCTCCTTTCCCTTCCGTTTCCTCGGTTTTCCCTGTCCCCCTGCCTGGCTGCCGCTCAGCACCACCGACTGCAGCTTCTTCCGTGACTGAAGTTTGTGGGATCTGAGAAGAAAAACAATAGATCCGCACTCGCAGAGGGATGGTAGGGTGTGGCCTGGTTGTTATTTATATAGCGCAAGCAATGTACCTGGTGCTGTACAATCATGAATGAGAGAGAGAGGTCTCTGTCTCAAGGGGCTTACAATCTAAGACAGACATGGAAGGGGAGACAAGCGAGAGGGAACATAGGGAGAGACAGGGATACATTCACAAAGATGAGAAGTTTCAGGTGCATGACATTAGCCTGAGTCAGTGTGTAGTGGATAAGGTGCTGGATTTGGACCTGGGTTTGAATCCTGCCCTAGCCACGAACCCACTGGGTGGCCTTTGACAAGTCACGACCTCTCGGCCTCAGTTCCTCGTCTGTAAAATGGGAATGTGTGTGTGTCTCTGTCTTTCCCTCACCCCTGTCCATCTTAGATTGTAAGCCCACTGGGCAGGGACCTGTCTGAAACTCTGTGACTGTAAAGCACTGGGTCCGCCTAGTAGCACTACAGATCTGATAAACAGTAGTAGCAGTTACCGGGAGGAAGGGGACTCTGAAGGACAGGACTGTGGGTAGGACTGAACAAGCAGCCCAAGTTTTTAAATTGGTGATTTCGGGAGGCAGGACCAAGATCTCATGAAATCTCAGTCCCCGGTACGAGTTCTCAGACAGAAAATTAAAAAAATAATTTAAAAATTCACTGCTTATGCTCAAAATGGCTGCTATTGCCACCATTTTAGTAAAGGGTGGCGGCCACTGGTGCATGTTCCGTGAATTTTTAAAATTTGTAAAACAAATTAATTTTCTCGCTGAGAGCTTGTCGAAACAGCCCTGGTTCTCAGTCCGTCCAATTTCAATGAGATTTCTCACTTTTCAGCCCTAGCAGAGATGGCACCTGTGACCAATGTGTGGGGGTTGGGGAGCTAGTCGTGACTGGAGACGGGTCCCTGCCCCGCAGGGCTTACAGTCTAGCTAAAGGAGGGCTGATGGCGGAGGAGCTCACAGCGACTCCAATCGCAGTCTTCCCCAATCAGAGAAGCTGTCTGGAAAGAAACTCTGGTTACAATCTCCCTGCTGTTCCAAGCCCTAACCCCTCTCCAGCAGAAGGCATTGTAATTAATAATGAAAAGTGTGGTGTGGTGGATAAGGGGCTGGACTTCAACCTGAGAAACCAGGGTTCGAATCCTGTCCTAGCCATGAATTCACTGGGTGGTCTTGGGCAAGTCACAACCTCTCAGCCTCAGTTCCCCCCATCTGTAAAATGGGTGTGTGTGTCTTTCCCTGTGTTCCCCTCATCCTTGTCCATCTTAGACTGTAAGCCCAGTGGGCAAGGACTTTTAGCACTAGAGAAATTAGGAGGAGTAAAAGACCCTACAGAACCACACAAGCTCTCCCTGCAGAGCGCAAAAACATCTGCGGCAAAAATTCTAACCTGAAATATTTTTCCAGTCCAACCACAACCAGCGCCAGCGTTCTCCCGGCCGTTTTCTCCATGACACGCGCCGCAAAGCTCCGTAAAGTCTCCTCGGAGCAGTCAGCGGTACCTTGAACCTCCTGAAGAGAAACAGGGGGGGAAAAATAAATAAATCGCAGTTCAACTCATTCGAACCTGCTCTGATCCGCTCCTCCCAACACATCCCAGCGCAGGACAGAGCAACCGCAGCTCCTGTCGTTGGGAAGCACGAAGGTCTGTTCACACAGGTCTGTGTGCAGGACTGGAGCCTCAGGTCCCTCCCTGCATCACAGCTAAATTCAATCCCTCAAGCGCTACGGAAACATCGGCAGTCTCTGGCCAGTGGCTGCCAGCCGGTGCATTGGGGTATGTCGGCAAATCATCAAGTTGCACCCTGAAAATGGACGCAATCTATAGTTGTTCAATGAAGCATGGCCTGTCGAGGCTACACGGCAGCTGTTAATAAATAATATTGATTATAGCTGTTATTTAGTCAAGCTGGTCGGGGGGACAAGACCTCAGACTCTTGGGGGCTGGGAGTGAACAGCAGGGAACAGATCACTCCGTTATGACCTGCTGGTGTTTCTCTGAAGCAGCCGCTGTTGGGAGACAGGATGCTGGGCTAGACTGACCATTGGCCAGACCCACTCTGACACGTCTTAGGATAATTTTAAACAATCCCAATTAACATTCACTTTGTTTTGTCTTTGGTTACACCTTTATCATCATCGATCATTTCTATAGCACCTTCTGTGATCAAAGTACTTTACAATCCTTGTCTACTTCACCCTCGCAATAACCCTGTGATCATCATTATTCCCATTTTACAAACGAGGAATTCAGGCTGAGAGAGAGAGTGACTTCCACCAAGACCACCCAGGGAGTTCGCGACTAAGGTGAGATTTGAACCTTGGTCTCCCAGGTCCAAGTCAAGCACCTCATCCACGAGGCTATGCTGGCTCTGGAAAGGTTTTCGAGGACATATACATTCAGTGAGAGCGCACAGCGATGTGGTATTTACTGGGCGAGCATGGATGTGCAGTGAAATCGATGAAGTATAGGTGTGTTCTTGAGCTGACAAAAGACTGAGACTCTGGACTCTAGGACTGCATTCACAGGAGTAGTTTCTCCCGGCTTTCGAATTTTCCGTAAGCGAAAGCTATGATGCCTTATCGCCATTCCCAGGTTGCGTCTTACTGGTTTTACTCTGCCCCACAAATTGCTGTGCCGTCCTGCCAGCAATCCCATGATGCCGTGCGCTGTGGGGTGCTAGTTACAGGAATTGTCCCTTCGGAGGTTACAAGGAGCAAAAGGCACAATCGTTGAACCTGGGTTGAGCAGTAACTAGGGCCGGGCCTATGTAGGGCCAAAAGGAGCCGTGGCCCTGACCTCAGAGTTGGAGGCGGCCTGCTCAAGCCCAGTGCTCCTGAGGCCTCAGGATGGGCTATTTCTGCGTGACTCTCTTCCCCACCTGCAACTCTTGACTGTTTCCTGCAGGAACTGCCCCCCACCCCACCCCTTTTCTTCGCCTACTAGGGTGGGACGGGGGAGCAGGGCCCTGCAGGAAGGGAGTAAAGGGCTATAGAGGGTGGAGCCAACCCCGGTGGTAACACTAGCGGGTTACTTGTGCATTACAAGTGAGGTATCCTGCAACCTAATCCTTTCACAGTTTTTTAGTGTTTTTTTTTTTTTTTTAAAGTGGGACAAACAGGTTTTGTGGGTTTTTTTTCATTTCTTAGAATGCAGCCTAGACCTCTTTCCAGGTCGGCAATCATGGGGATCCCGTTCTTGCCAGTCAAGAAGGATTATCTGCCTTGGCCACTGATCATTCTTAAACACAACGTTTTTTGCAATAATCCTAAAAAAAAACCTCCACCTCTTAAAAGAGAAATAGTTACATGCTTGCTTGGGCCCAGCCAATTCAGACGGCACGCAGAAACCGCATCCTAAGTAACCTCACCTGCTTGTAGCCGTGAACCATGGAGACAAAGTCTTCCAAGCGCAGCAAAACCAAAACGTTGGGCTCTTCTACCCAGCTGTCGTCATCGACCTGGCCAGACACAAACACACGCCAACGTTCCATTACGAGCCGCAAGAAGTCTCTGGAGGAGCAGCGGGAATGTTCTAGAGTTGGCGTTTGCTCACCGATACCATGGCAGCAGTGGGGAACCTCAGGCTCGGGGGGCCTATTGCAGCATGAGGCTAGTTTTTTTTTTTTAATGTGGCCTCTTTCCAAATCCTGGCCCTTGGCCCCTGGATCCAGTTCCAACTCCAAGCACCAAAAGAATGAGCTCAGAGGAAGGGGGCAGAGGTGGACACGGATGCAGGGTGGCCAGTTTTATGGTGCAGACGATCCACTTGGTCTAGGGATCAACTCCAGGTGATGTATTAGAACCTCTCCCGCTGGCTCCAACATTCAAGACTAGGACCCTACCCTACTGGCTCCCAGCTCTAGGGCACCTCAGCAACTGGTCTTGGGATCATGGAGGAGCACTCCCCTTAGAGAAAGCCTTCCCTGTTGCACTGGGGGAGCTCCCCTAGCCCCTCTCCTCCCCAAATACTTTCCCTGGGGTGCCGGTCCTGCTCTCCTCCCTAACAGCAATCTTTGAGGGGCCGGTCCTCTTCCCCAATGACCTACTGGAAACTACCTTGTGATCTACCTCTTGACGGCCCCCAGCACAGATCCACAGTCTGCACTCTTCCTTCCCTCCCCTCATCCTGATCACGCTCTGTAAGCCCCCCTGCACAACTTCTATGCGGCCCTCGCATGTTCAAAATGGCCCCGAGAAGAGACAAGGTCTCCCAAGCCTTGGGAGCAGCCATTTAAGATGCCGATGACTGTCAGTATACAACTTGATACAACACACAGGATGGACTTCCCCCATACCTGCCGTTACATCTGTCGACACCCACAGTCGATTATCGACGCAGCACTAAGCCACCAAAAGGTCACCCCAAAAAGCAGGCTCAAAAACAGGAAGGGCAAAAAGCTTCAGAGGACGCAGTGACCTACCTGAGACGGTCCAACCTGCCTCTTCCAGCTGATGCTACAGGGAACAGCCTGACTTTCAATGGCACAGCTACAATCCATGGCTTGCAGAGCAGTGAGCACCTGTCCCCCGCCTTCCACCTGTAAGAGAGCTGGGGATGGGGGGGGACACGGGGGTCAGGCATCCATAGGGTGCACAGGCAGGTAACTGAAAGCAGAGGTAAGAAGGGATGAGCAGTACCTGGATCCAGCATTACTTTTATGTGCTTCAGACACTCCTCTGGTCGCTGGGCCTTCAGCGTGCTGGCAAGGGCTTTCTTCTGCTCTGTCTCCCTCCTCCTCTGCAGGGCGGCCTGACGGTCTCTGTCTAGCTCCTCCTGGCTGCGTTTCGACTTCTTCGGAGGAGGGGCTGATTCGGGGTTCCTCCTCACCCCCCAAGATTCACTCCCTTTGGCCGGACAGTCAGAGATGCACACCGGGGGCTGGCACCGAGGTAGTTCCTTAGAGTCTTGCGATGCTTTGTCCTTGTGCCTATTGGACATGTCCCAGGATGAGACTACAGCCCTCGTACAGACCTCAGGGGCTTTGGGGAGAGACGGAGCTCTGCAAGGGGCGAGGTCTTTTTTGCCATTTGAGCACGGCACGTTACGTCCTGCATCCCGGCTGCTCGTGGGACGGATCCTGGTAAACGACGCAGTAGCTGCAGCGGGGTTGGTGCCCAGTAATTTCCTCTTTAGCCTTTCGGCCAAGGGGACCATCTCCTCTTCCTCCTCGCTCTCACTGCTTAGCATTGTGATCACCTGGGTGCCAGAGGGCTTTTTCCACCCAGGAGAAGGAGGGGAAGATTCCTCAGAGTCTGAGCTACAAATCACCACTCTCTCCTCCAAAGGAGGCCGGTGGCTTGCATTCTCCAGGCCCTTAGACAGTTGTTTCAGGAAAGGGAACGTTGGCAGTTCCTCCGCATCACTCTCTCCTGATTCTAGGGACATTGTGTTTGGCCTTCAGGGGCGCTCCATCACAGACAGCTCCTGGAGATAGGAAACAGCAAGGATTGGGGCAACAGGAGGGTCAGATCTGTCTTCCGGTACATACAAAGCAGGTGAAAAGGGAAGGTAGACGGGGACATTGAGCCAAGATTCCTAGACAATGCCCACTGGCTTGTGAATGTATTTTACATTTCTGCTTTGGAGCTTCACAAGCACTGATGAACCAGGACCAACTGAAACCAACTTGGTTCAAATTGAAAATGCTGACATAGGAAAATGAAATATGTTATTTTAACTGGCTGTAATGAAGAGGGAGATTCTCCTGGGGGTGGACTGGGGAAGAGATTTCTGTGGTGGTGGGGAAATGAGCTTCAGAAGGGATTCCCCCCCCCCCATCCGTGTGTGTATGGGGGGGTGTCAGGAAGGGATCCCCCCCTGTATGGGCTAGGGTTGCCACCTTCGATCCTTTTTTACCGGACTCTTCCATTTTGGCCTGTGGAAGTGTCAGGTAAAAAACCACCACAGGTGGCGACCCTAGTATGGACAAGGGGGGGGGGGGGGGAAGAATAAGGAGGGC
>QEPC01011341.1:12310000-12323718 GCA_003113815.1 Sphenodon punctatus | reverse complement strand
GGGGGGAGGAGGATTGTAGAGGGGTGAGGGAAGGGCTGCCCCCAGGATGGGGGGGGGGAGGAGGATTGTAGAGGGGCGAGGGAAGGGCTAGTCAAGTTGGTTGGAGGATGAGACCCCTGAACGACAGGAATTGGATCACTTCATTACGACCTGTTGGGCACTTCTCTGAAGTGACTGAGGCTGGTCGCTGTCGGAGACAGGATGCTGGGCCAAATGGGCCATTGGTCTTGGCCTGAACGGATATGGTGCTGCTAGGGTCTTAGCTACACCCTTAGCAAATGCACTGCCCCCTTCCTCCTCTGGTAGGAAGTCGGCCCTACTTTCTTACCTCACTGCAGTGGCTTGGTTGTTGGATGTCTGAAAGCACAGATGTATATAGAAAGCACAGTGGAATGACCTTGAAACTCATTACCTTCTGTGGTGTCGGGTTGTGGTGCCATTCCTCATGGCTAAGAAAGATTGAACCCGTCTCTCTCCACCTCCGTCAACATTCCTGGCAACTGAATGGACCTGGGATTTGCATATGAGAAACAGTGCCTCCCCTGCCCCCTCGCTAAGTGCTAGCGCTGGTACTATCTGCTTGGAGAATCATGTCCCAACTCATTTTCTTTGGCAAATTAAACATTCTCATCCTGTGCAGTAGGGATGGGACACCGGGGAGAATACCGGATACCGGGATTTACCAGTATCGACATACCGGATTTTTAACATTGGCCGCTTTACCGGGTTTTTTTACATTGTGGCCATTCACTTCAAAAGCGGCCAATGGTAAAAATCCGGTATGCCGATACCGGTGATTATCGGATCAATCCGATATACCTGATTATTGGGTGTATTGGATTTATCCGATACTGATATTCCCCCCCGTACTGTGCAGGAAGCTCTAGTGGCCCCATTGCTTTCCTCTGTTGTTTCCAGCCCCTACTTAACATTTCAAATGAGTGGTTCTTTGTAAATATTCCCAAACCTTTGGTTGCTTGCAACTTATCTGTAATAATTATACAAGGATAAAATGAATCCTGTATTTTTCTTTGCATAAGGAAATGAGACTCGCATGATAACTTTTCTTTTCATGCTAGCGGGAAGATGGCTGTCCAGTGTATTAAAAACAGCCAGTTGCATCAGAGGCTGTTTCTCACAAAATTGAGTTTCTACAAGGGTCAAACTTTGTTGGTTTGAAAACCTGGAATGTATTTAAATGACAGGTCTGCATATGTGGGTTCTCTTTAGCGGAAGAACTTTGTCTGACGGGAACCGCTTGTGTCTTGTGCAATATTCTGAGGGCTTTTTTACTCCCGTCTTCAGCTCTGGGTACGAGCGCTGTTTTCCAGTTTAGATATTTAGATGCTTCTGACTCATTGTTGGCTGTTTTTTTTGTTGATATTCCTGACTCCCAATCCAGTTTTGCCTGCTCCCCAGTTGAGTGCCGTTGCAGTGAGGTGTGCATCCAAGAAGTCCGGAGGCAGCTCCAGAAACCTCGGTGGCAAGAGTCGTGGGAAATGCTACGGCTTTAAGAAAACAGAAGGTACGGTGGGGCCTGTCTTGCTTAGCTGCTTCCAGCACTTTGGAATCAGGACCTCGCTGCTTGGGAGGGAAATGTCCGAGCATGGACGTGGCTAGGTTGGAAAGGGCCCAGATTCAGAAGATTGGGGAAGTTGGGGCCACTAGGGCAGGGGGGAGGAGTTGGGAAGGGTGAGAGAGGGCAGGGGCTGCTGGTGTTGGGGGAATGTGTGGTTGCTGGGACCAGGGGGAGTATGAGGGACTGGAGACGGTAGGACAAAGAAGGGGGGGGTTTGTCAGATTGGGAAGAAAGGGGAGGAGCAGGGGTCGCTGTGGAAATGGGGGTGGCGTGGAGCAAGGCCGGCAATGCAGTAGCCTCAGGAGCGTGGACCCCTGATGCAGGAGCACTGCCTGTCCCTGTTACAGCTACGCCTGTTGTGTGGGTCCAGATTAGGAGGGGCCGTTTCGAATCTTGGTAAGAGAAAGAAACAGTCTTGAAACTGGTAAATTCACTCATTCTGTGCAAGTTACAAACCTAGCCGGCAGGAGTGAGCCAAGCTCCCGCCTACGTGCAGCCTGTGTTGTTCTAACCTCCCTCGGCTCCTAGGATCTTGGAAGATGGTAACAGCGGGGGTGGGAGGGGGCCTTGATAAGCTAAGTGCACTTTTCCCTTGGGGTGCACCTTAGGAATCTAGGTATTCCAAGTATTGACCATGATGAGAATTATTTCCAAGCTTAGTTGATGTCAAAGTACAGCTCCTTGGCACTGAGTGTCTAATGATTAGCAGGCGTGTGCTGATGGAAACAAAGCATTATAGCCCTCAATAAAAGGGGACCTTAAGCAATTGGAGAATGCCTCATGCGTTTGGAATAATTGCTCTAAAGAGGAGAGCTTTTGGGGGACGGCCTGTGAGTTGCCTTATTGATCGGAGAGCAATGGTCTGACTTTAAAAATAGTTAGGGTGAGAGTGTAGGCAGGACAGCCGCGGACAGGAAACCTCTCTGAACATTTAGAATTTTGGCTGAGGGAAACCTAAAGAAGGCTGCTTTTCCAAGGTCCGATAATGATTAGGTCAAGGGGCATAACCTGTGACTGTCAGGAGCTGGGAATGGATCTACCCCGTTATGATGTATTGGGTACTTCTCCGAAATGACCGAGAACGGCCACTGTCAGAGACAGGCTGCTGTAGTGTCCTATCCATCAGGGTCACCTTGTCACTAAGCTAAACATGTGCACTGCAGACACAAATGTATCCCTGTGTCTCCCTACATTCCGCTCTCCTTGTCCGTCCCAGATTGTAAACCCCCTGGGGCAGGGACCTGCCTCTGATTATTGACTGTTCAGTGCCAGGTGCATTGCTGGCACTATATAAATGATAATTAATAATAGCCACAGGATCACCCGTATAGTCTCTTCTAATCGGAGTCCCTCTAACTCTGTTGCAGGCAACTTTGTTCACGCCGGCAATATATTGGCAACACAACGGATAATACGGTGGCACCCAGGAGCTCATGTAAGTAAGGTGGCTTTTGGGGATTATTCTCCACGCGCAGTAACGGCTCCTGCCGGCAAAGTGCCGGATTCAAAATGTAATTTGGTACCTCATCTTTATCAAAGCTCTTTTACCGAAGTGGAGGAAGTGTGGCCTAGCCCAGGCTCTGAAATGGACGTCTCCCAGCCCCATAACCCTTATAAGCCAGGCTGGCCTGTGTGTGAGGGGCAGGTGGCAGAGTCCATGGCACAACACTAATCAAAGGCACTCCTTCAGCAGCGTGGGGAGAGGTGGCTTTTCCAAAATGTTGTTTTGTTATTAATGTGGATTGTTATTGGGGGTTCAGTGGGTGGGATTTTCAAGACAGTCATAACCCCCCCACCCCCTGCCCATGGGATGAGGGGTACGGGTGTGGGTCTCTCCGGGTGAAAGATGGGGGAGCAGGCTGTGAGTAGAGACTCGCGTGTGTGAGATGGGAGTGGGTGTAGGGTTTGGGATAGGGTTTTATTTTGTGTTTTACTTGTGTGTCATCCTGTGTTGTGTAAGCCGCATGGATTGGGTGGGATAGAAATCAAAATATGATAATGATGATGAGTGAATTGCAGTCCCAGAATCCCAAACGTTTCCAAGCAGCAGATGTTCAGAACCATGATTGCTTCAGACTCTTGACAATATGGCCTTTCTACCTCAAAGATTCTTCCTCTCCACCCTCGATGAGAGGATGAGACCCCTGAACGACAGGACCCTCATCTTGATGGGGATCTATCTCCTAAGCCAGTAGTTCTCAACCAGTGGGTTGGACTCCCCCCAGTTGGACGCAGGAGGATCTTAGGTGGGTCCCACAAGGTGCCCTGGGCAGCCTGAGGGTGGGGTAAGGAGCTCGCTGGGGGGGGGGGAAGTAGCCCTGATGTAGGTGCATTGTGTCCCCTCCTGATGCTGGCTCTGGGGGTGGGATAAGGAGAGGAGTGTGGCTTTCTGCAACTTTCTCACTCTGGCTTCCACCTCCTGCTGCTTCTGGCTGCCTCAAGCAGCTCTCTGCCACTGCTGCTGCCAAAAACCAGCCCCCTTCCCTCTCTGGTCCTGTAGTTTTTTAAAGGTGGGTTCCAGCATTTATTTATTTTTATGTTGTGGTTGATCCAGGCCACCAAAAAGGTTGAGAACCGCTTTCGTCCTATCTTGATTCGTCTAATCCCTGGTGTACTGGCTGTGTTAGCAAAAAGCAAATGAAGGCTGGTTGTGCTAGTAAGAAAATAAATGGTTTTTTCTCCCACTATAGCAGCAGGGGCTCTGAATTGCTAAATTTCACCGGTAAGAAAGATCCTGCGTTGTAAGCACTTTCCAAAGGTAGTTTGCATTCATACGCCGTAGTAATAAAACAGGGGACTGTTCCGCAGCATGGTTTTCTGCTAGCTAAAGTGTCTTTAAAAGCAATCCCTACAGCATTTACACAGAGCACTGACACCCTGCTCGCTACCGCCGTCTAAAATAGGTAGCAAGTCCAGTTCTCAAAACCCGCTTGGATCGCTTCTTTTTCGACATGAAAGGCTAAAACAGACCCCGGTCCATAACTGTGGACCAGCTGGTGTTGGGGGCGGTCTGTGTAGAAGCGAAGCAATAATCCTCAACTGTATATGAAATGAAAGGACAATCAATGCTGAGCTAATAAAGGAAAGGACTTTAGGCTGCCAGAATAATAATGGGAACATTTATTTGGCGTTTTAGATCTATAAAGTGCCTCAAAAGCAATAATCTTCACAGCATGCTAGTGAGGTAGGTCAGTAAGCATAAACCGAAGACCTGGAAAGCCTTTTCGGTGCAACTCAGCAGGACAGCTGGGACTAGAATGTGAAAACTCTGAACTATCAGCCCAGCCTGTATCGCTGGAGGAGAGGAGACTGTTACCCAAAGAATTTATATTTGCAGGATATCGAGTCAGATGTTGGGCAAGATTTAGTAAAAAGGCTTGAAGATTTGTACGCTAAAGGACAGAAGAAACATATCTGCCCCTTCTCCCTTTCTGCTCCCCATGTCTGGAACGCTCCCTGAAAATACATTCTTTCTGCTCCCTCCCCAGCTTCAAATCGCTCCTGGAAACCTACCTCTTCCTTCAGGCTTTTCTTAGGGTCTCCTTCTCCCCTCTAAGCTAAGCACATGCACCTGCAACTTCACAACTTCTTAGATATATTCCTGTCTCTCCCTCTGTTCCCCTCCCGTTTCTCCTAGATTGTAAGCCCATTGGGGCAAGGACTGGACTAGAATTGTTGATTGTAAAGTGACAGGTACATTGCTGGTGCTATATAAATATTTATTAGCAATAATAAAGAGAAGATCCTCCAGGGCATTTTACTACTTAAAGTGGAATAACAGCAGAGTATTCTTAGGTCTCTGTAGTTCCAGGATAGCTTTGCCCACCCCGGCTGCCCAAGGAGAGTATTGTATGTGAACACACTTATCCTGGGTAGCTGACTATTGTCTCATACTGGCCACGCTGCCCGGCAAATGGTTACTTCGATGTAGACGGTCTTTACCTGTTTTACTCCTGAAGCGTTCACAGGAACAGAGTGCTAAACTGATCTTATTCAGGAGTAGGAAGCTTGTGCTCCTGAATCGTCAGGAGTACCGACTCCCCTCCATTTTGTATCTCAGAGAATTTGTTTGTGTGAACACTTATTGGTGTGAGAGGAGTGACCTTGGTTCAGCAATCATTACATCTCAGCTAGAGGGAAATTGATACTTCAGTTTACACTGTTTGCCTGAACCCTACTGAAGGGGAGTAGTGACTTTGATTTAATTGAATTTACTCTGGTTTACACTGTTCATCTGAATGATACCAAAGTGGAGTAGTTACTTTGATTTAATTAATTCAGTGTAGTTAATTCAAAGTAATTACTTCGGTTTAACCTCTCTTCATTGGAACATGCTGCTGTGGGGAGAACTTTTCTCCAGAGCGTCTGTCTGTTGTGCAAACAGCCTGGGCTAGATCCTGGGGGTTAGAATTTTGTGAACGTGCCCTCCTCTAAGAGTAATCAAATCACATGGTTCAAACCTGGAAATAATCTAATCTTCCTTCAGCAGCAACACGCAGCCCTGCATGCATTTCGCTGAGTGCCTTGGGTCACGTTCATACGTACAGTTAAATCCATAGCTCACTCGTACCTTGGTATTGTTCACGCGTCAAGGGACTTTATTCAGGAGCAGGAGGGGAAAATATGTGCTCAGGAAAAGTAAGGTTCCCACATTGGTCCCAAATATAGGCAATAGAGACAAAGTAGTACAGTGCTCTCTTTTATTTAACCAACTCCAGTGGAGGGAGGGAGGCAAGCTTTTGGACCGGACTATGAAGCTTAGTGCACTGAGCTTCATCAGGATGCTGTGAGGTCTGAAAGCTCACAGACCTCCATTAACTGTAGTTGGTCCGGTAAAAGAGATCACTGTACTACTTTCTCTCTCGGAAAAATCAGGAACAGATAATCCCCTTCACTTTCTAAACCAAAGTAGCTTGTCATGTGAACCCTAGCCAAGTGACTCTCCTCCTGAGAACGCTATGGAATTTGTCCCAGAATGCTCTGCATGCAAGGCATGAAGGGATGGGTGTCATCCTGTGTACTTTCATGACATGGCCCCTGGGGGAAGATAGCGGCGGTACTAATTCGGTTCAGGATTCTAGCGTGAACGATACCAAAGTAAGTTACTAAAACCTGATTAATTGCTTCGACTTCGATAAATCAGTTTAGTTTTGTCCATGTGAACATGGGCTTATGTGTGTTGTGCTTTCCTTTGTGACGTCAGATACTGGCCTCTGCCAAAGTTAGGCTGTCAGATTAGATGGACCAACAGCCTGATGAATCCCGACAGATCATAGGCATATGGCGACCTAGACCCTGCCTTTCCTTTCTAACTGTCTCCTATCCCCCTGCTCCAGGTGGGGATGGGCAAGAACAAGTGGTTGTACGCCCTGGAGGACGGGATTGTGCGATTCACCAAGGAAGCCTACGTGCCGCATCCTCTCAGCAATGAGTCCACAGAGGTGATCGTCAAGCTGCCCAGAGGGGCAGTGCTGTATAAAACCTTCATCAACGTGGTCCCAGTGACAGAAGTGGGGAGCTTCAAGCTAGTCGCCACGATGTGAGACTTGGCTGACCAAGCGGATCGCTGTTCCCAATCAGGAGTTGTGCGTGAAGGCCTAAAGGAAGGCTGATTGAGCGCTGAGCACATTTGGGTACCGCTCCAGCAACCTGGTCTGAGAGCACAGCAGGTAGAAGATGAGGGCTCCCTGCCCTCTCTGTAGGCCTATGTATAATAAATGGTGTGAACTCTTCTCTCATCTTGGGCATTCAAGAATGAACACTGTGTCGTTTTTGTAAACCAAACAGCAACAATATTTCTCCTTTCACTGCTGGCGAGCTCGATTTGAACAGAATGTGGGAGCTGCTGTCCCCTTCCCTGCACTGAGCATCTTTTTTGCTTTCTCCATAACCAGAGCATAGGTCGGGTGGAGAACCTTTTCTTTCCTGCGGGCCTGTTTAAAAACTAGTACAAACTCTATGGAGCGCTGGATCAGACTTGTATGTGTGTGTGCTTAAGATAGGGAAAGCAAGGGGAGGGTCCAGGTCATGTATCTATACTAGAGGGCAAGCTGTGCTCCCAGCCCCGGCTCCCTTTCTTATTGGTCTTGTGCCTTCTTTCATTGCACCCCCGTCTCAGCAGCTGCTCCTTGCAATCTCAGCAAGCCGGGACGACAGAACACCAGCTCCACCAGCCAATCCTAAAGAGAAGGAGCTCAGCCTGGGAGAGGCTTTAAAGGGGAATGTGATTCGTGGCTTTCAGCCATAGGAAGATTTTAGTACACGGTTCTTGGGAGTGGGGAACTTTTACCTACCTATGACCTAGATCTACTCCCTGTCTTTGAGCTCATGCCCTCCCCTCCTCTCTCTTCCCCTGAGCTTATTCTTTCTGTGTTGGAGGGTAGGGGCTGGATCCCCAAGCCAGATCCAGGAATTGGAAAGGGGAGAATTAAAAACCAGTTGCATGCCCCGTTTGGCCCAAAGCCTGGAGGTTCTCCACCGTTGGTCGTCAGGGACCTATGTTCCCTGCATTTCCCCTTTGCCATCAGTGCCTCCTCTCAGTGAACGCAGGATTCTGCCCTGGGTGTAGACTGAAAATCTTTCTTTTGGCGATGCCAGGGAGACTGATCTAAAGGTAGATGCCCCACAGCAAGGAGCAGCCATAGCATTACACCTGAATATGAGACTTGGATGACATGGATCTCCCTATTCCTCTCCTGCATGTAGCCTCTGCTCAGGAACTGTCCTATCCCAGGCACCTGGAGTCCCAAAACCCTCCTGTCCCCATTTCAGTGGATATAATCTGGGATCTCTGACCAATATGGGGGAGGGGAGGAGAGAGAGTACAGGACTGGGAGCGTCTTGAGTTCGAATCCTATTGATGGTGGCGACTCTCTCATTGGTCTTAGCCTGCAGAACTCTTGCCTTGTTTTCCGATGCTGCATCAGTATAATGCTGTAAGACCATAACAAGAGCCACACTGGGTCAGACCAATGGTTCATCGAGCCCAGCATCCCGTTTCCAACAGTGGCCATTTTTTGATAAGTGCCCAACACGTCATAAAGGAGTGATCCATTCCCAGCTCTTGACAGTAGGAAATGACATTTCCCCCAACCTACTTGGTTAATAGACCTATCCTCCAAGAACGTATCCAATCTTTTTTCAAACCCAGCTGTACAACCGGCCTTGACCAGTAGCAACCTTGCAACAAACAACCTTGCAAAGAGACAGAACTGGGAAAAGGTACAGAGAAGGGCAACAAAAATGATCAAAAGGTACAGAATGGCTTCTGTAGGAGGAGAGACTTGATAGGTTAAAGCTCTTCAGCTTGGAAAAAGAGACGACAGAGGGGATAGGATAGAAGTTTACAAAATCATGAGAGGTTCAGAACAAGTAAACGGGGAGTCCTTGGTTATGTTCTCACATAATAACAGAACTAGGAGACACTGAAAATCAGCAGCAGATTTTAAATGAATAAAAGGAAATACTTGTTCACTCAATGACAGTTAACTTGTGGAGCTTGGTGCCAGAGGATTTTGTGAAGGCCAGTAGCATAACTGGGTTTTTAAAAGGACCGAATTAAGTTCTTGGAGGATAGGGACATAAATGGTTAATAGTCAAATTGGTCGAGGGACTCTGTTTGGCAGGAGCTGGGAGTGAGCAACACACTTCCATTTTGACCTGCTGCGCAGCTGAAGCTGCCACTGTTGGAGAATGGGCCAGTGGCCTGACCCACACTGGTACTTATGTCCTGTCAAGTAGGAAAGTGTTTCTCCCCATTTTATAGTCGGAGAAATGGTCACAAACTTGTGAGTCCCAGAGAGAGAGAGTGGTGGTGTCAAGAGTCCTGACCTGACTTAATCCAGTTTGCCACAGTGCCTCTCTGCGCATGGTAAATGGTGTTGCTAAACTCTAATAGGAAAATGCTTGTCCTGGCATGATCCAAGACTGAATTAATTTTATTATAGGCCTCTTGATTAGACAGGAGTGATAGCTGACTGATAGTAGTTCTAAATTTAACCGGAGGAGATACCGGGGGCCAAGAGTTGTAGTTTATCAGCATGTCACTTATATTAGAAGGAATTTTCCCTGTGGTTCTGGGCTATCCCGAGAGGATAAAGTCCAAAGACTATAATTAATAGGTGAACATTTTCTGTCCCAGTCAGTCTCGGAGGAGCGTCTGTTGTGCTACCCATTCATTGAAAAGAAAGGTCCCTGTTAAAAACGGCAGTTTAAGAGAATGAAAGATTTCCTTGAGTTACCTTACCCTAATTGTCTTAGAAATTGTCTTTTTTTAAAAATTGTTTAAAATTGTATTTTTTTCTATAGCTCTAGAAGAGCCTTTTCTAAGGCTGCATTCACACGAGAGGCTAAATCCATGAAAATCCCTCCCCAAACCACTTTTTTTGTTCTGTTTCAGGATGCTGGGGGGGGGGGGGATGAGTGATTAATTAACTCCTAAATCAAGGTTTAACCAGCGTGCTGGTTCCCCCACGTGCATCTGTTCTAATGTGTGATGGGAATAAATCCGGCTGGCTGGCTGTCCTATAGCGTCAGTGCAGTGCCGCACAGCATGATGGGATACCTAGCAGCAGCCATGGCAATAGGGGTAACGAAGTGGGAGGGGCAGCGATGTGGGACAGTGAAAAATGCAGGCTTAGAATGTCTTGTAACTAACTGCAGAAGCAGGAGGGGAGGCTCTTGTGAATGCTGCCTACAGCTTGTCCGTTGCTAGCGCTAGAAACTCCTAGCAAGAGACAGACGCCTGATGGCTTTAAAATCCACTGAGAGAGGGGAAAGGGGGGTTGGGAATAAAAGGGTTCGCCCCATTTCAGCACCGCTATGGAGCTGTTGGAATAGAATGAGTGACTTGAGGTGCTTTGTGGTTTGACTCTTCCCAGTTTATCTATGACATTTAAAAAGTTTGTTCTCAAATACAAAATAGGGAGGGGGAAGACAGGTGGGGGGAAAAATAATCCGAGTCCAGCATAAATGAGATGGTCTGCTCTCCGAAACTCAAAACGCCCAGCTGTTCGGGAAACTGAGTAAACAGAGTTATCGCTACATTTCCTCCTCACATAGAGGGGGCCCCTCTGGGCTTGTCTGGATGTTTCTACATTAACCCTTTTCCAGTTGTATGGCTTGGTACGAAGTGAGGCTCAGGCTGGGTTGGCTACAACTTGCTGAATTGTCCCTGGATCCTGTGGAGCCTTTTGTCTTGTCTGGATGCGATGGCCATTCTGCCCAGAGGAATGTCTGTGGAGTGCGTGGGGACGAGTTGGCAGTAGCAGCTGTGGTACAAATACATTCAGATGGCACTTTTCGGGCCAGGATTTCCACCTGGTGCCTGAGAACTTAAACATGTCCTCACACTCCCGAGAAAGTCAGGTACGGCATGGCAGAGCCCTGCACCCAGCGGAAGCTGGACTCCATGACCCTCGTGGTCCCTTCCCAGCTCTGTGATCCTAGGATGAGATGGCCACATTTGAGGTTTAATACTGTGAGCGCTTAGCTGCGCTTGCCGCGGCCTGGTGGAGGAGTATGCTCTAGCAAAACACTGTCTTTCCCATGAAGCTATTTGGTCATGAGACCCTTTCACTACTCTCTTAAATACAGCAAGAACGGCTGGGCATTATTCCACCCGCTTTGGTCACCTTGGTCCGAGGGGAGACATGGCTGGATAGAACTACCCCAGCCCAGCGTTCGCTCGTGGTGGCAAGACGCTAGACAGGCATCTTCCCCAGGATTTTTTAATCTGTGCCTTTGCTGAAAAGCTTGGGCTTGGCTGCCATTGCGTCCGAGGGAGAGAAGACCCGATGCGAGCAGGCTTTGCCCTACGCTTGGGAAGCGACGTTGGAGATTCTGCTGTTGCCGCAGGCAGAAGACGAGGTTCTGACGGGCCGATTTCCATGCTACACGGACGTGTTCCTCAGCGTTTGGTAGGTGGCCGAAGCTTGGAGCATGTCTCGGGGGGGTAACTCCGAAACTGGGAGCGCAGGTGGGTAGGTGAGGGCCTGTTCGTAGGGAGGGGGCAGCTGTTGCTGGAAAAAGGAGGAAAAGAGAACCTGTTACACCTCCTCAACAATCAACAGGGGTGAAAAGGATCCTACCCTCTCTTGAGTTCTGCAGGGCCTTTAAACGGGGGCTTTCACACTGCTTTCCTGTCTCCGAAATGACATACTCTCTCCTGGCCCTTTTGAACTTGGGTAATCCTTAGAACAGACCAGATATTCAAATATCTAAAAGTTGGCAAGGAATGGTTCTTCATGGCTACAGAGAGCAGGACTAGGAACAACGGGGCTCAAGTTTCAGGAAGAGAGAGTTCAGTCAAATATCAGGTGCAACTTCCTAACAGAGTGGTGCGGCAATGGAACAAGTTGCCCAGGGAGCCTGTACACTCTCCCTCACTGGAAGCTTCCAGAAAGAGGCCGGACGGCTACCTGTCGGAAACGTTGTAGCTGTCGTTATCCTGCATCCAAAGCAGGGGGTTGGCCTAGATGGCCTTCAAGAGCCTTCCAATTCTATGACTAATTATTCCCATTTTGCAAATGGGGGAATTGAAGCTGAGAGACGGTGGTCAAAATCCACTAGGCGTTTACTCCAGAGGAGCTTCGGCCGATACCCTGTGGATCGTAGCCAGTGACTTACCCAAGGCCACCCAGTCAATTCATGGCTAAGGTGGGATTGGAACCTTAGTCTTAAAATCCAAGTCCAGCACCTTATCCGCTAAGATACACTGTCTCCCTGCCTGCCAGCCCCAGCCTACTGAGGGTGAGGGACCTCTGGACTCCACAAGGCCACCATTTTGGAAACCCTCCCCACCTACATCCTGCTATTAGGGACACAGTAGAGGGGTGGGTCTGGAATTCAGTCACCTGTACAGTGCCTAACAGATATTTCAAACAGCCCTTTCTTTCTGCCTGCCAGAAAAGAGGTCAAGAGCCATGATGTGCTCAGAGTAAGGGCGGGAGCCATCATAGCCTAAAGGCGGCCCTCACAGATTGTTTTCATGAGACCCCCCATTCCCGGCCCTGGGATCCAGTTCCTGTCCCCGAGCACTGAAAAAGTGAGCTCAGGAGAAGGGAGAAGAGATGAGGACAGGCACACCAGGACAGGAGATGGATCCATAGCACCGGTCTGTAATCTGGACCCTCCTCTTCCATCCCCCAATTTGAGGGTGCCCCTGTCTCCAACTTTTATGTGTCCCCACGGTGGGAAAATGTTCCCCCACCCAAGGCACAGATCCATAATCTGGACCCTCCTCTTCATTACCCCACCCTGAGCACTCCTTTAAAGTGAGCTGTGGGAGGTAAACGGTCCCTCCACCCCTGCCGCCACCTAGCTGCTCTGTTAACCCATCAGCTTGTTAGGATGAAAGTTTCAGAACAGTACTTTGGGGTCTAGAGGGAGTCCAGGCCCTTTTTACTCCCTCCTGTTCAATAGATCCTTGCAGGCCCGCCAGGAAGAGCTTGCCTGTTGACACCTCTCCAAGCTTTTAAACCTCCTCCCTGCAGCCAGGGGGCAGTAGTAAAAAGACCGAGGTCTTTCTTGCAGGGGTGTAAACAATTCAGACATGTCATCCAAAAGCAGGGCAAGTCGGTAAAAACAGATGCCGGCTCAGCCTAGGAAACCACAGCTGGCACAGCACGGGGCACCGGACCAACATGAGACGGAGAGCTGTAACCTGCCGCCTGCACGCCCCAGGTAGGGTGGGGAGCTAAACAAACGTGGGTGGCCGGCCCCACCTCCCCCACCATGATGGACAGTCATGTTGACCAGCCATAGAGCTTGGCCATGGCAGCCCCTGCTCTGAAACGGGGATGAACAAACGTGCTAGCCGGCACTGGCGGCCCTTAGCCCAGGCTGTGTCCTCCAGAGATTTCCCAAGAACGCAGCCTGGTCTAGGTGCCTCCCCGCCCGGGCTAACATCCGGCGGCGTGTAACCAGACACGCTGATGGGTCCCGGCGGGCCAGCGTTGTCACATCTGTTTCTACCCTCGGTTGCAGCAAAAATGTTTCCCTACCCCCCAAATCTGCCCAGGGTAGAATGGAAAGCTGCAATGCTCAATCAAGCAGGATTTCCTTGCTGACTCCGGTGGACTTGAGCCCTTCCATCAGCCTGGCTCGCCGATTAGATCAGTCAGCATTTTACCAACAGCAC
>QEPC01011341.1:12184229-12292222 GCA_003113815.1 Sphenodon punctatus | reverse complement strand
CTCTCTCTCTAACACACACACTCACCCCCCCACACTCTCTCTTTCTCTCACAGCCCCACACACACCCACATACCACACTCTCCCTCTCTCACACACACACACAAACCAGGAACTGTCACCTGCTGACCCTCTGCCTGTTCACCTGCTGCCCCCTGCCACCGTTTAAAGGTCCCAAGTTGCTGCACGGTTGCGTACGCTGGGGTCGCCACCCCGTTTCCCAAGTCGGCCGCGCTGGAACTACATTTCACAGCACGCCAGACCAGGAGACGTGGCACGTGCGTGGCAGCACGGGGCCTTTGAAATGACCTGTCACGACAACGGCGGCACTGCGGCAGCATCGGGCGGGGCGGCAGACGAATGGTACCGTCTTCCCGCCCCTGTCCAGGCTGCTGCCATGGGGGCTCAGGCAGGCTGGTGTGCGGATGCAGAGAGGAGCCCTGGCAGCCAGCCACTCAATCCCTGTCCTGAGCAGCTCGGTGGCCCCAGTCCACCCTGCCATAAGGCCGGCCCTGCCCCAAGAACAGCATCTCTGGTGCAATCCCAGCTTCAGCCTGGAGGCCGCTGCCCCAAGCAGTTCAGAGGTCACAGAATTATAAAGCTTGAGGAGACCTCAAAGGTCATCTAGTCCCCCCCCCCGCCCCCCACTCCAAGGCAGGATAAACTAGCCCTACAGCATCACAGCAAGAGGATTGTCCCTGTCTAGTAGACCGCCTTACCAAGCCCAGGCTCCAGAGGAAACCCCGCCAAGCCACTATATAAACCCATCTTTCAGTTATTTATTTATTTATTTATTTATTTATTGACTATATACACCAGGGAGCTGTAATCACTGCGTTTTCCCCGTTAGTGCTAATGGGGAAAACACCGTGAACATGTGTCCCTGTTTACACCGAGACCCGTCTCAAGGACTCAGGGAGGGTTACAATTACAACTGGGGATGAAACGAGCACCTTCAAAAACAAGTAGGCCTGTTGAAATTGCGGTTTTCGACCCCGACCCTGTAACGTCGGGTACTAACCGGTACTCGATTAGTGCCGGATGGGCTCCTCGGCGTTGTACCGAAATACTGTTTTCCATCCCGATTTCTGGTACTGATTTTTTGACTTCCAGTACCGTTTTTTCGATCAACTGTCCCAATTCCTTTACTTTACCAATTGGTAAATCCATAACAGTAATAATACCTGGTGTTTTCGGGTAATCTGGTGCCCGATATGGAACCCAAAGCCGCAGGCCTTTCCTTCAGATAGAAATGAGCTACCCATTAAAGCTCTAGTTACAACACGTAAAAAACCAAGGTGGAAAACAGAGATAGGAAATTATTTGTGGAGGACGAGGGTTAATACTTCCCTGCTTCGAAAAGAGGGGAATGCATTTTGATCGGTAAAGCCTTTTCAAGATCCTCTGATGAAAGGCATCCTTTGAAAGGCCCAACAGTTGCGTATTAAGTTGCTTCAGGCGTCTGCTGATGTTTTGGGGGGAAAAATGGGATTTGGAAAATCAGGTCTTGGCGAGTAAAAGAGGACTTGATTTGCAATATCGGGGGGTGGGGTGGGGGAATTAAAATTAATAAATCAATCCAAAACTTATTGATTTGTGAATTCTAAGCTTTCAGGGAAAATGTTGTGCATCATCTGGACCAGGGGTGGCCAAGAGGTAAGATGATCATGATCTACTGGCAGATGACAGGCTAAGTCTCTAGTAGACCATGGTGTAGGGGAGGAGAAGAAGAGGACCAGCTTTTCAGAAATTGCCCCTGGGGAGGCCAGCTGCCCCAGGGAGCATCTCCACCAGGGAGGAGATCTCAGGGCAGCAAGAAGGCTCTCTCTAAAGGGGAGAGCTCCTTTCGACTCCTGAGACGGGTAGAGACCTAGCTGAGGTGTCCAGCAAGAGGTTTCTGATCTGGAGCACCAGAGCCAGCAGGAGGAGTCCTAATAGATCATCTGAAATTGATAACCAGATCAGGTGGATCATGTGCAGTTTAAGTCTGGTAACCCCGGATCTGGACTCGGCAACACCATCACTAAGTTGGCTTTAAGCCCATCAGCTGAAGCCTACCGGATCAGGGATCATGCTTCCGAAAGATCTACTTGCCCTCCTCCTCAATCAGTCCTTTATAGAACATGGAAGCTGGCAGGAGAGAATCTTCTCCCTTCTAAGAGTCAGCAAAACTCCACAAGATAAACAACTCTCTGTCCTTTTTATTGTCCACCCGGAAAACCTGGCAACCCAGTCCTGGGTGCTCATAATAACTCTAGGCTACGGACAGGGGCTAAAACGCTAGATTAAACAGAAAGTAAAATGTCAATTTCAAAAGAGGCCAATTTACACCAGTGCCACTGCTGCCTCTTTCTGGCAGAAGATCGAGAGAGTCAGCTTCAGGTAGGGCCTTTTTACAAGGCTCTAGGCAAAGAAGAGCCCAGAGAAGCTCCTTCTCCTAGCGTGGTTGGCATTGTGAGTGGGGAGCGTTCAGACTCTTAACGCAGAGCTAAGGAACATTTATCTTCCCAGGGGTCACTCTGAAAATTAGTACAAGCTCGGCAGGCTGGGTAGCAGTGGGTATGTGTGTGTGGGGGGGTTATCAGGAAGGGGTGGGGAGGGTCCAGATCATGGATCTACGCCAGGGGTGGGGCATCTTCAGTCTGTGGCTGGGTTTTGTTTTTTATTTGGCCCCTTTCCAAGTCCTGGATCTGGCCCATCCCTCAAGTACAGAGCGAGAGCTCAGGGAAAAGCAGCAGAGATGAGGGCATGCATTCAAGGATCCATGGCATAGATCAGAGATGGGCAAAATGGTGGCTTGGGAGCAGCATGCAGCTCTCGGGCACCTGTACCGCGGCTCTCGACAGAAGCGGCTGCCGGGGGGGGGGNGAGCATCTGTGTAAAAGTGAAAACATCCACACCCAGGTGGACTGGACCGGTGGAACCGCACTGCACCAGTGCCATGGGTCACGCACGTCCTGCCATCTGGAGTTCAGACGGGGGGGGGGGGGGTGTACGTCCGCGTAGCACTCGGGAACAAGAGAAGCCACTCAATTTCTGGCAGGACGTTACCATTCCCACCGTCACAACCGCCGGGGGCCATGTGCCCTGCTCCACTACTGCTGCTGCTCAGACTGGCGGGACCACACACTTTGGCACGAGGAGGGGCGGAAGGAAAAAGCCATGCCACCCCGTCTCCGGGACTGGAGGAAGCCGACAATCATTCATTGTTAAGTATCTTGTGGCTCTCGGCGATATGAAAGTGTTAGTGTGTGGCTCCTGGCCTTGGGCACTTTGCCCAACGCTGGCACAGATCCATGATCTGGACCTTCTCCTCCATCCACCCCTTAAGTACCTCCGTGCCCAGTTCCTATTTGCCAACTTTCAAAGTGACCCATGGGAGGGAAGAGTTCCCACCCCTGATCCCTGCCATGGATCCATCCCCTATTCTTGAGGGCATGGCCCTCCTCTTCACGCCCTTCCCCCGAGCTCAGTCTTTCAGTGCTTGAGGGGAGGAACTGGATCCTGGGGTCAGATCAAGAACTGGGAAGGGATCAATAAAAATAGCCACAGGCCGGACTTGGCCCATGGCCTCCCCACCCCCTGCCTTAGGAGGGCGGAGGCTTTGCAGTTGCACCCCGTCTATAGGACATCCATGGTCAATCCTCACCCCTATGGCTGCACTTCCGAACCTCTCTTTGCTGAAAGAGGACGGGGAAGCACCAGGAGCAGAAAATCACTAGAAAAATCCTGGCACAGATAGGCCACTCTCGATTCCCAGAGACGCTCTGCAACTGCAAGTTCAGGGTCAAGTGGATGGGTGCTGTGGGTAAGCTCAGCACCTAGAAGAATCAAGCCTCAGAGACGCGTAGGCACATGCCCCAAGTGTGTGTGTGTGTGCGTGTGTCACAGCAACACGGAGCAATCAGACACCATCTTAACTGGATCACAGAAAGACAAGAGAGAAGGATTATGGGGAGGAGGGTTATGGGGGTGGGGCTTTCTTTGATTCTCTTCCCCCCCTCCCCAGGCATCCCCATTTTTACAGGCCCTCTCTCTCCAACCCCCACCCCACTGAAAGTCCAGACGGGCAAGGTACTCACTGGTGGCGATGATGATGGCCATTACATTGCTGTCCATGGGAACGCTGGCAGTAGGGGGCTGCGTTGCCACATCACCGGAATGAGGCATCTCTCTTGGTGCCTTGGTTCAAAATCTCTCCTCTGCTGCTTTTGCGGGTTCCTCAGAGGAGCCAGATGGAGGCTGGTTGGCTCCACTGCAGCATCCAGAATAATAACAATGAAACCCTCTGGCCTTGGACCAGCCAAGCCTCACTGGGTTCCTTTTTCTTGGTGGAGTCCTGTGTCTTAACCCAGCTGTGCAACCAAGGGCTGGCTCGTTCCTTCAGCAGCGGGGCCACTCTCTTCACTTCGGGTTCCTCCTTCCCCAGTTGGCCCGGTTTCCAATTCTCCCGGCGGATGGGTTCTAGGCTCCCCTTCCCTTCATAAACTGACCTGTTTCGAGTTCCCCTTCCCTTGACGATCTGACCCGTGCCCTGGTGAATCGAATTGGCGGCCTGGGAATGGGTCTCAGGACCTGCCTTTGGGTTCTCCTGTGCGACCCGCTTCTCAGCGCCCTCTCTCCTTCATCCACTGAGCTGGTTCCGAAGCGCTGTGGGGTCTCTCCCCTTCCCGGGATAAAACTCCCAACCGGATCGGCTGAGTTCTGATCTCTTTTTTCCCCCTGCACAAGCGGAGCTGATCCTAGACGTCCCTTGCCCGGTTCCGATTTGGTTCTCCTGGATTCGAGTCGCTCTTTCCTTCTCCAAGTCCCCTTCGTTTCGGTCTCTCCTTTCCTGGCCCGGTTCTGCTGGGGTCTGCTCTCTCTCGTCTTTCTTTTCCCTTGGAAATAAACGATCCCCTGTCGGTTCAGCTGGTGTCGCGCCGCCGGTCTCCTCTCTCCATAGGATTTGCGTGGCCCGGTTCTGTTCGGAACCAGCTCTTCTGGGCTCGGCTGAAGCCTCTCAAAAGGTTTTAACACCTTCTGGGCCGGATCGGGGCGATCTGGACAAGGCGGCACGTGGTTCCCGCATACTCAGACCTCGCAAGCTGGATTCCCCCGGGGCTAGCACCTGGCAGGCAGGATAGACCCGAACCAGTCGTTCGGACTCCGGGGCAGGCTTCCCTTGCTCAAGCCCCACCAACCTCAAGCGTAGATCTTTGCACCTTCCACCTCCAATCCCCCCCCCACCCCCTCCTCATTGGCTGAGGAAGCCTAGCTCTCGGCTCCGATTGGCTCAAAGTGGGGAATTGCTACATTCTCCGGATGGAACGTTGTGTCGGCGGTAGCCATGGAAACTAAGCACGTGGGGGGAAGGGGGAAAAGAGAAGGGCTTTACCCGCCTCCGCAGCCCCTTTATCAATGGGTTTCGTTGTGCAACGTTGGAGGAGCAGAGCGGCCTGCAGGTAACAGCTGCCGCGATCTCCTTTTGGTTCTGGCAAGAAGGCTCATTTCAGTACCTGAAGCCAGGGACAGGGAGAGGGGGGTTGATTGCAAACACATGTCCCTGGGCCCTGTTGCAAATACTCTCTACTCTCATTCCTCCTGCAATCACCCCCAAATCCTCTGCATCCCACTAACCTCGCGGCTTGGGCTTCCTAGCCCGTCTTCCCCTGGTCAGTCCAGCGCTTTAACCCATAAAGCAAAGGAGGAGCCGGGGGGTGGAGGAGAGAAAGGGTCACACAAAGGAATGCAGCACACCCCCCCTTCAGCACGAGCCTCCTCCAGCTGAGAGAGGCTTGTCACTCTGGTCACCCTCTTTACCTCCCACCAAAAAAGCTGCCTCGCTGCGGCAGGCGTCGCTTTGATATGCAAATATCACCACCTCAGCCTTCTCCCAAGGAAGCCCGCATTCCCTCCCCCTTCCATGCAGGCTGTATATATTCGCTCTCATCTAGTGCGGGAGTGACAAGGTTGGTTGCATGGGGAGACCTTTCCGAAAGCGCCCTCTGCTGGAGACACGGCGTTTGGGTAGCAGGACGCGTGGGAAACCCACCTTCTTCATATGCGAGCCTAAAGAACAGCGCTGTAGGGAGGGATCATTCACACAACCTTGCATTTACCACATGCTCTTTAATGTGTGTTTTTCTTATCCAGTAGCAGTGCATTCGGGCGGCTGCGGCTGCCTCCCCTGCATTTTACCGCCCCACCTCCTTTCCTGCTTATTCATTATCATTTATAATAGCTTCACCAATGTGGCTGTCACTGTACAGTCATTCATTAGAGACAGATCCCTGCCCCAGGGGCTTACAGTCTGAGGGAGGGGAACATAGGGAGAGACAGAGCTACATTCACAGAGTTGAATGTTGGGAGTGGGTAGGGTGGCCATACCTCCCCTACATGGTGCCGGGCTGTATTTTTCATGAGCATCATTTAAAGGGGCGGTATGGCCACCCTAGTTCAAGCTGGGCTGCTTAAGGGGTGCACTCAGGAAAAGGAGGGTCCAGATTGTGGATCTGACTGTGGCACGGACCCATCATCCCCAATCCTTCGGTGCATGCCTTCATCTCTGCTCCGTTACCCTGCGTTCAGATTTTCAGTGCTTGGGGTAGGAACTGATCCAGGAACTGGGAAGAGGCCACCAAAAAAAACTGGCCATGGGCTGTATTTGGACCCTGGGCCGGAGGTTCTCCTTCCCCTGGATTAGGAAGCGGGGCCCTGGGGTGGGGTTAGAGGAAGAGTGAAGGTTCCAAGTGGGAATATAGCAGTAAATGAGGGCAGAGAGGTAGGAAAGAGCAAGACAAAGACCCTTCCTTCCCTGTGGATTTTTCCCACTGTGCAACCGGCATGGATGAAATTCCTTGTAATAGCCGGGCCGTGTACCCAGTAGCAAGGCAGGGAGGAGGCAGTCCCTCCTCCAGGACTCTCTGGCAATACCTCCGTGACCACTTGGCAGTAGGAAGTGGCAAACAGGAAATGATGTCATTGCTGCTTGATAAACCACACAGCACCATTGCTCCTTGAATTCAGAGCCTTGCCCAGGGCTGGTCTTACCCTTGGCAAAAGTAAATGGCTTCATAGGATGGTGTGTGCAAAAGCATTAGCAAAATGCTGCCCCTCTTACAATTGCTGCCCCATGTTGGGGTAGGGAACCTGCCAACTGCAGGTGAGGGTCATTAGGGGAGTGGGGTGCCAGCATATGGGCTACCCTGGACAGAATGGGGCAGGGAGGTAGAGCCTATTGGGGGGGGGGGGGGACCAGGATAGAAGGGGTAGCCAGGACACAGTCCTCTTGTAGCACTATGGTTGGGAGATCTTGCCAACCATCTCCTTGCATCCCAGGATGCCACCTGCCTTGGTCTCCCCTCCCATCCCATGGCTCCCGCGTTCTGCAGTCTATAGGCAACCTGGGGGGTTCCCCACCGCTGGCCTAGGGGAGCAAAGTTCCTGCCCTTGTGAACAGAACCCTTCCGCTGGAATGGCTGAGAAGCATAAGGGGTAGGTTTTTTCCCCATTGAGAGCACTCCCCATAAGCACTGTGTGCTCCACACAGCTTGTACCAATTTTCAAAGTGACCTGTGGGAGGGAAAAGGTTCCCCATTGGTGACCTAGCACTAATGGGCCTTGATTTTCGCTTAGAAGCCTCCAGGTGTTATGGTAATACAAAATAGTACGACAACTACACTAGGACAAGAGAGGTTTCAAATCTACAAAATAAAAATCATTTTTAAGTCGTAGCCAACATGAATAAGGGCAGCATTATGAGCGCCAATGTAGCCCTTATGAATAAGGTGGTGTTAGACATGGGAGGCCAGGGTTTGAATCCCATTTTAGCCATGAATTCAGCGGGTGGCCTTGGGCAAGTTGCTATCTCTTGGCCTCAGTTCGTGTATCTGTAAAATTAGAAGAATGAACTTAACAAAGACCTAAATTTCTCAAGCCACTACAAAAATCGGACAGTCTACTGCATATTTAACTTTTGTATCTACTGTTAACATAGGCTGTTTTTACACGGGACATGCCCCCGCCGGTCCACCCACCCCACGTGCTTTCAGACGTTCATCTGAAGGCAGCATGGGGAGAGCACACGCTCCTATGACCCCCCCCCCGTCCATTTATGCCCACACATGGTGTCACGGAGGAACATAGGGTCACACACATGTAACACGGGCCTACATGTAGACTACAAGTCTGGTAAATATGTAATACAAAAGGTTCCACATGTATGTAATGTTACAATTGAGAACTATAAAACTCAAATTAGGGCTGTAACACGTGACCAAGCTACAGGAAATGCAAAGAGATAAAAAGTGTGTATTTGAACACACTTGCCAGACAGACCTGTGGAGATGCAAAACAACCGTCATGTTTCCCCAACGGTGGGAAACCCAAGACAAAGAAGGAGGAAGACTACTTAAGCCAGCTTTGGCTATCCCTTGAGAGAGCCATCTTGAGCATCTGCATACGAAACGCCTGCCAGCAAGTCAGGCTGGAGATCATGAACGGAGAGGGATGAATTGCTTTCTACCAACTAAGAAACCAGTGCCCAGTCGCTTACATTGAGGGCTGAGAGGAACCAGAACTTATGGATCTTTGTAGGGTAAGATGCTTATTTAGGAACTCAATCAGTATAGATCAGGAATGCGTTATATTTACCTTTGATTTCTAGTAACCACTCTTTATCAACTATGTTGCTTATGTAATCAATAAACTGAATTCTTATCTTTATGAAGAAGTGTCTGTGTCTAACATTGGAACACAAGTGAGCAACAAGAGCCCTCAAGCTCTTGCGAACCCAGAGAGTAAAGAGTCTGTAAACGGGAAGGATCGGGCCCTTGAGTGACAAAGGCGTTGTCCCTGCGGCAGACTTGAATCAGTCAGAGAGAGAAACTGATTCAAGTGGGCTGTACGCGAGGGAAACTGAGTCACTCAAACCTGGTAAAGTGGGGGTGCGGACCCTCCAACCCGTGACACATGGAACATCCAGGAAAAATCTAGGATGCTCTGTGCGGGGGCAGGTCAAACACCGCGTGGGATTTGGCTAACACTGACTGCACACCTGTCCCTGGTTGTATGAATCCCCCACTGGAAGCGTGCAGTCGGTCTGAGGCGGTGCACGCCCCCGTTTAAAAACGGCTATAGCCCTTCGTTACTGCTGTGTACCATTTTCTCTCTGCAGTAGCCATTACTGCCTTTTATAAATCCACATCTGTATCTACTTCTGTAACCTTCTTTTGTATCCCCCCTTTCCTTTGCACCACCCCCTTCTCCAGTCTCTCCCCTTCATTCCCCACTGTGCTTTGCAGGGGGTGAAATCCTGCAGGCACCCGGGAGCCATTGGCGGCCAGAAAACGGAGACTGGCGACTGGTTCAGGGGTGGAGTGAGGCGAGAACGGTTTAATATCAGGAGAAAGTCTGGTGACTGAATTATTTATTTTTTTGCCCCCAGAGTTCAGTCTGAAATTTCATGCCCTGATGCTTTGCTTCTCCTTCAGCTCCACTCACACCTTTCTCTCTAGTGCTTATTCACTCACTACCTTCCTGTATCTTCTAATGGTCCCCACCCTCCCGCTGCACTCTTCCCCTTTGTATTGGTATCTTCCCCGGTCTCACCTTCTGTAACTCTGGCTCATTTATCACCCACTTTGTTTTACCTCTCACTCATCTCTACCTTATAGATCACATCCCTCCCTATCCCTTCTCTCTCCCCATCCTCGTTTCATGATATATAGCCACTGTGCTTTGCTCACATCTTCAATTCTGACTCCTACTTGCCTGAGGAAGTGCCTTGTGAGGTCTGAAAGCTTGCCCGTTTCCACCAACAATAGTTATTCCAATAAAAAGAGATCATTCAAACTCCTTTGTCTCCACCTCAGAATGACCTGCTAGTCAGCGTATGAGAACACTGAAGCCGGATGCAGTTAACACATTCTTCTTCCTTACCCAATAAACAGAAATGGTCTCCCTGGTGCCGTTACCAAGTCTGCTTGCCGAACGCTTTGCAAACAGGCTGTATTTACTCCATCGACTCTCCTTAGGCTCGTAAAAAGAGGGTAATATGCAGCACAATCGGCTGGCACTGCCCACCCCAGAGTGTAACAATGCACAGGGTGGTAATAAAGGGGCTGCGGGGATGTTAATCAACAGTGGCAGCCCCTTCCACCCAAGGGTCTCCGAGCACTTTATAAGCATGAATGAAATTAAGCCTCGCGGTACCCCTGCCATTTGGGATAATAGTCTTCTCTCACACTCAATAGAGAGAGGAACTGAGGTACCGGAGGTGAAGGATCTCGCTTAAAAGGTCTCATGAATTCGAGAGCTAAGAACAGAACCTACCCAGCAGTTGTGAATCTCTGCCAATGCTGCCCCCCCCCCCCCCCCGATGAGAACGATTAATTGCTTTTAGCAGTGGGTCTCAAAGCTGAGGGGTCAGTCCATCGCCCAGAGATGCTGGGGATGGTGCAGGAGGCAGTGAAGGTGTAAAATCTCTACCCTCCACTCCTGAGGTTAAGTGGAATTTCCTTAATGGTGGGATAACCAGAGAGGGGGAGAGAGGGGGCAAGGGCAGAGGAGAAAGAGAGCAAGGTTTATGTACACTGCTGTACCACAAGAGGAAGGGGGTGTAGGCTACAAAGGTTTGGGAGCTAATGAATTAGTGCAAAGGTGGAGCGGCTTTTCCTTCCCGTGGACCACTTTCAAAATGAGTACACGTTCTACGGGCTGGAGGCTGCTCAGGTTGGGGTGGGGGAAAGAGGAGGGTTTAAATCATGGTTCTGTTCTGTAGATCCTGGAGCACATGCCGTCTCCTTTCTCCCAAGCTCGCCGTTCCAGTGCTGGATGGTAGAGATTGGATCCAAGGAATTGGAAAGGGGTCACATTATAAAATACAATAAAAATCATGGACCAGATCCCCACCCCATGTACTAGAATCTCCCCCCTCTCCCCAGCATCAGTCTCACAACAGGAAGGGGCAGAGGCGGAAAGCAACCTCGTTAGGGTTGTCACCTATGCACGTTTTTAAGGAACAGTTATGAAAAATACATGTTGCAGGGCCTGTATTGACACCTAAGGCCAATGTCCCTTAAAACTCTGGATAGGTGGCAACCCTATCTACAGTCTCCATCTGTATTCTCCAGGCTGTGGGCCAAGGAGGTAGATCTTGATCTGCCGGTACTGCACAGGCTAGCCTCCAGTAGATCCTGGTGTGGGGAAGAGGACCAGCCCCATAGAGATCATGGGAGAGTGGGATCAGCACTTCAAGGAGTGTTTCTGGGGGAAGAGTTTCTCCAGTGGGGTGGGGGGGTGTGAGGCTCTCTCTAAAAGGCCAGGAGACTTTTGAGACCAGTTGCTACGCTGCCCTAGCGCTAGGAGCCAGTGGGAGGGGTCCCAGCCTGCTGTGCCATCACCAGGGGCATGGATCAAGGGCATCACTTGCCATGCACCATAAGTCTGGCCACCCCCCTGCTCTACAGCTAGTGCTCCAAAGCTTTCAAGCCTTTCGCTGCCCTGCGTGCAGCTCCGTTCTCGGGTTCAAGTCAGACCTCCACGCTGTATCTTGCCACGGTTCCCCAGGGAACCGATCAGCCCTTAAAATATGCCAGCCCAAGATGCAGACCGGGGTGCTAAGGGAGCCGGGAGAACAGCAGAGCAAGGTGTCCGGGATGGCTGCTCAAGATTCTCCCTTTGGCTACATTCACGCTTAAGACGGTGCACACGCGTATGGTTTTCCTCCTGGCTGAGAGTTGCCAAAGCCGAATGAGGCAAGGGGTAAGCGTTGCTAGTGAGCAACCTCTTAGCCTCCAGTACACTCCCGGGCAGGATCTAGCCGCCCTTGGGCCTCTGCTCTCATCGGACCTGGTCACCCTCCTACAGGCTCTCTCTCTCTCTCAAGAGCTACTTGAAGAAGGGAAGAACTCATTTGATGAACAGCCCAGAGAGACTTGGGGTCAATTCAGCCCCCAGGACCCTGTGGAGGCTGAGAGTAGAGGTCTGCAACTTGATCTGATCCCAATAGAACCCCACCAGGCTGGTCAGGCCCAGGCCAGATGCTCCCATCTGTCCACGGCTCTCGGGATGGTCCAGGCTCCCTAGTGGAGGGAAGCCCCGCCCCCTGTGATGTCACAGAACTCCATGGTGCGGGGACACTCCAGAAAAGAGGCAGGCAGAAGAGCTTTCCTGCGCCCTCTCTGAGTTGGCCCCGCCCCTGTGGAGCCTCGTGGCATTACAACGTTCCGTAAGCAGCGGTTACATCACATCCCCTCTTATGTTATCCTACCCACCCTCCACGTTGCCTCCTAGAGTTGCCAGATAGGCAATTATTTTTTCCAGGACAGTTATGGAAAATACATGTTGTATTTTCCATAACTGTCCTGCATTGGCGCATATCCGGCAACCTTATCCTAGAGGAAGATACCAATTCTGTTCCTCTCCATATCTTTGCTCTGGGCAGCAGGACACATGAACATCCCCTGGAGCCACTTGTCTGTATCGGAGACTAAATGACTTGCCCAGGCTCCCGTTGAGCAAGGAATCAAAACCCGATCTCCGCCATCCTTGTCTAGTGGTCTAACCACGGGAGGCGGCAAGGCTGACTGTTCATCTCGTCTCTGTGGGAACCAGGCTGCTGTTTTCAGGACTGCCCCAAAAGAGGGGGCAACCAGCCCCAAGAATCCACACCCACAGCACGGCATAGAGATATAGATATATTTGTGGTGTTGCATATTTAAGACGACGTTACATAATGCTTCCGACACAAAGCGTTGAGCGCCTGCGTCTTTGGAACAGGTTCCGAGTCCTGCATAGTTTTCTCCTCCTCCCCCAAATTTCGGAACAAGTCCCTTTCTGGGCCAAAAGTACCATCACCCCACAGGCTGAGAGAGCAGAGAGAACGGGACGTGGGCCTAAACCCAAATTTCAAGCCCCACTGGAACCATCTCTGACCTCTTCAGTTAGAAACAAGACTAAATCAATCCCTCAGGGACCTACATCCACTGCATTTTCCCCTACTAGGTCCCTGCCTCTGATCCCGAAAAGCCCCAGGTTGGAGGAAATACGGGTGAGCTCTCCAACGAAGAGAGGGCCAGATCAGAACCTCCAAGCCCATGCATCCACCTCCCTAGATCCTCTGCAGTGGGATCCTCTCCACCTTGGCTCAACATCACAGTTTGTGTGTTTCCCCTCTGGAGATGCGATATGGCACATGAGACGTTACCTGTAGGCAGGGGCAACTACAGAATTAAATTCAAGGGAATGTGGCGGGCCGGGAGAGTCCCTTTGACTCACCCACCCCTCGCCCTTTCCAATAATTGACATCACAATGGGAAATAGGTGTGGCCACCCCTTTTGCTCCGCCCCTTTCTAATGTGGCCACACCCTTTCAAAGCAGCTTGACATCGACGCTTGGAAGGGGGGGCATGGCTATGTCAGAATTTGGGCACAGGAGCCCCTTTGTCTTCACCCATTTCCAATGGGGCCTGGCCCCCCCTGCCTGAAGGGCTTGGAAGTGCAAATACACCCCCTTCTCTCAGCACCCATGTCCCTACCGTAGCGGACTCGTCTCAGACCCTGTCCCGTGGGGTTAAGTATTGGGAGGGGCGGAAGCCAACAGGTCCTCATTCAAGTGGCATATAGGGGCCTCTCGGTGTTTGGGATGCACCTGCCGGGATCAGGAATCTGACCAAACACACTGAATCGGCAACGTTCCTTTGGATGGTGCGGAACACACACCAGGCCCCCTCTAAGCCCTTCTTGGGCGATGGCGAGGACTTCTCCACCTAAGGGCCCTCATTACAACCAGTATCTACGCCATCTGTGGAGGGTGGTTTCCATACCCCATGCCTGCTTATCCCTAGCCCATGCCTGTTTCAGCCATTTTGAGGCAGGAGAAGGCTTAAGCGTCGCTCCAGGAGACACGTCTTCTTTAATTTTCTCAAGAGCCCTTCTCTGTCTCGCTCAAAGTTCATCAATCCAGAGCCTCCCCCCGCAACATTTCAGCCATGGGAGCGGAACAGGGTCACGGTGGAGTTCACATAAACCTTGGCCATTGGCCATAGCGGCCATTCTGGCTACCAAGACACACAACAGGTTTCTCCCTCAACCCAAGGCAAGGAAACCCACGCAGAGACGGACGAGAGTGCTGTCACTCTCTCTGCGCACGGACTGCAGGCTTCATCCCCGGCCTTCTGCAGGGGACAGGGAGTCCAAGGTGCTTGGCCGCCGTGGCTTCCGGAGAGGAAGGCAGTTGATGCGGACTTGTCAGATGAATGGAGAATGGATCTAGACAAGTCTCGGAGGGGGGAGAACATCTGGTTCTGAGCATCGGACAAGAAACACCAGCAGGTACAAAGGTTTGGCACAGTTGGTAGTTCCGCTCAGGAGTTGGGGTGGAGAAGAGGTGTCTTGGCACTCGGTAGGGAAGCCAGAAATTCTTCCTTGCATTGGGCCAAAAGGAAGAACCCTCTTTTGCCTGGAGGCAGGAGGATCCAACCCATAGCTGGGAACTCAAGACCTCCACCCCGAACCACCCTAGAGAACACGGTACATTATTACAGTGTAAAGGGGGGGGGGGAATGGAGACAGACAGTCTCCCTGCCAAGCAGGGAGTCTTGGTCTCTATTGCACTTTGCTTTCTATATACACAGGTTTATAAAAATACAAACTAAGGGGAACGGTCGGGGGGGAGGGGAAATGAGACAAGCATCGAGCCGGCAACAGCGGCGGCTCTTGGCTGGACACAGAGCAGCAGCCTCTGGTCCCTCTGGTCCCCAGAGTCCTCTGGCAGCACCAGCACCCAGGAACACCAGAAGGTCACCAGGAGCCCCATGGACACGGAACGCCAACCAGGCTGGTATAACCGAGGCTGCCAGCTAGACCCGAGGCTCCACTGCCTGGGTTAATAAATAGGTAGCTCCTCCCTCGGCGGTTGTCCCGGCAACAGGCACTTCCGCGCCCACTCTCTCTAGCCAATCCCGGGAGAAGTGGGCGGGACTCCTCTTAGCACCTGACCCCCCCCCCCACAACAAGATGGGAAAGTTTCTGGTTCCTCTCTCTCTTCCCCGAGCGAATAAAGTGCAATTTCATGACTGGCTCCGGGACCCCGGAGGGTGCACGTGTGTGTGTGTGTGCCCCCCGCGCTTGCCACGGGGGATGCTTCCTTTGCTCCCAACGATCCGCCGGAGGCTGCCCCTGCTACCTCAGCCGCCCGTCGGGCTTGACGGCCCCCAGTTCGGATTTGGGGTCCGGGGAGAGCGAGCTCCAGGTGGTTTTGCTGCAGATCTCTAGGGAGGGGCAGCTGGAGGGGCCAGCCCCACACAAGTCAGCGGCCGACCAGAAGCCGCTGATGCTGCTGTCCGTCCAGTCCTCCAGGGCCTTGCCTACCAGCTGCGTGCGCTTTAAGGCAGCCTTCTCTGCCTCGTCCGAGCGTGGCAGGCTCAGGATCCCGCCCAGGCCCTGGAAGCTCTGCTCCATGTACTCGTTGCGAGGCGGACCGGCGTGCAGCCAGGTGCCATCATCTGCATCAAGAGAAGAGCAGAGGTTAACAGATGGGGAGTTGCCTCCCAAATCCCTCCCACAGGCACCCTCCCAAATCAGCCCCATGCCCAGCTCAGTCTCCAGCAAGGATAGAAACACCCCCCCACCCCCACAACTCCACAGCAACCTGCCCCTATCCCCAAACCTGGCAGAGGCACCCTCACCCCATTGCAAGATGTGCCCCTATCCCCAAAGGGAACAGACACCCACTCAACCTGCCCCTATCCCAACCTATTCCCCAGCAGGGGCAAAGAGCCCCCTACAAGCCCAAATCAACCTGCTGCTGCTATCCCAGCCCCAGCACAATCTGACCCTACTCCCATCCCAACCCCAAGGGAGCAAAGCCCCCCAACCCAATAGCAACCTGCCCCCGTCCCAACCTATTCCTCAGCAGGGGCAAAGAGCCCTTCACAACCCCATAGCAACTTGTCACTATCCCAGCCCTATAGCAATCTGTCCCTACTCCCATCTCAACCCCAAGGGAACAAAGCCCCCCCCCCCAAGCCCATAGCCCCTATCCCCAAACCACCCCCTAGCAGAAGCAAAGAGCCCCCCCACCCTATAGCAACTTGTGCTCCTGTCTGCAGTGGTAACAAACTGCCCTTATCCCCATCCCATCCCCCAGCAAGGGCAAAGAGCTCGCCCCCCACACTTATACAGCTAGGACATAGAGCTCCAGCCCCATCATACCCACCAAGCACAGGAAGCCTTCCTCAGGGGCAAACACCTTACCACCCCTCGGCAGGGACAGAAAGCTCCCACACCCAGGCCAACCTGCCCCTAGCAGGGCAGAGAGCCTACCCAGCCTATGGCAAGCCTCTTCTACATTGCCCCACCCCTTAGCAACAGCAGAGAGCCCCCCTGCACAGAAGCCTGTGACCTGACTGGGCTCCACCGACTCCCGAGATTCAAGAGGCCCCGCCCCCTGGAGCATTGCGATGTCACAGGGTTCCCATAAGGGAAAAGGGTGGGGGGGTGCCTTAGCCCCGCCCCTTTGTTGACACAGCCCCGCCCCTTATGGAGAGCTGCGGGGGAAGGGCCACTCGGATGCACAGGGCCCAAGCTCAGAAGAGTTGGGTTGCCGAGGACACCGGCAGAGTAACATCAGGGGGGGGGGGGGGGAGGTCAAGGGTCAGGAGAGCCGCCCTACCCCAACCCTTGCCAATGTGACCACACCCCCTCTGATGTTATGATGCTTGGAAAGGGGCAGGACCAGATTGGAGCCAGGAGGATGTAGCTGCACCCCTTTGCCCCCACCCTCTTCCCGGTGCCCATGCCTTCAACTGTCTGAGGAAAACCGTACTGCTGGAATGACTTGCTCTCCTGAAGTCAGTCCGGGGTGTTGTCTTCAGATTCCTCCCTCTGACAGAGCCCCTCTCCCTGCCCCTCCCTCCCTCCCTCCGGCCGCACCTGTAAACCCCTCCCTCCCTCACCTTTCCTGAGCGGCTGCTTGCGGTTGAAGGTCTGCGGCACCACCAGAAACTGGCTCTCCCCCAGCGGCTCCCAGAACTGGAGGAGGCGGATAGTCCACACGCCGGGGCGCAAGGGCCGGTTGAGGGGGGGCTTGTATTGCGTGTACTCGGCCTCCGCGTCCACGGTGATGTCGTAGGACGCGGCGATGACGTAGGTGGGGTCGATCCAAACCACGGTGGCGGTGAGGTTGGGGCCCCGCGACCACTTCTGCATGGCCACCGGCTCGTCAAAAGGCCCAATCAGGCCGCCGAAGTTTCGGAAGAGCCTCTCCTTGGGGTCCCACTCAGTGCCCACCTATCAGGAGGGAGAAGAGCAGTCAGGGTGGGTTGGGGTCGCGGGGGAGGCAGCAGGTAGACCCAGCCACAGAAGGGAGAGTGCCGGCCTCTGCCACTCAACCCACCCCAACCACTATCTCCCTTAGCAAATTATTCTATTGCCTAACTAGCCTGGTAGTTAGAAAAACCCTTCCTAATGGTTAACCTAAGCCTTTCCCCCTTTCATTTAAGCTCATTCCCTCTAGTCCTGTTCAGTGGTCAGAGTCAGCAACTGGACGCTGTTTTGCAGAGACCAGCCTTTTACATATTTGAAACAGTGAGATCATGCCCCACCACGTGTTTCTTTTTTGCCTAGACCATGAGTGAGGAACCTATCGTTTTTATTCAACCTAATAGCCAGTTCCTGGATCCCAGTCCTACCCCCAAGCACTGAAAGACTGAGCTCAGAGGAAGGGATCAGAGAGGAGGACAAACATGTACACAAGGATAGGGGACAGTGGTACAAATCTATGTCTGGACCCCCCCCTTCCTGAGCACATCCTCCCCCCCCTTTCTCTGTGGTTCTCAGAGCTTGTAGTAATTTTCAAAGTGGCCCCTAGGAGGGAAAAGGTTTCTCCCCCTCTGCTCTAGACTCAGCATCTTCGTAATTCTTTCCTTCCATTCTCTGTCATCTTTGTTGCTCTCCTCCTTCAGCTTGTTAGAACTGTTAAAGTGAGGTGCGTCCCCTAGAGGAAGGTATCTCTCGGGTACCAAATCTGGATGTGGTGCCCTAGAGGAGGTCGAACCAGGGCAGAGAGGAATCATCATTTCCCTAGTCTTACAGACAATACTGCCGTTAATGCAACCCAAAATAGCATTTGCCTTTTTAGCTGCTGCGCTACAACGCCACACGGAAGGGGAGAGCGGGAAACGGGGGTCTCAGGGGGCCGCCGTTTGCTCCAGGTTAAATCCAATCACACCATGTCTTTGCTACTTCACAGAGTCCGATCCTTACAAGGAAACCCTTAGCATCGAATGGCAGAGACCCCAGGCTCACCAAGGAGCCCGGGGCGTGGTAAGGATTTCACACAACCCTCGGAACATAGGGGGCGCCACTACCCGCTCTAACAGAGTGATGTGTGAATGTCGAGGCTCCTCTGTGTTCTCGGGGTGGATGGGCGTAGCTAGGGCAGGACTGTGAACCAGGACCTGGGAGGTTTTGGTCGGCATGGGAGGGGTTGCCAGAGCTGGGAAAGTCACCCAAAGGACTATGGCCTTTCTGATGTAATCCTGCCTCCGACGGAACATCGTAATGTCACATCGGGGCCACATCGGAAAGGGGGCAGGGCACAGGGCTGCTATTCCCCTTTCTGATGTAACCCTGGCAGGGGCGTAGCTAGGTTAGAACAGGCCCTGGGGCAGAAGACAGATTGGGCCCTGGCGCATCTGCACCTATGAACCCTGCCCCGTATAGAGTGTTGTGATGCTCCAAAGAGGTGGGGCCATGTTACCCAGGGGGTGAAGCCACGCCCCTTTCTAATGTAACCCCGCCCCGTCTGGAACGGCATGATGTCAAGATGCTCCAAAGGGGCGGAGCCGTGTCAGAAATGGGATGGGAAAGTCCCTTTGGACTGCCCCATTTCGGAAGTCGACGCCACCCACTCCGAAGTCTCCGTTTTCCCAGGCTCCCATGGAGCCACGAGGCCTTCAAAATCTGGAGTTTCTGGGCCAAAAGCCATAGAGTCAGCAAACCTACCAGAGGAACGAATGCCCTACCTCAAGGTTCTGCAACCGATTGGTTTTCCCACCGTGACTCGACAGCTTCAAAGCCCCTCGTGGCATCAGCCACATCTCCAGAGACTCCGTCTGCCCCGTCACGGAGTTCTGCGCCTCCTGCGTCACCAGGTAACCCTGGAAACGGTCATCGTAGAAATAGAGGTGCACCCTGGACGGGAAGCCCCGAGGCTCAAACCTAAGGAGAGACGAGAGACCATCAAGGTTCCCAACCCCAACAAGAGGAGACACTACAGCTCAGAGCCCACCCCCCTCCAATCGGCATCTCCTACCTGCAAAGCTTCTCTGCCTTCTGCGCCGGAGAAGAGGTCACCTTCCGCAGCCCCAGCCTGGAGAAGGACGCGTACACAGTCAGGGTGACGTCGCTGAGCCCGCTCAGCCTGTCCACACGGTCGTAGACATTCTCCCAATAGGCCTTGAGGGCTGGTGTGTTGGGTGGGTAGTTACCATAGAGATGGGAATCCAGGATCTCCAGCACTTCCTGGTTGACCGTCGACTCAAACTTCCTGGCAAAGAAGGTGGGTCTGGAGAGTTGCTGGAAAGACACAGGCCCGGCTTGAAACGAATGCAGAGAGACCGGCGGGGAGACTGACTCGAGTCCGGCTTGAGTCAGAAATTTGGGCCCCGCCCCCTTCCTCCAACATCACAGAGCTCCGAAAGGGGCAGGGCAAAGTGGCCGTCATGACCTGTTGGCGTACAACCCTACCTGTCACAGTGCTGCGATGTCGGGGGCAGGGCCAGGTCTGAAAGGGGGTGGGACAAAGGGAACCTTTTCCAACGTAACCCCACCCATACAAAGTCTCCATAGGGGCACACTGGAAAGTTGAAGCCTCGATTTCTCCCGTCACTGGCTGCCCTAGAGAAGCCAGAGCTGCCCCTCTCGGAGAGTAAGAGGGGTACAGGTTTAGGCGTGGACGTGGAGGGGATCCCCAGGGGAGAGAGAGGGATGTGGGTGAAGACTTGGGGAGTTGGATGTTTTATACAAGTCATTTATAGGCATTTGCTCTTAAGTTGTGAGCCACCTTGAGTTCTCAGGGACAGGGCGGGATGAAAACCCATTAATAACAATATGATCATCTTAGGGAGTCTGCGGATGGCAGGCTAGCCTGGCAGCCCAGAGGTCATATATACCGGCATTGGTCAGTGGTCTTTGGCAAGTCTCTCTGCCGTCGCTCCCTGGCTGCAAAGCGGGGTGCTTGGCTAGCCGGCCAGGCTTGTAAGCAATGTATGGGCAGCTGAATGGAGGGGCCCCGATCCTGTCACCGGCACTCGCACCATCGAGTTCATTTCTCTTCTCAAGACCGTGGAGATGGATGGATACAGGGTGTTGCTCTGAAGTGGCCACTGACAGACTGGCATCACTTAGGACCCCCTTCCTCTGCTGGGCAGACTCTTGTGCCCATGTCTGCCAGGAAGGGGGAATCGCATTTACGCCACCGCCGCCCTGGCTCCTCCCTGGCCCTGTTCCTTTCGAGCCCTTTCTGACATGGCCACGCCCCTTTCTGACCACCACGATGTTTGAAGAGGGGGGGCGTGGCCATGTCAGAAATGGGCGGAGCAAGAGTCCTCACCCTTTTCCGCTGGGGCCACGCCCCTTGTCTGAGCATCCTGTGATGTCACAGGAAAGGGCCGTGGCGAAGGCGCTCTCCCACCCTCCCAGCACCTTCTTGAATTTAATTCTGCAGAAGCTCCTGCTTCCAACCCCTTGTCACAGCCGGCGTGGGGCTCTGCCCAACCCGTGGGTTGCACAGAATTAGGATTCTGAATGCCCAGTTTCAGAGCGCATTCATTGTGCTCAGGGCAATGGGGCTGCAAGGACAGCGGACAGGCCCAGCTCAGTCTCACACCTAACAAGCTCCCCGGATAAGTAGAGAAGATTTCTCCTAATAAAAGTTTCCTTGAAAGGACGCCGGGTTACGGAGAGCGCCCTCCAGCTGGATGGAGAGGAGACGGTGTCAGGACCTGGGACTTGTGCTCCCCTGAGGCTCCTGGAGCCGGAGGTGGGCCTTGCTGGGGGGGCCAAACAGGCTAATTTTAAGAGGACACTTATGAAAAATGCAGGTTGCAGGGCTGCACGGGCTCTACTGTAGCCCTGCAACCTGTATTTCTCATACGTGTCCTCTAAAATTTGCCTATCGGGCCACCCTACTTAACCTTGCCTCAGGTCCAGCCAGCCAGTCTCTTGGGGCCGGCCCTTTCTGCTGCCTTGGACATGCATGTCACACCCCTCAGCTTCCTGACTAGCTGCCAGCTGGAATAGAAGCCTGGCTGGCGGCGAAAGGAAGTTGGTTGGAGTAATTCACAAACTTCCTTGCTTTCAGCCTTGCTCTCCTGGTCCCGCCTCGGACCCCGCTCCCCCTTGCTCTCCTGGTCCCGCCTCGGACCCCGCTCCCCCTTGCTCTCCTGGTCCCGCCTCGGACCCCGCTCCCCCTTGCTCTCCTGGTCCCGCCTCGGACCCCGCTCCCCCTTGCTCTCCTGGTCCCGCCTCGGACCCCGCTCCCCCTTGCTCTCCTGGTCCCGCCTCGGACCCCGCTCCCCCTTGCTCTCCTGGTCCCGCCTCGGACCCCGCTCCCCCTTGCTCTCCTGGTCCCGCCTCGGACCCCGCTCCCCCTTGCTCTCCTGGTCCCGCCTCGGACCCCGCTCCCCCTTGCTCTCCTGGTCCCGCCTCGGACCCCGCTCCCCCTTGCTCTCCTGGTCCCGCCTCGGACCCCGCTCCCCCTTGCTCTCCTGGTCCCGCCTCGGACCCCGCTCCCCCTTGCTCTCCTGGTCCCGCCTCGGACCCCGCTCCCCCTTGCTCTCCTGGTCCCGCCTCGGACCCCGCTCCCCCTTGCTCTCCTGGTCCCGCCTCGGACCCCGCTCCCCCTTGCTCTCCTGGTCCCGCCTCGGACCCCGCTCCCCCTTGCTCTCCTGGTCCCGCCTCGGACCCCGCTCCCCCTTGCTCTCCTGGTCCCGCCTCGGACCCCGCTCCCCCTTGCTCTCCTGGTCCCGCCTCGGACCCCGCTCCCCCTTGCTCTCCTGGTCCCGCCTCGGACCCCGCTCCCCCTTGCTCTCCTGGTCCCGCCTCGGACCCCGCTCCCCCTTGCTCTCCTGGTCCCGCCTCGGACCCCGCTCCCCCTTGCTCTCCTGGTCCCGCCTCGGACCCCGCTCCCCCTTGCTCTCCTGGTCCCGCCTCGGACCCCGCTCCCCCTTGCTCTCCTGGTCCCGCCTCGGACCCCGCTCCCCCTTGCTCTCCTGGTCCCGCCTCGGACCCCGCTCCCCCTTGCTCTCCTGGTCCCGCCTCGGACCCCGCTCCCCCTTGCTCTCCTGGTCCCGCCTCGGACCCCGCTCCCCCTTGCTCTCCTGGTCCCGCCTCGGACCCCGCTCCCCCTTGCTCTCCTGGTCCCGCCTCGGACCCCGCTCCCCCTTGCTCTCCTGGTCCCGCCTCGGACCCCGCTCCCCCTTGCTCTCCTGGTCCCGCCTCGGACCCCGCTCCCCCTTGCTCTCCTGGTCCCGCCTCGGACCCCGCTCCCCCTTGCTCTCCTGGTCCCGCCTCGGACCCCGCTCCCCCTTGCTCTCCTGGTCCCGCCTCGGACCCCGCTCCCCCTTGCTCTCCTGGTCCCGCCTCGGACCCCGCTCCCCCTTGCTCTCCTGGTCCCGCCTCGGACCCCGCTCCCCCTTGCTCTCCTGGTCCCGCCTCGGACCCCGCTCCCCCTTGCTCTCCTGGTCCCGCCTCGGACCCCGCTCCCCCTTGCTCTCCTGGTCCCGCCTCGGACCCCGCTCCCCCTTGCTCTCCTGGTCCCGCCTCGGACCCCGCTCCCNTCCTGCCTCGGACCCCACTCCCCCTTGCTCTTTTTGCCCCCTCTCGACTCCCCATTCTGGCCCCAATGCTGAATCTGTGCCCCATCCCGGATGCCCCCTTGCCCTGTGCCCCTTACAGATGGGAAGTCAAGGGAGGGCACCTGGTCACACTCACTTGGAGCCGCAGGAAGTCCTGGGGCTTGAAGTCGTTTGGGGAGCAGCCGCACCAGTCGACGATGTGCTTGTACTGACACTTGCAGCCCAGCTTGCGGTTCCAGTTAGTCACCCGGAGGTTGTTGTCCACGAGGGTCTCGCAGGCCTGGCTGTTCTCCAGGACGGTGTGGAAGAAGGACTGTGTCAAGGGCAAGAAGCACAGCAAGGCAGAAGGGAGGGTTAAGGAAGCTCCTGCACATGGGATGCTAAAGATCTTGGGCGTGGGGGGGCGTAGATGAGCAAAGCCCCTACCCAGCTCCCTGCACTCCAGCTGGGCAGTGCGTGGAGGATTCCTGGCATGCAACGGTGAGTCAGGGAAGGGAGGTGGGGCAGCCCAGTTTGTCCTGGATGCAGAAGAAAGCCCTGCAGACCAAACCAGGCGGATCCTGTTGGGCTTGGTTTAGGACCTTTCCCAGCCGAACTCCCCAACCCTTTGAGCCTGAGCAGGTCTCCGACACCGAACCCGAGCTGTGCCGAGTCCCAGGGTTACTCTCATCTACCCCTGGTGCTTCTTGCTTCATGCTGCACCCCTGCCTCCCCTTCTCTAGAGTGAGAAGTGCTACAGAATTTGCTGTCCGATGCAGGTTCAGCGGCAGAACTCTAGGCAGTTGTACAAAAGGAAGCAAGCCCCATGAATCTACCTGTACAGCTGGGGATAGGAAAGCGTAGGCAAAGGGACGTGCCCAAGGTCCTCCAGCTGATCGGTGGCAGCCCCATAAATCGGACCCAGGTCTCTTTGCCACTTTGCTGCCCAAGCCATCCACCTGGCTGGCAGCTTTGATCACGTTTAACCCTTCTCTGTGTCTCCCAATGGCCCCCTTGCTCCCTTTGCATCCAGCAGAAAATCCTTGTCCTCACCTTCAAGGCTCTTCATGGCCTTGCTCCCCACTATCTTTCTGCACTTGTTTCCTGCCACGTTTCCACCCAGGAACTTGGCTCCTCCTCTCCCACCACTCTCAGAGTCTCCTGCTCCCCTGGTCCGTCTCCACCCTTTCTCCTGTGCTGTCCCCTATGCCTGGCACTCCCCCTCCCTGAATGACCTTGCTCTGCTCCCTCCCGCCCTTGAAATACCTCCGAAAAACCTCCCTCCTCCGTCAGGCTTTCCCTAGCTCCTCACCCTCACCGATTGCTCACTGATGCTCCTTCAGAGTCTCCTCCTGGAACTAAGCGAAGCATGCTCATTTGCCACTTCTCAACTTCCAATAATGTATCCCCATCTCTCCCTATGTTCCCCTCTCCCTTGTCTTTCTAAATTGTATGCTCCCTGGGGGCAGGGGCCTGTCTCAAAGTAACGATCCGCTACATTGCTGATGCTAGACACATAAACAACAACAATTCTTCCGGGTTCCAGCCCACTCCTCGTCATCCAACCTTCCCCCCCCAGCTCACCTCAGCTGGGAGCAGCGTATAGGTGTAAAACTGCTGGAGCTGGGAGACCAGCTGGTCCTCGGTGGAGATCACGTATTCCACGAAGCTGCGGGTCAGGGCAAACCAGTCCGAGCCGCCGTCCACCACGATGCCCTCGGGGATCTGCCGCTCGCCCAGACGCCACATGTGAGAGTCACACTCGTGGAAGAGCCGGTCCAGGCCCTGCTTCTTGATGAACCTGCGCAGAGAGCAGATGGATCGGTGACGCGGGGGCCCTTTCGCTAGGGGCTTGCTGCAGCGAGATTAACTGGTGGGAGCAGGGGAATCGTTGCCACCCTCTTGCAACAAGGTGCTCGGACATTCGCCCTGCGGGGATTCTGGTGCTTGCAGGGCAGATATAAAGTAGCCTAGTATAAATAAGCCTAGCTCTATTACTCCCCCTAGGTCTATTACTCCCCCTAGGTCTATTACTCCCCCTAGGTCTGTGTGTGTTGAGTGAATGAGAGACTCTTGACCACACCCCCGTTTTTGTAAATTTGCATAAATGAATGTGTACATTTGCATATGTAAATTATATGCAAATGTTTGTCTATACTGGTGATGTGTCAGTGGCCACCCTACTACACCAGCTGAGGACATGGGCCTACAGTTTGAAGAATGCTTATGGGGTGTGTGTGTGTGTGTGACCACATCATAAAGGGGCGGGGCAATGGGACTCTGTCCCCCTTTCCCCACTCCTAGAGCATTGTGACATCACAGTGCTCTGAAGAGGGCAAGGCCAGGTCAAAAAAACACAAAAAACGAGTTCTGTTGCCCCGCCCCTTTCTGACATAAGCCACGCCCCTTTAGGAGCATCATGATGCCACGCTGCTCTAAAGAGAAGGAGGCTGGAAGTGCAGGGGGGGGGCGTTTAAATGCTCCTTTTTGCTCCCTCCTCCCTGCACCCAGGCCTTGTGTTGCTCTCCTGTAGGCACACGAGGTGGGGGGGCACAGCTGAGTGTTTCCGCCAAGGCTGGACTGACTACACTGTAGTAGCGGGCGAGGGCAGCTTCCTAGGCTGGCTCCTCCTGCCCCCCCAGCCCATCTCCGATGCTCTCATACTCCTCCCTCACAGGACTCTGCCGGAAAACTGGCAGGCGGTCAAGGAGCCTCTGGCTAGGAGAGAGCCAGCCGTGGGAGAGTAGAGGACCAGGGCACCAGGACGTGGCCACCAGGTGACTGCAAGCTGGTGTCATAGGCCCCCCCCCCCCCCAAAACCTGGCTTAGGATGGGTCCCCTGCCGCCTTTAATCCGGCCCACTCTTTTAGTCTTTCCGCTGCAGAGTCGTCACTCCCTCGTTCCCCTCCCTGGCCAGCCTGGCCCTCCCCTTTGTTTCTAACCCGACCCCGGTCCCCGGTTACCTAGCGTTGTCTCGGCCGTGAGACTTGAGGAAGTTCTTATCTCGGTATTTTGACAGGAACATCACCAGCTCCTCGTTGGTCCTGCAGGGGGCAGCGAGTCAAAGGAGACGTTAACGGCGGCCACCTGGGAAAGCCGCCCAGGAAACGCTCAGGCAGCTGGGATGTGTGACCAGTTCAGCCACGGAACAGGCCCCACCAGGGTCTCTGAGTGCACCCACCCACAATGGGCCCTGGGCTACGAGGGGCCCCACCGGTCTCCGAGTTCAGTGACCCGCAATGGGTCTTGTGGTAGGAGGGGCCCCCACCAGGGTCTCTGAGTGCACCCACCCACAATGGGCTCCATGCTCTGAGGGGCCCCACCAGGGTCTCCCGCTTCATTGACCCACAATGGACTCCATGTTATGAGGGACCCCACCAGGGCCTCTGACTTCAACTCACAACAGACCCCACCCTAGAAAGTGTCCCATCAGTGTATTTGCACAGAGCTCTGCAATTCATAAGGGCCACCTCTGCTCTCTGCTTTCTTCTCAAGACCGATCAGCTCTGAAGTCCGGCTAAGATTCCTGGCCTTAGCCCACCCACCTCAGCTACACTCATCCCCTTCTGTCACTGGATTTCCACTTCCCCTCAAGCTCCTCATTCACCTGATCAAGCAACAGTCTGGTCACGGCCTTGCAGCTCCTTGTCCCTCTTGCCCCTCCCCTCCTCCTCTGCCGTGCCACTCGATGGGGAGATGTCCTCAAACCTGCTCTCACGGACACCACTGGGGGCAAAGCCAATCCACATCATACGGAGAGGCCAACTCCCTGGTGCTAAGCAAGTCCATTCCCCCCTTCCCCTGGGCCCTAGGCCTCTTCCCAGCCCCGCCCCCTGACCTGGTGGGGTAGTCCGTGGCACTCAAGTTGATGAAATAGTCCCAGGGCCAGTCCACCACCTCCAGCAGGTCCTTCATGCTACGCAGGTACATTTTCAGCAAGCTGGCACCGCCCCAGATGGTGACCATGCGCCAGGGGGTGACCCGGATGTTGGGATAGTGCTGGGCCAACTCCATCACCTCCCGGTGCAGGTAATTGGAGCGCTGCAAGAGAACGGCTTCGGGGTCAGCCAATTACGCCATCCTGGGCCGGAGGCAGACCAGGTGCTGGGTGCCTGGTGCTGCCAAGCACCAGGCTCTGCGCGGGCATCTTCTGTCTAAGTGGGTGGGCAAGTGTTATTCTTCCATTTTAAGATTATTATTTATTCCACTTTTATCCTGCCCTTCCCTCGAAGGCTCAGGGCAGCGCACAGAATATATAAAATACATTAACATAGAACATATAAAACATATTAAAAAAACATATAAAAGAAATTAAAAGAAACCCTAACCCCACCACACCAACCCTCTTCCTAACCTCTTTACCCCATTCCCACCCAACCCTATCCCATCCCGCCAAACAAATGACTGGCCATTTTATTGGGGGGGGGGGCGCGAAACTAAGGCACGCCCAGGGAGAGAGTTTTTGAGGGAATTTGCTCATCCAAGCCACAAACCCAACAGAGCCCTGTAGATAATAACCCTATCCTTAACATCACGGCATTTCCCAGGCCATATCTGAATGCCTGGTACGCGCCTTAACCCCGCCTTTCTCCGGACAATGCCATCCTAGAACGTCGTGATGTCACAGCACTCGGTAGGAGGCGGAGCCACGTCCGAAAAGGGTTGGGAAATGTTTTAACACCACCCTTCTCCCGACAATGTCCCTTCCCCCACAAAGTGCCCTGATCTATTTTGTCCCCTCTCCTGTTCGATGTGTACGTGCAGCCTTTGGGCGAGATTGTGGGAGGGTTTGAAGGGCAGCAGCGTCAGTACCTCTCTTTTTCACCTGACCCAGGCCTGGCCGTCTCAGTGTTTACCCGGTGCTTGGCTGCGGTGAGGGACTGGATGAGTCGTCTGAAGCTGAATCCCGATAAGACGGAGGTGATGCCGGTGGGTAAGGACGAGGGAGCGGAGGCCCCCATTGCTGATGGGGTGCATCCCTGTCTGGTCCCTCAGGTTCGGCGTCTAGGAGTTCTTCTTGATTCACAGCTCTGTCTGGATGCCCAGGTGGCAGCTGTGGCGAGGAGTGCATTTACTGTCTCCGGTTTGCTGTCTCCGGACATGTATTTCAGGTTCCGAACTTGCCACTGTCATCCGCGCATTCATCACCTTGAGATTAGACTATTGCAACGCACTCTACGTGGGGCTACCCTTGGTGACAATCCGAAGGCTACAGCTGGTGCAGAATGCGGCGGCTTGTCTCCTTGTGGGAGCGGGTCGCCGAGCACACGCAACACCGGCGCTCCGTTCTCTGCGCCGGCTGCCTATTGTCTTCCGGGCCTGATTCAAGGTGTTGGGTATTACCTTTAAAGCCCTACATGGCTTGGGCTCCACTCACCTGCGGGACCACCTCATCCCCTGTGTCCTAGATCGGCCCCTGCGGTTGGCTGGGGTTCCCTGGGTTTCCCAGGTGGCGACCTTCGGGGAGTGGGGAGTTCTCCGTGGCTGCTCCTCGGTTATGGAACTCCTTCCCGGCAGAGATTCACCTCTCCCCGGACCTTCCCTCCTTCCGTAGACAGTGTAAGACCTGGCTGTTTCGCCAGGCGTTCGGTGAGGGGGGGGGTAATGGAGGAGGGTTTTCTTTTGGGGTAAGGGGTTCTTTATTTATTTCCTCGCGCCTTTGTTATTGTGGTTTTAACAGAGATTTTATAACATATTGTTTTATATTTTATATTGTTGTTCACCACCCCGAGCTGCCACTGGGTAGGAAGGGGGTGGTATAAAAATAGCGATATAAATAAAATAAATAGTCACAGTGTTCTGTGGGGTGGGCCTGTCTTAGATTCTACCTCCTTCCCTTTAAAATACACTTAAAGACTTATTCTCCAAGTGCGTTCAGGATCCACTGCTGGTTCCCCTTAGCGTATGTTGTCCTCCCTCTGTTTCCTTCCCCTTCCTAATTGTTTTTAATCTAGATTTATATTTTAAATGGGTTTTACACAGAGTATTTTTACCTTAAAAAGTGCTCTGAGCACTATTTGGTGGTGGGGCTCTCTAAAAATAAAATTTACTAAGGATGAGGATGTCAGAAAAGGGGCGGGGCTAAGATATTATCTGCCCCGTTTCTGGCGTGGTCACGTAGGCTCACAGCTTCCACCCACAGGGAGTTCGGCTTGGCCTGGTCTTGAGAGGTTTGGGTTAGGAAGACCTAGAGCAGTCAGGTCCCGACTGGAGTTGGTTCAGTCTGCAGGGTTCTAGCAGGGGAGCGTTTTGTACGAGAAAGCGGCCAAGAAAACCATCCTACCTTGTCAACGTGGATGTAGAGGAAGTGCTGCTGATGGTAGATCGCCTTGATGAGGCGCTTGAGTTGGCGGATGGCCCGCCCGTGAACCACCAGCACATAGGCGATCTGGACTGGCTTGCTCACAGAAACCTGGTTCATCCGGCTCTCGTCCCACTGGATCACCGGGCTGACTTTCCCTAGAGGGGGACACGCCGAGGTAGCATCAACCAGGCTAGGCTTCTCCCAGCACCAGTGAGAAAAGCAGGCCTCCCTCAAGGGCCCTTTGCCAGCAGTGCTTCTGGCAAGCAGGAATGAACATAAGAACATAGGTAGTGCTGTAATGGGTCAGACCAACGGCCCAGCAAGCCCAGCATCCAGTCTCTGACAATGGCCAATCTCCGTCTCTTGGGAGAGGTACCCAACAGGTCACACAATGGACAATCCATTGCTTGTAGTTCCAGACCCCAACAGTACGAGGTTACATCGCCAAAACCTACTTGGCTAATAGCCGTTAACGAACCTATCCTCCAAGAACTTATCCAATCCCTTTTTAAAACTAGCTACACGACCGGCCTTTACCGCTTCCTCTGGCAGTAAATTCCACAAGTTAACTGTGCACTGAGTGGGGAAAAAAATAATAATACTTTCTCTTGTTTTCAATCTGCTACGAGTTAATTTAATGGAACGTCCCCTTGTTCTAGTACTCTTAGAGAGGGTAAATAACCACTCCCTATCTATGTGCTCCACATCACACATGGTTTTATAAACTTCTATTCTATCCCCTCTCAGTTGTCCCTTCCCCAAGAAAAGACTTGCCATCGACTTGCTGGTGAAAGGTTGCCAACTGATCATTTAAGCCCAGCTTTGGTGCTAGGCAATGGGCAATTTTAAATGGGCAAGCATTTAACTACATGCAAATTTATGCAAATTAGGGCAGCCAAGCTCCCACCCCTAGTGGCATGCTGGCCACTAGCGTGTTCCTAACACCAGAGTAAGCGCCCCCCAATAAACCCCAACGACCTACTGGCATCCCAACAGGAGCGTCGGGTGTTGGGGAAGCATGGAGGAGGCACAAGGAAAACATCCCCCTTCATTTTCTTAGTGGAGGGAACTCCCGCCTTTGAAATGTAGGGATGATGTACAATAGCAGGGGCGGGGGATTCCCTCGTACCCCAGGCATCCTCCATCCCTCTCCACGCCAGCATCTGCCATCAGCATGGGAGCCTCTTCCGGATATGAAGGACGAAAGGATGATGGGGGTTGCTAGGGTCGGGGCAGAGTTTCCCATTGACCCCCATGCTGCCTTCCCAGCTCTCTGGCTACTTCCTCGCAGAGTGCACTAATTCCAGGGTCCCTCACTGCCGCCACGTGCTGATTCTGGACCTGGCCTAATTTATGGCGGTGGCGGCCGCAGCAAGGAAGGGCACAGTGGTGATGGGGGTATTCCCTTGGGCCCTTCTTATCCCCTTCCCTCCTACTCTTACCATCATTTTCTTCTGCTGCTGCGGTAATGGACTGGAGGTAGGCAGCAGTGGTGCTGAGCAGGGATGGGGGAAAGGAGCCTACGGGGTAATACTTTGGCTTACCCCAGGGTCTTAACAGACCTAGCTGTGCCACTGGCTAGCCCCCATTAACATCCTAGCCTGTAACTAACCCTGAGATTAAGGAGACAGGAATAATCCAATCAAGGCTCTGCTGGTCTGTTAGCCTCAGGACTCTCCCTCTTCACAAGGCTGCTTTAGCAGTGCAGGTTCAGTGGTGGCTGCTGGGAGACAAAGGCAAATCACAGACTCTGCCATGCAACCTGCACCTTACTGTCACGGAGACTACACATCCCAGCATGCCATGCTGAACTAGCTCAGAGAATGGCATGATGGGATTTGTAGTTTCTACGAGTTATGTTAGCTGTAGTGCAATCCGTTCCATTTCTGGCACTTCACCCCCTGGCTTCTAGAAGGGTGGGTCCATGGCAAAACTCTGCCTGCCCCCTGAAAGCCATGATCTCAATCGTAATGGCTACATCCCTTCCCTCATCATCTCAGGAAGAGTCTCCCATGCTGATGCCGCTGGAGCAAGGGGGTGGTGGCTTGATCAGGAATCCTTCACTCGGGGCATTGGGGCGGGGGGGTGGGGGCGTCTTGTAGTGGCTCTAGATTTCAGGGTGGGAAGATTTCCCTGCCCAGCGACCCAGCGTTCTGCTCTGCCCCCAAACCCAAGTGCTTGCAGGCTATGGAGCTGTGCCCAAGAGAAGGAGCATTAATAGTGCCCCTTTGTGCAGCCCACGTGAGGAAAGGCTGAAAGAGCTGGGTATGTTTAGCTTAGAGAAAAGAGGACTAAGGGATGGGGACAATGATAGCAGTTTCCCAAAATCTAAAAGGATGCCACAGAGAAGATGGGGAATGTATGCTCTCCACAACCACACGAAGGGGAACGAGTAAAAAGTGAAGCAGTGTTGATTTCGGTTAGATATTAGGGAAAACTGAAGTGTTGGGCAAAGCAAAAAACTTGCCCATGGAGGTCATGAAATCTGCCTCCGTGGATGTTTTGAAAGCCCAGTTGGGGCAAGCAACGGTCTGCGACGCTAGGCAGAGGGCCTCGGAGCAGGGGGTGGACTAGATGACCTCTGACATCCCCTCCAGTTCTCTGCCTCTGTGTGACGTTGCTAGACGGCATTCCCAGTGACTCACCTGAGAGCTGGCAGTGCCGCGGCACGGAACGCGGCATTAGGTTTCCCGCCTGGTGCAGGCACACCACGTTGGCGAGCTCCTGCTGGCACTGCTTGGAGCTGGCTCTGGCCAGCGCCGAGAGCGCGTCCTTGCCGGCGATCTCGCACTTGGGCGTGAAGCTGTTCTCGGTGGGCTGCGGCGCCCCCTCCACGCTGCCCGTGTCCCCGTGCTGGAAGACAGCCAGCTGCGCGTCCCCGCCGAGTTCCGTCAGGTTCCGCCGGCTAGAGGAGTCCGGGACGACGGGCCGCCGGCGTCCTGGCTTGTGCTTCGAAGTGACGGCTCTCACCACCTTGGCAACCAGCACGTCGGGGCTTTCTGGGCGGCCCTTCCATCGCCCGTGCTTCCGGCTGGCGCTCCCCCGCCGGCCGGCCGAGCTGTCCGTGTCTTTGGAGCTTTCGCTGTTCTCAGGCAGCCGGGCCTTCTTTTGCCGCCCCTTCTCCCGTTCCGACCAGAAAACAAAACAGAAGGAAGCGTTAACTTGTATTGTTGGTATTTGTGGCACAGTCTAAATAGCTGTGCAACTGACCAAGGGGCTGTGTGACCCCTCCATTATTGAAACCCTGCAAGGTCAGGAGCGGCTGTTTCCCCCATATTACAGAGAGAGAACACAGCAAGGAAATAAGTACATTTTTCACTCAATGCACAATTAACCTGGGGAACTCATTGTCACAGGATATTGCAAAGGCCAACAACAACTGGTTTCAAACAAGGATTGCATAAGTTCTTAGAAAATAGGTCCAGAAAGAGCTACTAAACAAGCTGGTAAGGGGACAAGACCTCTGCCTCTTCTTTATTACGATTTCTATCGCGTCATCAATGTACCTGGTGCTGAACAGGTTTGATTAGAGACAGGTCCCTCTTGACTGCTGGACAGTGACGTGGGGTGGAAGATTTTCCATAACGGAACATTTTCTGGAAAGATTTCTACGATATTTTTCCAGAAAGTTTTCCAGTTCTAAAAATGCATTGTTTCATAAAATTATTTAGTAACATAATGAATGGATACCAATACCAGTCAAATTGGGTAGTTTCAAAGTTGTAATTAACTTTTTTCAGGTGACTATCCCTAGGAAATATATATTTGATATATATATATGCACTTCCTAGTCACAACAAGCACGTCTAAGTAAAGAGGATGAAGCGTGATAAGCTGCCCATCGATTTGATCCAGGTAGAACCATCCGTTAGTGAAAGAGAACGCGGCTCAAGCAGTTCTAATTAGTTTCGCCTCAATCTGAACTGGAACTCACAAGTAGTGGAAGCACTACCGACAGTAACAGTGAGAACTGGGGGTGCCCTCAGTGAAAGCTAAACTGTTAAAATAGATCAGTGGGCAACAGCAGCATATCATGGGCCGCTCTTTGGGCGTGCTGTGTGGTTAATGCCAAAATCAGTATGTTAATCGTTTTCAGTACCTTAATTTTTTCTCCCTTAAAATTAAGGGGGGGAAAAAACCTACCTTTAGTTTTCATCCACACTCCACATTAGCTTTCATGCACACAGCTCTCCTGCCTGGGCATTACCTTTCTTAGTTCTTTGATAGCGGTACTTATCCCAAGTTTGTTAACGCGAGAGAAAGCCGCTCCCCCTCAAAAATGAATAAATAATAGGCAAGAGAGTCACGGCTTTCTCTCCTGCTGGACTAGTGGGGTATTACTGACCCCCTTTGTCTGCTGAACCCGGTACAAAGCTTGCATTGCTGACAGTCCTGTACCAGATAACAAAACCCATTCCTGTACTGGGCAAAAAGCTGGAAAGTACGTAGACCTTTCCTTCTCTCTCCACTTCTGGCTCACAGAAACAGGCTCGCAAAAGAAATCTGCACACGGCTTGGGTTCTCCAGCTGCTTTCGAAATCCCTACGGTAAGCTTTCCCAAAGGAGGAGTAAAAGGGATTGGTTAATTAAAGCTGCTTGTCTCTGCCAGGATGGCTGCTTGACAGAAATTATTTTGCTTTGAGGAGGGGTTTGCTCCTGGATGCTGGGGAAATTTCAACAGGGGTGGGGCTTGCAGGGTTGCAAAGCAGATTCTACAGACCTGAGAGAGACTGAAGTAAGGGACATCCACCATGATCCACGTTGCGGGGGGTTCAGAATAATGGAAGCCCGTTATGTAAACAAGGGATGTCCATTATATTTTCTATTGAACTTGGAGGGCTTTGAAAGAAGGAATGATCCCTTAAAATAAGGGACGGGCAACAATCCTAGTTGCCGTTTCTCTGTTTCACAGTCCTGGCCCCCATTAGAGCGGCTGGAGACACGCTGCCATAGACCATTGGGTCTGACCCCACCCAACGATGCTACTGGATTGCCTTTTCCCCTGGGCTGCATTCATAAATATGCGTGCCTGGTGGGCCAAAGAATTATAAAATCATTACCAAATGTTTGTCTTTCAAGATGTCTCAGTTTCCCTTTACTTTTCTCTGATTGCTCTTGAGTTCTGAGAATTCTGGTCATTTGTGTTTCACCCTCTCACCCTCAGTTCCCCCATCTGTAAAATGGGAACAATAATGTCCTACTTCGTAGTGATTATTATTATTAAACATTTATAAAGCGTCAGTAGTAACCTGGCACTGTACAGAACATACAATCAGATGCGGTCCCTGCCTGTGGCTTACAATCTAAAAGACAAGGAGGGGGAGACAAGGAGAGGGGACAGCGGGAGAGACATGGGAGAAGACAAACAAACATTCAGGCGGATGCGAAGTCTCAGGTGCGTGTACTTGGCTTGGTTACAAGGTGGTCGGTAGCAGCAGTCAGCAGAGGAGGGCTGACAGTAAGAGCAAGGGGAAAGACTAGAGGGCATTGGGAAAGGCAGCATGGAAAAGGTGGGTCTTGAGGAGGGATTTGAAGGAGCGGAGGGAGGAGGCGAGGCGGACGTCGGCAGGGAGGGAGTTCCAGGCATGCGGGGCAGCGAGGGAGAAGGGACGAAGGCGGTTGGGCGAGCAGGAGAAGCGAGGGAGAGCGAGGGAGGGGACAGCGGAAGAGCGGAGAGCGCGCGCAGGAGCGCGTAGGGCGATTAGGTCCGAGAGGTAAGGGGGAGCTTGGTCATGGAGCGATTTGAACGTGAAAACCAGGAGTTTGAACAGGATACGTTCAGGAAGGGGGAGCCAGTGAAGGGAGAGGAGGAGAGGCGTCACATGGTCGAAGCGACGGGCAGAGTGAATGACCTTGGCGGCAGAGTTTTGGATCGCCACAAGGGGGGACAGGTGGGAGCGAGGGAGGCCAGCAAGGAGGAGGTTGCAGTAGTCGAGGCGAGAGATAACCATGGCATGAACAAGGATTTTGGCCGAGGAGACAGATAGAAAGGGGCGTATGCGGGCAATGTTGAGGAGAGCGAATCGGCAGGATTTGGCCACAGAGTCAATGTAAGGTTTAAAGGAGAGGTGCGTGTCAAAAATGAAGCCCAAGCTGCGGGCACGGAGAACAGGACGGATGGTGACCCCATCAATGCAGACGGTCAGGTCAGAGGGAGAGGAGGGGGAGGGAGGAAAAATGAGGAGTTCAGTCTTGGCCATGTTCAGTTTGAGTTGGCGTCGGGACATCCAGGCGGAGATATCAGAGAGGCAGTCGACGAGGCGTGAGCGGACAGAGGAGGAGAGAGAGGGGGTAGAGAGATAGAGTTGGGTGTCATCAGCATAGAGATGGTATTGGAACCCGTGGGAGGCAATAATTTCACCAAGGGACCGGGTGTAGATAGAGAAGAGGAGAGGGCCAAGGACAGAACCTTGGGGAACCCCAACCGAGAGGGGAAGGGAGGGGGAGGTCGACTCGGGGAGGGAGACATTAAAGGAGCGGTCAGAGAGGTAGGAGGAGAACCAGTCAAAGACAGAGCCACGGAAGCCCAAAGAGTAAAGCGAGTCCAAGAGGAGCGAGTGGTCGACAGTGTCAAAGGCAGCAGAGAGGTCAAGGAGGACAAGAACGGAGTAGTGGCGCTTCGATTTAGCGACAAGTAGATCATTGGTGATCTTGGCCAGGGCAGTTTCAGTAGAGTGGAGGGGGCGGAAGCCGGACTGGAGAGGGTCGAGGGAGGAGTTGGCAGAGAGGAGGTTCAGGCAGCGGGAGTAGACGACACGTTCCAGGAGCTTCGAAGCAAAGGGAAGGAGGGAGACCGGCCGGTAACTAGAGGGATCGGAAGGGTCCAGGGTAGGCTTTTTGAGGATGGGGGAGACAGTGGCATGTTTGAAGGCAGAGGGGAAGGAGCCTGTGGAAAGGGAGAGATTGACAACATGCAGAAGGGGGGGAGCGACAGTGGGAGCAATAGAGGTCAGGAGGCGGGAGGGGATCGGGTCAAGGGGGCAGGTGGAGGGGTTGGATGAAGAGAGAAGAGCAGAGATTTCCTGGAGAGAGGCAGGAGGGAAGGATGCGAGGAGGGAGGGGGGCGGGGGAGGGGGCGGGAGGGGAGCGGGGGGCGGAGGGGGGCGGGAGGCAATATCCCGACGGATCTTGTCAATCTTGGAGGTGAAGAACGACGCAAGATCCCGAGCAGCAAGGGAAGAGGGCGGGGGAGGGCAGGGGGGTTTGAGAAGGGAGTCGAAAGTAGAGAAAAGGCGGCGAGGGTCGCGGGAGAAAGATTCGATCCTAGAGGCATAATAGCGCTGCCTAGCTAGGGAGATAGCCGAGGAGAGGGAGGAGAGGGAGAATTTGTAATGGAGGAAGTCAGGGAGGGAGCGGGATTTGCGCCAGAGGCGTTCGGCAGCCCGGGCGCAGGAGCGGAGGTAGCGGATGGCAGGGGTAAGCCAGGGGCGGGGGTCGAGGGGGCGGACGGGGCGAGCAGAGGGGGGGGCAAGAGAGTCAAGGGTCGAGGAGAGAGAAGCGTTGAGAGCAGAGACGGCAGAGTCAGGGGAGGAGGAGGCGAAAACGGGGGGGAGAAGGGGGGAGAGATTTGAGGCAAACTCCGAGGGAGTAAGGGCCTGCATATTGCGGAAGGGGCGCATAGAGGGAGAGGAGGAGGGGGGTCGGTGGGAAAGGCTGAAGGAGGCAAGGAAGTGATCAGAATTAGGGCAGGGGTCAAAGGAGAGGTCAGTAAGAGAACAGTTTCGAGTGAAGACGAGGTCGAGGGAATGGCCGTCAGCATGAGTGGGGGAGTCGGTCCAGTAGTGATGTTGCAAGGGTGAACTAGATAAGGATTGTAAAGCACGCTGAACGTTGAAAGCGCTATAGAATGACAAATCATTAATCTTAAAGTCAAAATGACAACGTCCTGCCACGGGGCCCTGTCTAGATCAGCCCTCACTGATGTGCAGTGGCTACCCCTTGTTGTTTTTCTCCCAGAATGCACCCACGGCAGCAAGAGCTGCAAGGAATGACAGTCTTCTCGTCAAGCCCCGGGAGACTGAATTAATTATTTCAGGCAGCCTCGCTTCGTGTATGGATCCCAGGAAAGACAAACCCAAGGGAAAGGTGCGAGGCCACCTAAGCAGCCCTAGCAAGACCTCGCTGGGCACACAGCAATTCCTGTGTCTGCTGAAATACAATCTCGGTGCCCTGTGCCAACAAGCGGCGGTGTTTACACCAAACAGCGCTCGCTGCTGCTCAGCCAAGCTAACTCAAGAGATCAGAGGAGCAGCAGGTCAGCTCTTAATGGGCCAGCGATTCTCCTTTTGCATGTTCCACCGGAAAAGCCCAGGATCAGGCAGAGCGACCAGTTCATTAGTCACCATGCGGGGCCATCTGTTTGGAGAGTTCAAAACCTGTTTGCTCCACGCCGGAGTCAGAGAAGTGAAGAGTCGAGGAGGTGACTGGCAAACAGACAGCAGATCTGCTCTGTGTTGCAATCCCTGTACCTCGGCCATGTGGTCCTAAACAGAGAGCTTTGCACCCAGCTTAAAAAAATGAATTAAAAGGCGATCAGCTTGGATTGGGGCGAGGAAGACAGTTCCCACAGGGCAGCAGATTGTGAAACCGACGTGGACAAGATGTTCCCATTTCTTTCTCCCTTAAAGCGTCAGGAGCAAAGTCATTCTGTTTACTCTGAGATTTCAACTCCCAGCAGCATCTGTGGAAACAACTCTCTTTCCTTCATCCTCCCACCCCCGGTCCTGCTGCATCGCCTTCCAAAACGGAGAGTTTCCTCCAGGATGGAGGCTGTTTTTCACGCTACCCGGAGCGCGCGCACCAAGGCAAGGGGGAGACACCTGCTTCGGGGACATCTGTTCCCGGCTGCCTCCTCCCACAGCATGCCCGGCTGCGTGTGAAGCCTCAGAAACGGCCACCATGCCGATGTCCCGGCCCGTGACTAATGGAGCAGCCCTCTTTCCAGGAGAAGGAACGAATGACTGACATCCCAAGCCTTCCTCGAGCTGCCAGTTAAGGTACTCGGCAGTTCCTAAGTGCTGGGGCTATCCCTGCAGCTCAGTCAGGGATAGACAGGAAAGGGAAACATTCCAACAGCGTCGTCTGAACGCATTTAAAACTTGGGCTGAACTGGTGACAAGATTTTTTCCTGAGGAGAATTTGTTGCCTGAAGCTATCCTCCCATCCCACTCGTTCTGAGGCGGCCAAGGCTTATGGTTCACGGAATCCACCACGGTGCAGGCATTAACGTCTGGAGGCCTACTAGGCCTCAGCACCCTAGGCTGGGATTCCTTCCACTGGCTCCCAGCTCTAGGATACCGCTCTCAGGACAGGAGAGGAGAGCAGCCCCTCTCCTTCCGAGAGCACCTTCCTCACCCCACCGGCAAAGCTCTCTTAGCCCATCTCCTCCCCAAACACACGCTCTAGGCTGCTGGTGCAGCGATCTCCGAGAGGCTGATCCCTCTCCCAACACCATGATCTACTGGAAACCAGTTTGTGACCCACCAGTAAACCACAATCTACCTCCTAGCTGCTACTGCCCTAGCTGCTATAGGCAGGGCCCATTAGAGTTCTGCGTGCCGACCCAACCAACTGGGACACCAAGGATCCCGGTTCAGGAGCTCTCCTAGCCCAAGCCCCTCGGACGTGGGCCGAGCTGCGCTGCCTACAGCATGAGGTCCCGCCTGCCAGAGCATCATGGTGTCACAGCGACCGATGGGGATGTCAAGAAAGGGACACACAGCGGCGGGACAAGGAGTGGAATCACACAACGCATTTGGAACGAGTATCGTCTCCAACATGAAACGCCTGTTTACACAGCGAAGCACCTTTGGTGTCGTCATCAGTTTCGTGCGCAGTTACCGTTCCGTTCCACGATGCCCGAAGCCAGCGCCGTGCTGCAGGCTGGGCTGGAAAAGCCGTTACGGGCAGTGAAAGGAACACCCATTACCATCTTCCCGGAGAGAGGAGAAAGCTCTGGGAAACATACTGTTCTTTCCGCAAGCACCTGAGAGCATTTCTATTCTGGGCCTGTTCATTCTCTCTCCCTTGAAATGCTCACCGAGCGCGCCATTTAGGACGTGGTTTTCTTTGCCAACGTACGTTCCCAGAACAAGTAAAAAGGAAGAGGAGTTAACCCCTCAGAGGAGTAAGCTCCTTAATGGCAGCCAGATTGGTTTGGACTCACTGAGTTATTTTAAAGTTTGGACTAGCTCCCCTCTGGTACAAACTCCTTCAGGGATTATCTTAAAGAGCCAGTCTCCCTTCCTATTAGCTCCAACGCCCTTCTCCCCTCCCACCCATATCACCGCTGTGCTTCCCCATACACACCTGTCAGGCGGTAGATTTCTGACTTGCTAAGCGACCTGCCTGAGGAAAAGCCCCGTGTGGTCCAAAAGCTTCCGTACTCTCACCCACAGAAGTTGGGTCCAAGAAAGGAGATCCTTGGAACTCCTTTGTCTCCATCTCTTACGACACAGCAACCGCGAGACGCTACCCCGCGTGGCCACCCAGGAGCCACTCGGTCAGCTGACCGCCCGTCTGATGGTGGCGCCGGGGGAACGCGCAGTCCCGTGACCCACGCAGCATTGGAGCACTGCCAAGAAATCCGGAGCATCCTGCGCAGGGCAAGCCAAAAAAGATGCGAGATCATCGGACCGCCACGCATTCCCTGCCTGTACAAACCGGGGTGGCCACCCAAGCCAGCAGAGCCCCCCCCCCACACACAGGCTGGGGGCGGGGGGGAAACCCAGCTTTACAAGTCACAGGAACCGGCTGCAAGCACTGGGGAGCCCGGTTCCCCAGCACTCACGCTCAGGACGTGTCCATTTCAAAGGGCAGCCCCGGCATGCTTCCCCCTCCTCCGCGGCTGGGGGAGAGCGTGGGGGCTGGCGCCGTAGCCTTGAGATTCCCTCCTCATGCACCCCACCCGAGCGACCGCTCCACGGTGGTGCCGCTCCGTGCCCAGCCTTGCTCATTTTAGAACCCCCTCGCTCTCGATTGCTACCCCTCGGTCAGCCAGCTGTAAGAACGGCTGGGCTGGATCCCGTGACCACAGGGAGACACAGTAAAGCCTATGATTTTGCTCAGCCTTGGCTGCAGGCTCTTATTTTCTGGAGCCAGTGGCAGCGTGTGGTTTCCTCTGAAAAACAGAGAAACGACAAGAAGTTGGGAAGGGAGGAGAACGGAAGTTGGCAAAAAGAGGGATCCCTGACAAAAGAGCCCCAGTGACATGGAGCTGCTTTAAAAGCAGAGAGATGGCACAACAGGAATCGAGATGGCACAACAGGAATTGCTAGTGTGTGTGCGTGCGTGTGTGTGTGTTGGGGGGAGAGGGGCAGCTACATTTGCATTTGGGCTCAGTCTGAACACAAACCACGTCTTTCAACTGCCCCAGGCAACAACAGAAGGAGCTTTAGAGCCTCTCCCACGTGCAGTCACCCTTAGGGGAAAAGGTTGACGCTGAGGTGCTTTTCACACATTGCAGTGCAATACCCAGTGGTGAAGGTACTCATTCAGTGGTTTCTCCGATGGTGCAAACACTCGGAAACGTATGGTAAGCAACACACGCGCTCTGTCTGCCAAGCGTTTACCCCTTGCGAGTGTTCACACATTTGGGGATGGGGGTGGGGTTCAGACAAAATGCTACCCTGCACGGCCACCCATGAGCCATGGATTTGACCACCCATCTGACGGTGGAGCAGCTGGGCGCGTGCTCCCGCGAACCACGGAGCCATGCTGGGAAATCCAGAGTGAGCCGTGCGGGGCCAGCCAAGGGTGGGGAGCCTCTGGGTGTTTCTTACTTGGCCCCTTCCAATTCCTGGATCTGGTCCCTGGATCCAGTCCCTCCCCCCTGCTCAAGCACTGAGAGAGTGAGCTTAGGGAATGAAGTAAAGATGAGGGTGTGGCGCAACGGAGCCCACTGGGGTTTGCCCCAGCCTCCCGCCACCCCGTTACCCACTTATTAACTGGCCTCTTACCCGCTGCCACCACCCCAGAGCTTTTTCTTTATTCAGATTCCAGTCTCATCCCTCTGGGGAGAATGAGACCTCTGCTGAGTCTTTAAACAGCCAGGCTCACGAGCCCGTATAAAACAGTTCCCAGTTTCTGCCGCCCGAGCGTACAGAGGCGTATTTGCTCGCTCGCTCGCACGCACGCACGCACATCTTTTAGATCAAAAAGAAAGAGTACTTTACTGATAATGTAAACCCAGCATCACAGGCTACAACCATGTGAGGTAATTTGAATCCCTGAGCAAAAGCAATTGATCAGACACAGTTTAGGCACAATGGCCTTTTTAGAAGCATCTGGCCTAAACTGGTCCCTCAGATCTAACCTTCAATTACTCACAGCTTCAGGTGCGCCTTTGCCTTGCAGCAAAGGGGTTCAGTCCTTAGTCCAACCAGTCCAGGAGCCATTCCCTCAGCTCCTCAGCACCAGGTCAGTGTCCAGAGCAAACAGCAGACAAAATGGAAGAGAGACCCTGAGAGGTGTGGCTTTTCTTTTTAAAAGCCCCCTATCCCTCAACTGTGATTGGTCCTTGGGAGGCCACCTGGCTGTACCTTCCCCTGGTATTGCAAAATCCTGCCTAGTAGCAACTGGAAGCCAGGGTGTCAGTGAAGGTCAGCTGGAAAGGGTAGGGCTGCTCCTGGCAGCTTCTGCCACAGAGGGCATGATCTCAAGGAATGGGGATGGATTCACGGCATGGACAGATGCATGATCTGGGCTCTTTCTTTCTGCCCCCATCCTAACCACAACCCTTACGTACCTCGGCTGCCCAACTCCTATCCAGGCTGCGGAGGTTGAACTGATTTTCAAAGTGGCCAATAGGCGGGGGCTGCGGGGTATCTGCTTTACCCTGTGCATCTCAGGAAAAGACGACAGAGAGGCTTTGCACGTGCCTGTCCCCCCTCAACCCCGAAAGTACTGCACCTGCGTGACTTCGAAGTCAGGTAGAGGCCCTGCCATGTGCTCGTACAGAGCTCTGTGGACAGGAGGGCTGGTGCAGCCACATAGACCGGGGCTCTGGGGTCAACAAGAACCCCGACAGCTCCCAACAAGTCAGTTCAGGTTGGGACAGGTCTTGAGGAAACCGGAGTCAGCTAGGGATTGGGTTGGGGGAAAAAAATAAAAATCAAGTAAGTACAGGCGGCAAGCTTCTACCCAAGTCTCCTAGGGATCTGCAAACCCTAAGGCAAACCACTTACTCCGGAGTAGACTCGCTGAGTTGCAGGGGCGTTTTAAAATGAGACGGGTCCACGCATCCCTCCGTCCACATGTCCAACCGCTTGTGTGACAGCGGCGCACTCCCGTGACCCACGCAGCCATCACTCACGACCATGCACGGAGCACTCCTGAAAAACCCAGCGTGCGGGCCAGGGTGGCCGCCACCCCGTAGATGGGGCAGCCATGCAGGGAGATGCTAGGAAGAGCTCCCCACGCATGCTGCGTGTATGGGTGCCCCACAGCTGCGCCACTCAGCCGCCACGGACCCCCCCCCCCCTCACGGCGCTCGTTTAAAAACACCCTATGTTGGAACGGGCCTCGGTGTAGAAAGTGGAATGGGGCACTCCACTCCAGCATGCGCACGCGTTCTACACAGGCCCCCTAGGCCCGGGCCTTGGGCGGCGTTTTCTAGGGGGCGGCAATCCTGGCGCTGACGCTGCCCTGTTCTTTTTTCCTTCTCCTGCACCGCCCGGAGGCTGCTGCCTGGGTCGCCATCCCTCACCTGCCTCTGCTGTCTGCCTGCTAGTGGTGCTGCTGCAGCAGGACACCTGATTGGACAGGGAGATAAGGCTGTTTGATTACAAACAACTCCTCCCCGTGGGAATGAGAAGGTTGCTGCCTTGTAAAGAAGGTTCTTCGAGATGGCTCCCAACATTCTCACAGCTGGGTTGTGCATGGCATGCTCACCATACTCAAATGATAGACCGCATGATGGTCTCGAGCTCCTCTAGTATAAAGAGCCCTCTCCCCCCTCAGAATGACAGTTCCTTCCAACCCTTTCTAGGAATATAAGAAAAAAATTCCATGCGGCGCTGGAAGGGTGGGTGTTGTGAGAACGTGTAGAACCATCTCGAAAAACCTTATTTACAAAGCAGCAACCTTCTGTTCTTCTTCGAGTGGCTCCTCACAGGCCCTTTTTACATGGCTCAGCCAGGTTGGGGGGGGGTGTTCATGGGCGCGCCAGTGTGTGGGCGGGGAATGCACACGCATCCCCTCTCACCCCCCACTCATCCGCACCCACGGAGCAACCGCCGTTTTCCCCAGTTGCTCCGTGCGTGGGGATGCGTGGGGATGAGCGTTAGGCAGGCGCATGCACCCCCACTCACTGCAGGTGCGCGCTCCACATCGTTCACGCAGGGCTCCCCCACCCATGAACATGCAGCTTGAGGGCGGGGCAGCAGCCTAAGAAGGGCCAAGGGGTGCAAAATTCCTAAGTCCAGACTTGGTTCTGCATGCAGGTGCCCACCCCTTCCCCCCAGCCTCGTGGGCCCCGGTGCAGATGCACCTAAGTGTAGCTAAGCTGCTCCCACTGGAGCCCACAGAAGTGGCTTGTGGGTCATGGCCTGAAGGTGTCATTCTCAACCATTAAAGCCAGTGGGAGAGGAGCTGTTGGCTTGGATGAGGACAAGGATCTTAACATGATGGGACTTCATGACAGCTTCTCTGAGATGGCAAGTATTGCCCCCATTTTATTGCCCGGTTATGTGCTTTGCTCGTACAGAATAGAGGGAAAGGCAGAGCTAGGAGTGGGATTCCAAACATGCTTGGCTCCCAGTTCTGACTTCAAACCATCCCCCATGGCCCTTAGATCCCCCGCTAGAACAGCATCAAGGGAAGATTTCTCTTTCGCTAACGTTTCTCCCCTAACACTGGGGTGGGAATCTCCAGCCCGTGAGGCAAAGCCAGTCTGCTCCTGTATTTTTCTTAACATTTAAATCTGGCCCCTTTCCAGCTCTTGGCTCTGGCCCACAGATTCGGTCTCTACTCTCAAGTACTGAAGAAGCGAGCTCAGGGTGAGGGAGCCGAGATGAAGGCTTCTGTTCAAGAATAGCGGGTGGATCCATAATCTGGACCCTCTCTTTCCGCCCAGCATACCCTGTCTCTAATTATTACTGTTCCGTGCCAGCACTCTATTAATTAACTCATTCATTAATAAATAATCCATAATCCATTCGATAACAAGGGACAATCCTGATGTGCCCTTTGAAACTTCCTCATTCACACCATTCCTAGCTAGTTCCCCAGGACACCAATGCATTAAAGCACCATGTGCCCCCGTCCGCCCCAGCTCCCTGCCCCAGTCTGCCCACCTCCCCAATTCTAATGCACCATCTCCCCACGTCGGGCCTCTCCTAGTGCAGGAGTAAGGTTGCCATGTTGTTTTTAGAGGGCGCTTATGAGAAAAACAGGTTTCAGGGCTGCCTCGGAGCCAGTGCAGCCCTGTAACCTGTATTTCTCATAAGTGTTCTCTAAAAATATGCATATATGGCCCCCCGCCCCAGGGAATTTAATGCTTGCGAAAGGAGCTGGATGGACAAGCTCGGTGACCAATATTATGCTCTGGTCATCTGTAAGGCCGGAGCGTCAGAGACCATAAGCCTTTCCCCACGCTGACCTATCCATCCATGTGCTTCAGAAGGTCACCTCTTACGGGGTCAACCCAGCTCCTTCCCTTTCAAACTAGACTCGAAACACAGGGATCCAATGCACGTCAGTTACTGGGCCGGGAGACGCTGCAGCCAGAAACTGCCTCCTTCACCGCCCTTGGGACGGTGCCGTTGGATCACTCTTGAGTCTTGACCCGCCTTATAGCTGCCCGTGAAATACTCGTTAACGAATCAGTACAGTCGAATGAATGACCTAGAAGTGGTGTGAAAGATGAGACACAGCATACACGGGGTGGGGAAAACCTTTCCCCCTCCCACGGCCCACTTTGAAAAATCAGCACAAGCTTCACAGACCGGGGAGCTTACTTGGGGTGCTCAGGATGGGTGAAGAGAGGGAAGGATGTCCATCATGGATCTGTGCTTTGGATCCTTCCTCTCTCCTTGACTGCATGCCCTTATCCCCATTCCCTTCACCGGTGCACAGTCTTTCAGTGCTTGAAGGGAAGGAACGGATCCAGGGGGGGTCAAGGCCAGGAACTGGAAAGGGGTGAAATCAAAACCAACCCCGAGCTGGATTTAACCCGCAGGCCAGAGCTTCTCAGAGCTAGTAGGCAGGGGGAAGGGCTGGGAGAGGAGATACTTGGGATCAATTCGGCACTAACGCCACACGTGGACTTTGGGCAAATCACCTGCCTGTGACTCAGTTTCCCCATATGCGAAAACAGGACAAAGCAGCCTAGTAGCTTTGCAAAGTGCTTTCAGCTGCCATAAATAACCGCAGAGCATTACTGTGCATTCGCAATGCGTGCTACCATCCCTCCCCCCGATCAGCCCCTCAAAACCCAAGACACGGCAAAACCCTTCCTCGCCGCTCCGCCAATCATTCAAACGGCCGCCCCTGCTAGATGGACCACCTCGGTTTTTTAGGGGAGAGCTCTGGATTTTGAAACGTGGGACATCTCCCAACATCTCACCCTACGAGCTCATACTAAGGTTGTAACCTCCCCGGGTCAGAGCGGCTTAGTTCCTCTGTCCTCGCACATCCCAACGTGCTCCTAGCTCAGGGGGCGGAGGGGCTGGGTCGTTAGGGGAGAGAGCGCTTACGGGATGTGCTTAGGATGCGTGAATGGTGGGGAAGGTCTAGAACATAGATCTGTGCCATAGATACATGCCCTCATCTCAGCTCCCTTCCCCTTTGGCACTGGAAGGTAACGGGCAGGAGCTAGGGGCCAGAGTCTATGTTTCTGTACAGCACCAAGTACACGACTGGCGCTATATAAATGTTTATAATAATAATAATCTAGGAACTGGAAAGGGGCCAAATAAAAATCTGCCACAGGACGGATTTTCTCACCCTTCCTCTCGCACCTCAGTCCCTGCGTGACCCATCCTCTTTTAGGCAAATTCACTACAGTACTCAGCCATATTAAACACCCCCACATACTCAGGAGCTGCAGCACCCCCTGTAACAAGCACCCCCCCAAATCGAACACGCTACAGCAAGTTTCCATCTTAGGTATTCCCCCAGTCACACACACACACACCCATCAGAATTCCCAGGCCCTAAAGCATCTCAGCACCCCATCGAAGGCACCACGAACTGCAAATCCCTGACCCTAGACATCGCCCCAATACCAAGTACGGCCAAATCTTAACGCACTGTCATTCTCAATCTCCAGACCCTATCCCACCATCGCCCCCATGAGCTCCTCACGGTGGCTCTAGACACTCCTAAGACCCTCACGGCTCGCCCCCTATACCGGGCACCTGTAGATCCTAATGGACCATCCCCGCCAGTCCCAGCTACTCCAAACCCCTAGGAACCATGAAATGAGGAAACACCCCTGGATCCTAATGCACCGTAACATCTGGACTTGGCTGCACCATAGGAGACACCCCTGGTTCCAGCCCTAATGCCCTTTAACACCCACCCGCCCCAGAGGGCCCCGGATCCTAATGCACCGGCACAGAGACCCTCTTAGCCCCCCCCCCATCCATCCCAGTGAACCCCTCAACGCACCTTCAGCCCCATAGCGGCGCCCCACGGCTACCACTGCACTAAAGACCCCAGCTCCCTCCCACCCCACCCCGATGCACCCTCAGACCCCGATCCGCCCCATAGCAAGCCCCTCCAGAACCCCCCTGCTGCGCTGCAATCCCTCCCAAAGCCTAGCGTGCCCTCCCGTGTGACCGCTGCAAGCTCCCCCCTGCTCTGCCTCTTACCTCCCCCTGATCGCCGCCCTCCTCCTCCTCCTCCTCCAGGCTGCTGAAGCTCCACACCACCAGCCCCTGGATCAGCAGGATGGCCAGCGCCGTGGCGATCGCCAGCTTGTAGCGGCGGACCAGCTTCTGCACCCGGACACTCGCCACCATCTTCATTCCGGGCGGAGGAGGAGGAGGGAGGCCAAGAGCGAGAGAGAGAGCCCTGCAGGGCGCGGGCGCGGGCACGCACGGCGGGGCACGGGCACGGCCACGCACGGGGGGGGGTGAGAGATGTGATCTAGTCCCCGCTCAGCTCTGCCCGCAGCCATGGATCTGGCTACAGTGTATCGGTCTCAGAGAGACGGCTACAGTGTTGCAGCCAGACTGAGAAGGGGGGGGGCTTTAGTGGCAGAACCAAGATTTCTCAGACGGGGAGGGGATGGAGGCACTTTCCTTTGCTAGGGCTGCCGCCTAGGCAGATTTTAAAGGAACGCTTATGAAAAATACATGTTGCAGGTTCTGCACGGGCGCATGCAGGGCCCCGCAACATGTATTTTTTTCTTTCTTTCATAAGTGTTCCTTAAAAATCTGCAACCCTAGCTAGGAGGGCAATAGCAGCCTGAGAGAGGGATGGGGCAGGGCTGGCCTAGAGAAATGCCCTGTTTTCTCTATATCCGCCACCCCACACTCCTTCCCAGCAGGGCCCCCCCAAAGGACCATCTCTAGGGCCTCACTGAGGGTGAGGAGGCACCGAAGAGGCGGCACCCCCACATCTGATCTTTGCCCTGAGCCCTGCAAATTCTAAGGCCGGCTCTGAATGGGGAGCAATGGCCCAGACCCCCGCTGGTTATGCCCCTGGGGGGATTTAAGTGGTCCTTAATATGGGAGCAATAGGGGGGGGCATCAAGGGACCCTCCCTCCCAAAATGCCCGGCTAGGGTGACCAGATATGCAAATTCTTACAGGTTGCTTATGAGAAATACAGGTTGCAGGGCTGCATTGGCGCGACTGTAGCCCTGCAACCTGTATTTCTCATAAGTGACCTGTAACAATTTATCTGGCCACCCTAAATGTCCCCTCTCCACAATTTATGGGCCAGGGGTGTCGGGGCTCATCCCCTATGGGAGTCTGTAGGGAAACTGAGCCACGGGGGCATCTCCCATCTAGCTTCCAGGAAGAGACGATCATGTGTCAGTCAAATGCTGCCCCCCCCCCCCCCCCCCCCCCCCCCCCCCCCCCCCCCCCCCGTGCGATGCACCCAGGGGAATCCAGCACAACCAGCATGGATCAGAGCTGCCTGAGCCATCGAATTCCATGGGAGTTTTGTCAATGGGATCGGCTTCGAAGCAATGGAAAGGTTAAAAAAATGCCCCCTGTCTTGGCAGTCAAGGGAAGGAGGTGTAGCATATCAAAATGGGAGAGCATACAATAGATCCTGTGTATGGAGCAGGGATCATTATAAGGGAAGAGGAAATCTCTCCGTCGCTCTCCCTGCTGTGCTTTGAAGATGCAGTGTTTATGGGTGCGATCCTGGCTCGTAGGCGTCTATGGCTCAGCCCCCATGGACTTTAACAGGGGAGAGGACCTGTGCACATTTCAAAGGAACACTTATGAAAAATACATGTTGCAGGGCCTGCATCGGCACTTTACTAGATGGCAACCCTAAGCTGCATAGTTCCACCAGTCCCTCTGAATGCCCCCCATGCATCCACGCTCAAAGAGTGGGATAACATCCAAGGCAGGAAGGCTTACGTGTTAACACATTCCCTCCCCATCAGCCCCTTTCCAAATGAAGCACTGATTGCAGTGGCACAGCAAGGCTAGTCCAGGCTCATGTGTCCCAGTTATGGCCCCCCCAAGGGCAAGGGCGTGGGGTTCCTCTAGGTGGTGGCACTCCCAGCCGCCCTTGGTCTTGCCCCTGCAAAGATGCTGGCACTGCCCTGGCTCCTGGAGAGCCCCTACCCTTCCCAGAGTGGCAGCCCAGCAACCCCACCAGGAAGGGAGTTTTAAATGCAGGAGGTGGGGGCGGAGCCAGCGCTCCACTCCTGCCCACTCTGAAAAATTCCTTCTTAGCTGCTAGGAATTTTTCAGAGTGGGCAGGGGCAATGTTGGCCCCATTCCCCCCGCCCACTCTGAACATTTCCTGGCAGTGCTCGGGCTCTTGCAAAGGGCCTCCCTACAGTCCAGGGCTTGGTCTCAACTGAGCCCCTTTGTTCCATGGAAGCTATGGCCCCTGACTGATTGCACCTTCTGTTTGAAACTTCCTTCCAGCCAAACGTACTTCTTATTGGATCAAGGTGCATTGCATTGTTTAATTGTCTGCTCCACAGAGATCTTCTCTCTGCTTATTCTCCCTGGCATCAAGGTGCATTGTGTTGCCTCTGGGGAGACTATTCGTCTGTACAAAGGTCAGCCAAGCTGCATCTTCGCTAGTCTCCCTTCCGCTTGAAGGTTCCTTATTTGAATCAGCGTCTATTGACAGAATAAGGCTGGCACGCAAAGATCTGTGGATTACGTTTTCCCCAAATCCCTTCTGCTCCCCTTTTGACTGCCTCCTGACTTCATCAATATTTATTCAGTTGCATCTGCAGACAGGGGATTATGTGCAAAAGGTCTTTGTGTCACTCAAGCTTATTCGGTCTTGCTTGGAGGTGTGCTTCATTGGGTCTGCGGCTGAGGGTTTTATGTGGCATAAAGATGATGATGATGATGATTATTATAAACATTTATATAGCGCCAGCCATGTGCCTGGTGCTGTACAGAACATAGAAATAGATGCGGTCCCTGCCTGTGGCTTACAATCTAAAAGACAAGGAGGGGGGAGACAGGGAGAGGGGACAGTGGGAGAGACAGGGGAGAAGACAAACCAACATTCAGGCGGATGCGAAGTCTCAGGTGCGTGTGCTTGGCTTGGTTACACTCAGGTTGGTTGCAGCAGTCTGCAGAGGAGGGCAGACAGTAAGTATACGGGGAACGACTAGCAGGCATTCCTGAATTATAGCCCATACACCATCCCCATTGCCCCCAAATCCAGCTGTGATATCTGCCCTGAAAAACAAGCCCATACACCATCCCCATTGCCCCCAAATCCAGCTGTGATATCTGCCCTGAAAAACAATTCAGCATCTCTCTTTTGGCTTCTCTCAGGCTGCTCCAGATGGGCAGTGTGCCTCTTGTAACAAGAGCTTCAGAAATGAAGGACGCAGAAGCTGAATTCTTCTTAGGGTAAAAGGCAGGTGCTTCCAGCTCAACACAACCTAGTTAAACTAGTGTCTCCTGACTGCCCTCTATCTCTTGGTCCAGTGTAAAACCTGGGATGAATTAGCCTGGGTCTTTTTTCTAACCGTGGATCCTCATGCATACTGACTAGGATCGTAGAATGGTTCCATCGTATATCCTACAATATTTACTACGGGTAGTAGTTTAGTAGTAGTAGTACAATACTGTCATCTTTGTCGCCCTCCTCTCAACCTGCTCCAGCTTGTCAATGTCTTTCTTAAAATGAGGTGCCCCAAACTGGACACAGCACTGCAGGTGAGTGCCAGGGGATGCGCAGGTGAGTGCTTCTGAACAGCTGGCTCTATGGGACATGTGCCTGGCTAAAGGGTGCTATCTATGTAGAGGACCAGACCCTATGTCTCAGGGTGTTTTTAAGCAAGCAAGGCACGGGAGGGGGGGTCCGTGGCCGCTGCGTGGCCCCGCTGCGGAGCACCCACTCAGGTGGGGTGCGTGGGGAGGGATTCTAACAGGCAGCTCCTCCCAGCGTGGCTACTGCAGCAGCTGCCTCGCCCTCCCCCTGCCACGGGGACCTGGGGAAAGGGGGAGCGCGCCAGGCTGGCCTTTGAAACTGACATCCCGGCGTCGGCGCTGCAGAATACAGATAGGCCTAATTGATTATTTATGACTTTGATAGGATTTGATATCTTGAATTTTATATTTGCTGTGATATTTGATTGTTGCACTGATGTTTATCGCTTTTAAAATGATTGTTAGCCGCCCCAAGTCACTTCGGCAAGAGGGGCGGGATAAAAATGTATATTAATGAATCAATTAATTAAAATAAAACCAAATCAAATGTACAAAGGAGCTTTACGTTCCTGTGTTGTTCCAAGGCTCTGAATGGAGCTGTGCGTAGATGTAGCGTGAAGAAAAGCCTTGGTTGCACAATTAGGACTTTTATTTCTCAAGTCAGTTACACATGGTTTCCGAGGTAGTGATGCAGCCACGGAGAGAGAAGGATGCGGCACATCACAGTAAGCCCTCCACATGGATAGTTCAGCTCTCCGCACCTTAGAATGTCTATGGGTCTATCTGGAGGATCTGCTCATGAACTTAACTGAACTTTAGCTGGACATCTTAGTAAACGAATGCCAATTCATTTTGAAAAGGCGCAGGGACCCTCAGAGTCTTCCATGGGTGCAAATGGCTCGGACAAACCAAAATACCTGCCGCAAGCAGGTTAGGCCACCTGGCGTATTAGCGATGGGGGACCTTTCCTCTCCTGCTGCTGGCCGCTTTGAAAAGTGGGACAAGCTCCGCGGGCAGGGGCGGAGGGTGCCCAGGATTGAAGGAGGAAGGGTCCCGATTGTGGATCTGTGACATGATGGGCCGGCCTTACAACCTGCATGGTCCCCAGGTGGGATGGGGAACCAATGCTGAGGCGGGGGCAGCTAACTGAGCCTGATGAGCTTCTTGTCATAGTACCCGAGTTGAGGTGTGGAAATGGGGGCGAGGTAGAATGAAACTGGGTCAGACATATCCAAATAAATAGCAAACCCGGGATGCTTGGGCACATGGGAATTACAGCAAGAATTTAGTGAGAAGTGCAAGGGTGGCTGGGGATTTTTGGGCCCCCCACCTCCTGCATTTCCCAATGGTCCCACATCATGCCCCCTTGGGATACCTCTCCAGATCCCCTGTGCCTAGGGTTGCCACCTCTGCAAATGTTTAAGAAACACTTGTGGAAAAGACATGCTGCAGGGCCTGCATTGGTGCCTAAGGCCCTGCAATATGTATTTTCCATAAGCGTTCCTTAAACGTTTTGCAGAGGTAGCAACCCTACCCTACCTGTGCCTTTTCTCCCCATCTCTAGCACCCCTCCATGACCTGGCCTCTCTCTACCCTGTCTAGCACCCTCCCTGCACAGGAGGGATGCCTGCCTTCATCACTCCCTCTCCCCCAGGTCAACTGCCATAGGGAGCCCCATAGACTGAGTTGCCCCAGGGCCCTGTTAAACCCAGCTATGCCACTGGCCCTCCCTAAATGAACACTCAGCCCTTTCCTGGTCCCGGTTTGGGTGCGGAGCAGTTGAAAGTTCCCAGGAGTCTTAAGCAGAACCACCCCCTTCCTCCCAATCTCATTTCTCTGGGGTTTCAAATTTGTTTACAGGGTTTATCTTTTCTGTTCTAAGCAAAACGACATAAAGCAACAAAGGCCCCTTGGCCACATTCCCCTGAGCACGGCTTCACAGTCTGTAAACACTGAACAATCACATTCAGCCTCTCAACACAGTTCTTCTGTTACCCGGAATCCCTCGCCTCAGTTCCAGTTAGCAAATCCCTGCTTGATCCGTCCAGTGAAAGTAACCCAGCCCCTCTTGGAGGGACAGATCCTAAGAAGGCTCAGGTGCACCTAAGAAGGTAGGAATCAGAGCCCAAAGCTTCTCCTGATACGCGTCAGCCTTAACTCTTGTTACTGTCACAGGCTGCATGAAAAGGATGTGTATATCGACATTAATTGCTGGTACCAGCATGACGGGGATAGAGGATCGCATTTTTAATCTTCCTATTGTTTTCTTGTATGTTTGGGGAGCAAGATTTGGCACCCGTGGGTTTAGAACATGGATGGGGAACCTCAAATGTGGGTGGCCCCTTTCCGGTTCCTGGATCTGGCCCCCAGAGCCAGTTCCTACTCCCAAACCCTGAATAATGTGGCTCAGGGCAAGGCAGCAGAGATGAGGGCATATACACAAGGACAGGGAACAGACCCTCCGTTTCTTCATTGCATCCCGCAAGCACCTCCACCCCCAACATCTATGCGGCCCCTGGAGATTGCACTGTTCTTCAAAGTGGCCCCCCCAGAGGGAAAAGGTTCCCCACCCTCTGATCTAGAACCTGGGCTTCCAGGGCCCATTGCAGCAGGACAACATAGGAAGTTCTAAGGACTGGAGATTGGGATCAACTGGAGATCTGCTATCCCCTTAGGAGCTACCTGGCCGGTTGGCTACTAGGGCCATGCCCAGGGTTTTGGGTTGCCAGATATGTAAATGTTTCCATGACACTCATGAATGTTGTGCCAATGCAGGCCCTGCAACCTGTATTTTTCATAAGCGCCCTGGAGACATTTGCTTGTCTGGCAACCTAATGGGGTTTGAGCTCCCCACTTTCCCCCCATGCCAGTCTCTGGCTCAGGGGGTGATTTCAGACGTGATGGGGCGCTAGTCGCCCCGGCGCGGAATCACCGTGGGGATTCTCCGCTGGGATCACACCGGCACGCCGGCTGATCCCGGCGGGGAATTGGGGAGGGGGAGGGGCCGCGCGGTGCAACGTGCAGCCACACGGCCCCGCCCCCCCTCGCCCGCTTGCCCTTGGAGAGATGGGTGGGCGCAGCAGTCAATGCAGCCGCTTCGCCCGATCCCGTATCGCGGGGGGGGGGGGGGGACTTCCGTTCCCCCTTCAGACATGACGAGACCTTCCTCGCCCGGTGGGAATCCACCGTGGTTGAGCGTGAGCTCGTCACGTCTGAAACTACCCAGGGTTAAATGAATCATTTTCAGGGTTAGCTGATCATATTCAGGGTCAACCACCTCTCACCATTTTACCTGCCCTTGCACGGGAGGAAGAGGGAGCTGTAGAGCCTTATCCGGACTCAGCTGTTCAGGGGAAGTTCCTACTTTGTCTTCCTACCCTTGCCCTAGGCTGGGAGCGCCTCTGTGCATGGGCTATGGGGTTGCCCATCTCCCCTTCCCCTCCCCATACCTCTGCACCTAGCCCTTACACCATGTATCCTGCCCCTATCTCCTGCCACAATCTTTTTTTATTAGCCAAACAGAAATGTGCCATTAAATGGGCATTTATTTATTTACTTGCATATTTTGTACCCCGCACCCTCTTGCCGAAGGCAGCTCCGGGCGGCTAACAATTAGTAAATAATAATAATAATAATAATAATACAATAAATACATAATATAAATATATCATAAAAACACGATAAGCATATGGAGGATGTCAAAAAAATACAAAAATTCAAAAAATACAAAAATCTTGTCCTAACCCTCAAACACTCCAAAATTGTATTCAAATGGATGCCAGTTAGCATTGTCAGGGTTTCTTCCCCAGGAGAGGTGGCAACCGTATCTCTGCCCCTGGATTGGCTAGAGGTCCTATAAACAGTTCCTGAGTCAGTGCTAGTATGTAATAGGGTCACCTCTCCCTGCCCCATCTACTGCTCCTGTCAGCCTTCCTGGATTCATTTCCTGACCGTTGACCTATGCTACATATACAGGGGGTTACATACAGATCGGGCTGGGTTGGGTTCCACCTGGACTCAGCACCCAGCAAGTTCTGACCTCCACAACTATAGATCCGTACTTTGCACTCCATCTCGCCCCTGGCTGTCCCCTCTGAACTTGGAGACAAAGGGGTTCAAATGATCGCTTTTATTGGACCAACTGCTATTGGTGGAAATAAGCAAGCTTTCGGGCCATACAGGGCCCTTCCTCAGGCATGTAGCGTAGCCATTTGCCCTCTGAACTTGGCGTTTGGTAGTAGTGACGCCCCGGGATTTGCACCCGAGTCCAGGGCCTGGCACCGGCCCTTCATCACTGCTGCCTTGAGGCGAGGATTCTGACATTCCCTGGTGAGGGGGGACGGCCTGTAATTGCAATTGGAAAACTTATGTACCTGTCACCGAGACGTACAGGTTTATAGTTATGTTTCCGACAAGAATCTATCTTTGTCCCGCAGCGGGTTGGCTTCCAAGGATAACATGCAGAGACAAGTCAAGTCTGTCTAGACAAGCCCAGACAGGCTTGCCTTGCTAATCATTGTGTTAAGCACAGGCACGTCTCAAGAGTGCTATTTTAAGGGCTTTAAGAGGTCAAGGGAAACGAGTTCGTTGGGACACAAATGAGGAGGTGATGATGACGGCTGTCCTTCCCTGGAAGGAAGTGTCTGCGATTTAGAAGAGCTGCTTTGGAAGGAGATATTTGGGGAGGAAGAGGTGACACGCAAATGGACAATGACAAGGCCAGCCATTGCAGAGCCACTTCTCAGACACATCTCAGGAGGCATTGCTTGGAGTTTCATAGAAGATCGATCAAGACCAGCTGGAGGTGGACAAGAGCGGCTCCTCCCATAAGGCAGGGTGGGGAAAATCTGTCAATTGAGCTGTATCTGACCTGCAGCTGTGTTTTATTAGTTCCCAAATTCCAGTTCCTGGATCTGGCCTCTGGCTCCAGTCCTGACCCTCAAGCATCGAAGGGAAGGAAACAGAGATAAGGGCATGCACTCAAGGAGAGGGGATGGATCCATGGCACAGATCCATGCTCTGGACTCTCCTCTTTCTTCACCCAGCTTGAGCACCTTTTAACATATCTAGCTTGCGGAGCTTGCACTGGGAAGGAAAAGGTTCCCCACCCGTGACATAAGGTATTGTGGTTCCTCAAGCCATCTGTGATGATGAAGAACTTGTTCACAGAACCCCCTTCCTTCCCCCTTGCAAATTCATTGCTTGCCCCAAAGGCACATTACTGAGGAATGTGCTGTTTGGACTTGTTTGCGAGTGGATCCTACCTGCAGCAACTTATGCCAGGTGCAGGGCAAACCACTCACTTCCTCCTTTTATCATGGTTGCTGCCCCTACCCCCATCTTGCTCCCTCTCTTCGGGTGTTTTCAGACAAGCGCCTCCCCATCTATTACGCACTGGTTGCCATGGGTAACCAGTGGGTAATGTGTGGGGAAGCGCTTGTCTGAAAACTAGGGTGGCCAGAGATGCAAATTTTAGAGGACACTTACGAGAAATACAGGTTGCAGGGCTGCATTGCCGTCAACCTGTATTTCTCATAAGTGTTCTCTAAAATTTGCAAAAACACCTTTCATCTCCCCCTTCCCACATTCCTATTGTTAAGCCCTAGCCCCCAGGAGGTGGGAGGAGAAAACCCTTATGGAGCACAGCCCAGGCCCTGTGGGGGGTATAAAATGTTGTGTGAAGGGGAATGCAAGACACTGGCTTCCTGCCTGTAAGATCAGCTGAGTAATAGATCAAGTTGCTAAGAGAAGGTCTCCATTGCTGTGTAGAACCATGTATGATCAATGGACGCTGATGGCGCCATTTAAGTCATTTAATAAGACGCTATAGAATTTCTTTCACAGGAGGTTTGTAAAAGACAGCTGGAGAGACACCTGCCGGGGGTGGTTTGAGTCTAGTGACTCAGGCTTCAGTGCAGGGGATTTGGACTAGATGACTTTTGGGATCCCTTCCAGATTTAGGATTGTGATATAATCACGGATCTGGAAGGGACTATGGGGTCGTTGAGTTCAGCTCCCGGTGCAAGATCTGCCACACCGAAACCCTCCAAGATACATGCTCTTCCGAAACCTCCGGGGAAGGAGAATCCACACCTTCTCCAGGTAGCTCGCATCCTGCCTGGTTGTTCTTACACTCAGGAAGTTTTCACTGACACTCAATCTAAATCACCCTTCCTTCAGCTTGGGCCCACTGCCTCTTGTCCTGGAACGTTCAACATGAGTTTTGGTGATTTACGCAGGCGTGAGACGGCCATGGCTGTTCTGTGCCTGGGCAACATGGCCACCGCCCTAAAGCAAAATGGCGGCGGCCGCTTCAGTGTAGGACGGAAGCCATTCTGCGCATGTGAGAAAAAAAATCATTCTGTTGGCATTCCAGTCAGAAAATGATTTTGGGTGGAATTCTGACCAAAATTCCGACGGCCATTCCGATTTCGTGGAACTTTGCCGCAGAATTGGAATGTCTGTTTTGAACCAGCCCCCTCCAACCATCCTGGCCTTTCAAGAGCAGTGTTGGCAGCCTGCAGTGGGGGCTCCTGGCCAAAGAAGGTAACTTCCACCCCCTACCCCAGATGCCCTGCCCCCTTGCCCTGAGCCCTGCAAATTCTAGAGCCAGCTCCAGTTTGAGAGCTATCAATGGAGACATTGAAGGGAAGAGAACCTGGGACACTCAATAGGGCTTGGGAAGAACTATCCCTTTGGGACCATCCAGCCTACAGACAGCAGCTATTAGCACACCTGTGTAGGGGGATCTCATGATATTAGGGTTGCCATATATGCACATTTTTAGAGGACATTTATGAGAAATACAGGTTGCAGGGCTCCAGTGCAGCCATGCAATCTGTAGTTCTCATAACTGTCCTCTCTATACATTCTCTATACACCTAGGTTTTGACCCCGACACTCCTGCTTTGGCCCACAGTTGTCTCGGGGTCACAATCGCAAGAGTCGGCAAGCCTACATCCAGCAGGGAGACTGGGACGGAAGGCAGTTTGCGACTGTTTCCTTCTAGATATTCCCACCCATCTGCCGAGAGGCTGTGCCCTCTATCGCCCTTTTCCCATGGGCTAAATCCAGGGCTTCATTTGCGAGGGGGCTGAGCCCTGGGAATTAAATTCAAGGTGGGGCTGAGTCCAGCAGGAGTGTGCGCCCCCAAATGTGAAAGACCCAGGGAAAGCCCAATATTGGTCATTTCAGTGTTAGAAATGAAAGCCAGAAACAACCTGGGTGGTTTATTTGGTTTTTATTAATAACTTTTCTGCCCCACCCCCTTGAACCTGGTCATCAGATAGATTAAATCACAGAAACTCCTGTTTTTTTCAGCTGTAGAGAGGCAGGTTAGTCCAGTGGTTTGGTTGCTAGCTGGAGAATAGGCTTCATTACCCTACTCTGACAAGCTCTGGGACAGGGGGTATGGCTTGTGAGGCAGGGGGTGTGTGGTTTCTGGGTAGCCTGGCAATACATTTTATCTAATCTAATCTAATCTAATCTATCTATCCCTAGCCCAATGCCCTTGGAATAGACCTGCTGACCTGGCTAGATCTTTTGGAAGCTGCTAGGCATCGTTGCAGGCTGCTGCCAATGCTCTGTGCTCCTAGATCAGAGGTGGGAAACCTCTGGCCCGCAGACCACTTCCGACCCGCAGGGCTTTTCCCCGTGGCCCACCAACTTCCAAGCCCTGCTGTTTTAATTGATTTTAATTCATTTTGACGTGCGGCCCCCGGCATGTTTGGGGACCGACAATGTGGCCCCCCAACCTCAAAAAGGTTCCCCACCCCTGTCCTATATTGTGGCCTTTTTGGAAGTCCTTGATCCGTTTTGCCAGAGGTGGAGGTGAATGGCGTCTCTGCAGTTTTATAAATAGCTCTGCTCATCTCAGCAGCAGCAGGGGATGCAAACCTGGCTGGGAAGAGCTCCAGAGGGAGGAACGTTATCCCGCAATCTATCCAGAATGCCGTTGAAGCTGCCTGATTGAACGGCACACAGTATCCCTTGCAAGTGATGTACTAGGTTTAAGTCTTGCCAGGACGTGCGGAGGCCTTCTCCAGTCTCTTTCACCGTTGCTCTGCCATCGAACAGTGGTTCTCAAACTCTTTTGAGCTTCTCCCTCTGTAAAAGTGTCAAGGTAAGTCCTTGCATGACCAGGACCATGGGCTGCGGTACGTGTCTGCAGGGGTGCACCCCTAAGGAAGTGAGCTGGGCTCCAGAAAGCAACTGGCCCTTTAACTGGTGGCCAAGAAGCAAGTTAGCTGGTTGTGGCTCTGAAAGCCAGCAGGGTCTCAACTATAAAAGGGAGCTGGACAGCTCAAAGGAGAAGCCACCAGAGAGAATAGGGACTGAGAGAAGCGAGGGCTTTATCTCCGAGGGGTGCCATGCCATGCCGCGCCGCACCGCGCCGCGCCGCGCCGCGCCGCGCCGCGCCGTACCATACCGTACCAGTGGGAGCTAGGAAGCCTGTCATGCCTGAGGCCCTGCAGCCCTTGGGTCTACTCCTGGGTACTGGCTGGCAAAGAGTTAACAAAGCCAGTGGTCTGCGGAGATTAGAAGGGAAAGTGGTTGGCAGAGAATGCACCAGACCAGAGGGCCTGTGCTAGCAGGTGCCAGGAAAACCTTTTATGACAAAGGTTTGGGAGATCTGCCATATATGTATGGTTTTGTGAGTGAAAGGCACATTGGTGAGGCAAGTGCTATCTGGACTTGTTTTGGGAGCGGATCCTGCAGCAACTTATGCCAGGTGCAGGGCAAACCTCTCGCATCCTCTTTCAACTGGTTTCTCATAGCTGAGACCCCACCCCACCCCACCCCCATCCCACTCTCCTGTTGTTTCCCACCCCTCTCCCTTGTTCTTTGACTCTCTTTCCCCCTTTGCCACTCCCTTATTTTGGAGCTTCCTCCTAGATCAGTGAGAGTGTGGTGTGCTAGGTGTTTGTCAGCTGGAGTTCCTCCCCCCGCGTTTGAGAACCTAGGCCATGGAAGTTCCAAGATCAAGCCTGATGAAAGTCTTGTGTCAGGAGGACTGGCGACCTGAGCTTGGACCCAAGGAAACCTTTTTAGCCATGGCAGCTAACGCATTTTCCTTCTCTTGCTTCAACCTCTCGATCCCTTGTCACTCAACATTCGGTCCATCTCTTTTCTGCAGTTATGTGCCTGCCAATATTTCCTGATTCAGGGGCATAGCTTGGTTGGAATGGGTCCTGGTACAGGAGATGAAATGGGGTGCCCCAAGGAGCACGGACCATGGTGCAGCGGCACCTCCTTTCTGCATCCTGTCCTGAAAGACCCTTTGGTTATTGAGAAGTGGAAGGAACTGGGGAAAGTGATGATGTCATTGATGCTGCTTATGATGTCATCCTAATTCCAAAGCTAGGGATCACAGCAGCACAGATTGCCTTGTTGAACCATTGCTGCCCATCCGTTGTTGCAGTGACTATCAGAACATTGGCTCCATAGAGCAATATTAGGGCCCTCTTCAGAGCTGTTTCAATAGGGCCAGAATCTGACTCAGAAATGGGAGATATAAAGACGCGTCCAGAGGCAATTCCTCAAGGTCATAGAAAGTCAGAGATGATTCCTTGGGGCCACATGATTGGCAGAGCAGAGGACACCGGTGAGTCAGATTTTTGTGATTAATGCACGGTGGTGCCCAGTACGTTTCTTGGTGACTGCCCCACACTTATGGAACTCCCTGCCCTTATAGATCCTCCTAAGCCCAAGCCTGCTCATCTTCCGGAAGAGATGCAAGACCTTTTTGATTGGCCAGCTGTTTGGCAGTCAGGGATGGGGGTTGGGTGGCAAAGGGTTAGTGGACAGTGGGGACAGAGGAATTTTTTTTAGTTGTTTTATATGTGTTTATATTTTGTAAGCTGCACTGAGCTTAATTGGAAAGGGTGGGATAAAATTAAAATACCTAAATAAATTCTGCAAACAGCTACTTGCATGAGTAGCACAATCCTTGCTAGTGTTCGCTCTTAGCATGAATGCAAAGTCCCATTCCCTCCAGTGGGATTTGTGCCAGCCCTGGGTGCTAGAACTGGTGCTTCCCGCTCTCAGGACTGCACCCTAAACAACTGTAAGTGTGCAATCCTGACTCCATTGACATCAGTGGCTCCGCTCCCATTTATTTAATGGGTGAGGATGGCACTCTAAGAAATAACTTCCCTTGTGTCCAATGTCGGGTCAAATAATAATAATCTTTATAGAGCGATGACACTCTCCCCCCCCCATGGGACTCAGAGCGCTTCACATATAACACACATTTTAATCCTCACAACAACCCTGTGAGGTAGGTTAGGCTGAGAGAATATTGTGACTGGCCTAAGGTCAGAGAGTGAGTTTCTGGCTAAGGCAAGGCTCAAACCAGGGTCCCCCTACCTCCCAGTACAAATACTGTACACGTAGCCATTACACCACCCTGAGGAATAGAGAAGAGCAATGAGGTGTTTCCTGGAGAGACCTTCGCATGGACATTTGTATCTCCTGCTTGATGCAATGTTGACCCCTTTGTTGCTTGCTAGGGGGAGAGGACAAAGCAGAGAGTGCAAGCTCCATTGGCAGGCTAGGAGCTGGAGCTGGGGATTCTTAAGCTGGATGCTCATTTGGTGGGAATGTAAGGGAAGGTCCAGGTTATGGACCATCTGATCCCCCTGTCCTTTAATGCATGCCCTCATCTCTGCTCCCCTCCCTTGAGCTCCGTCTCTGCTAGAGTTGAAATGCTTATCCACCGCTATTCTCCGTTGGCTGGATTCGTGGGATCCGTCTCACTCCGGTAATGACCGGATACCAACTGGTATCTGTATGTTGTTTGTCAGATAACCAGTTAATCATTTTACCAATTTATTGCATTGCCACATAATACCGCAGTGCACTGTTTTATTGCTGTTATTGTATTGCCAATCATTCCTAGTTTCAGACTAGTAATGCTGACATTCAGTTATGTTGTACCAGAGGAATGCTGTATAGGTAACCTGGTAAACAGAGGTTTGCTCTTGTGTATTATCCAGTTATTCATTTTCTCAGCTAGCCATCACGGTCATCGGCTTACAGCCGAATAACCACCAAGCTCTCTAGACTAGCGGCTGTTACCAGCAGCTAATGAATTTACTGTTTGGTTCAGCTGTATTCCCTGCTTGAGGGTAGGGACTGAATCCACAGAACGGGTCCAGGAACTGGAAAAAGGTGAAACAGCTGTGGGATGCAGGTTTTCTATCCTTGGGGAGTGCTACATCACCTGGAGCAATGGAAGATCCTGGGGCCAAGAAGCCATAGTGTCCTCTTTGCAGAGGTAGTAAGGCAGTGACTGGATGCCAGGATAATGATTGGACTCTTTCTCCCCTAGCAGGCAAGAAGGAGCTGGAGTTCGTCATGCCAAAATACTCCCGTCACCAGGTACTGTATCTACTGCTACCGCTCCTGGTTCCCATTAGAACTCATGGTTGCAGAGAAGGGGACTGGTCTCCATCAGCGGCATAGCCACCATGGAGCGAGGGAATCTGGACTCTGAGGGGGCCCTTTACAAGTGGCCTGAGCTCCATTCCTGACCACGTTGCAAACTTCCTAGCAGCACTAAGGCCACTTGCAAAGGGCCCCATCAAGAAGATTTCAGAGTGGGCTGAGGTGGAGTGCTTGACCCACCTCCACCCACTCTGAAAACTTAATTCCTGGCAAAGTTTGCTCCCCCACCATCCTGATACCCTTTCTCCCCCCCCCCCCCAAAAAAGATCCCACCTCCTTTCCTTAGTGGGTGGTCTCCATCCTGGGTCACTTCAGAAGCAGTAAAAACAGATGTAGCCTTGGCCTGCTTTGGCCCACTTTGACCTGGGTCCTGCTGGCATGTGTAAACACACGCTGCCAGATGTTGTCCTGGGGATTGTCCTGGGGAGTGTTCTGGCTAGCCTGGGTTATGACCTTGACAACTCTCCAAGGTCGCAGCTTAGGCTAAGGGCCACCCATGTGCACCAAAGCAGGCTACAGAGGGTGGGCTAGCGTGTCTGTTCCTGTGTGGCATACCATGGCTGTGCCTCATTGGCCGCTATGGCTGTCTGTCATGGTGAGGGAGGAGCTGGCTGCCCGCACATTTGTTGTGTTCCTGGAGGGCTAGGCGAGCGGCAGGACGGCTCCCTCGCCGGAGGCACGTCCGTTCTGTGCCCCTCTCCATCCTGACCCCGCGTTGCCTGCAACGTTCCACCCTGTGGCGGGCCGGGGAACCCTAGGTTCTGGTTTCCAAGGGTGCGAGCCTGTTGTCACTGAAGTCAGTGGCTCAGCTACCGTTGACTTTAAAGGGTGAGACCACACTTTAAGACTTCTCCCCCTGAGTGAGGGGGAAACTATACTTTCATCATTTCCCAGTCAGGACCTTTCTCATCTGTGGAGTTCTAACTGATATCATTTGTGTGATGAACTGATGGGTTAGGACCCATGGGTTCCTTGGAAGGGCTTCCTTAGGCATGTGGGACTGCTAGGTACCCCGTCCCACTGAGCTTTCAACTGCAGGGGCCACGGCCAAGTCACCAGGGGCGGGGCAAAGATCTGCTACACCCCCTTCTAATGTAATCCCACCCCTTACTGGAGCATCACGATGTCGCAACACTCGAAGAAGCCATGGTTTCCTCCAGGGCCCAGAAATTCGGGGTCCAAACTGGAGTCTCCAGGAGAAACCTGCAGAGGTGGCATCTTCCCTCAGACTTGGATGCGAAGTAGATGGGGTCATATCAAAAGGGAAAGTCAGAGGGACCCTTCCACCTGTTTCTTGCATGGACAAATCCAACACTTGGGTCACTAGGCAGCCATGACTCTGAAGACCTGCAATGAGTATTGTCCCTGCTGTAGGGTTACCAGAGCAAAACTTCAAAAATAAATCCAGAGCACCGTTCCAGAGCTGAGAGCGGCGGAGGGATTCTGAAAAGAGGGATGTCCATTCCGTTCCATGGGGCTGTGCTGTTCAGAATAAGGGACCTCTGTTATGTGTAACTCAGGGATGCTCATTATGTTCTACAGGGCGGTAGGGCTCTGAAATAAGGGATGCTCCTTTGAAATAAGGGACATCTGGCACGAGGACATCATCTGTCCACAGAAGGATAGGGGATGGATCGGTGGCATATCTGGCCCCTCTCCTAGCCTGGATCTGGCAGCCCTATTATCTCCCTTCTTAGAAAAACCAGGCTTTAGGTAGGGACGATGGGGGCAGTTGCCCCAGGCCCCACAGTTTGAGTGCCCCTATGGGAAGCGCTACTTTATTGCCCCTTCACTGCCAATCCTGATGGGCCCTGAGGGCCTCAACAACACCACTGACCTGCCCCAGCTCCTGAGGACCCCTAGAAAGCCGTGTTGGGCAGATTGCTGGACAAGTACGAGCCTAAGGGGATGGTTATGAGGGGCAAGACTGTGGGGCCCATAACTTGATTTTCACCTTGGGCCCCACCAATTCTAAATCCGGGCCTGCCAGGCTTCATTAGCTTGGCTGCCCCAAAGCTACTTGCTTTCAAGCCCTCCTCCTTTCTTTCCTTAGGTCCCGCGGGAGGTTTTCCCGCAGCCCCCTTCCGTGTGGCGGAAGACCGCCCTGACTGCCCATATCCAGCCAAGGATAGTGGAGCAGCCCGACCTCGCCAGCTTGAGGCGCACGTACAAGACCAAGCAGGAGAAGCTGTCGATGTTCGAGAGGCGCAAGTAACGGAAGCACCGACGGGTTTTCGCTCGGTCTAATAACCGGCTCTGTGCCCTGGTGGCTACATTCCACCTTGCGTAATTGCAGCTGGCTTGCCTCGCGGAGCCGTGTACTCTCCCAGGCTGTGATTCCTGCAAAGGTCTCGCAAGCTAAGCAGGGTCAGGTTGGGTCAGTGCTAAGAAGAGAGACCTGTAAGGTGGTCCTGTGGGATGTGGTGTTAGTGTCTTAGTAAGCAGTGACCTTCCAACTGAGTTAAAGCACTGCCTTTGTAGTTGAGAGGGAGCTAGCCGGATAACAATGCCAGCTTTAATGCTAAACCACTATCCTTGTGGTTTGAATGAAACTGGAGCCCCTACTGTCTAGAAGCAAGCAGGTTAAATAGATGCTGGAAAAGTCCCATGTGTCCTGTAGTGAATCAACATCTAAGTAGCTTTAGGGTGGGAAAAAAAACCCCAGTCAGCAGTGCTGTAAGTAGTTGCACGGTGTGACCCTTTAGGGGGGAACTGTTGGGATTAGCATCAGTGGTTAATAAGCTCAGTTGGGAGCAACGGCAAAGGGGCTACGTGATCCTAAGTTTAAAGCAGGGAGAGGGAACCTTTTCCCTCCCATGGTCCGCTTTGAACCCTGAAGGCCGGATAGGAGTTGGGGATTTGTGGAATAGGGACGTGCTCAGGATTGGGGAAGGAAGGGGAGAGTCCATATCGCAGGTGGGGAACCTCGGGCCCAGGGGCTAAATGTGACCTGCCTAGTTTTTATTTGGCCCCTTTCCAGTTCCTGCATCTGGCCCCTGGATCTAGTTCCTACCCCCAAACCTTGAAAGAGGCTGAATTTGAGGTAAGGAAGGAGCAGAGATGAGGCCATGCATCGCAGGGGCGTAGCTACCAGTGGACAAACAGGGACCTTTGTCCCGGGGCCAGTGCTGGCTGGGGGCCCAATATCCAAGGTAGCTAAGCCACCCTTTCCCCTTTCCCCACCCCTTTTTTTTTTTTTAAATTGCCACCTGAGCTGGCTGGGGGCCCTTCCAGCTGCTGCGGGGGCCCCTTCCCCCTCCCTGCCCATGTTGCAACCATGGGCAGGGAAGGGCTCCATGCAGCAGTCTGCATCAGACCAGGTCACGATCACGAGCCTCACGGCTTGGCCCGCCCCCTGGCGCCGTGTTGTGGAGGAGGTGTCCTCCTCTCCGCCAGTCTGGAGCTGGGCCGGGCCGGGCTGGCTCTAGGAAGGCCCGGGCCGGGCCGGGCTGGCTCTAGGAAGGCCCGGGCCGGGCAGTGAGCCGCGAGAGACAGAGTGCACCGTGGGACCAGCTCGCCGCTGGCCCAGAAGACGGACGGACCCAGCAGCAGGCCACTAGCGGCACGCCGCAACCTCTGCAGGGAGCATGCAAGTCCCGAGCACCAGCAGCCCAGTGCCCTGGGTCAGCCGAGCTGGGAGGTGCCCCTAGGCTGGCAGCTTCAACACCAGCAGGGAACAAGAGGCAGGGGGGGCCCCATGGACATTTCTTGTCCCTGGGCCCATCCGACGCTAGCTACGCGCAGATCCATGGCACAGGCCTATGATCTGGAATCGACTTTTCCTGAGCGTGCCTTTTTAACACCTTCGCTCCCAACTCCTCTGTGGCCCTGGACTCATTTTCACCCTGGACTGATTTTTAAGCCTACGTGTCTTGTACTCATTTTCAGAGTGGCCTCTAGGATGGAAAAAGTTCCTTGCCCCTGGTCCAGATCATGAACCTGTGCCGTGGAGCCAGAGTTGCAGCTGTAGGGGTGGCCAGAGTTGGGGTGCATGGGACACTTGATCTGAGCATCATCCTCGGGTCAGCTACCATTGGCTCCCCCAGGGCTGTAGCCTGGGATCCCTCCTGCCAGCCCCCAGCTGTAGGGCACCTCAGGATTAGAGAGGAGCACTCCCTTTTAGAGAGAGCCTTCTCTGCTGCACTAGGTGCCCTCTCCTAGCCTATCTCTTCCCTAGAGACACGCCCTGGGGTGCTGGTCCTGTTCTCCCCCCCCCCCCAGAGATGATCTCTGATAGGCTAGTTGCCTGCCCCACACTGAATGCATGTGCACGCTGGAGTGGATTGCACCAGTCGGGGGCCCATTCCATCTTCTGCACCAGGGCCCTCTTCCCATCTAGCTACACCCCCACATGGATCCATCTACTATCCCTGTGTGCATCCCCTCCTCTCCACAGCTTTTTTAGCCGCTCTTTCCGAGCTTGAGATTAGAGGCTGCTTTCATGGGCCAGATCCAGGAGTTGGGAAGGAGTCGGATAAACCCCAGTTGTCTCCGGCACCTCCTGGACTAGGGTGCACGGCCGGCCTTACCACAGAGAGACCTGGGGCAGCTGCCCCAAGCCCCACTCTCCCCGAGGGTGTCTCGGTGGCTTCTAGTTTCACCAGGACCGGTTGTAGGGACACCACTTCCTCTCAGTGGGGCCCCAAATGTGACCCCCTTCAGGGCACCGCAGAGGTTGCCCCCAAAGGGGAGGGGTCAGCTGGGCCCCCACATTTTATCTTTGCTCGGGGGTCCCCGTAAATCTAAAGGCTGGCCCTGACCAGGTGAGAGAGAACTGGAGGTGCAGATTTGTTACCTAGTCATATGCTAACTCCCCGCGCCGGATGTGACATGCAACCATTGCTTTATTTGGACTCCTTCTCTCTCCCTCTTCCCAACCCAACCCAACCCAGAGGTATTGGGGCTCAAGCTAATTCCAGAAGTCCCACCCCTAATCTTCAGATGTATTGGGAGGAGCAGGGGGTATTCAGAGGAGCTGGTGGAGCTGCCCAGTGAGCCCACGGCCCCTCCATCAGCCCAAACACTCTCTGCGTGCTCTCCCATCCCTGCTCCGCCACAGCGACCCCAGCCCTGCCAGGAGAGAGGCTGCAGCTGGTACGTCTGCGTGTGGGTGAGGAGACTGCTTCTGCCCCCCACCCCCCATCAGCTGTTGGGTACATGGGGGTGTTGTGCCACCAAACAGCTGTTGGGAAGTAGCCGCTCCAGTGCCCCGTCCTGACCTTCGTCAAACATTATCCAGCCATGGGTGAGGTTGTAGTAAGAGGGACGGCTCTAGATGGAGATCCTTGGCAAGGCCTGGCACAGATTGAGCCTCGCATGCAACACAGGGGAGATGCTTTTTTAAGGCCAGATGGAACTAACATGCACGTTGTTGCTCCTCTTCCCCGGGCCAGGTCTGACTTCTGCCTCTCAACGTTTGTCAAGTCGGCGAAGATTAAACATAAGGACGTAGGGTCTTTGGGCGACCCGATGAAGTGGCAAAGGTTAAAGGTTGGAAGCTACAAATTGTGGCTTACAAAGGGGTGTCAATCAAGGGATGACCCAAATCTAAACCTGTCCATCTACTAGAGTTCCCTAGGGATTAATCAATCCCTCTCTCTCTTTTTTAAGGAAGCCACACCCCTTGTCCCCAAAGCCACACCCCCTGCCCAAGAACTTGTCTGAGCAGGTAACTGCAGAGACCCCTCCTCCTCTTGACTAGACAAGCAGGGGGCTCTTTGACAGCCTAGGAGGCAGCATGGCATGTTGGATCAGACCTGTAGGGATGGGCAAACAGAACTGAGTTCCGAAATTCGGTTCGAAAATTTGGTTCGGTTCGGAAGCTGGGTTCGGTCGACCGAACTATTCGGGTTCGGTCGACCGAACTATTCGGGTTCGGTCGACCGAACTCCGAACATCTGAACGAAGTTCGGAAATTCAAGCCCCATTGAACTAAATGGAATATTATCTTTTAGGGATGGACGAACAGAGCCAAATTCGGTTCGATTAAAAAATCGAGTTCGGTTCGGAAGTTCGGTTTGGTCGACCGAACTAGTCGAGTTCGGTCCGGACTCCGAACTTCTGAACCACGTTCGCCCATCCCTACAGACCTGTAGAACTGTGTATGTCTGAAGTTCCGCAGTTATTCCCCTGCATCATATTCTGGTGGACTGCGGCTGCCCCGTTTTACAGAAATTCCACAGTCCTGTTCCCCGCTGTCTCCAGTTTCTCCACTGTCTCCTAAGACTTGCATTTCCTGGGACTCCGCCCTCCTTTGAACTTAATTGAAGGGGCTAAACCCTGGTGCGCACACCCCTCCTGAATTAAAGCCCTGGACTTCCCTTCCTTCTGTACCGAGTCACGGTCAGCACTTGGTGGGCACAATGATCATATTGCATTAAGTGTAGAAACATGGCAATGGCATCAGGATCAGCCCCAGGGTCCATCTGAGGCTGCTTTCGCACCAGCTCCCAGCCTTTGGTGCCACGGGAACATGCGCTATTCAAATGTAGCGCAGCTCCCATTTTGTGGGAAAGGAGGCCGTGTGGCTCTCCCGCTGGCAAGCTTGCACGCAAGACTGTCTGGTGGGTGAGCTTGCCGGCGGGAGACCCGCACGTCCTCCTTTCCTACGAGATGGAAGCGGCGCTACATTTGAAGCACTACATTTGAACAGCACATGTTCCATGCAGCGCCAAGGGCTGCGAGCAAGCAACATCACGGGGGGGAAAGCCTTAAGCCAGTATCATGCCTTTTGCAGGGACCAGTTATATCTGATGCTTCGCAGGAGATGCAGGGGGCAGACAAGGGATAAAAAGACTCCAAGATCTCACTGTTGCCTTCATAGATGTGTGCGCTATCTGTCGGGACCCAAGCCTTGATCCCATGCCCTTGTGGTTCCTGGGGCAGCGGCAAGGCCTGAAGGGCCGCTGCTCCACCAGACCTTTAGCCCAGGGACTCTCCCAGAGGAGACATTCAACACCGGCTGGGCCACACCCCCTCCAGCTGGCCAGCCTTACTATGTCTCCCAACTTCCTGACTGGCTGCGAGCCAGAATAGAAGACTGACTGGTAGAGACAGGAAGTTGGGCGGAACTTCATTTCACTTCCTGTCCCTGGTTTCTTAGTCCTGATCTTGCTCCTGTTTCCCGCTCCCCGTGCCTTGTTCCTGTTCTCTCAGTCATGTCTTACTACTTGTCTTTTTCTAGCCTTGTCTTGTCCTTGCTTCTCCTTGCTCCCAGCCCTGTCTCTTGACTTCCTGTTCTGCCCTGATCCTGACAGTCTGGATATGACCTCATATTCCTGTCTTTTCCACTCTCCCACTAAATTCTTACCTTCAGCCACATCCTGCGCTGGGAACCTGGGTGGATGAGTCCCAAGTTTGGAGCTGGGGCTGAGTCAGGGACCTGGAGGTCAGAGACAAACGCAAGGTGATGCTCCAATTTCAGGTAGTTGAGCAGTGTTGGGGTGGAAGGATTACAGCAGCACAACAGGAAGCTAGGCCTGTGCAACAAGTTCTGGGACTTGTGGACAAGCCAGATAGTTATCCCCTTGCACAAATGGCTTCCTGTTGGCAGTGGCTGCCCTAAATGTTTCAGGGGTCTAGGCAAAAAAAATAATTTTAAAATTGCCCTTTATGTTTTATCAGCAGATACAATAATAACGGCTCCCGGCTGCACAGCCAGCTCAGCCTGAGCTGCTGGAGCTGAAATTTGAGTTTAGTTCTGCTGCCCACTCCTGCTCCACCTCCTTTCAAGGGTCCATGGCAAGGAGGAGATTAAACTTACCTCTGATTGGTCCTTCCTTTTCCTTCTCCAAAGCTGAGCCACATTGGTAGTGACTGAGACTTTGGGAAGGGTGGTTTTGTCATAGCTGCATGCAGTCAGGAGGGGCAAATGAGTAAATGTGAGAGGGATTTGGCAAGCAGTATTTCTTTTTCTTCTTTTTTTTAATGTTTTCTTTAAGAGCAGCTGCAGGACCCTTGGTGGTCACCTATACCTGTTGATAGCCTACATGCCAGAAGGCAGTGGGAGGAGCCTAGGAGGTGCAGCCAAGACCATCTGGGGCCCACCCTGCAGTGCTAGCCTAGGCTTCTCCGTAGAATCCGGTGCCACAATCTGGTTGGCCATGCAGTCAAAGCACCTGCTGTTGTCTTAGGCAACCCTCAATCCACTCGTCCCTCATGACCAGGCAGGGAGTTCCACAGGATAATCACACGTGTGAAAAGATTTCCTTGCAGTTTCACTGCTTCTCCCTTTGTTATTACATGACGAGGAAAGTGGGGGCAACTGTTCCTTTATCTCATTCTCCGTCCCATTCATCATTTTCTGCCTTTTAATCCTGTCTCCTCTCATTCATCTCCTTTCAAAGACAACAAGTCATCTCCCAACCAGTTCAGCTTTTTTTTTTCTTGGAAGTCTTTCTCCAGGGCCCCCTGGAACAAGGGAGGAGGAGCATTCTAAACACCAGGAAACCAGCCCTGGGTTACTTGATAAAACCGCTGCTCTCTCTTGCCTTGTGTGCCCTGCAGGACCTGACCGACAGCTTGGCTTCCTCCGTGGAAGATGAGCAAATCTACGCAGCGCAGGTAAAGCACAGGCCTTTTGTCTGCTATGGTTTAGTGCAAGGGTGGCGAAGGGAACCTCAGGACCAAATGTAGCCTGGGGCTAGTTTTATGGGACCCCTTTCCAGTTCCTGGATCTGGCTCCTAGATCCAGTTCAGGAAGCTGAGATTTATTTATTTATTTATTTATTTCCTGCCCTATTCTGCAGACTTGGGGCGGCTCACAATATACACAAATATAAAACCCAGTTAAGACCATATCAAATTCCCATTGAAACCATCCCTGCCCCCACCCTCCAAATCCTATCCCCGTCCACTGAAAGCCCGGCCACATAGATAGGACGTACATCCCTTTCTGAAGGTGTTTGGGTTTTGGCGACGACAGCATGCCCACAAGGCTAGAGGAGAGCTCCATGGGGACAAAGTAGTTCAGGTGAAATCTGTTATTGGATCAGCTTCTGCTGACGAGGGTACACAAGCTTTCGAGGCACGGGACTCTTCATCTGGCGATAGGAAAATCGGAACTCCCGTTGAGCAACCGCAAAACGGGTATTTATTTATACATGAACAGTACAGATCCATCATGAGCTGGACCCTCCTTTTCATGAGCGCACCTCTTAAGGCACCCCCACCCACAACTTCTATGCACCCCGTGGAGCTTGTGCTAATTTCAAAGTGGCCCCTGGAAGGGAAGAGGTTCCCCACCCCTGGTCTAGGATGCCACTAAGGCTGCTTTTAGACGAGTGGGTTGCCGTCGTGTGACCCACTCGCATGATATTTCAAAATCCCACGATGCGGGATTACCCAGACGGATGTAGGGGATCACGTGCATGGAAGGTGGTCGCGCATTATTTGCCGACCGCGAATTAAATACCTTGATTGTGAGGTGTTTAATTCGCGGTCGGCAAATAATGCAAAAGACCCGCTCGTCTAAAAGGGCCCTAAGACTGTGAGACCCAATCGTTTAGGAAACAGGTTTTTTAGACCACGCGTCTCCTTTTCCTTTTGTCTGTGATACTTGGCATCCCCTGCCCACACGTGCGTACCTTGACTCAATCTCTCTTGGCCCACCGCTCATGGGGCTTTCTCCCAACAGAGAGGGTGGGCAGCAAAGCGGCTATTATGACCCTTTCTGATGTAATCCTTCCCCTTACGGGGTGTTGTGACATCAGTGCTCCGTGTGGGGCAGGACCGTGTTGGTAAGGGGGTGGTTATGTTCTTTTTTTGACATAAACCCACCCTTATGGAGAATCATGACACGATGCTCAGTAGGGGCGGGTGGATCCATACTGGAAAGGGGGCAAGAACGTCTCTATGGCCCCATCCTATTTCTAATGAGGCTGCTCCCTGCCACCCTGATTACTAGCGGTGCCCCCTGCCTAACTTAGGGAAACTGGAGTTTCCTTCCTACAGAGTGTGGAAACTCAGGGTTAAAATCTGGAGTCTCCAGGCAAAACCCAGAGACATCACACCCTTTTATTTGCCACCCTAATCCTGTCATTTGCCCTTTAGTTCTCCCCCTCTGACACTTTTTCTTTTTCCCTTTCTTCCCTGGCCCCTTGCTGCCCCCCTGCTCCTCTGTTGTTCCTGCTGCTCCTCTAACTCCCGTAGTTTAGAGTAGCTCAGGTGGGGGGATAGTTCCAAAATGGCACCCGCTTGCCCGCTTCTGGAACATGAATTTTGATCAGGGTTGCCACCTTCGGTATATTTTTCCAGGCCACTTATGAAGGATACATGTTGCAGGGTCTGCGTTGGTACCATTGGTGCCAGCGCAGGCCCTGCAACATGTATTTTTTCATAACTGGCCTGGGAAAATATACCTAAGGTGGCAACCCTAATTTTGATAGGCGACTACAGCACCAGTCAGAATTCATGTTGGTGTGTTACGGAAGTGGTCAGGGCCACCGCCAGTTCGGAAATGCCTCCTAGCTCAGCCAGAGGAGAGCGGACAGACTGGCTGGCATCTACATCCCTTCTGGCCCGTTCTCAGGATACAGCCCCACCACCCAGCTTGAGAACCACTGCCATGGACCACTCACCTGAGCTTCAGTGCCCCCCCAAATGAATTACAGCCCCTTTTTAATACCAAAGTGAATAGTGAAATATACGAAGATACACGTTTTTTGCAACAGCAACAAAGCGAATTCAGATCTTCGTTTGCGAGCGGTGGAGTAACGTTCGGCTCAGATTTGTGAAGGATGTGTATCTCTTTGATCCGCATCAGCCCCACTGCTCTGTTGGGAGACTTCCCAGCTGGGGTAGAGAGCGGAGAGGGACAGGTGCAGTACATCCCCCCCGCCCCCCCCCGGCCCCTACTTCTTAACTGGGGCAAAGTGTGGGGAGCAAGGGCTGAACCGCTTCTCCTGTGAATGGCTTACCCTCACTTCTAGTTCTCCAAAGCGGATCTGTTTGGCGCGCGTGTGTATAATTTGGGGGATGGGGGTGGGGGAGTAGAGAGCATTGATTCCCCTGTTCCCTCTTCTCTCCCTGGCTCCATGCGACTTCCTTGGCTGGGGCAGGGTCCCACAGGCCAAAATGGGAGCATCGGGATCAATTCAACAAGAGGTGCCAACCCTTGGCAGAGATGGGGCGTGGGCAGTGAAAATTTACTGAGGAATGGGGCTATTTCTTTCTCCTACAGCCCTAAATTTGCAGGGGGTGAATCTTCTCCTCCCCCCTCGTACTTACACCAAATACAAAATGTCATACACACACAGTCTGAACCCAAAGCCTAGGTATTGGTAACACTCCTGAATTTGGTAGGGCCTGTGAGTTTTGAAGCTCAGACCCATCTCTAGCACATGGATGGGACTAGACATTGCTTATATAGGTATTCCATTCAGCATTGCAAGCCATGCATTCAGGTATAATTTGGACAAATGACTGCAGTGAATGTAGGGGCACACAATTTTGAATCTCTCTGAAATTACTGGAACCACAGAACAGTCTGTCATCCCCCGCTACGTTTCCGACTCTGAAAGGATGTCTCCATCCTAGGCATCCCCTGGCACAGCTGTTCTATCCCCAGTGAATCTTTCTTGACTTTCCCAGAGGGCCGAATCACTCATCCCAGCTGTAGCAAGCCCTCCCTGGTGGCTGATCAGTCTGCCAGCATACAATCGGGGCTCCGTTCTCTTCCTATCTGTAGTAGTGTAAATTGGGAGTTAACTCCATTCAAACCAGAGAGAATATTCAGGAGCGGCTCTCCGGCCACTGTATTTCCCTAATTTGTGGTTTGGGAAGAGAGTGGGGAGCTAACGTACACAGTCCAAATCACTTCCATCATGCTGTCCGGACCCAGGCCTTGAACTAGTGACCTTGGCATCTTGGAGCCATTGACTGACTCTGCAGCACGTTTCCCTGGCCCCCTGTTCTTTCGCTGCTTGCTGTGGCCATGCCTTGGCTGGCTCTGGATTGGCTCCTGCTTGTTTATAATGCTGCACAGTTCCCAGAGGCAGCAACTTCTCTGACTTCCTGTTAGGGTGGCCAGATACGCAAATTGTAGAGGACACTTATGAGAAATACAGGTTGCCCTTCAACGTGCATTTCTCATAAGTGTCCTCTAAAATTGGCATATCTGGCCACCCTACTTCCTGTGTCCTGCTTCCCTGCCTTGCCTTAGCTCCTAGCCCTTGTTCCTGCTTGCCTGTTCCTCAGTTTGTCTGCCTGCTTGTTCCTGAGCCTCCACTCTAGCCCTGCCTTGCCCACCTTCCTTACCAAGCCTTAGCCCTGCCCTGTATCACACTGACCTCCTTGGCTCTGACCTCCTGACCTTACCCCTTGACTACATGACCTGGATGGCCTCTTTTGGATAACCCAAGTTCTGTCCCTCCTTGACCCTGCCTGGGCCTGATCCTGTGGCCACTTAGATTTGCACCTGATCCCACCAGCACTCATGTAAAGCAGGGCCTTGCATATATTGGTCTTATTGTTTTTAGAACCACAGTGGCCGACAGATGTAGGCGGCCTTGGCAACTGACGTAAGCTATTCCACCCATGTGCCTCAATCAAAGCCATAAATAGCCGGTGCCCCGCATAGCTGAAAGGCTGCCTCTCCTACCATGCTCTGTTGCCATCCTTGTGGTTGGCTGGGGGCACCCTCCGATGGTGCCTGTACGATGAGGGCGCACAGAGGGGAGTTTTCGCTCCCCCTGGAAGTCTGGCAGAGTCTGAGCATGCTCCAAAGGCAATGCAAGACCTTTCTTTTTGGCCAAGCATTTGGCAGATGAGGATAGTGGTTGGGTGTGGGTTTTTAGGATTGAGGGTGGATTTTTAAAGGGATTTCAAATGTATTTTTACGTGCGTTTTATATCGTAAGCCACTTTGAACCTTAGGGGAAGGCCGGAGTATTACATTTAAATTGATCTCTCAATAAATCATTGCAAAGAAATACCTTCCTCTCCCTGCAAATTTTCTTGAGGTGCTTTGTCATTTGTTGACCACTTGTTTTCCCAAAGCTGTAGCTGCACTCTCTGCGGTCCCTGATTTTTATGCTAAGCTGATCTGAGCTTCAGTGAACCCTGGATTAGGCCTCTCTGGGGCTTGCTGACGACGCGCTCTCTCTCTCTCTCTCTCTCTCTCTCTCTAGGCTCTGGGCTGCCTCAGAATCACGGCTGGATTCATCCTCTCGGCACTTTGGAACACCGTAGGTATAACCTGCAGGGAGACCCCTTCCCTTGTGATGAGTGTTCAGTCTATCCCAGTTCTATTGGTGGGATTTCTTTGTGTGGGTGGTTGGGGCGTGGCTGGTCCTGCCGTGGGATGGACTAGATGACCCTTGGTGTCCCTTCCAGCTCTGTGACTCTCTGATCATGACAGCTGGCTGAGATGCTGCTCCCAGTAGCTCCACTCTCCTACTTGCAAATCAACTTGTAAAAGACTTGCTGGCGACTGTGGGTGGCATCGGTGCTTAATTTGTAAAAACAAAAAATTACAATAATTAATGACTGCTTCCTTTTCTTCAAGTCTGCTGCTGGTTAGTTTCATGGAGCGTCTTCCAAGTTCTAGTTCTCTTTGAGAGGGTAAATAAAGCTTCCCGGCCTGCCAGGCTCAGTTTGGGTTGTAGGTCTCTCCTTAGACAGCGGTGAAGGCATCGGGCTAGGCTTACAAGAGACGAAGGTCGATCACTGGAAAGAGCCGATTAGTATGGAAAGCTTGCAGGGAAGGAAAATCAGGTTGAGGGGGCTTTCAAATATGACGGGTCCCGCTGCCACGGACTTGTCTGGGCAGTGGCAGGAGCCGTTGGCGTCGCTCTAGCTGGGAGTCGGCCTGCCAAACAAACAGTACGGCGTCCGAGCCGGGGAAATGCGTGGATGTGCACTGGCGTGTCCCCGTCCCCACGTACAAACGTTACAGCACACTTTACACCTGGTCAGGTGTGTTCCCCCCCCCCCCCGGCAGTGTTGGCACTTAGCCCGGGCTGTGAGTTGGGGATTTCCCCATGCGCCAACACCACCCGGAGGAACAGCTGGTGGTGGTTTCTGCCATTACGATAGCCCGCATTTCCACATGGGTCAAAGCATAGAAATGCAGGCTGTCGTAACATCTGGAAACCCCAGCGTTTCCGATGTAGGGAATCCCATCCTGTTCAACGTGTTCATCGCCGCTCTTCTCTCTCAGTTCCAGATATCCAGCAGCCCTGCTCTGCGGTACGAAGTGGCTCGGACTCTGGTATTGTTAGGTGAGTGACTCTTCATTCCCCGGAAAGGTCCCTGGGCTGCTCCAACAGCCTCCATCGCTCCGAAGATCCATCACAAGGATGTTATCCAAGTTGGGACTTGCAAGGAGCCAATCCCCCTGCAACAGAGGGAGAGTCTCTGCATTATTATTATTATTAGTAACAAACATTTATATAGCGCCAGCAGTGTACATGGCACTTTACAAAGTAATAAAATAGACACGGTCCCTGCCCCTAGGGCTTACAATCTGAGCGACAGGAGCTGGGGGAGAGACATAGGAAGGGGAACAGAGGGAGAGACAAGGGGTCTAACATTCATGAAGATGCGAGGTCTCAAGTGCACGTACTTGGCTTGGTTACGATGAGAATGACAGCAGGCAGGTCCATGTGGCAAGGATAAGGGTAAACCGACCGTAGGTATAGGAATAGTGGCTCAGCAGGATAAAGAATCAGACAGAGCAGAGCGAAAGAGGTGAGTTTTAAGGAGAGTTTTGAAGGTATGAAGGGAGGGGGCAAGGCGGATGTGGACAGGGAGGGAGTTCCAGGCATGGGGGGCAGCAAGTGAGAAGGGACGAAGGCGCTTAGGGGAGCAGGGAAGGCGTGGAAGGGTGAGAGAAGGGACAGAGGAGGAGCGAAGTGCACGGGCTGGAGTATGGAGGGCAATAAGCATTACCGTCGTGATGCCCAGTGTCTGCCTGAGATGTCTTCATGGATACCGGTGCCAAGGAATCCAGCACCTTGTAGCATGTGTTAATGAAACGCCCCATGTTGGGCTTATTCACACAACCCCCCCTCCCCTGCTTTTATAGAGTGAGTATTGCCCAAACCAACATCCTGAGTGTGGTGTGAAACCCTTACCACTTCCTGTGCTCCTGAGCGTGGAGGGAAACCCTTACCACTTCCTGTGCTTTATAAAAAATAAAAAATAAAATAAATAAATAAGATTTATTCACACCGCACACTTGTGTATAAGGAGCTGCCTGAGTCAGACTAATGGTCCATCTTAGCCCAGTATTGTCACAACAGCAGGGTTTCAAATCCGGTCTCTGGCAGAGGCCTCACCCAGGCGTGCTACTCGAACTTGGGACCTTACACATGCCAAGCATGCGCTCTACCACCTGAGCCATGGCCCACCACCGCTGAGCCACTTCTCGAGTGGTAGTTGCCCAAACCCACATACTGTGTGTTGTGTGAAACCTGTACCATGACTTGTGTTCCTTGATGGCCCCTTGTTCTCTGCCACCCGATGCAGAGGGTAGGGTTGACGCTGAGACTCCCATTTTGGCCTATGAGAGTCTTGGGATTGCTCCATGAAAGGTGGCCCGGCAATCCGGGGGGAGGATCTATTGAAATGCTGGCAAAGCAGCAACTGTGTGAACGCACGAAGAAGCTTCCATGAATGCAATCGCGGCTCTATTCTTATGGGAATTAGTGCGATTCCACTCTTATCCCGCCAGAACACTCGTGCATGACCAGGTCCCCCAACGTAGCTTTTACAATGACGATTGTTCTCATGGTATAAAAGCCAAATAGTGCATTCCTACATGTGCTCATTTCTAATTAGCGCTAATGCCTAATTCCTGCTCTCGCAGAAGTTTCCCCACCTTCCAAGTAGCATGTGAAAGTGGCCTCAGTGTCTTGTGTAGCTTAGTGGATGTTTAAGATGGTGTATTTTGACCTGGAAAACCAGGGTTCAAATCCTGTTCTTGCCTTGCCTTGGGCAAGTTGTGCACGCTCAGCCTCTGTTCCCTGACTCGTGGAATGGGATTAATAATGATCTTCCTCGCAAACGTTGTTGGGAGGGTGAGCTACATAAGGATTGTAAAGCACTTTGAACACTGACTGCGCTATAGAAATAATTTCTGCTTTGCTTGGAGCAGGGTGGCTGGAGGCAGATGCAGTGAAAGAGCTGGTCAGACGCCTGAAACGAGGCAGCCCGATAGAGAGGAAGGACGTGCTGACTGCCCTGAAGGTGTCTCTGCGAACATGGGCAGCACTGCCTCAAGCCCAGGTAACGTTTGCTGCTAAAACCAGCCTGTATCCTCTCTGCACTGTCCCTCTCAGCCCCAAACAAATCCCGCTGAGGTCACTGCTTTTCCTAACCCACTTCCTGCATGTTCTCAGGGGCAAAAGGTGGGTGCCCAGACCAGCTTGACCAGAGCCCTAGAGCAGCTGGTGTCCTCGCAGAATTCCACAGAGGATGATGTCCTCCTTGTGGCCACCTGCTTGGGGTATCTGGAGCCATCCAATCCCAAGGCCGTGGAGGTGATGCACAGGTACTTGACCCAGGAGTACAGGAAAAAGAAAATGCAGGTGAGAACCGGGTGGGCAGTGTTTTGGCACCTCCTCCACCTCAGAAACCCTTCCCACAGGTTTGTCTCATTGATTTCCATTAACCGAGTGTCCCTAGCATGGGGTTGTCTGGGGCATAGGTGGATCTCGAGATCAGGGCTGAGAGGAGTGTCTGGATCTGGGTAGCTAAGCTGAGGCACTGTCCAGAGTTCTGCTCGGGAAGCTGTCGTCTAAGATTGGAACCAGGAAGTCCCTCTGAGGGAAAGCCTAGGGAAGCTAGGAACAGGTGGGGCAGGAAGGGCAGCAAGACTGAGTCCAGAGGAAGGAGAGGTGCTATGCCACCCAGTTTTCTGTGGCTTATAAGGTCAACCTAGTCATTGGAATGACCTTATAAGTGAACAGGCAGCCAATTGGAAAGCGGGGGAGAGCGTGGCAGGGGGGTGGGGTGGGGAGATTGAGGGCCAGCCAAACAGGAGTTGGACTAGGGTAAAGTATAGGCTGTTTGGTTTTTTTTAAACGGGCGTGGGTGCGCTCAGTGGAGCACACACGCACGTCTGGTGGTGGTGGGGCTACAGACGGGCCAGGACAGGTGTGTGCTGGATGTACATCCCTGCCCACGCACCATACCTCGCTCATGCCCCCGCTCGGAGCTTCCTCGGTTTCCCCCCGATGCTCCATGCGTGGGCATAGTGGGCGGTGTGTGGGTCATGGGAGCCATCTTCAGACAGGCGCTTGGGTGGGGGGCTGGGCACGTCCCGTGTAACAATGGCCGTGGGGTGGCCCTGGAGAGATGGTCGTACACCCGATCTGCTCCTCCAGTCCCAAGGGCCTCGGGGCTTGATACGGAGAAGCCGGAAGCAGAGGTGGGACCGTTCCTCCCTTTGTCCCTCAGTCTGCATAACCCAGTCCAGGAGGACGTTCCTTTCCCTGACGTCTCCAGTTGGCTCAGGGCTCCAATTGCCCCTTGGTCACCTTCTCGGAGTCGGGAACGAAGGGGTCACAGTCTCTGCTCCCGCAGGTTTTAATCATGTTGGTGAATCACATGAAGGTGGCCAGCGCCTTTGTCATCCGGGGCCTTCTCGACCAGCTTTGCCATTCTCCGGTGAACACGGTAAGAAGAAGGGGAAGTTATTGCCGCCACCCTGTTCTTTGGAGACTAGGGTAGTGGGTCTCAAACTTATTTATTTGACACTTATACCCACCCCATCCCAAATGTAGCTCAGGGTGGCTTACAACCATTAGAAAATACCGTTAGCAAATCCATGTAAAACTAAATCCCACCCCGTCCACTCCCCCCTCCTCTGTCTCTCACCAAGCGAAGCAGGCACCCCCCCACATCCCCCATGGCTAACTCCCAGAACTTCTACCTCCCCTCGCCCATTCCCCCAAGGAAGAGAGAGCCTAACCTTCCCATCCAGGTGTCACCGCTCCCTCCAAACCCTCCCACACTTAAAAGGTATATCCCTCTCCTTCCCCTCCCCGGGAAGCGGCAGACACTCCATATCCCACTTACAAACATTACAAATAGATGTTTCCTGAAAATAAACAAAATAAACCAACCTTCAGCCCCAAAGAGCCGCAAAGACGGCTGTTCTTCTCGACAATGCTACTTTGGGTGTAGACGGACGCGGAGGCTGCCTTTCCCCGGAACTGCTCTGGGGGGTGTACCCCCGCATCTGCCTTCTTGCAGTCCCATCTGGATCCGTTTTAGACAGACCTGGCAGTTTTTCTGACCTGCAGTCCACCTGCATGGCGGCACGCCCTCTGCCTCCGCACCATAGAGTTGCAGCTTGGTGTATCACCCGACACTCTAGGCTGGTACCTGCAACTCTATGGTGTTGCCCAGGGCAACAGCCGGCGGAAAGCAGAGCTACAACGTGGGTCTGCTGAGCAGATGGACAGCGGCTCGACTTCAGGCTGGTGCCCCGGGTTTATTCAGCCTGCTCTGCAGGCGATGCTCCAGGATGCTCTGGAGTGCTGCAAGTGCATCTGCCCCGCTTCCACATCTGGTGGGGAGCTTTTAAATGGACTGGCCAGCCCGGGGGTGAAGCAGGCCAGCGCGGGCAGAACCGGAGCTGCGGTCTGTCTAAAATCCCCCCTGGTGGCTGTTCTTCTCCCCCCGGGACTTACATACGCCTTCCTTCCTATTTCTGCCTGCCCATCCTGCCGTCTTGGGATGTGTTTCAAAGTAATAAAACACGCATAAACACACACAACCCCTATCTCACTTTAAAACGCTCAAGACTCTATCCCTGTCGACCAAATGCTTGGCTACACAAGAAAGTCTTACATCGCCTTTGGAAGATGCTCTTCGATCATTAGTGAGTAATTGTGTACTCATATCCTCACCACGCGGACCAGCCAGCCATCATGCTTGATGTAACCAAGCCAAGCGCGTGCAACCTGGGACCTCGCATCTTCATGAATGTTACACTCCTTGTCTCTCCCTCTGTTCCCCCTTCCTTTGTCTCCTGCCCCCCCCCGCCCCCCCCCGGTCTCTCAGATTGTAAGCCCCAGGGCAGGGTGTTGTCTAGTCAATTAATTTGTAAAGCGCCAGGTACATTGCTGGTGCTATATAAATGCTTGCTAATAATAATAATAATTAATAATTAATAATGAGCATGGCAGCCACTGAAAACGCCTCTCTGTGCCCCCTTGCTGTGTGGGGCTGGTGCAAAGGCTGGCCTTCCTACAGGGCAACCTGGGGCGACTGCCGTGGACCCTGTTCTTTTCTCTGCTGCTGGGGCCCCCCACAGTGGCCCTCATTTTCACCAGGGCTTGGGGGCCCCACTCCCTCCCAGCAGGGCCCCAAACACAGTCCCCTATAAGCTCCACTGGGCGGGCCACAAATCCTAAGGTTGGTTTATCTCTTCCCCGCCCCCGGCACCGCAAATCCTAAGGCTGGCCCTGTTTGGTTCACTAAAGGTATGGGCAGGAGCAGAGGCATCGCAACGTTTCCATGGGCCCAGGTGCAAAAGATGGAATGCCCCACCCCCCCGCCAGCCAGATCACAGAGATGTTCGATGTGACACCCTCTCATACACTCCCTCCCCCCATCCATGCACTTTCTGTCACACACACACACACACACACACACACACACACACACACACACACACTTGCACTCTCCCTCAGATATGTACTCCCATATTGATGCACTTTGTCTCCCTTGCCCCCGCTTCCCTACATACATTGATTTATTTATATTAAAATTTTATATGCCACCCCCTCCTGCCTCCGGCATCTCAGGGTGTCTGACAACATTTCATTTTAAAACATTAAAATAAACAATAATAATTACAATTTTTTTTAAAAAAACAATATAAAACCCCATCCCCCACCAACCCATCTCCTTCGGGAAAGGCCTGGCGGAACATCCAGGTCTTACATTGTCTGCGGAAAGAGGGGAAGCACTTGGAGCGCTTCAATAAAAGCCAATAACACAACTTAAAATCCATGAAAGAACTGGTTGGTTTTTAAAAAAAAAAAAATGGGTTGTGTAGCGGGGAGCGGCATGAAAAGGTTGTGGTACCTTTAAGGGAGTCAGAGTGGGGCCAGAGCCACGCCCACTCTGCACTATAAAAGAGAACAGGCTGGCGGAGGAAGACAGCAGCGCCCTGGATCTCCGAGAGGGAACATCTCCAGAGCCCGAGGGGTCAGAGGGTGTGGAAACTATGCTGGAGAGTTGAGGCCTGGCTGAGAGCCTGGGACCAAGACAGAGGGACCAGAGGCTGTGAGAGTTATTGTGTTAAGCAGCCAGAGGACTGAGGCTTGGCTAGGCTTGAGAACAGTGTTCTGGACTGTGTGATGTGAATAAACCTCTATCATGCTACTTCCCATGAGTGACTGACTTGTATGGTGAGGATCCTGTAAATACTCACCTTGGCAAGCCCACCCCTGCTACAGGTCAGTAAAGGGGGGAAGAAAAATAAATACATTAAGGGGAACCAAGACACAGACATGCAATTCCCAGGATACTCGGGTGGGCGTGTCACTGCTCGAGGAACTGGCTTTTAAGGAGGGGTGGGTGGAACTGCGGGAGAGTGCGCAAGTAGAGCAAACGGCCTGTATCTCGCTGCCGCTTTTCCCCACAGCATCGTGCGGACGCTGCCAGACTGCTGAGCTCTATAGGGCTGGGACCGATTCAGCGTGAAGGCCTGGAGGAGGAGGTGTTCCACGTGCTAGTGGAGAAGCTGCACCGGGAGCCCTTTCTGGTGAGCTTTAGCGATGGAGCCTTCGTGGAACCAAAGGGGCCGTCTCCAGAGGGAGAGGCTGACAAGATGGGGCCTTCAAGGCCAGACATCTACCCACGTGACTCAATGACCTCACACCCTGCCAGAGTGGGGAGTGGCACGAACTCCCATTCTGGGTGTTGTGTGTGTGTAAGCGTTACCGCGTCTCCTGGATGTTCCCTGTTCTGTGTCACCTGAAATAGGGTGAGCCCCGTTGGGTGCTGCCAGACGGAATGCTAAATCGGTGGAAACCCATCATGCATTGCGATTGCTGATGTCATCTTGATCCCGTAGCAGTTGCGTGTTCTAGCAGTTGCCCAAGAATCTCCTCCTACCAGCTGTGGCCTGGATGATGTCATGTTTATCTAGGCTCTTGGGTGACCCCAGACTGGAACTGGGGCAGTGGCATTATCTATACATAACATTGGCTACGCGATAGTGGCAGATGAGTGTTGGCTGCAACTGTGGTTTCTGGGGACCCTGTGCATTAAGCACACGTTAACGTGGGTGTTTCAACAAACAGACATAATGAAAATGAGTGGCCAGCGTTGCGTCTGGTCACACCCGGTGAAATGCAGGCAAACTGAGTGTTGTCTGAATGCATTGCTACTGGGCAAGACAAACGCAGATTAAAGAAGAAGGAACACGTTTGCAGGCGGGACGGCTGTCATGTGAACAAGGCATTCCCCCCCCACAACCATCTCCTTTTCCCCCATTGGGAGAGGACGGATGTTGGTCCGTTAGAGAAGTCACGTATCTGTTTTACATTAATGCAAAACGGAGAGTTGGGATTCTCAGTCTAAAGCTGTTTTGAAGCTAGAATTCAGTGGCAGTACATTGCACGGTGCTGGCCCTTTAAGGATCTAGGCACACTGGAAGGAAAGGGCTGCTAGAAAACTCAGCTAGCTGCTCAGGAGGAGGGAGAGTGGCCCTACTGCTGCTTTGGCTGGACAGGGCCCCGATCCTGGAGATACCTTGGGGGAAGGGAAGGGACTGGGGCTTGTGAAGATGCCCTGTAGAAGCCTTGACCAAGGGAAAGAAAGACTCTTCTTCTATAAACCCGCTTGATTAAAGGGGAAGGGAACGGAGTGTCAATAAATCCTCCTGAAAGAGGGTTAAATGAAAATCAGAGCAAGTTGTCAGGTTATCAGTGAAATGGAGGTGCAGAGCACAGCCACTAGAGGGCGACTGTGCTCTATACAGAGCCCAACACAGCACTAAGAGAACCAGATCCGGACGTTTGACTCCAGATCGAGGGTTCATACAGGCTGGATTTAGAATTTTAGCCCCCCTAGACAACTCAGGCTGCTGCCCCCCTGCTCCTCCCGTAGAGCTCTGGGGTGCGGGCGGGCTGCCGTCTGAGGCCGGGAAGGAGACCATGGCGGTGCCCGGCAGAGAATCGGAATCTCTTGCTCCACGCTTGGCACTACCGCAGAGCACATTTGCGGGGGGTGGGGGTTCGGGGTTGAGGGGTGGAATGGGGCTTCTCCAGGTGGAGATGGACGGGGATTCCCCCCCCCCCTGCCCTCCCCAGGCTGCGGGCAGCACAGATGAGGCAGTGCAGCTGGGCAGGGGGAGCGGGCGCCGTGGGCTGGTGTAAGCTGAGAACAGAAGTCCCCCAACCCCCCCAAAATCTGCCTTCCCCCCCACAAATTCTGCTACCCTAGGCAGGTGCCTATGGCGCCTGCCCCTAAGTCTGGCCCTGCCCCTCTCTAGCCCTGATCTCATTGTAGTTCATTCTGGAATCCTTTCAGGTTTGTATCCGCTTCCAAAGATCCCGAGGCTGAATTGTAGCCTTCCTCCACAATGTGCACAACACCTGTGCTTTGTGCTTCCTATGGAACAGTAGGGTTGCTGTGTCGCTCTCGTTACTTGGTCTCCCTCTGTGAGCAGAGCTCCATGAATACTGTGCGGCCCTTTGGGCAACAATCTTGTTGTCCAAATGGTTGCAGAAACTGCCTCTGGCATCATGGAATTACAGCCTGAGATGGGAGCACAATGAGCTGGCGATATAAGAACATAAGCCTGTCTCTGACCTTCCCTTTTTAGGGAAGCTTATTGAACGGGTAGTGGCCCGTCAGCTACAGGGGCATCTTGGCCGCATCGGTTTCCTTGATCCCTCTCAGTCAGGGTTTCATCTGGGCTATGGCACCGAGACTGCGCTTGTGGCATTGTTTGACGACCTGCGCTGTGAATTAGGCTGGGGTCATTCGCCGCTGTTGATTCTATTTGATCGGTCGGCGGCATTCGATACTGTTGTTCACGAGACGTCGGTGAGGCGCCTGCGGGACCGTTCTTGAATGGGTCTGCTCCTTGACCGGAAGAACTCAGCGAGTGGTGCTCGGGGATTATTTTTCATCCTACTGAGACCTCTCGTGTGGAGTCCCGCAGGGTTCTGTTCCAGCCCCTCTCCTGTTCAACGTGTATATGCAGCCGCTCAGTGAGGTGGTCAGGGGGTTTGGTGCGCGGTGTCATCAGTACGACATGCCCCTTTACCTCTCTTTTTCATTCGATCCAGGCCCGGCAGTCTCGGTGCTTACTCAGTGTTTGACGGCTGTGGGGGACTGGATGAGGGCTGAATCCTGACAGGATGGAGGTGACGTTGGTTGGCAAGGCAGTGGAGATGGCGGCCCGCGTTATTGATGGGGTCTGCCCTCCACTGGTCTCCCAGGTGTGAAGTTTGGGGCATGCGCCTTGATTCACCGCTCTCCGCCTGGATGCTCAGGTGGCGGTGGTGGCAAGGAGGTGCGACGGCTTCGACTGTATGTTTTGAACTCTGACCTGGCTACGATCATCCATGCTTTCGTCACCTCTAGACTGGACTACTGCAATGCGCTCTACGTGGGGCTACCCGTGACGGCGGCTCGGAAGCTGCCGCTGGTGCAGAATGCGGTGGCCCGTCTCCTGACGGGGGTGGGCCGCCGGGAACATATTACACTGGTTCTTCATTCTCTGCACTGACTGCCAGTAGTTTTCCGGGCCCGATTCAAGGTGTTGCCTATAAAGCCCTAAATGGTCTAGGCCTTACCTATCTGCAGGATCGCCTCACCCCCCCGGATTTTGAATCGGCCCCTGCGGTCGGCCGGGGGAGCCCTCCTTGAGGTCCCCCAAGTCTTCCAGGGGCCACGCAGGAGAGGGTGTTCTTGGCGGCTGCATTGAGGTTGTGGAACTCCCGGTGGGGGCCTAGTTGGCCCCGGACCGCCCCTCTTTTCAAAGAATTTGTAAAAGCTGGCTGTTCTGTCAGGCGTCTGGCGAGGGAGATGGGTGAGTGGGTGGGGTTGGGGGTTAGAGGGTTGGTTGGGGTATTTTATCCTCCTTTTTATGACTGGTTTTAGTTATTGTTTCTAGCTGCTATTGTTTTTATTTGTATATGAGTGTGAGCCTGCTTGTGGGAGGAGGGGTGGGATAGCAAAACTATGGAAATAAATAAATAGTTACATAGTGCCATACTGAGTCAGACCAATGGTCCATCAGCCCAGCATCCTGCCTCCGACAGTGGCCAATTTTGATCGCATGGGAGAAGTATTTGCAGTCGTAATGGGCAATCCATTCCTTGTTGATCACGCCCTGTTCCCGACAGTAAAAAGTTCCCATCGTGTAATCTACTTGGCTAATAGCTGTTAATGGACGTATTCTCCAAGAACTTGTCTAGTCCTTTTTTAAACGCAGCTATACTACTGGCCCTGACTGACATCCTCCTCTGGCAACACATTCCACAATTGAACTGTGCGCTGAGTGAAAAAAATACTTCCTTTTATTGGTTTTAAATCTGCCGCCAGTTAGTTTCATGGAGCGTCCCCTAGTTCCAGTGCTACTTGAGAGGGTAAATAAATGTTCCCTACTTGTTTCACTCCACTCAAGATTTTATAAACCTCTGTCATATCTCCTCTGTCCTCTCTTCTCCAAGCTGAAGAGCCCTATCAAGCTTCTTTTTGTACGGAACCTGGTTCCAAACCCGTGGTCATTTTTGTTGCCCAACTCTGCGCTGCATATAAACCGGCAGGTGCCGGTATTGCTATCTGCCAGCATATATTCTGGGGCCATGGGGAGGTCCTGTCACAACTGCTAATGTGGAGCAGCCCATGACCCCGGGCTAGAGAGAAAAGCCCCTTCCCCTACTCCTGAGAGGTCTGTTTAGGATTACATTTTTTTAAGATGTGAAATGTCCACCTCTCAGCATAGCACGGGTGTTGTGCATGATGCGAAATGTTTTTTTTTAAGATGTGAAATGGTGGACATTTGCTGGAATGCTGGGAATTCATGCATTTGCATTACTAAATTTGCCTAAATTGTATAATTTGAATAAATTAGCATAAATTGTAGAATTTGAATAAATTTGCATAAATTGTATAATTTGAATGAATTTGCATAACTTGTATGCGTGGTTGACTTGCATAGTTCATTCTGCTCATAAAATCTGGATTCTCGACCCATGGAATTTGGGATTTGTGGATGCAGAGTTTTTAGATATTCTTTTTCAGGCTACATGGGGGCCCTGTAACTTCAGACTGTGACTTGTTCTCCACCTCTTCCTCTCAGCCGCCGCTCTCTCCCATTCACAGGCAGTCAGACAGATGGTCGCCATGACAGTGGAAGCTCTAAAGATGAAGGGACGAGTCTGGGACATTGTGGAGAAGTACGCTGCAAGCACAGACCAAGGGGGCCCATTGGAGTGCTGTGATGTCACACCACTCCAGAAGGGGGTGTGGCTTCATCAAACAGAGGCTGGGCAAAGGAACTCCCCTCTCCCCCCCTTCTCTTCTGTTGTGAGGCATTGTGATGCCGTGATGTACTGTAGGGGCGGGAGCCTCTTTGCTCCTCCCCTTTTTGAGATGGCTCCGCCCCTCCAACCAATCGGTCTGGGTTCCATTTACACCTTCTTGTCTGGTGAGGGGAATCTCCTAGCTCCATAATTTGGACTCTCCCCTTCTTTCTTCCACCCTGGTTACCCCTTAAGCACCCTGCCCACAGCTCCTACCCGATCTGTGGAGCTTGCACTAATTTTCAAAGTGGCCCATGAGAGGGGGAAAAGTTCCCCATGCCTAGTTTAAAAGCCTCATTCAAACTTGTGGTGGTTTTTGGAGAGGGCTCCGTACGGAGACCACCGATGAGAGCAACATGGAACTGCCCTCCTTTTACAGGGAGGAAATCCTACTCATTCTGCGCAGCATAATCCTCTGGCAGAGAACACGAAGGAGCTCCATTCACAGTCACGGGGCTTGTGCGTGCACCCTCTGCTAGACTGCATTGTGTATTCTCTGCTGGAGGATTGCGCTGTCAGCCGAGGCCACCTTTTATCTCTGCAGGCAGCTGAGGGAGAAGAATGAGATGACCCGGAAGCAGGCTGTGGTGTCTTTGGTAAGTTGCGATTTACCACTAATTGAGGAACCACAACCAGGTTCCACAGGAAGCACGGCAGGGGTAGCAAGCGAGCTGTACAAGCTTTTCTGGGGCAACATCGATTTGTTTTCCCATTGTGTTTCTGCCTGTCCAATCCCAAATGGTTTTCTCTGAGCCACAATATCTTTTGTGGGGTGTGACTGGTGCAGCTGCAGAGGACCATACTAGGGACTTGAAGAGTGCAGAATTGCAGTGGCCCCATACTAAGCGGGTCTCTGAGTGCACTGACCTGCAATAGGCCTTGTGTTAGGCGGGGCCCTGCCCTGTGCTGGGGGGGCTCCACCAGGGTCTGAGAGTGCACTGACCTGCAATGGTTCCAGCTTAGTTCCCTAAGCTTGCGTGTCTCCATTTTAACCTCCTTGCATTAGCCTTGTTGTGCCACCACTCCCTTCTCTTATAGGACAGAGCTGGCGCTACACATTAAAAAGGAGATAGAGCAGTCTTTAAACTAAAAATGGGGAAAGCCGACAGGTGCTGAGCAGCACGTGGGTCGGGCTGAGACAGCTGCAAAAAGATGCTGTTATTTCAGGGGAATTAGAGTATATAGAAGACAGAAAAAATCCCCAGGGAGCTCAGATGGAACTCAGTTTGCAAGAGTCAAACTCTGTTGATCCCCAAATAACTAAAACCGTTACTTGCAATAAACAGATTAAAAACAAAAAGGATACATTTAAATGTCTATATCTAAACACTCGAAGTCTAAAAAGTAAGATGGGAGAATTAGAGTGTATTGCGTTAAATGAGGATATAGACATCATAGGAATCTCTGAGACCTGGGGGAATTATTATTATTATTATTATTAACAAACATTTATATAGCGCCAGCAGTGTACTTGGCACTTTACAAAGTAATAAAATAGACACGGTCCCTGCCCCTAGGGCTTACAATCTGAGAGACAGGAGCTGGGGGAGAGACTTAGGAAGGGGAACAGAGGGAGAGACAAGGGGTCTAACATTCATGATGCGAGGTCTCAAGTGCACGTACTTGGCTTGGTTACGATGAGAATGACAGCAGGCAGGTCCATGTTGCAAGGATAAGGGTAAACAGATCGTAGGTATAGGAATAGTGGCTCAGCAGGATAAAGAGTCAGACAGAGCAGAGCGGAAGAGGTGAGTGAGGAATGAGGACAACCAATGGGACACACGGTATTACCAGGATACAAAATATATCGAAATGACAGAGTAGATTGAGGTGGTGTTATATGTAAAAGACAAAATTGAGTCAAGCAGGATTAATATTGTAAAGGAAGCAAACAGTACTCTGGAATCTCTGCGGATAGAAATTCCATGTATAACGGGGAAGTGTATAGTGGTCGGCCTGTACTATCATCTTTCTGACCAGGACACTGAGACTGACTGTGAAATGCTAAGGGAGATTAGACAGACTATTAAAGTCGGAAATGCAGTAATAATGGACGATTTCAATTAGCCTCATATTGACCGGGTGATTGTTTCCTCGGGGTGGGATGCAGAGATAAAATTTCTAGATGTCATAAATGACTGCTTCCTGGAGAAGCTCATCCTGGAACCAACAAGAGAAGGAGCCGTTCTGGATCTAGTCCTAAATGGAGTGCAGGATTTAGTGCGAGGGGTAATGGTGCTGCCGGGCAATAGTGATAATAATTTAATCAAATTTGACATACTCAATGCCAAATAAAACCACTGCGGTAACATGTAACTTTAGAAAGGGGAACTATGTAAAAAAGAAGAAACTAGTTAGAGGGAAACTTAAAGGAGGAGCTGCAAGAATTAAATGTCTGCAGGCAGCGTGGAGACTATTTAAAAATACCATCTTGAAAGCTCAGATTAAATGTATTCCACAAATTAAGAAAGGTAGGAAGAGGACCAAACGTCTGCCTGTGTGGCTAAATGGGGAGCTGAAGGAGGCTATTGGAGATAAAAGAGCATCCTTTAAAAAATGGAAAGAGTCCCAATGAGGTAAATCGGGAAGAGCCAAAGCAGGTGTAGGTGTAAAAGGTTAATAAGGCAGGCGGCCAATAAGGAACTTGAGGTGCAACTTGCTAAAGATGCTAAAACTAATAATAAAAACTTTTTCAAGTGCATCAGAAGCAGGAAGCCTGCTGGAGAGTCAGTTGGGCCGTTAGATGACATGGGGCTGAAAGGGGAGCTTAGGGAGGAAAAGGACATTGCAGAGAAGCTGAATGAGTTCTTTGCCTCAGTCTTCACTGCAGAGGATGTTGGGGAGATACCCACGCTGGAATCTTACTTTGTAAGTGATGACTTGGAAGAGCCATAACAAATCAACGTGACTCTGGAGGAGGTCCTAGAATAAATTGACAAACTAAATACTAACAAATCACCAGGACCAGATGGTATTCGCCTCCGTTCTGAAGGAACTCAAATATGAAATTGCATACCTACTGTTAGTAATTTGTAACCTATCCCTAAAATTTGCCACTGTACCCGAGGACTGGAGGTTGGCAAATGTAACCCTGATATTTAAAAAGGGATCCAGAGGTGATCCTGGAAACTACAGACCAGTAAGCTTGATGTCTGTGCCAGGCGAAAAGGTGGAAACTATCGCTGGGCATGTTGATAAACATGGCTTAATGGGGAAGAGCCAACATGGATTTAGCAAAGGTAAGTCATGCCTCACTAATCTGTTGGAATTCTTTGTAAATAAGCATGTGGACAAGGGAGACCTGGTAGATATAGAGTACCTGGATTTCCAGAAAGCATTTGATAAGGTCCCACATAAAAGGCTCTTGAGAAAATTAAAAAGGCATGGGATAGGAGGCAGTGTCTTACTATGGATCGGTAACTGGTTAAAGGGCAGGAAGCAAAGAGTAGGGCTGAATGGGCAGTTTTCACAACAGAGAGATGTAAAAAGTGGTGTGCCTCAGGGATCTGTATTGGGACCGGTGCTGTTTAATGTATTCATTAATGATTTGGAAAAGGGGGTTAAGAGTGAGGAGATCAAATTTGCAGATGACACCAAGTTATTCAAGGTAGTTAAAACACGAGCAGACTGTGAGGAACTGCAATGGGATCTTACGACACTGGGTGCCTGGGCATCTAAATGGCAAATGAGATTTAATGTGGACAAGTGCAAAGTGATGCACATAGGGGAAAATAACCCAAACTATGAATACACAATGCTGGGTACTAAGCTAGGAGTTACCACTCAGGAAAAGGATCTGGGAGTGATTGTGGTCAATACACTGAAATCCTCAGCCCAGGGTGCAGCAGCGGTCAAAAAAGCAAACAGAATGTTAGGAATTATTCGCAAAGGGATAGAGAATAAAACTGAGGATGTCATAATGCCTCTATACAAATCAATGCTGCGACCACACCTGGAATATTGTGTGCAGTTCCGGTCGCCCCATCTCAAAAAAGACATAGCTGAACTAGAAAAGGTACCGAGAAGGGCAACGAGAATGATAAAGGGTATGGAAGGGCTTCCGTACAAAGAGAGGCTTGACAAGCTGGGTCTCTTCAGCTTAGAGAAGACTGAGAGGGGACATGATAGAGGTTTATAAAATCCTGAGTGGTGTGGAACAAGTAGATAGGGAACAGTTATTTAGCCTCTCAAATAATACTAGAACTAGGGGACACTCCATGAAACTAGCTGCCGGCAGATTTAAAACAAATTAAAGGAAGTACTTTTTCACTCAACGCATAATTAACTTATGGAATTTGTTGCCAGAGGACGTTGTCAAGGCCAGTAGTATAGCTGGGTTTTTAAAAGGCCTAGATAAGTTCTTGGAGAGTAGGTCCATTAATGGCTATTAACCAAATAGCTTACAGGATGAACGTCTTACTGTCGGGAGCTGGGAGTGAACAACGGGGAATGGATTGCCCGTTGTGACTGTTGGTTCTTCTCCCATGCGATCGAGATTGGCTGCTGTCGGAGGACAGGATGCTGGGCTTGATGGACCATTGGTCCGACTCAGTATGGCACTTCTTTTGTTCTTATGACAGCTGACAAGCTTTTACATCTGTTTGCCCAGATAGTGGGGGACTGAGGAGCTTTTCAGCATCTAGGTCCTGGGCCTGCAGGCCAGACTGGTAGAGCGAGACGGACGGCTGCTGTCACCACTGATGCCTGGCTGGGATTCTTTGTTCCTTTTGAGAGCGGACACTGTGTTCACATCTCGGAACTGGTATCTATTCCTCGCAGAGAAACCAGGCACCGGATGTGGAGTTAGAGTAACCCTCCCTCCCACACCCTAAATATGCCCTCTTGGTCCATTTGCAAGATCAGCTCTGAGCCAGGGCAGCAGCCAAGTCAGGACTGAAAGGAGGCCGTGTATAGAAGCAGCAACCAAGGGTCAAGGCCAACCCCGGCATGTAGTCAAAGGCAGTTAAGAGGTTGGGCAGTTCAGACAAGCCAGGCTGGTGCCCAGGGTAGGGGTGGCTCAAAGCAGCACTCTTGTTTTAGCAAAACAGTGTCGTGAAATGAAAATGGAATGACTGATGAAATTCCGATTGGAATTTCATTTGTTGGTTTGCGCATGCGCGAAGTGGTGCCTGGCTGTCTTGTGTCTCTGTGACACGGTGGCACCGTGCTGCGCACACACAAAATGGTAGCAGCCATAAGAGTGCTATTCCTTTCCGTACAAAGGCTGCCATTTTGCACCCGTGCAAACGAACAAATTAAATTCCAGGCGTTCCAATTTTTGTTCGTTTAGAACCAGCCGGCTGAATCTGTCAAAATGGAACCCAGTCATTAATGGAATTTCACCCCAGGAACAAGGGTTGTTGGCTCAAGACAGGAAGTCGGGCACGTTGCTCCTCTCAGCTTCCTAGAGCAGTGACCACAACGACCATCTTCCTTCCATCAGTGCCCGGTGACTCTCTCGTTCTGTCCCGTTGTCAGGGTGCCCTTGGTCTCCGTTCCAAGCACATGTTCTTTACTCTGCTGGAATTGCTAGATCTGGACAGCAGTGAGACGGTCCGCATACAGGTGAGTGACGTTCTTCGAGATGTCCGTGGGGCTTAGCATCCAACAGCTGGTACACCAGAGCAGAACCCAAGAGCTTCCCTACTGGGTCAGACCAATGGTCCATTTAGCCCAGTGTCTTGTCTCAGACAGTGGCCTACTTTGGGGATGCTTCAGAGAAGCACGCAGCAGGTCACTCATGATTTATAGATGTCAAAGGTGGATTGAGGGTTTGTAGTCTGGCTGGAGGGGTGACCAATTGCCATAACCAACCAGAGGTTTGTGTGCTCTGTGGGGTTTAGGCTGTGACCTCACTGGGAGGGGAGGAATATGGGTGTGGGGTTTTTGTGAGACTGTAGATTTTAATCTGTTCTTTAAATGTTAATTTTAATTGTAAACCATTTGGTGGTTGAGCCGGTGTTAGGGTTTGCAAACCTTTTAGATTGTGTTTTTACCTTCTGTAAGCCCTCATTCCCACCCCACCTTTGCAGGAAAGAGTGGGATAGAAATCTACAGCCGTAATAATGAAGGGATCCATTTCCTGCTATTCACTCCCATCCTCCGACAGTCCGAGGTCTTGCTCCCTGACCAACTTGACTAATAGTGACCTATCCAATGCTTTTTAAAAACTCAGTTATGCTGTTGACCTTCAGAAGCCTCCCCTGTTTGGCTGGGGTTGAACTAGGGACCCCCAGAAGTAAAGACTAGTGCTGAAATGAGAATCCCTCACATTTGAGATTCTTGCAAACCCCAGCGAGATCTCGGTGAGGTTTTTGAGAATCTTGCGAGAGTCTCGAATATCTCAAATACACTCTGTGCATGCACAAAATGGTCACCGGGAGCCACGCATGTGCCAAAATGGCCGCAGTGACCTTCTTGTCCATGTGCCGTGCCGGTTTTTGGCTGCACGAGTACAGATTGAGAATAAGTTGATTCTCGACCTGTTCTTGCAAATCTCGGCAAGAAGTCAATTCTCGCCGAGATTTGGCGAGAACGAGTTTCATCCCTACTAAAGACTTGGGTCTCTATGGCTTGAGCTAAAAAATCAGCTTCCCTAGGTGGGCTGTAACGGGTTTACTTATACGCTTCTCCCTGCAGGTTATCAAGGCGTTTTCTACTCTGGGAATGAACAACATGCACGTATTGAAGAGGCTACTGCTCAAGGAGCAGACGGCAGGGGCTCTAGCCAGGTACTGTCCAGACTAGGGGATAGAGTGCAATGATCAAGATGGAGTGAGGAGCTGGGGTCCTCAGGAGATTACTCCAACCTCCTTCTCACTGGGTGACCAAACCAGGGCTCTGGTGTTCCAAGTTGAGCTGGGTTGTAGCTTTAGGCCACAGTCCGACGAGCAGAGGTAAACCAAAGTAACTACTTCAGTTTAATTAAATCAAAGTAACTATCTCTCCCCCCCTCTTTTCAGGGTAACGTTCAGACAAACAGTGTAAACCAAACAAACTATTTTGATTTGATTAAAGTAACTACTCTGCATCGGCAGTGTTCATATTAACAGTGTAAACCAAAATACTTGACTTAATTAAATCAAAGTAACCACTCCCCCTTGATAGCGTACAAACGAACAGTGTAAACCAAAGTTAACTACTTTGAGGCAATTAAAAATTGAACTAGTTCAGTAGGGTTCAGATGAACAGTGTGAAACCTAAAGGAATGCTGTGCCAATCCCCTCCCTGCCCCCAGTAATGATAACTGAAATGAGATCGCTCCCCTCACGCTGATAAGCGTTCGCATGAACAACTACTTGAAATGCAGACCAAAGGGAAGTCGGTACGCCTGATTTTTCAGGAATGTATATTTCTCTTCATCTGCCTGAATAACATCAGTTGAGTGCTCTGTTCATCTGAACGCTTCAGGAGTAATGCCCAACTAGCTACATTGAATTAAATGTTAGTTGGAACGTGGCCTCTTCCAGCTTGGCACAAGAGTGTGACTCCTCCGGAAACGCCTCGCTTGAGCTTCTGATTTCCCAAGTGAATGGTTTTAGGCCAGTGTGGACTAGTGGACTAAAACCTGGAAAACCAGGGTTCTGATCCTGTCTTAGCCATGACCTCACTGGGTGGCCTCTCCGTTTCCCTGTACATAAAATGGGAACAACCACCACCTACTTCACAGAGTTCTTGTGACGGGGTATCTCTATCAGGATTGTAAAGCATTCTCAGTGCTTCAAATGCATTATCAATGATGGATAATAATTCAGTAAAGAGGAGGTGTCTAGAGGCAAAGAGATAACAAGGGTCTCGGAGATAAGTCCCACCAGGGAGCCCAGTTCACAAACCTTTCCTTCTGTTTTTCTCTCCTGTGACTCTTTCTCTTTCTTTCCAGAGAATGCATGAAAGCCTGGAAGAACCTCCATAAAATTCCCAGCATCCAAAAAGCCCTGAGGGTCCATGCCTACGAACTCTCCTGAGGCCTCGTTGACTGGGTGACTCTTGACCAATTAAAGCACAGGCTTTTGGGGGCATTGGCTTGTTTTCAATGTCCAGCATGTCCGAGAGAACAGACAAATTTATGCATGTGCTGATGGGGCTTAATGCTCCATTACTCGGAGCAGGGCTGCCCAATGTCTTAGTCACTCTGGGCGGGATTGCCTCTCGGCAGTTTGTTGGTGGGCTGGATTGTAGAAGAACGTCTCATCATGCAGCCTGTGTGCTGGTGGTGCGTAATGCACGGGGTGGTCAAACCCTGTTCGAACTTAACACAAGCTGCGCGAGTTAAACACTCAAGAGTCTGGAGCTGTTGCTGCATAATCTCATTCTGGAAATTTATATTTTATTTAGAAGATACTGATATGTAATGGAATTGGTTTTTAATATGGAGGGCTGATGGAAGCATACCGCAGGCTCCATTCAGCTCACAGGTCAATAGTTGGACAGCCCTGACTTAGAGCCAAGGGTGCCCATGATCAGTGCCCAGTATCGCTTCTTCATGCCACATACTCTGCACACAAGGCATGATCAGCTGGTCAAACCCGTTGACGTGGGATGTTGTGACTAGACCTGAAAGAAGTATCTACTATCCTGTGTTGGGCCAGATATTGGGTTGGATACCGAATGGTATCAAGTTAGCATCCTGCGGATGTTCAGTTAACCAAATTACCACGCTATCATGTAGTGACCGTTTGCCCATCTTTTTTTAACCCCCTTCTTCCAGACCTGGTTCAATAATACGATAACGCCAGGTAAACGGTAATATCCGTTCCGGTTTGGTGGCTAACCATTGCGGTAACTGAATAGTTATCGGATAACCACCGATCTATCTGGAACGCTGGATAGTAACTGTGAATAAACTTGCTATCAATTTCAGCACGAGTTGTTACCACCACCAGGAATGGGGAACCTTTTCCCTCCAAAGGACCACTTTAAAATTAGTACAATCTCCAAGGGCTGCATAGAAGTTGGGGACGGGAGTGGTTGCGGGGTGCACTCAAGGAAAAGAGGGCCCAAATAACGGATTTGTGCCATTGATCTGCTGCATCCCCTTGTATGCATGCGCTCATCTCTGTTACCGTAACCTGAGCTCAGTTTTTCAGTGCTTGGGGGTAGGAACTGGATCCAGGGACCAGATCTAGGAAGTGGAAAGGGACCACATAAAAATTAGCCATGGGCAACATTTATACCCCAGGCTTGAGGTTCAAGGATTAATTGTGCCTGTGGACAGACATCCTGATATAAATAATTCCTGCTTCCTGGTTTTATTCCTTAATTGGCAACCACATTCTCTCTAGTTTTAAATAATCAGAATGAGTTCCCATCCCACTAGTCCAGAATCTGTACCTGAAACCTTAGTAATATTCAACCCAATGCTACTCGCCTCTGAGCAGGGTCTTCCCCCCCCCCCCCCCCAGCCGTTAAGAGTGACATAAACACAGTGAGTGCATTGCCTCCATGATGAGCAGAGCTATTGTAATCTGGCCTCTCCGCAGAATGTAGGGCTTCTGGGTCATTTTGGATCAATTCCTGGTCATGGCACTCCTCCAGTGAAGCAGGGATGGGGAAGCTTTTCCCTCCCGGGGACCACCTTGAAATTGGCACAAGCTCGGAGGGCTGCACAGAAGTTGGAGAGGGGGGTGCTGAGGAAGGGGGGGGGGCTATTCTTGTGTGCATAATCCTCAGCAACGCTGCCTTCCCTTGAGCTCAGTCTTTCCGTGCTTGGGAGTAGGAACTGGATCCAGGGGCCAGTTCAAGGAACTTGAAAAGCTGTTGTCTGCATTTGGTCCCCTGGGCCTGAGGTTCCCCATTCCTATAGTAGAGCATCACATGGATTAGCCCTCCCTTCCCTTCTCTCTCGTCCTACATCACGTCCTTTTAATAAGCAATTAATAGGTGTTCCACTGAGCTCAATTGATGGTTCACGGCTTGAGCAAAGACGCCTTACAAAGAGGCAGCTGACTCTTATTTAAAAATGAACGTGGAAAGAGACAAATCACTCAGTTCTTGGTACATGAATACCACACCACTGCAATATAAGCGTCCCACCTGGAAGAATACAACAATTAAGCTGTTTATGAGCTTGGTAGATGCATGGTGACTTGGGGAGTGTGATAGGGCAGAGTCCCTGTGGGCTGCTGCCCCTTTAAGAAGCTAGCACCAGCATGGCAACGGTGCTAGCAGGGCTGCGGATGCTTCCAGTAGCTGTGGACAGCGCCTGAGTGAAAGCAGCTGGGGAAAGGGTGTGTCAGGAGCCAGCCCTGGCTATATAGCTGAGCCCAGAGTAGAGTGAGTTGGATTGTGACTGTGATTCCTTCTACATGTGCTTTATCCCTGAATAAACCCCTCTAATTCAAGGATTAATTGTGCCTGTGGACAGACATCCTGATATAAATAATTCCTGTTTCCTGGTTTTATCCCTTAATTGACTAACCTGAGTTTTGAGGATTTATTATTTTCTGGCATAAAATACAGGAATAATGCGCATGTACACTGTTATCCCAGACCGAAGCACCCCCACCTCCCAACCATAGAGAATTGCAGCTAGAGTTTACCTCCCCCTCTACCCAACATCTCTATAGTATCCTGCATTCTCTGGCAGCAAAATGTCACGGGCAGGGATTTACAACAGAGAAGGCTGTGACAAAATTCTACCCATGCTGCCTCCTAATCCACTCTGACCCGCAGAGGGAATCCATCACACCCATCTGCTCCAGGGACCCATGACAGCAACTGACATAGGCACAGCAAGGACATTGGGAGGAGAGGGTCTCACAGCTGCCCACGCAGCAGCCAGGAGAGGTACCTGACGACCATGGGATATTGCCCCTCTCTTTAGGGTCTCTCGCCAAACCCTCAGATTGCCATGGGGCGGGGTATGGGGGCAGCTGGAAATGGAAAGGGCGGATGACATGTCCACTATCTCCAAGGGCACTGGCATCCCCATCAATTTGTTGTATTCCTAGAAATCAGAGCAGAAAAAGGTGCTGAAATTCAACTGCGCTGTCTGTGTGGCAGAATCCAGTTCCCTTTGGAACTGCCCTGTTTGTCTCAGCTCTCTACACATACAGAATCCCCTCTGGAAATTTACATCTCGGCCAATTAATGACCAGACAGATGCTCTACGGAGGCAGTCTCCTCTTGGTCGGAGTTCCCCAATGCACTGAATTTCAACTGCACAGCACCATGGGATTAATGCTGTCCTAGAGTTGCCACCTGGGGTGGTGGGTTTTTTTTTACCTGACACTCCCATAGGCCAAAATGGAAGTGTCAGGTTAAAAAACCCACCAAAGGTGGCAATGCTGGTATAAGTGTCCACACTGCAATCCTGGGATAGTGCTTGTTATCCCTGAAAATGAACAATTGTGTACGAAAGTGATCCTAGAATGACAATCCTGGGACGTCATCCCAGAATTACAGCTAATACTGGGATAATTGTGTTTGCATAGAAGCAGCCTGGGAAAGAGGTAGGAGCCGGGAGTTGAGCTCTGCCTCAAGGCTAAGCCAGCCGGACTGTGTTGCCTGGCTTATGAAAGACTGTAAATGGTGGAGACTGCGTGTAAATTCAAAGAGACGAAGAGCTAATCCCCAAAGAGACGGCTTGTATTGCCTGGTTAGCCCATCCCTGCCACATTGTAGTGGAGAATGCAGGCAACCCTACAGAGTAAAACAGGGTTCAACCCAGGCAGGATGAGACACTGGAGGCGAGTGGTTGTGCCGAAAAGTCGATGAATGGAGCGAGTGAGGGAGCGTGGCATGGGCACCGGTTGAGAACGATCATGCAATTGCCACATGAATGAAGATCGGGGGGTAGGGGGGAAAGGCTAGACTAGGGGCAGGTGGTACAGATACAGTGGGGCCCACGAGCCTGGGAGGTCCGAGCTTCTTAGTGCCGGTATATCCCCTGCTGTTGGGAGGAAGAGGGGAGAGCGTCTTTCCATCTTTTGCACCAGGGCCCATTCGAACTTACCTCCGTCCCTGGGCACAACATGGCCAAGTAGCCTGAGCTCGCTTTTGTCTAACAGCAGTAGTGCACTTCACCCATTTAAGGTCCGAGCTGGTGCCTCTTGAGAGATTCCCAGATGTTATATGGTCCAGGATAGGGAGCGTCTTGAACCACTAGACAACCAGCGTCATCCCTGGGCTATCCGGCAACCCTAGGCAGAACCAATCTCAGCACCGCCGGCTAACCAGAGCGCTACGGCTCGGCTCCATCATGCTGCTGCCCATTCGTCTCCCAAAGTAAGAGACTGTTCCTTGTATCAGTGACTGGACGGCCCATCTGTCAGGGATGCCGTAGCTGTGAAGTTTCTGCAGTGAGCAGGGGGTTGGGCTAGATGGCCTCGGAAGTCCCTTCCAGCTCTATGATTCGATGGCGTTCCTGGTCTTAATAATTCCTCGAACGTTCCTGTATCTGAATCACGACTGTGCAGTCACACCCCCAGAGTGATGTAGCGTCTGTTTCCTAGTCCTGTTGCCTTGATTTCTGCTTCACCAGGCTGTACACAACATTCTTGGCAGGGCTGTGAGGGGCTGCTGGGTTGGAGGGCTGCTCCATGTTGGCGTAGAGGGACTGCTGCTGCTCTGGGGTTGAAATAGTCACCGTGGTGTAAAAGACCTCTTCTCTGCTCGGCTGAAATGGAAAGCAGCGTGGATCAAACAGCTAGAAGGCTTTAGAGCATTGCCGTTCGCCACATGGACGTGCAGGGGTCCCCTGTGTTCTCCAGCCCCCCCTTCTCCCCAGTCGTGACTGTAACAGGGCAGAGATCGTGTGGGTGGCTCTGGCCCTTTAAGAAGAGCTAGCCCCTGCAGGGTAGCCGGTGCTAGGGGGGGTGCAGGTGCTGAGCAGTTTGGAGGACCGTGGCTAAACAGAGTGTGCAGCTGGGTTAGGGCATGGCAGCAGCCAGCCGAAGAGAAAAGCCTGAGCAGAGCTCAGCAGAGCAAAATACATATTGCAGGGCTTGCATTGGTGCCAACGCAGGCCCTGGAACCTGCATTTTTCATAAGTGGCTTGGAAAAATATACAGAGGTGGTAACGCTAGATTGGTGCTTGGCTTAAGGGGCTGTAGTGCGTATTGGGGAAGCTGATGGGTGGGGCTGGCTTAAGGGACTGTATATTATTGAAGACCCTGCTTAAGAGACTGCAGATAAGGAATAAAGAGACCGTGACCTGAATTCCCCAAGAGTGACTGACTGAGTGGGGCTAATCCGGCCGGGACTCAGTCACGTCAGGCAAGCACCATCCTGCTGCAGTCACTGTCTGCCCTTTGATCGTGTCTGTATTTTGCTCCTGTTAGCTTTAAAGCGTTGAGTTGCTCGATGTCATCGTTTTACACTCTAGAGACCAAGAAAGGGCTTCTCTCTCTCTATTGCTGTGGATGCCAGTCGGTAGGAATTGGTGCTAAAACGAGTACCCACAAAAACGGGGCTACCCGACGGAATTGCGGTACTCGATTTGACGCGGTCATTTCAAGTACTAATTGGTACCCAAATGCTACTTGGTTGATCGAAATACCATTTTTCACCCTGATTTTTCTGACTTCTGATACTGGATTTCCAACTTCTGGTACCAGATTTCTGATTACGGCCCCAGTTTCCATCCCAATTTCTGATTTGAAAATGGTATGTCAGCGACCGGGGAACGAAAATACCTGACAAGAATCTTGCGAGAATCGAAACAACAGCAAGACCTCGCTCATGGTTTGAGATTCTTGCAAGATTATCTCTTTTAAAAAAAAAAACAACCTATGCGTGTTCAAAATGGTCACTGGGCATGTGCAGAACCGCTGCCTTCTCCGACATGGCGGCGATGCTGCCGGTGCCATTTTTGGAAAAGGGATTCACGTGTGTAGAACAGACTGCCCGGAAGCCATTTTGCGTTCTTTTTTTGTTTGTTTGTTTTTGAAATCAAGAAAAAAAAATCTCCACAAGAAATTGTGGCGATTGGGGCTTTTCTCGATTCTCGTCGTTTCCTCAGTTCTCATCGAGAAGCTTGATCGAGTTTCCGCCCTAGTCATCAGGGACCCAATAGGGATTCAGGTACCTGATACAGCCCCTGAACATTTGGGTATTGCTCGCGGGTAGCAAAAGTATTCCAGAGATCAGGGGAACTTCTAGGGATCGGGCTGGGGACGGGACTTTGGGGGTGTCTGTCCCCTTCTATAGGATTACAGAGTTGGAAGGGACCTCGAGTCATCTAACCCAGCCTCCTGCTCTAAGGCAGGATGCCCTACACCTAGGAGCATCACACGGACAGGTGTTTGTCCAAACAATATTTGAAAGCATCCAAGGTAGGAGATTCCCTGCCTTCTGTTGACAACTGATTTCACTGGTTCTTAGTTAAGAAGCTTTTCCTAATATCTAACCAGAATCTACCTCGCTTCAATTGGAGCCCTCTCTTCAATTCCCCCCTGTTCCAGCTTCTATGACAGCAGAGAACAAATGTTCACCACTGTTCTTTGTGACATCTTTTTAGATATTTGAAAATTACTATTGTGCCTGCATTTGTCTTATTTTTTTCTAGGCTAAACATACCCAATTCTTTCCTGCCAAGCTGTGGCCCTGGTTACTTCCCTAATTGGGAAATCTGTGGTGAATTGGGGAGTTCAGGGGGAGAGAGAGAACAGGGAAGGAAGACCTGATATTAGTGCCCTGTTTGGGCCAAAACATTCCGCTTTAGCCTAAATCAAAGCCCAGCTGACTTTGGACTGACCTGAACCCAGTCCTGATATAACTGGGCTCTTCCCAGTCTGGGCTTGATGTAATGGGAATACCATGAAATCACAGCTCCCCGTGGAGGGAGGCAACATGCCCGGCCCTTCTCTGACCAAGCTCTGCCTGCCCTTTGGTAGGACGAGCTGGTCCTTTAGCTTCCTACCTGTCCCGGGTGATGGACCTCCTCATAGGTGGTCTCAGGGTTCACAGAATTAGTGGGGAGCTCCACATTGCTGTACAATCCCATCTGGTCAGCTTCTCTGGGGTGATCTACAGTGGAGTACACTGGGGTGATGGCTGCTGCATTGTTCCTGGGTGCCTGGAAAACAACCGAGAGACATCACCTAGGGACGTGGAAAAGTCCTAGCTTGGACGGAAGGGATTTCTACCAAGTGGGAAATGAGCAGCTCGTCATGATGTGGGGAGCTGGCCCTTTAAGGCTAGCTCATCATAACCGGTTTGGGCCAGTCTGGCTCTGCCCCTTCTATTCTTGGAAAGACCCACAAGGGAAGGAGGATTCAGGGTGTCGGAATAAAGCAGTTGTGTTTCAGAAGCTCTTTTGTCTTGTTATCTCTGTCTCTAACACATGTCCATGGTACCCAAACATCACAGTAACAGGGAATGCTGGGAACTAATGACATGGGGGTGGTGCAGGGCTATGGGTCACATGGGGAGAGGCATGATGGGGCTCCAGGCCCCACAGTCCAGCAGGAGGAGAAATGTGTGGGGGGGTGTGCTCCAGGTTGGGCTGGGGGAAGAAGTGTGGGATGCTCCAGGGCTCTGCATTGGGTGGGGGTGTGTGTGTGCTCTCTAGGGCCTTGGATTGTGGGGGGGGAAGAGGTGCAGGGGGCACTCCAAAACCATGGGGGGGGGCCTCTGCATTGGGTGGGGGATGCGCTAGGGCCTGGGATAAGCAGGGGACGAGGCGTGGTGAGCGCTCCAAGTTGGACTGGGGCAGAAGTGCAGTGGGGGGGCGTTCCAAGGTGTTGAGTTGGGGGACAGTCAGGGTTGTGTGCTCCCCAGGCTGACTTGGGAAGGGGAGAGGCTGGGGGTGTGCAGATAAGGGAAGTGGTGGGGCAGGGCAGGGCTGGCCTCATCTCCTTCCCCTATTCCACCTGCCTTCAACTGCCCAACAGGACACAGCTGCTTCCTACTTCTGCTGCTGTAGAGCCTCGGCTGAGGCACTGGAGCCTGCTAGGGTTCACCAAGCTCCTAGGATTTCGGGAGCTTGAAGTAGTGTGGACAGGGATTTAGGGGCACGAGAAGGGAGGAAAGTGGCCTTGCGGGATCTTGGGCTAGAAAATGTAGGGTTGCCATATATGCACATTTTTAGAGGACACTTATGAGAATTACAGGTCGGAGCCAATGCAGGCCTGCAACCTGTATTTCTCATAAGTGACTTGTTAAAATGTGCATATATGGCGACCCTAAGAAAGCGGGACCTGAGGGTTTGGGGCTTGAAGAGGGAGGGGATATACGGGGTCTTGGGGGCTGTACACCTTCCTATTCTCCTTATAGTCTGCACTCCCAGTAACACTGCAAAGCACTGGTGACTGGCTGTGCTAGTTTGGGGGGAAAGCTGCTGATCCACTTTGCTACATGTAGGAAAGATGGGCACCGTGTGGGCCTGTCCCAAGTCCTCCCCCTTTCACTGCGGGAGGAATGTACCACAGCCTAAATTCCTCCTTCCTGCCTCCATCTCCTGGCAAGACACATTCTCGCTCACACCTTTGAAATTAGAAAATGTTACTGAAATTTTAAAAAAGCACCTATAATTAATTTTTTTTTAAAAAAGATAGAAATAGGTAAAGATAATATATAATACATAAAAATAGATAAATACATAAACATAAAATAGATGAGATTTGGTAAAAAAAATAAAATTTTAAAGAAACAAAATATTAATTACAAAAAAATTATATAGGGAGGAAAAACATCTCCCCTCATAGATGGATATCATGCCATAGTTGTAGGAGTTTATGTCCTTCTTAAGCCCTTTATGGGTACGTTAGAGGCCAAATCAAAGTCAATCTATTTTTTTCCACGTGCTACTGAGGTAGGAGGAGGAATTTAGTCTCTTCCCATTTCAAAAGCCATGGACATTATAGAATCAAAAACCTTTGGTTTAAGAGAGGAGTTAAAGCACTTACAAATTCAACTGTGCTCCAAAAAACATGGAAATTGTAAGTTAAGGCTTCTGCATTAACTTGCATATCATGCAAGCAGTAAAGATGTTGGACAGTCTCGCATATTGTGCTTACTTACAACTTAGGCTCCATTCACCCACATTTTGCTTCACCTTTGCAGGTTTGGGGTCAAAAGCTGGGGACAGGATGGGGTGTCCTGACTCTGTCTTTTCAATAAATGCTTTTATTTGCGTTGAGGTGAACAAGACATCTGAGTCCCAGGGAGCTGTATATGGAGGGTGAGGACGTTTCATAGATATGGGATATGTACGCTTGACTTACTGTTGCTAGTGGTTCAGTATAACCTAGTTTCTTGCAGAGTTTCCCCATTTCTGCAGTTTCCCTTCTCAGAAATGAGGTAGCAAGATGAGCTGATGTAATCCACGGAAAACCACTTCCCTCCCGCAGGGTTAGCTTACCTAGATATGCAGTTGTTTGTGTGACTGCTACGCCCCAGGGCCGAGCCCGGCAGAGCCAGCCTTTGCCGGTGATGGGGTCAGGGATTGTGGCGAGCAGGTCACCAGATGCAAAGTCTGGCAGGCCTGAAGGAGTTGCTCGGCGGGTAGGTGGGGGCAAGACCTGCCCACTGGGGTGTGTGCTCAGTTGGGCCAAGCTGTCAGCCTTCGCCTCCATGCCTTGCTGCCTCCCCCTGCTGAGGTAAGCCCTACCCTATAACTCACCTCTCCCACCTCCCGAGACCCCTTTTGGCCTGGTTGGTGTGGGGGCAATAATTTGACTTGCCTGAGGGCTCTATTAAACCTAACCACTGCTACTACCTCAGGGGCAAGGGTGTAGCTAATATAAGAGGGAAAGGTAGTGCAGCTGCACTGGAGCCATTGAGTCTGGAAGCAGGGGTGGCGGTAGGGCATGCTCCTTGTTGCAGTTATATCTCCTTCCACCGAAAGGGGAACCAAACTGGGCCCCATTATTCTATCTCCTGCATCAGGGCCCATTCCAGCCTAGCTAGACCCCTGCTCACGGGTGAAGATACTACCCACCCACAACTTTTACCTCATGACAACGGTCGCGCAAAACGTTAGCTGGGGTAACCTATCCCTGAGGTAAAGTACCATGGACTACCCCAGAGCAAGCCAAGTAACTTTACCAAGTCCAAGGGGATGACTTCCCGGCCCTTCTTCAGAGCTGCTCCTGCAAGGGAGGAACAAGACAGAATATAGAGTAGATTAACACAGGAATAGTTTAGAATTCCGATCCACTGAGCTGAAGTTCCTCTGTAGGGAGCTCGCCGGACTAGAAATGTATTGACTCTCCAATGTCAGTGTAAATCCGGCCTGTTCCTCAACACTGCCTGCTCCCTGCCTGGCACCGATCAAAACTGAGCCAGTTTTCTGGGTGTCGGCACAGGTCTCTAGCCCACTGGGCCGATCAGTTTCCGCTGCTTCCCAGAGACAACCGTTGGAAACCATCTCTCTTCTCAGCACAGCTCTATCCTGTTTACAGCTGCCATATTGGGTTAGATCAATGGTCTTTCAAGCCCAGCGTCCTGTCTCCGACAGTGGCAGTTTTGGTTACTTCAGAGAACTGCACAACAAGTTGTAATGAAACGATCCATTTCCTGCTGGTTCACTCTTCAGTCAGCAGTCTGATCCCCCAATTAATTTGTTTATTAGGGATGGAAAAGTTCAGATTCTAATTAATCCATAACTGCCCATAATTGGCAGTTACGGATTAATCCCTACCGAACCGCAACTGTGGCAAACATGCCTGCTGAGGTTCAGTTTAAAAACCCATCAATAATTTTAAAAAATTTATCATGCGCAAAATGGCCACCGGACCATTCTGTGCATGTGCACCCTTTTTCAAAATGGCAGCAGCACCACTGCCATTTTGGAAAAGAGCAGCCGGTCTACACATGTGCAAAGTGGCCTCTGCGCATGCTCGGACTGGCTGCTCTTTTCTAAAATGGCGACGGTGACCATTTTGCATATGCAGTTATTATTATTTTTTATTCGTTATAAATTTTAAATGTATTTAAATACAGATCCGTTATATGAATCTGTATTTGAATCCAGAAATGTATATATATGAACCACAATGGATCAGTACCCATAATTTCTACCAGAGGACCGTCCCTATTATTGATGGGCCTATCCTCCGTAGCATCACAACTATAGTTACTCTTTGAATAAAATCCTGTGCTCCACGTCAGACTAAATCCAGAATTGCCTTTCCTCCTGTTTCCAAGACCAACTGCTCCAAGAAGTAAACCTTAAGGGTTTGTAGAAATGTTTGTCTTTGATAAAACTTGGGAAGCTCTAGAATGTTAGTGTAGATTCAACCAGCCAACGTCATTAAGGCCCTTTTCAGACGGGCCGCGGTGCGTGGGGGGGATGGATGAGCGGCACGGCAGGTGCATTCCCATGGACTCACATCCACCTCCATGCACAGAGCGTCCGCCATTGGTGCCCGTTGCTCCGTGCGTGGGGAGAGGTGGGGGGAGCATGGGAGCATGCATCCCCCCACTTGCTGTGACGTTCCAACGGACGCCCACCCAGCTGCCATGGCATTCGCACGGATGCCCCCCGTCTACTGCCCACGTGAGCGAGGGGTGGGGTGTCCATGTAAGAAGGGCCTAAGAACCAACCAAGTCTCCCATTACCATGTTCTTTAGCAAAGGTGGGGAAACTCAGGCCCGGCAGGCCAAATGCAACCCCGCAGCTAGTTTTTATTTAGCCCTTTTCCAGTTGCTGGATCTGGCCCCTGGATCCAGTTCCTACCCTCAAGCTCTGAAAGGATTTTTCAGTTGGGATTCTACCCTGCATGGCCACCCATGAGCCATGGATCCGACTGCCCACGCTGAAAGCTGCCCATTTGATTTGCTCTCCATGCAGCCTGCATGTGTGGGTGCTCTGTGGCAAAGCTACCCAGTGGCCATGGACCCCCCTTGTCGGAAAACATCCAGTGATTGATATCGGGGTAAGGAAACAGAGATGAGGGCACGCACACAAGGATAGTGGATGGATCTATGCCCCAGATCCATGATCTGGACCCTCCTCTTCCTGACGTATCCCTTAAGCACTTCAACTCTCAGTTTCTATGCAGCCCTCGGAGCTTGTACTGATTTTCAAAGTGGTCCCTCGGAGGGAAAAGGTTCCGCACCCCTGTTCTATAGCAATGCTCCAAGGTGTCATGGATACACCGCTCCTCTGCAGCTAGTGCTGCTGTAGAGTCTTTTGATGGGTTTTAGTCATGAAGTCTCCAACTACTTCACCCGGACTATCTTCCACAACCCCTTGACTGGCCTTCCCCCTAGTTTAAGAACTACTGAATTAATGCAGCACTAGAGTTCAGCTGACAGAAAAGGGCGGAAAGCAGTGATGAGCACAGACGTAAAGTCAAACACTGACAGTCTGAGCCTCAAATGATGCTGCCAAACCGACCCCCGTTGAAATGAACAAGGCTTGCACGATCACAGCAGTTTGAGGATCATTACCAAAACATCCCAGGTGAGAACACAGCATTTCTCTTACCTCTTTTCCTCCTCTTTGTCACAACAATCAGCGCCCCGATGGCGAGCAGGAACAAGATGAAAACCAGCAGGATGCATGGGATCAGAATCATGAGTTCTAGATTGGTGGACTCATTCGCATTTTCCATTTCCTCTCTGGAAAAGAGTATCTGTGTCATGAGGTGATACTGGGTGATTTCAGATGTTACGGACGGGCGCTTTCACCATGGGCCATGGGGTGGTTTGGAC
>QEPC01011341.1:12153688-12166420 GCA_003113815.1 Sphenodon punctatus | reverse complement strand
TCTAAACTTATTATTCTGGATTCAGCAGTCTCCATTCTTTTGGAGAGTCCCTCCAGTTTTTTTATGTTAAGTTCAGTTGTCACCTGTAGTTTATTGACTTCAGTTGCCAGCTTTTCTCTGGCTTGTGCCGCAGCCCCCAAATCCTGCCTCAAGCCTTTAATTAAGTCTTTCAGTTCCCTGCTAACTGCTGGGTCTGTGCCTCCCTCTGTCTGGGTGATTGCGTCAGCCATTTTATTCACCAGGCTGGGCTGAGAGTGCTGCTGGGCCTCGTTTCTGTCCCGCAGGTAAAATCTCTCAATCTTAGGTTGGTTTGCGGTTTTTCTTTTCCCCTGACTTACCCCCGGCATTCGTTGATTTTTTGGGGCTGGTTGTGGTGCGTCTCGGTGCTGAAAAAGCGAGTTTAGTCGGGCCTGGGAGGGGAGCCTTGTTTCCCACGTCTGCCTAGAGCGCGCACATGCTCAGTCCCCCCTTGAATGCTGCTTTTACGAGACCTTAAGACATGTTTGGATAGGTCCCCTGTGGAAGGGAAAGGGATATTTATCCCACTGTGACAAAATTGTACGATTATTGGCAGCAGAGACGGAAGATGAGATAAAAATGATAGCCACTTTTGCTTTATTGCCTACAAAAATACGTGCAAATTTGGCGATATAAGAAGGGAATGATTGTCCGCCGTTAAAGCCAACAGGAGAGTATTTATAAATATGGATATGCCTCCCTTCAGATACAATTATTTTACAGATCTATATGCGTTAATTGGATGTTTTATGTTTTAATATGTTGTATTGTACTGTACTGTATGTTTTTTTGTTGAATGTTGGCCATGGCGAAGGCTGGTGCCTCAATAATAAATCCTAATTCTAAAACAAGCTTTTTTATGATCAACAGGGTCAATGAAAGTATGAGATAGAGAAGCAACTGGCTGACACTTCAGCTCATGGTCAAGGGAACGTTCTGTTTTTAAAACACAGAGTTAAGGTGAACAAGGGCCAGTGTAGCCGTAGTGGCTAAGATGCTAGAGTTTGACCAGGGTTCAGATCCTATTATAGGACTCAATCCAAAACCCTGCATGCATTTATCTCGCTTTATAGCCATGCACAGATTGCGCACGCACCCATGCAGGCAGAACTATGACCCACATGCAAGTCACACAGGAAAACCACACAGGGAGGGGCCATAGCTCAAGTGGTAAGAGCATGTGCTTTGCATGTATAAGGTCCCAGGTTCAATGCCCAGCATCTCCACTTCAGGATCCCTGTTAGCACGCCTTGGGGAGGCTTTTGCTGCAGGCTTGGAGGGGTCTTAGGTGGCAAGCCAGGATGACCTCTGCCAGAGACCCTGGAAGAGCCGGATTTGGACCCAAATTTGAAACCCCTGTTGCCGTGTCAGGTTGTGACAATACTCAGCTAAGACAAAACATTGGTCTGACTCAGTTAGGCAGCTTAGTTTATGTGTGCAGGGGCTTGGGATCCAGCCCACTGCCACGAGCAGGGGAGCTCCATGCTCTCTGGTGCAACTGCATCCCCAGCCACTGGGAGAAGGGCCAGGGAGAAGGTGACCGGGGTTTAGATCCTATTTTAGGGCTCGATCCCTAACCCCGCATGCATTTATCTCCCAAACCAGATGATGTGCCTGTTGCGCATCCCTAATAACCTGTAGAGACCCCCACAGACAGCTGGCTGCTGTTAGTTGCAAGAAACGTTTTATTGCCCTCGGCACATTATCAAAGCTATTGAGAGGATGCCAGGTTCAAGGCACAGACAGGCAAGTGCTGAAAACAAATTGCTTGAAAGGATGAGCGTCTCCTTCCAGACGACTGGATGCTGCGAAGGGTCTGACACCCCACTCCCCATTTCCTTCAGGTTAATGATACAGAAGCTGCGTGTCCCTCAAGCCATCCCCTCTCCCCGCCCGAGGTTGCTTCTTGAGTAACATCTGGATCCAGAAAAATCTTCCACATTTCAGAGTGTTAATTCCATGATGGAGAACCAGGAAGACTCCAAGGTTCTCCTGCTGGCTGGTTTCTCACTGGTGTAACTCAATGGGTTTCAGTGACCTCCTTCCTGATTTACATTGGTGTAAGTGAGAGGGATGATTAAGTGGGACGGGAGGCGACTCTGCACACAGAGCTGCAGGAGGCTGCTTGGTCCGGATTCGTTCCAATGCAATGAAAGAAGCTGTTTGTGGGCTGCTGCTACACAAAACAGAAGGCACCAGTTAGGGGAAGAGAAAGACCTGGCTCTTGCAATCTCACAGCATGGCATGTTTCTGAAGTTCCTGTTCTCTGATTTCAGAAGTCCCACCCAGACCTTTGTCCCCAGTAGGGATTCCCAGGTTGAAGCTGAAGCTGGCAAACATGAGTGGATATAGACCTAGGCCAGTGGGGTGGGGTGCCTGGCCGGCCCCATAGCACAGACATTTCAGCTGAGCTGGCCCACTGCAGTCTCATACTCGCTGCCCCACATCTTATTTGTGTCCCCACTGGGTTTAAACTAGCATTGAAACAAGCAGCTAAAGGGAGGAGGGTGGGCCACACTCAGCAGTGCGGGGGGCAGGGCTGTGCAGACGACCCACATCTACACGTCCCCCAGCCTCGGCCTGGATGCATCTGTTTGGTGGCCGGGCCAGATCTTGCCTGCCATGAGGGCCCTCACCCCGGGCAGGATCCGTTTGAAAAGACCCTGACAGGATCCCTGTGCAGAGGTACCCTGTAGCGGACACATAGGGGGGCCTTGTTCAAGTCACAAATGGTGTGAAAACTAGAATCTCTCACCGTGATTCGAGCGCCTGCTTCCTGGAGCTCCCCCTGTACCGTACGCTCACCCAGATCAACGCGCCGACCATGGACAGGAAGATGGGGACTTTCAGGAAGATGAGGAGCAGGTAATGGAGGTGGGAACTAAAGAGAGGGAAGTTCATTGACCCATATTAGATTCATCACCTTAATTGTAGGTTGTGGGGATGGGAGTCGAGAATGGCAGAAACCTTTGAGGGAAGAGACGGGCGAAGAGCCCTGGACACGGGATTGGACTACGGTGGGGCTAACCCCCTCCCCACAAAAAAGCAAAGAGTGCAACAAGGATAGGGTTAAGTAGGAGGCCTGGCCCCTCCCCCTTGGTCACACCCCCGCCTCCTCCAGAGCACACCCATCTCTCCGGTCCCTCCTATTCCTCTAGGTACCCATTCCATACCAGAGGGGGTGGGAGGTGCCGCAGAGGAAGGGACTAGGATTGCTACCTCTCTGGGTTCCGCCCAGAAACCCTGGGCTTTGATGCAGAGACTCCAGGCTCCGCGGGAAGACCTGATTTCTCTGGAACAGTCGGGGGAGGGGGGGGGCAATCCCTGGTAACTGTGAACACCACGTGGTTATTCCAAGGTTCCCCTAAAATGTCCCAGGTGGAATTTCTGTTTATGTCAATGCAAACTCTGCCCCCAACACACTCTCAAAGCTGGAGGCCAGGGCTGGAAATTCTGGCCTGGAATGGCATTCCCATGCTATGCATCCTTGGCTTCCTTACCTTGTGAGAACGGCAGCGGTGCCGGCTGTGGAAGAATCCCCAGTGCCGGCTGTGGTAGAATCCCCAGTGCCGGCGGTGGAAGAATCCCCAGTGCCGGCTGTGGTAGAATACCCGGTGCCGGCTGTGGTAGAATCCCCAGTGCCGGCTGTGGTAGAATACCCGGTGCCGGCTGTGGTAGAATCCCCAGTGCCGGCTGTGGAAGAATACCCAGTGCCGGCTGTGGTAGAATACCCAGTGGTTACTGGTGCCGTCGTATGGGGATGGTAAGGCTCTAAAACATAAGCCAGAGAAGATAAGACTAAAGAACTCAAGCTGCCATTGCTCCATATGCTTATTCTGGACATTTAAGACAGGGGTGGGGAATCTCCAGCCTTTTGGCTGGCTTTTATGTGGCCCCTTTCTAGTTCTGGACCATGGGTCCAGTCGAGGGCCAAAATGAGCAACTAAATTACCACTTGTGTGACATTTTGTCATATCGGGAACTAGGACTGATTCCCGATACCGCTGCAATTTCTTAATTCCCACAAGACTGTGGCACACCATCCCTATTTACCAACTTTCCGATTACCACATACACATACCGTTCCTTTACCACAAACTGCATTGATGTGGGTACCGTCCTCTGGGTTTGTTGTTGCTCCATTTCTGAGCCAATCACTGTGCAAATAGCCCACCCTTTAGCCTCCTCCCCCCCCAGTGCCCCATAACTTCCACTCCAGTGCCTCCAATCAGAATGGTGGTTCTATGTTGTTCCCTTTGCTTTGACCAATCTGCAAATGGATTGCAGATTAGTAAAGAAATCTGCAAACCAGCCAAATGAATGACAAGGAAGTACAAAGGAAAATGGAGTGTAAGAAATGCAGTATTGCATCGGTATTACTTCTTGGGATTTGAAATGGACGGCAAAACAACGGTAAATGGGAATCCTAGTAAGCGGAAAGTTGGTAAACTGAGAAACAAAATGTTGGTTGAGATGTTACCAAGTACTGAGAGGTTCTCAATTTGACTGGGACAGTATTGGGATCTGGGATTTCTATGAGATTTCCCATTCTGGCAAAATCTCATTTTTCAGCCCTAATTCTGTTCCTATTATTATTATTATTTATTATTATTATAAGCATTTATATAGCGCCAGCGACGTACCTGGTGCTATACAGAGAATAAGATAGACATGGTCCCTGCCCGAGAGCTTACAATCTAGAGACAGGGAAGGGGGAACAGAGGGAAAGACAAGGGATGCAACATTCATGAGGATGCCAGAACTCAGGTACACTCTCTTGGCTTGGTTACAGTACATTGGGAGTTTGCAGATAACAGGTGGGGGATAATCCTGGGTGGGGATGATTAGCAGGAGTTAGGAAGGGCAGAGCGGAAGAGGTGGGTTTTGAGGAGGGGTGTGGAGGGTGGGGGCAAAGTGGACGAGGGCAGGGAGGGAGTTCCAGGTGTGCGGGGCAGCGAGGGAGAAGGGATGAAGACGGTTGTGGGAGCAGGGGAGGCGTGGGATGGTGAGGGAGGGGATGGAGGAGGAACGGAGTGCTTGAGCAGGGGTTCAGAGGGAGATCAGGGCAGAGAGGTAGGGGGGAGCGAGGTTGTGAAGGACTTTGTAGGTGAAGATGAGGAGCTTGTGCAGAATACGCTCAGGAAGGGGGAGCCAGTGGAAAGAGGAGAGGAGAGGCTGCACATGGTCAAAGCGACGGGCTAGGTGGATGATCCTGACAGCAGAGTTTTGAACAGAGATGAGGGAAGAAAGGTGAGAGTGGGGAAGGCCAGTGAGGAGGAGGTTACAATAGTCGAGGCGTGAGATGACTAGGGCATGGATTTGAGTTTTGGCAGAGAAGACAGATAGAAAAGGGTGGATCCTAGCAATGTTGTGGAAGGAGACACGGCAGGATTTGGCCACGGAGTCAATGTAGGGTTTGAAGGTAAGGTGCGAGTCGAAGATGAAGCCCAAACTACGGGCTTAGGCGATAGGGAGGATGAAAACCCCGTCAATGGTAATTGACAGGGAAAAGGGAGAGGAAGGATTGGGAGGGAAGATAAGGAGTTCAGTTTTCGCCATGTTCAGTTTGAGTTGGCGTTGAGACATCCAGACGGAGATATCAGAGAGACAGTTGGTGAGACGGGCTTGAACAGAGGGGGAGAGGGAAGGAGTGGAGAGAGAGAGTTGAGTGTCGTCAGCGTATAGGTGGTATTGGAAACTGTGGGAGGCAATGAGTTTGCCTAGGGATTGGGTGTATATACTATATAGAGAAGAGGAGAGGGCCAAGGACAGAGCCTTGGGGAACCCTGACCGAGAGGGGTAGGGAGGAGGAGGAGCAGGAGTTAGGAAGAAATACATTGAAGGAGCGGTCAGAAAGGTAGGAGGAGAACCAGCCAAGGACAGAGTCCTGGAATCCCAGGGAGTGAAGCGATTCAAGCAGGAGTGAGTGGTCAACAGTGTCAAAGGCAGCAGGGAGATCAAGGAGGACAAGAATAGAGTAAAGGCAGTTGGATTTAACCATAAGAAGAGCATTGCTGATCTTAGCAAGAGTGGTTTCAGTGGAGTGAAGGGAGGCGGTAGCCAGATTGGAGGGCATCAAGAGAGGAGTTGGCAGAGAGGAGGTCGAGGCAACGGGAGTAGACAACCCATTCAAGGAGCTTGGAAGCAAAAGGGAGGAGCGAAACAGGATGGTAATTAGAGGGTTCAGAGGAATCCAGAGTGGACTTTTTGAGGATGGGGGAGGCAGTGGCTTGTTTAAAGGCAGAGGGGAAGGAGTCGGTAGAGAGGGAGAGATTGATGATGTGCAGGAGGGGAGGGGCGACGGTGGCAGCAATGGAGGTCAGGAGGCAGGAGGGAATGGGGTCCAGGCGGCAAGTGAAGGGGTTGGAGAAGAAGAGCAGGGAGGAGATTTCCTCAAAGGAGGCGGGAGGGAAAGAGGACAGGAGGGAGGGGGGGACTTGGTAGGCGGAGAGGACTTGGAAGCGATATCCAGGTGGATCTTGTCAATTTTAGAGGTGAAAAAGAGGGCAAGATCCTGAGCAGACAGAAAAGAGGGAGGAGGAGGACAGGGGGGATTGAGAAGGGAGTCAAAGGTGGGAAAGAGGTAGCGAGGGTCCCGGGAGCAGGACTCCATGTGTGAGGCATAGTACTGCTGTCTAGCAAGGGAGATAGCAGAATTGAGTGATGAAAGGCAGAATTTAAAGTGGAGGAAGTCAGCGCGGTAGTGGGATTTGCACCAAAAGTGTTCAGCAGCCTGGGTGCAGAAGCAGAGATGGTGAATGGTGGGGGTGAGCCAAGGGTGAGGGTTATGGGAGCGCGCTGGGAAGTAGGAGAGGGGGGCAAGGGAATCGAGGGTGGAGGTAAGAGAGGAGTTGAAGGTGGATATGGCAGAATCGGGGGAGGAGGAGAAGACTGAGGAGAGAAGAGGGGAGGGGGAGGAAGCAAAGTTCTGGGGCACAATGACCTTGTAGAAGAAAACTCCATACTCACACAGACTGCTGGTAAAAATCTGTCAGAGTTCTTTAATGATCTCAAAGCGCAGAGAGAGAGAGAGTAATGAACCTATGCAAAGATTCAAAACTGGTCTCTCGAGCAGAAATTACGTAGGTATTTTATAGATCTCAGTTCCAGCAGATAAGTACAGGTTGTCAATCAAAATAACATCATACAAAGTGAAAGGCTACAGCAATTGTTTACATAATCAGCAAGTATGTTCCTAAACAAAATGGCTATCCTAACAGTCTAAACAATAAAATCAGTTTATGCAGCTGCAAGGTTAGCTATCTCTTATCTACTTATAAAAGGAACAGTGTGAAACTGTTCTCAGCCTGCATGGTCAAGGTAATTAGCTTTTGTTAAGAAGGCTAAAGTTTAAAACCTGAAGAGGATGATTCTTTTTACCCGACATCCCTCTGTCCTCCATTTTACTCTGGTTCATAAGGTCTTAATATAAAAATTCCTCCACAACCTGCAGATCGTGGAAGGGACGGGGAGATGGGGGAGAGGAGGGGGAGCAGGGGGAGAGGTTGAAGGAGGCAAGGAAATGGTCAGATATGGGATGGGGCTCGAAGGAGAGATCGGAGATAGAGCAGTTCCTAGAGAACACGAGGTCAAGAGAGTGACCATCAATCACTAAAATGGTGAGCTGAGGACAACAGCGAAAGAGATGAAAACGTGTTCTCAAGGACAGAGGATGGCTCCATGGCCTAGATCAGGTCTGGGGAACTGTTTTCCTCCCTGGGGTCACTTTGAAAATGAGTTCAAGCTCTGAGGACTGCATAGCTGTTGGGGGCAGGAGTGCTTACAGGATGCAGTCAGGAGAAGAAGGCTCCAGATTAAGGCTGTACCTACCGGGTCAAGTATTTGTAACTGTATTTGGTTTTTTAGTATTTGCATTTATTTGTATTTTTACCTGTGTTCACTGCATCATTGCCACAGTGAACATAAGCCCCCGTGTATGGGTTATCTAGGCACAGAAGTGCAATAAGGCTCTGCCAGTCTGACAGGCCTATAAAGAAAGGAAAATGCAGTCGAAACTGCTGTTAAGTCTGCTACCAATTTTAAAAAGGGGAACACTGATTTGGGGGCAGGTGGAGAATACGGCTAGCTTGGGGTATTCTTTCCCCTTGGAAAGAACGGGGCCCAGGGCAGTTGCCCTGGGTCATCCTGTGGTAAGGCCAGTCCTGTCTCAACTACTGTCTGGAGCACCCAACACTCCTCCCAGAGACCTGCAGTGGATGGGGTTAGGCCCACACAGTATGTGCAGTGTTGCCCTTTTGCAAGTCATCAGTGGGTGCCCATTTGCCTAGGTACACATTTCACATAGGCTTGCCCTCCACAGACTCCTGGACCCGAGACGCACTTCACTGCTTGCTCTTATTATAGCTTTACCCGTGTCTCCACACCTCAGCATGTGACGGCGGAGGGAGGGGGAGGAAGGAAGTCCCCACCACACACACAACCACTCTCCTTCTGTCCTCAGTCCCAGGAGTGGCAGCTCTCTACTAACTCTCTAGTCCAATTGGCTGGAGGCTACTTGGCTGCTTCTTTAGACAATTTCCTACTGACCCCTGGTTCTAATGTGTTGACTCTGAGCACAGAAGCTCTGACTGGGGCTTCTGTGAGCAGGGAGGGGATGCTTCCAGCAGAGGGCAGTGAGGGAGGGGGGGCACTTCCAGGAGGGGGAGAGAGAGGTGCAGTGCTGCGCCACTGCAGCTTCTGGTTGTATGGGGTCCACGCTCTGGCCCCCTCCCAAGTCGGGGCCATCCCTTCTCATCTTGAGGCCCTCTATCTCCCATCCCTCTGTTGGGTTTGTCCTGAATAAGATCTCCAGAAATTGATTTCTTAATTTATGATTGGGGGGGGGGGATGGGAAGTGGTGAGGGGGCCAGCTACCAGGATTACCATGCCCCACTTTCTCTCAACAGGCCTGACCACCCCCAAGTGACCTGGTGACCACGAGGCTTGATTTAGAAGCAGTAACTCCCTCTTCTGCGGGCTGCCAGCAGTGCTCATTCCAGGAGCCCCCTCCCTTGCTGTCGGTGCTGTGCCCTTTTAAACATCGCTTGCAGCTTGTTCAGAATATTCCAGCGTGGCTCCTTACTGGTTTGGGCAACCGCGATCATATTATGCCTGCCCTGCATTCTCTACATTGGCTGCTTGTAGAGGGACAGAGATTGTGCTGCTGGTTTTCAGGGCCCTGAGCAGTGTAGACCATGGCCATACTCAAGACTTGCTCCTGGAACTTCACCCTGAAGGACGGTTATCTGCACTCAGAAACCACCCGGTGTTTGGGGATCCTGTCATCGCCTCTTAAGTCAGTAGGCGATCAGGTTTTTGCTGTGGCGGGCCCCGCTATGTGGAACTTGCTCCCTCCAGATGTTCCTCTTGGTTCCTCCCTCCTTACCTTTAAAAAGCACCTGAAAACTCACTTATTCTCTAGGGGCGCTTATAGAATCCACTGCCGGCTCCCATTAATGTAGTCGGTTCTTCCTCTTTTTCTTCTCCCTCTAAATTGTTTTATATTTTTCGGACTGCAATGTGTTTCAAGCACCATTTAAAGGCAGTGGGGTGCTCTAAAATCACTGGCTGCGATCCAATGCTGAGCAGATCCTCGCGCGGAGCTGAGCCCAGTTTGCACACAGCATAATGTGCACTGCAGTCACTCAGTGAGGCTCCACGTGGATTCCGCGTGTGCAGCTGTGTGCGCGCATGCACGTGGCTCCGCGTGTAATGTTCACAGCCTTAGATTGTGGCCATTATTATTATTTATTTATTATTATTAAGTGCTCCCACCTGTATATTCCCCCAGCAGCAGCTCAGACTCATTTAGAAACAAATCCCTCCCACCCACCCACCCGCCCCCACTAGGAGGGGATCTACTCACCCAGGGCAGGAGGGTAGGCTCCCCTCTGGTCTCTGTCTCCTACCCTCCCACTAATCTACTCAGACCTGGGCTCTAGGTTGTTAGGAAGAAAAGAGAGAGCAGGGACTCACCTGGGAGAACAATCAGGTTAACTTGGAATCCAGGGTCAGGCCCAAATCTGTTTATCCCACACCAGTAAATTCCAGCATCTCCCCATGTCAGCTCCTCCATGGTCACGGTGAACGTGCGTCGGGCGTGATTGTCTGCGATGGAGACTCGCCCGTTCTTCACCACTAACTCTGAACCTGTCGTCTCGACGACTTTGGTGCAGGAACTCCAGTCTGCTCCTCTGCACCAGTATTTCTGATAGTTTTTCTGATATCCTTCATCGTATCGCCACCACACAGACACGGACCCACCCAGGGAGCCCTTCACCGTAAGATCTGTCAGCTCGGAGAAAAAGCCTAAAAAAACAGAACAAAGCACAACTCATTATCTCGCCAAAGAGCGTGGGACAGCCACGTAAGTGGCTGCCCGTCCTTAGCTTGTGCTGGCCACGTATGACAGCAAACGGCGCACTGTGTGGTATGATACCATGCAAGCCACCATCCCGCATTCATGCAACCAACAGAAACCCTCTAAGAAAGCATAGCCACGTTTGGCTCCATGTAGTTTATATGTATGATACCCACTGGCATTACTGCCAGCGTTACCCATGCCGATAAATAACCCAATATTGCAACAGAGTTCTGCCCCCCCACCCTTCTTCCACTTTCCAAAGGGCAGAGGGAAGAGAAAAGGAGTCCCAGCCCGTTAGCAAATTAACTTCTCAGCAGGTGTGGAGCTAAGGCAGGGACAGGCGGTACAGCTGTACTGCCAAGGCCCACAGGTGTGGGGTGGGGGCATGCTCCGGGGTTCAGCTGCCTCCCTTGCTGCTGGGAGAGGGGCAGTGGGGGGCCGTTCCATCTTCTGCTTTGATGCTCATTCCAACCGAACTACACCCCCTGCCTCTCCATCAAAGCCACCCAGATCCTCTCACCTGGAAAGAGGAGAATTACCCCAACAAGAGGGAGCCGCATCATCCTGACGATTGGCCTTTTCTCCTTGCTGTGTTGGCTTCTTCTAAGGGGTGTCGAAAAGCAAGGGTGTTCGCTTTGGAGCAAGGAATGTCTCACTCTGAGGTCTGCAAACCCGGCAGCTTTGGAGGAAACACTTCCTCTTTCTTATTGGACGCCTCATTTGCTTTTGCTGCATTCTCGCTAGGCAAGCCTTGCACACAGTGCAGTGAAAAGCAGAGAGTGAGCTGGTAAGCAAAGCCCAGTCAGCCTGCGGTCAAGCTCCTGTAGGAAGCTGAGAACAGGAAAGCAGCTCTGAGCTCAGAGAGACACAAAGCACACCCATTTATTTATCTTTAGCATGAATATTGGAAAACGTACAGCCCCGTTGACAGCTCCCTGCCAGGGCTGTGATCTGAGACACAGAACTTAAGCGCTAACCATATCTCTGCCACTGACTAAACACCCCTCACCCTCATCACATGTAACCATAATCTCTAATAAACTTGCTTTGTGCCCGATAAACTCAGATCTGCGAGTCCGGAAATGTGGGGCGTTAGAGGCCTGGCTTAGACAGTGACACGCTGTCAATTGTACATGTGGCCCCACTGCTACCCTTCTTGAGGAAGGGGGTGGGCTGTTCCCTACTGGGCCCTCTCTGCCATGCATAGAAATTCCGTACAGACAGGGTTCCCTGCACTGTATCCACCAGCCTTTTAGAGGAGAGCAGGGATTCAGAGCGTGTGGTGCTGGTTGTCTCGGTTTGCTGGCAAAGGTTGCCACCTTGTATGGCTTGTTTGTGTGAGTCTCAGGGCCAAAATGGGAGTTTTGGGGTCAAAGTGGCAACTTCTGTAAGGCCGTCCCTGTATGTGTGCATGTACATGTGTGAGGGGTGGAGCTTATTCACTGAGGGGTGGGGCTTGTCCCCCTTTGTCAGCTGAAAATGTTGGGCGGTATGAATTAGCTGTGAAGCATCCTGCCCGGGAGGGCTCCACAATCAGCAGACCAGTGCGGATACCCTCATGGCATTGCATGATGCTACCCACCCACCTGTTATGGGAGGTCACTAAAATGTGGAAGTACCCTCTTGGTGGTTTTGCTTGTTGCAATGACCAGGGGGATGAGATTTCTGCACTGCTGTGAACACTGCTATTTTCACAGAATTTTTCACTTGGCCAAATTGTCATAGAAAGATTGATTCTGGCAGCAAGGAATTGCAGCCCAAGTGGGGAACACCTGAGCTAGCCAATGAGATGGCAGCAGTACTGAGCTAGCCAATGGAGTCCTGGCACTGTTAGCTGCTGGTATATATTCCAGGGCCAGGTGAAACCTGTGTCCCAGCTGCTGAAGAGACGCAGACTACCCCCGCAGCCCCCGGCACTGCTGATAGATCCCTGTGTTATTTTGTGGGACGTTTTAACATGCCTGTGATGGCATGCAGGGAAATTCATTGGCCTACAGAATTTGCATAATTCTTATTGAGTTAATATGCATCCTTTTATTCTGCTTGCAATTATGCTATCAGCTGCTTGCGGTTGGAAACAATGGGAGCAAATGGATGGACAATTGGAAACAATGGGAGCAAATGGATGGAAAAAGGTCCCTGCTGCCCCACATCAGACTGACCTGTCCAGCCCATGGATGGACAATGAGAACCAATGGATGGACATGGTCCCCTGCTGCCCCACATCAGACTGACCTGTCTAGCCCATGGATGGACAATGAGAACCAATGGATGGACATGGTCCCCTGCTGACCCACATCAGACTGACCTGTCCAGCCCATGGATGGACAATGAGAACCAATGGATGGACA
>QEPC01011341.1:12138968-12153613 GCA_003113815.1 Sphenodon punctatus | reverse complement strand
TTTTTTTGTTTCCCGGTGGGAATTGCTTTGACTACACTTTCGGAGATGGTCCAGGCCAGAGCTCCGGGAGCGTGGTTATTTTTGACCCCTGGTGGGGATTGACTGTGGTGAACATCTGGTGCCCGTGAAACAGAGGGTGATTTCAGATGTGACGGGGCGGCTTTGGCCCCGTCACGGAATCACCCTTTTGATTCCCTGCCGGAATCGAACCGTCACGGCCAGCAGTCGTGCCGGCTGATCCCGGTGAGGAATCTGGGGGGGGGGTCGGGACTGCACAGCGAAACATGCGGCCACACAGCCCCTCCCCCCCCCACGCTCCCGAGGCCGCCCGCCCTCCGGGAGACGGGCAGGCACCACGGCCAATGTGGTCGCAGCGCCCGCCCACCCACCTGGGGTATTGACCACAGCCCGGAATCGGCGGCGAGCATGGCCGCCGATTCCGGGCCGTAGTCAGAGGCCAGACGAGACATTACCATGCTCAACCACGATGAATCCCGTCGTGTTTGAGCGTGGTAACGTCATGTCTGTTGGGGGCAAAAAGTGATTCCCGCCGGGTGTTCACCCCCGGCGGGAATCACTTTGAGAAACCATGCTCAACCACAGTGAAATCGGCAGTGGGGGGCGAATGGTCCCATAACGTCTGTTTGAATCCCGGCAGATGTTCACCAGAGTGAACCACTGCCGGGAATAAAAATAACCACGCTTTCGAGGATGGTCTGGGGACCATCTCTGAAAGCGTGGTCAAAGTGATTCCTGCCAGGGGTGAACACCCGGCAGGATTCACTCCCCGCCCCCAACAGACGTGACGTTAACACACTCAACCACGGTGGAATTCACCGTGGTTGAGCATGTCAGCGTCACGTCTGTTCCCTGACCACAGCCCGGAATCGGCGGCCGTGCTCGCCACCGATTCTGGGCCATGGTCAATCTTCTGGGAGGCGGGTGGGTGGTTGGGCGCGGCGGCCGCATTGGCCGCTGCACCTGCCCGTCTCCGGGAGGGCAGGCTGCTGGCGGAGCGTGGGGGGGCGGGACTGTGTGTCCGCATGTAGCGCCGTGCAGCCCCGCCCCCTCCCCAGATTCCCCGCCGGGATCAGCAAAGTCAGATTCATTTTCTCAGTTAAGGAACAGAACGAAAAGTACATTCCCACATACAGCAAATCAGCGCTTTTTTCTTTTCTGGCTGCTTTTGCAGGAGGGGCGGGGTATAAATCTATAAAATAAAATAAAATTTTAAAAAATAAATTTCTTTTCCCCGCATATTTTTTCACTCATCACACAGCAATTTAGCTGTGTGATGAGTGAAAAAAAACCCACTTCCTTTGATCTATTTTAAATCTGCCACCAGTTAGTTTCATGGAGCGTCCCCTAGATCTAGTGCTACTTGAGAGGGTAAATAAATAGTCCCTATTTACTTGTTCCAATCCACTCAAGATTTTATAAACCTCTATCATATCCCTTCTCAGTCTTCTCTTCTCCAAGCTGAAGAGCCCCAACCTATCCAGCCTTTCTTCGTACAGAAGCCGTCCCAAACCCTTGATCATTTGAACTCTTGAATGAAAGAACGTAGAATTTCCCACATGGCAAGATGAAAACCAGGGTGATCAAGGGGAGTTGCATTGTTAGGATGCTGGACTCCTTCTTACCTCCATCTGCAAACTCTGCTTCTCTCTGGCATGACAACGCTTCACAGCAGGTTTCACAACCCCACTGGCCATTGCACCGCCCCCTGCTTCTCCTTTCTCACGGTTTCCTCATTTTCTTTCACACTAATCTGATCTCACAAGCTTTTTTATGATCAACAGGGTCAATGAAAGTATGAGATAGAGAAGCAACTGGCTGACACTTCAGCTCATGGTCAACGGAACATTCTGTTTTTAAACACAGAGTTAAGGAGAAGAAGGGCCAGTGTAGCCATAGTGGCTAAGTTGCTAGAGTTGGACCTGGGTGACCAGGGTTCAGATCCTATTATAGGACTCAATCCAAAACCCTGCATGCATTTATCTGGCTTTATAGCCATGCACAGAGTGCACACACACCCATGCAGGCAGAACTATGACCCACATGCAAGTCACACAGGAAAGTCACACTGGGGGGGGGCATAGCTCAAGTGGTAAGAGCATGTGCTTTGCATGTATAAGGTCCCAGGTTCAATCCCTAGCATCTCCACCTCAGGATCCCTGGTAGCACGCCTTGGGGAAGCCTCCACTGNTCCTTGCTGTGTTGGCTTCTTCTAAGGGGTGTCGAAAAGCAAGGGTGTTCGCTTTGGAGCAAGGAATGTCTCACTCTGAGGTCTGCAAACCCGGCAGCTTTGGAGGAAACACTTCCTCTTTCTTATTGGACGCCTCATTTGCTTTTGCTGCATTCTCGCTAGGCAAGCCTTGCACACAGTGCAGTGAAAAGCAGAGAGTGAGCTGGTAAGCAAAGCCCAGTCAGCCTGCGGTCAAGCTCCTGTAGGAAGCTGAGAACAGGAAAGCAGCTCTGAGCTCAGAGAGACACAAAGCACACCCATTTATTTATCTTTAGCATGAATATTGGAAAACGTACAGCCCCGTTGACAGCTCCCTGCCAGGGCTGTGATCTGAGACACAGAACTTAAGCGCTAACCATATCTCTGCCACTGACTAAACACCCCTCACCCTCATCACATGTAACCATAATCTCTAATAAACTTGCTTTGTGCCCGATAAACTCAGATCTGCGAGTCCGGAAATGTGGGGCGTTAGAGGCCTGGCTTAGACAGTGACACGCTGTCAATTGTACATGTGGCCCCACTGCTACCCTTCTTGAGGAAGGGGGTGGGCTGTTCCCTACTGGGCCCTCTCTGCCATGCACAGAAATTCCGTACAGACAGGGTTCCCTGCACTGTATCCACCAGCCTTTTAGAGGAGAGCAGGGATTCAGAGCGTGTGGTGCTGGTTGTCTCGGTTTGCTGGCAAAGGTTGCCACCTTGTATGGCTTGTTTGTGTGAGTCTCAGGGCCAAAATGGGAGTTTTGGGGTCAAAGTGGCAACTTCTGTAAGGCCGTCCCTGTATGTGTGCATGTACATGTGTGAGGGGTGGAGCTTATTCACTGAGGGGTGGGGCTTGTCCCCCTTTGTCAGCTGAAAATGTTGGGCGGTATGAATTAGCTGTGAAGCATCCTGCCCGGGAGGGCTCCACAATCAGCAGACCAGTGCGGATACCCTCATGGCATTGCATGATGCTACCCACCCACCTGTTATGGGAGGTCACTAAAATGTGGAAGTACCCTCTTGGTGGTTTTGCTTGTTGCAATGACCAGGGGGATGAGATTTCTGCACTGCTGTGAACACTGCTATTTTCACAGAATTTTTCACTTGGCCAAATTGTCATAGAAAGATTGATTCTGGCAGCAAGGAATTGCAGCCCAAGTGGGGAACACCTGAGCTAGCCAATGAGATGGCAGCAGTACTGAGCTAGCCAATGGAGTCCTGGCACTGTTAGCTGCTGGTATATATTCCAGGGCCAGGTGAAACCTGTGTCCCAGCTGCTGAAGAGACGCAGACTACCCCCGCAGCCCCCGGCACTGCTGATAGATCCCTGTGTTATTTTGTGGGACGTTTTAACATGCCTGTGATGGCATGCAGGGAAATTCATTGTCCTACAGAATTTGCATAATTCTTATTGAGTTAATATGCATCCTTTTATTCTGCTTGCAATTATGCTATCAGCTGCTTGCGGTTGGAAACAATGGGAGCAAATGGATGGACAATTGGAAACAATGGGAGCAAATGCATGGACAAGGTCCCCTGCTGCCCCACATCGGAATGACATGTCCAGGCCATGGATGGACAATTGGAAACATGATCTGGAAATGGAAAACTTCCTATCTACTGTATTTGCAGCAAATGTGAAAGGTAAGGGAATGCACAAGGAAGTAGGGCATATTAAGCCGCGTCGAGGAGTGCACCCTGGAGCACTGCAAGTCCCCGTCCTGTCTGCAATTGTCCATCCAGTGGCTTCCATTGGGCAGCAGGGGACATTGTCCATCCATTCGCTCCCATTGTTTCCAGTTGTCCATCCATTTGTTCCCATTGTTTCCAATTCTCCATCCATTGGCTCCCATTGTTTCCAATGGCCTGGACAGGTCAGTCTGATGTGGGGCAGAAGGGCACCTTGTCCATCCATTTTCTCCCATTGTTTCCAATTGTCCAGCCATTTGCTCCCATTTTCCATCCATGCAAATCTGAGACAGCTACTACTACAAAAAAACCACCCTGGGATTTGACACGCATATAGCTTTTGGAGATGGGGAACAGAACCTTGAAGCAGCCCCAGGTGGCTGGAGCTGCAGTCGGGAATCTTGCAATGACTGCTGTTTGCCTGAAGTCCATGTTAAGCTCTGGCAGGCAATAGCCCTTTCCCTGTTTGCTAGCACCATACTTGGTCTCTTCCTGCCTGGGTCAGCTGCCACAAGACCTGGGGCACAGGGTGATTTTAGACACCTGCTCTGCCCCACTCCTGGGTGGCCCATCCATGTAAAAGCAGGTCACTCTGGGGTGAGGTGGAGCAGGAGCAGAGTAGGCACTGCCTGCTTCAGGCCAGCTCCACTTATATTAAGAACATAAGTAGTGCCATACTGAGTCAGACCAATGGTCCATCAAGCCCAGCATCCTGTCCCCGACAGTGACCAATCTCGATCGCGTGGGAGAAGAATCAACAGTCACAATGGGCAATCCATTCCCCGTTCTTCACTCCCAGCTCCCGGCAGTAAGAAGTTCATCCCATAAACTACTTGGTTAATAGCCATTCATGGACCTACTCTCTGACCACTAATCAAGTCTTTTTTTAAACCCAGCTATACTACTGGTCTTGACAACATCCTCTGGCAACAAATTCCATAAGTTAATTATGCGTTGAGTGATAAAGTACTTCCTTTTATTTGTGTTAAATCTGCTGGCAGCTAGTTTCATGGAGTGTCCCCATAGTTCTAGTACTATTTGAGAGGGTAAATAACCGTTCCCTATCTACTCGTTCCACACCACTCAAGATTTTATAAACCTCTATCATGTCCCCTCTCAGTCTTCTCTAAGCTGAAGCGACCCAGCTTGTCAAGCCTCTCTTTGTACGGAAGCCGTTCCATACCTTTTATCATTCTCGTTGCCCTTCTCTGCACCTTTTCTATTTCAGCGATGTCTTTTTTGAGATGGGACGACCAGAACGGAGGCATTATGACATCCTCTGTTTTATTCTCTATCCCTTTGTGAATAACTCCTAACATTCTGTTTGCCTTGCTGAGGATTTCAGTGTATTGTCCACAATCACTCCCAGATCCTTTTCCTGAGTGGTAATTCCCAGTTTAGTACCCAGCATTGTGTACTCATAGTCTGGATTATTTTTCCCTCTGAGCATCACTTTGCACTTGTCCGCATTAAATCTTATCTCCCATGTAGATGCCCAGGCACCCAGTGTCGTAAGATCCTGTTGCAGTTCTTCACAGTCTGCTCGTGTTTTAACTACCTTGAATAACTTGGTGTCATCTGCAAATTTGATCACCTCACTCTTTTAAAAAAAAAATTTTTTTTATTATGGGTTACAAGTGTCCAACAATGGTTTACAGCAGTAGTATGTCTGAAGATACATATTGATCTATGCAATCATATCTCATATAAGGCACAAACATTAAAGAGTAGAAAGAAAAAGAATATTAAAAAAAGAAACAAAAACAACAATAAAATAAAATAAAATTCCCAAACAATATATAACTCAAATAATTGTTGTGGGGTTGACTAAGTGGGGAGGCTTACAATGTAGAAATTGCAGATTAACAAATCCTAATCAGGGCCAGTTATATTATCCCGTTTTATACATTATCTCACACACACACCCCCAAGTTCAGCAGATATCTGTAATACCTATTGTTTTATGTGTCTTATTCATATCAACTTCTTCCGAAATAATGGTCCAAAAAGGGGTTCTAGGACTAAATCGAACAGGAGTGGTGAAAGTGGGCATCCCTGACATGTTCCCCTTACTAACTTAAAGGCCGATGTTAATTGTTCATTGACTATAAGACATGACATAGGTTTTTTGTAGAGTATTTTTATCCAATCCCTAAATCCCATTTTTTGCATAGTAGCTAATAGATATTTTATTTCAATTCTATCAAAGTCTTTGTCTGCATCCAATGATAGTATGGCACCCGGGGTGGCATCATTTCTAAATTTGTATATAATATTAACCACCTTTTGCACGTTATCTATGCCAAGCCTCCAAGCGATAAACCCTGTTTGGTCTGTTGAAATTAGTTGTTGAATTATAATTTGGAGACGGTTAGCCAATATTTTTGTAAATATTTTTAAATCTACATTTAAAAGTGAGATAGGTCTATATCCTTCCAAGTGTTCCAGATTTCCCCCCGGTTTGGGACGTAATGATACACTGTCATCATAAAACGTATCTGGTAAGCTCTGCAAGTTTATGATCGAGTTATAGACCCTGACTAAAATAGGTGAAACAATGGACCTGTAACATTGGGTATTTTCAGACGTGACAGGGCTCAATTCGCCCCGTCATGGAAACACCCTGCAGATTCCCTGCCGGGACCAACACGTCACGGCCAACAGATGTGTTGGCCGATCCCGGCGGGGAATCTTGGAGGGGGGGCAGGGCTGCGCGGCTGAACGTGCGGCCGCACAGCCCCGTCCCCCCAGGCTCCCACAGCAGCCCGCCCTCCTGGAGATGGGCGGACGCTGTGGCCAATACAGCTGCTGCACCTGCCCACCCACCCCAAGGAAATTGACCATGGCCCGGAATCGGCGGCGAGCACGGCCGCTGATTCCGGGCCGTGGTCAGCGGCCAGACGTGACGTTGACATGCTCAACCACGGTGAATTCCTCGTGGTTGAGCGTGTCAATGTCACGTCTGGCCAGTGTTACGCCGGGTGGTCACCCCCGTGAATCACGGGGGGGGAATCAGATTCACTACGCTGCCGTTCCTCCTCCGGGGAGGAGAAATCCCTATAGGCCTCTATATTTTGTCTTGTTGTGTTTTTACAAACTCATACAAGACTCTCCAAGTGCCAAATTTATTAGTTCCCTATCCTTCTCTACCCATTACTGGTGTCATGTTTAGGTAGTGGATGGTAGTTGACAATTAGTCAATTGCCATGAGATACATGGCCACGACAGCCGTTTAATTTAAAACATATAGAATATTTCTTAAAGGTTATTATTATCTAGTGGCCTTCGTGCCAGTTAAAATCCATCAGTCATATTAACAACTGTCTTCTGAATGGGTAGTGCCACCTAGTGGTACAATTAAATATTTGCAGTCTTTATAGTTATAGTATAAACCTATTTGATTAAACTCCATTAACGCAAATACAGAATTTACCAAATCTGCAAATATAAAATCATTCCAGCCCCTACCAACTCTCAGAAACCATTTCGGAACTTGATCTACCTGTGAACAACATAACACAACTTGAAATTGTTCAAATAACCTGGCTGGATTTTCTTCACTCTCTTTTTAANGGGCCATGGTCAATCTTCTGGGAGGCGGGTGGGTGGTTGGGCGCGGCGGCCGCATTGGCCGCTGCACCTGCCCGTCTCCGGGAGGGCAGGCTGCTGGCGGAGCGTGGGGAGGCGGGTCTGTGTGTCCGCATGTAGCGCCGTGCAGCCCCGCCCCCTCCCCAGATTCCCCGCCGGGATCAGCAAAGTCAGATTCATTTTCTCAGTTAAGGAACAGAACGAAAAGTACATTCCCACATACAGCAAATCAGCGCTTTTTTCTTTTCTGGCTGCTTTTGCAGGAGGGGCGGGGTATAAATCTATAAAATAAAATAAAATTTAAAAAAATAAATTTCTTTTCCCCACATATTTTTTCACTCATCACACAGCAATTTAGCTGTGTGATGAGTGAAAAAACCCCACTTCCTTTGATCTGTTTTAAATCTGCCACCAGTTAGTTTCATGGAGCGTCCCCTAGATCTAGTGCTACTTGAGAGGGTAAATAAATAGTCCCTATTTACTTGTTCCAATCCACTCAAGATTTTATAAACCTCTATCATATCCCTTCTCAGTCTTCTCTTCTCCAAGCTGAAGAGCCCCAACCTATCCAGCCTTTCTTCGTACAGAAGCCGTCCCAAACCCTTGATCATTTGAACTCTTGAATGAAAGAACGTAGAATTTCCCACCTGGCAACATGAAAACCAGGGTGATCGAGGAGAGTTGCGTTGTTAGGACGCTGGACTCCTTCTTACCTCCATCTGCAAACTCTGCTTCTCTCTGGCATGACAACGCTTCACAGCAGGTTTCACAACCCCACTGGCCATTGCACCGCCCCCTGCTTCTCCTTTCTCACGGTTTCCTCATTTTCTTTCACACTAATCTGATCTCACAAACTTTTTTATGATCAACAGGGTCAATGAAAGTATGAGATAGAGAAGCAACTGGCTGACACTTCAGCTCATGGTCAAGGGAACATTCTGTTTTTAAACACAGAGTTAAGGTGAAGAAGGGCCAGTGTAGCCGTAGTGGCTAAGTTGCTAGAGTTTGAGCAGGGTTCAGATCCTATTATAGGACTCAATCCAAAACCCTGCATGCATTTATCTGGCTTTATAGCCATGCACAGATTGCACACGCACCCATGCAGGCAGAACTATGACCCACGTACAAGTCACATGGGGAAGCTGCATGGGGGGCCATAGCTCAAGTGGTAAGAGCATGTGCTTTGCATGTATAAGGTCTCAGGTTCAATCCCTGGCATCTCCACTTCAGGATCCCTGGTAGCACACCTGGGGGAGGTCTCTGCCGAGGGCCTGGAGGGTCAGGTGGCAAGCCAGGATGGTCTCTGCCAGAGCCCCTGGAAGAGCTGGATTTGGACCCAAATTTGAAACCCCTGCTGCCATGTCAGGTTGTGACAATACTGAGCTAAGACAGACCATTGGTCTGACTCAGTTTAATTTATGTGTGCAGGGGCTTGGGATCGAGTCCACTGCCACAAGCAGGGGAACCCCATGCTCTCGGTGCAACTGCATCCCCAGCCACAGGGAGAAGGTGACCAGGGTTTAGATCCTATTTTAGGGCTTGATCCCAAACCCCGCATGCATTTATCTCCCAAACCAGATGATGTGCCTGTTGCACAACCCCAATAACCTGTAGAGACCCCCACAGACAGCTGGCTGCTCTTAGCTGCAAGAAATGTTTTATTGCCCTCGGCACATTATCAAAGCTATCGAGAGGATGCCAGGTTCAAGGCGTGCTCTGACATTACCCCTCCCCGCCTTTCTGTCCCTCAGATGGTGCTGAATCATCCCCAGCAGCTATGTCCGGGAGGGGGAGAGGGTATAAATGGGAAGTCACAGAAAGGCAAGTGCTGAAAACAAATTGCTTGAAAGGATGAGAATCTCCTTCCAGACGACTGGATGCTGCGAAGGGTCTGACACCCCACTCCCCATTTCCTTCAGGTTAATGATACAGAAGCTGCGAATCCCTCAAACCATCCCCTCTCCCAGCCCGAGGTTGCTTCTTGAGTAACATCTGGATCCAGAAAAATCTTCCACATTTCAGAGTGTTAATTCCATGATGACCAGGAAGACTCCAAGGTTCTCCTGCTGGCTGGTTTCTCACTGGTGTAACTCAATGGGTTTCAGTGACCTCCTTCCTGATTTACATTGGTGTAAGTGAGAGGGATGAGTAAGTGGGACGGGAGTCGACTCTGCACACGGAGCTGCGGGAGGCTGCTTTGTCCGGATTCGTTCCTAAGCAATGAAAGAAACTGTTTGTGGGCTGCTGCTACACAAAACAGAAGGCACCAGTTAGGGGAAGTGAGAGACCTGGCTCTTGCAATCTCACAACATGGCATGTTTCTGAAGTCCCTGTTCTCTGATTTCAGAAGTCCCACCCAGACCTTTGTCCCCAGTAGGGATTCCCAGGTTGAAGGTGAAGCTGGCAAACAGCAGTGGATATAGACCTAGGCCAGTGGGGTGGGGTGCCTGGCCGGCCCCATAGCACAGACATTTCAGCTGAGCTGACCCACATCTTATTTGTGTCCCCACTGCGTTTAAACTAGCATTGAAACAAGCAGCTAAAGGGAGGAGGGTGGGCCACACTCAGCAGTGTGGGGGGCAGGGCTGTGCAGACGACCCACATCTACACGTCCCCCAGCCTCGGCCTGGATGCATCTGTTTGGTGGCCGGGCCAGATCTTGCCTGCCATGAGGACCCTCACCCCAGGCAGGATCCGTTTGAAAAGACCCTGACGGGATCCCTGTGCAGAGGTACCCTGTAGCGGACACATAGGGGGGGCCTTGTTCAAGTCACAAATGATGTGAAAACTAGAATCTCTCACCGTGATTCGAGCGCCTGCTTCCTGGAGCTCCCCCTGTACCGTACGCTCACCCAGATCAACGCGCCGACCATGGACAGGAAGATGGGGACTTTCAGGAAGATGAGGAGCAGGAAATGGAGGTGGGAACTAAAGAGAGGGAAGTTCATGGACCCATATTAGCTTCATCACCTTAATTGTAGGTTGTGGGGATGGGCGTCGAGAATGGCAGAAACCTTTGAGGGAAGAGACGGGTGAAGGGCCCTGGACATGGGATTGGACTACGGTGGGGCTAACCCCCTCCCCACAAAAAAAGCCAAGAGTGCAACAAGGATAGGGTTAAGTAGGAGGCCTGGCCCCTCCCCCTTGGTCACACCCCCGCCTCCTCAGAGCACACGCATCTCTCCGGTCCCTCCTATTCCTCTAGGTACCCATTCCATACCAGAGGGGGTGGGAGGTGCCGCAGAGGAAGGGACTAGGATTGCTACCTCTCTGGGTTCAGCCCAGAAACCCTGGGCTTTGATGCAGAGACTCCAGGCTCCGGGGGAAGACCTGATTTCTCTGGAACCGTCGGGGGGGCTGGTAACCCAGAGAAATTGAGACTTCCAGGGGTGGCGAGGAGACAGCCATGTCCTAAAGTGGGAGAGGGATTTTGTGATGCTCCATGACATCATGGCACTCCATAAGGGGCAGAGTTATGCCAGCAAGGGGTGTGAGAAGCAGGGTGGTGTAGTGGCTCAAGTGCTGGGCTTGGGACCTGGGAAGCCAGGGTTTGAATCTGGTCCTCATCATGAATTCACTGGGTGGCCTTGGGCAAGTCACAACCTCTCAACCCAGAGAGGCAGTGTAGTGGATCAAGTGCTGAATGTGTGGGAAGCCAATTTTAAAATCCTCCCATGAGCTTACTATGTGACCTTGGGCAAGTCTCAGATCAGTTAATCATCTGTAAAATGGGAATATATGTGTGTGTGTCTGTCCCTGTGTTCCCCTCACCCATGTCCATCTTAGATTGTAAGCCCACTGGGTGGGAACCTGTCTTCAAAACCTGTGACTCTAAATCACTGTGTATGTAAGCTTGCTATGGCAATGATAAGTAGTGGTAATCTTTGTCCCACCCCCTCTAACATGGCCTGCCCCCTCAAAATGAAAGTACACAGGGAGGAGGTAATGGTAGAAGAGATGAGAGTGTAAGGATATCTATAATCTATCTAATTTATACTCCACCCTTCCCCGAAGATGCAGAGCACACTACCCCCACTGTAGGGAGCTCCCTCTGGGGAGCAAACAGAGCAATGGGTGTACAGGGGATGGGAAGGAGAGGGAATGTGTACAATCAGAGTTTGTGGAGCAGGTTACTGCTCCCTGTCCCCTACCCTGTTATGTGGTGTCATATACCCTCTTGCTGGATTGTGAACCCTGGAACTCCCTGCACCTGTATCTCCTGATGGCTGAGGATTACCTTGCAGCAGAAGTGGTTGGATGAAATTCATCCTCTTGACCAGACATGATATCCGGCTTCTTTGCTGTTTCAACCATCCTTCCAATTGAGATGGACGTAGGAGAGGCTGCAGAGGAAAACAGAGGCTGCCAAATCCTGCCTTGTGTAACGTTCTCACATTCCTAGAGGCAAACAGCCTCCAGTAAAAGCTGCAAGCAAGCTGCTAGCTAGCTGCTACAGCTCTAACTGAATGCAGTTGCCTGAACCCTTAACTCTGCAGCTAGCTAATTAAACCTCCAGCCACACGCACAGCTGTAGAGGGTGGGGAGAGCAGTGAACTTACTCCACCCAATCCTAGGAAGGGGAGGAGCATATGAGCGGTAGAATAAACTAGCCAGACACCCTGCTAAAGGCTTATAGGTAGTGAGCCTGTGTCCTGGGGGTAAGCCTAGCAGAAAGGCTACATGCTTGGGTCCCAATCAGAGGAGTCCTTATTCAAGCTAGCCTAAAGGGAGAAAGCCTGGACCACCAGCTCTGTGCATCTGTGACCTCTTCCACAGACAACATAGGAGTTGAAGGTGGGATTTTCCTTGTTTGTGGCTCGTGGAAGAGCACTATGTTTGTTTGTTGAAAAAGCCCACAAGAGAGTCAGTGACTGCATTAAGGTGGCCAGATATGCAAGTTTTAGAGGACACTTATGAGAAATACAGGTTCCAGGTCTATGTTGCAAGCCTGCAACCTGTATTTTTCATAAGTATCCTCTAAAATGTGCATATCTGACCACCCTAGACTGCATCTATTGCTAAAGCCAGGAGGTGCCCAGAGCCCTGGGACCTGGGCTAGAGACTTTAAGTTGTCTGCTATGGGGCCAACACAGAAACAATAGTATTTACCCCGGAAGGGAAGGACTTTGTGTTTAACTCTTTATGTTTTGGGGACCCACTTTATGGGAGCAGTCCCACTTAACGGGCAGACTGTGAGGGGTGCTGGGAGGTCTGAATAAGTTAACCCCTTTTGAAATTATTATTGGCAGCCCCATTATGGGCCATTATTGATAGTGCCACTAGGCACCATTGCTGATACCCCTGTTAGGGGTGACTATCGTGCACCCTACAAGGGTTATAAGAGGACTTATTTGGTGTGAATGGGGTTGAGCTAATTCCCCGAGCGGCGGCTCCTGTGCTGGAGAGTCGGCCTGTCCGCAATCACACAACAGGGGAATTAACTCTACAGGCATTTATTTACAGTCTTTCCCCTCCACCATGTTTACTGTCATGTACACACAGTCTTTACTTTCTGGCTGAGCACAGTCCCTCCTTAGGCCAGGGGTATTGTAGGCCGTTTCCACTGCTTCTCTGAGTTCGTCCATCCAGGTACAAACCCTCCTGTAGCTCAGCAAAACCCTCTGCGTGAGGCTTGGGTAAGGCTTCCCCAAGCTGCCCAGCCCAGGAATCAGCACCACAGAGAAGGCTCCTCTGCAACCCAGTTCTCAGACTGAGAACCTTCCTCCTTCCCAGCCAGGCACAGACTGTCTGCCTCTGGCTTTGCCTCCTTTTATATACCCAGAGGAGGCGAGGCTAGCCCTTCAGTTTTTCGCTCTTAAAAGGCTAGTTCCTTCCCTCTCTCTCCGTGTCCGTTATCTGGCTTTCTTTTCTGGCACTGACTTCTAACTTACCTCCAGCATCTGGAGCTTTACCAGCACCCTGGGCTGGTGCTAGCTGTTCTCCCTTAAAGGGACAGCATTCCTTCCATGCTGTGCCCTTCCACAAACCTATTTTTAAAAGGCCTCCAGTGATGGAGCCTCCACAGCCTCCTGTGGCAAATTCTTCCACTCTCTAACCACCCTGGTAGTTAGAAAATGCTGCTTAATGTCCAGCCTTTCCTCCTTTAATTTGAACCCATTGCCTCTAATCCCATCGTCCGTGACCACCAGAGAGAACAACTGGGCACCATGTTGCTTACAGAAGCCTATTGCATATTTTGGACTTTTGCATATTTTAAAACCAGGGGTGGGAAACCTCTGGCCTGGAGTAGAGCTGTAACGGATACTAAAATTAGTACCCGTGGGTAATGCCTCCGTTTTCCGCCACCTCACTGGACACCTGACAGGCGACCCGGGGACCAATCAGGTGCCCAATGCCCCCAAATGCAAACATTATCCAGAGAAATGGACAAGCCCCAGCTGGGACAGCTCAAGAGCCCGGCTTGGCAGCACTCCAGCTGGGGATTGTCAGTTTCAAAGGCGCTGTGGCCTGGAAGTCGCTTTTGAAAGTGACAGGTGCCAGCCGAGAGCCATTGCGGAGCCTGGTACTGCAGCCATCCTGACCAGGGCCTGTCACTTTCCAAGGCCGGCCGGGGATCCCCTCCCCACAGTGCCTCTCAGGTGAGAGGCGCTGTGAGGCAGGGGAGTGGCGTTTGAAAGTGACAGGTCCCGACTGGGACCGCTGCGGAACTGGGCTTTGCAGCAGTCCCGGCTGGGGCCTGTCGCTTTCAAAGACCAGCTAGTGTGTTCAAGCAGGCCATCAAGTCCCATTCGGGTATCAATGTTGCCTGAACAGGGCTGGGTTGATTCGGGCACCTCAGATTCGTTGGGGGTGCCTGAATCTTCAGGCACCCAGTTGCACCCCTAGCCCAGGGGCCAAATGTGATGGTTAATGGTTTTTTTTTTTACCCCTTTCTGGTTCCTGGATCTTGTCCCTGGATAAGTCGCTACCTCCAAGAACTGAAAGAGTGAGCTCATGGGAAAGGAGTGGAGAGAAAGATATGCACACACAAATAGCGCCTTCGTCCCTTCTCACTTGCTGCCCCCCCATGCCTGGAACTCCCTCCCTGTCCACATCCGCCTTGCACCCTCCCTTCATACCTTCAAATCTCTCCTTAAAACTCACCTCTTTCGCTCTGCTCTGTCTGACTCTTTATCCT
>QEPC01011341.1:12113494-12138713 GCA_003113815.1 Sphenodon punctatus | reverse complement strand
TAATAATAATAATAATAATAATAAATAGGGGATGGATCCATGGCACAGATCCATGATCTGAACCCCCGCCCTGAACACCTACCTTAAGCAACCCTGCTCCCCGCTTCTATGTAGCCCTTGGAACTCGTGCTGACTTTGTGGAAGGGAAAAGGTTCCTTGCCTCTGTTTTAGATTCTTGTTGTAACAATGAACAGAACTGAGCTGGAAAACGTACCCGAGGCAACGATCACTTCAACAGGGTACCAGAGATCAAAGCTGCCAGTCCTCTCCACTCCACACAGATAGGTCCCGCTGTCTCCTGAGCTGAGGTCTTCCAAGGTCACCGTGAATGTATGGAGAGCTTGGTCATCTCTGATGGAGACTCTTCCCACCTTCACCTCAGCCTCCGTTCCCAGGGTCCGAGTTATATGGCTGTTAGAGCAGAATCTATAGCTTGCTTCTCTGCACCAGTATTTGACAAAGTGCTTGTCATCTTCTCCATATCGACATGGCACAGACACTGAGCCATTCAGGGGCCCGGCCACTCTGCTATGGCCTCTCAGTCCCCAACAGACTGCAGAAAAGTGAGGAAGAAACTGAGATTCCTTTCCATTCTGAACAAACGTCACGTGCACCCAACCCCTGAAGAAAACGACAGGTCATGCCAAAGCCTTGGTCATCTGTGCAACAGCAATTCCCAACCTTTTTGGACCAACTGGCCACCATCAGCCCTCTGAATCATTCCTTGGCCACCATGGTCTTGCTGGAAATGGTGTCTGTGGCGCAACATACGCTCACTGATGACTGGGCTTGACTCCACAAGGCAGGCAGGCTCTGATGCTTTCTGGTGCAGCCAACCCGTTGTAAGAAACCAGGCTAGGGCTGTTCAGAAACGGCTGCTCCGTTTTCACAGGCGACTTCTGCAAAAACGAAACCTCTTGGAATTTCAATTGGAATTTCGATCAAAATAATATTTTGCTTGGAATACCGATCAAACGATTTGTGCCTGTGCAAAATGGCTGCTGCCGTATAACAAAATGGTTGCCGCTGGGCAGTACGGCGGTGGCCATTTTGTTGTCTGGCGGTGACCTTTTGCGCACATGCTGAACAGCCACGGCCATTTTGTTCATGTGCAAAATATTGAATTTTTTTTCAGTTGTTTTGATTAAAAGGAGATTCTGCAACCTCCCCGGGCAACTTATCCCATTGTTCAACAGTTCTTACAGTTAGTGAACAGAAATCTCCCCGCTGCAATTTAAGAAGCTCATTCCCCTCTTGATCTGTCTTCTGTGACAGTGAAGAACAAACGTTCGCCATCTTTTTTTGCAGCATCCTTTTGGATATAATTTTGTCTATCCCTGTTTTCATTGTTGTTTTTATGATGTTTTAAATATTTTAAATGTTTTTTTATTGGATTGTCAGCCGCCCCGAGCTGTTTGCAGGAGGGGTGGAGTATAAATATATTAAATAAATAAATAAATAAATATGGCCCTGGGTCTGCTAGCTTTCCGTCCAGCTTGCAAGACCTAGCTGTTCGCCCAGGCCTTCGGAGGGGAGGTTGGGGTAGGTAGGGGGATTTTATAGATTTTTTAAAAAATTGTTGTTGAGGTTATTCTTAAATATTTTAATTATTGATGCTTTTTATTAATATCGTCTTTGTTTTATTTGTGTTGTAACCTGCCCCAAGATGCCGTAGGCATGAGGGGGCATGGCCAATAAATGTAAATCAATCAATAAATCAATCAGTATTTGAAAATTGTTCTAATGTCCCTAACCTGGCGTCCTGATGCCTGACTCAAAATGTGGGAATCTCAGTGTAGTAGAGCAGGGTGAGGGATAAGGGAGCCTGGCCCTTTAAACTGAGGTAGCACAGGCATGGGGTTGGCACCAGCTTGAGGGCATTAGGCGCTGTAGAGTTGTGGGATGGCGCTTAAGGGGTCACAGCTAGGTTAGCCCTATGGCCAGGTTGACGGAGGAACCAATTAGTGACCTCTGAGTCTGGGTATGGTTGGGCCAGTCCAGAGCACGAGAGACTGAGCCTAGAGTTCAGAGGAGACGCTGAGAGAGCCTGGTTATGCCAGGGTAAGAGACTCGGTTCAAAGCTGGTTGCTGGAGTGCAAGTGCCTGGACAGGACAGCTAAGCCTGAGGGCGTTTTTACACGGACACTTATCCAGGGATTAGATCATTAGTCCCGGGATGACTTGTCCGTCTAAATACAGCATTCAGCGATTATAATCCCGGGATCACTGAAAAACTCCAGGATTAGAAAACCTCTTTTTTGAGGTTTGTAATATCCAGTTAATTAATCCCAGGATTAGGTCCATCTAAACGACTATCCCGGGATTAGTATCCCAGAGTGTTGTGGCAGGAGCTGACATCCTCTCTATGTAGTAGCACATGAACGTGGGGCGNCTTTGGTCTTTTAGAAAGCCCCCTACCCCTCTTTCGTGATTGGTCCTTGGGAGGTTACCCGGCTGTACCTAGTCCAATCAGAGAAAGATCCCCCCAGCCATGCTGGCTGTAGGCCCCTTCCCCTGGGATTGCGAAATCCTGCCATGTGGCCAGTTGCGAAATTGGGCCTAGTCAACCTGGAAGCCAGAGTGTCAGTGAAGGTCACCTGGAAAGGGCAGGGTTGCTCCTGGCAGCTTCTACCACACGCTCTACGTGGGGCTGTCCTTGTTCCTGGTTCGGAGGCTGCAGCTAGTGCAGAATGTGGCGGCCCGGCTCCTGTTGGCGGCCCATTTTCTGAGCTGCTATTGCTAATCCTCCCTCAGGTTACAGTGATTGCGTGGTGAGTTGTCATAAGAAGATAAGTACCCTGCCAGGTCAGGCCAATGGCTGATCAAGCCCAGCATCCTGTCTCCAACAGCGGTCAGGGCTCTTTCAGACCTGCACAATTTGAGTGGATAAAAAAAATAATGCATTCTCTTTGAAGCACACCATCTGAAACCGGTTCACATTCACATTGCCCAATTTGTGAGCTGTGTATTTCCAGCGCGCACAACATTACGTGCGTGCTAATCTGTTCCCATGTTCTCTTACTGCGCTGTTTAAAGTATTCTTGCAGGAATACTGGATTCTTGCAAGATTTCGGTTCTCTTCACTATAAAAGCCAGGAGGTCTGTGTGGAGTTAGTGGGTGGTGTTGGGACGGTGGTGGAAAGAAAGTGAGAGAAAGAAAGACTTGGGACGCGAGATTTGGATACATGGTAAACACAAGGCTCCAGTAAGCAGCAACTCAAGGAAAAAAATTCGACTGAGAAAGTGTCAAGAACCGGGTTTTTTCTCGATTCACAAGTCTCGCTAAAAAAGCAGAGAACCGTGGTTCTCAATGAGAATCAAGAGAAAATTGAGATTGAGTTTATTATTTATTATGATTTATTTATATAGCACCAGCAATGTACCTGGCACTGTACAATTCACAGTCAGTGATACGTCCCTACCCCTAAGGGGCTTACAATCTGAGGGACAAGTTTCAGCTCTAGTCATGAGCAGGTGAGGGTGGGGGCAGAGGAGAAGCGACGTTCCCGGACAGGAGTGTAGGAAGGAACACGTTCAGAGGGACAGGAGGGGGAAAGGCCATGAAGGGCCTTGTAGGTAAAGGCAAGCCACTTGTGCTGAATGCGTTCAGGTAGAAGGAGCCAGCAGTGGGGAGGGGAGGGAGGAGGGTCTGAACATGTTCCTCCCTCCTATCTCTCTGCTCTTATTTCCTGCTAGATTCCCAGTTGGAAACCTCACTCCTCCTGTGCCACCCCCTGTCACTCACCTGCTCCCCCCTAACTTTGCGTCTTCTCCCATGGTGTCCCCTAGGTCTGCATGGGAGACTCCTCCCTCCTGCCCTTCAGAGTCCCCCTAGGAACCTCCCTCTTCGATCGAGTATTCCGGGGCGTCTTTAGAGATAACAAAAGATTGGGTGTCAAAAGCCCTAAGCACGTATTTGGCTGTTTGTGTGCGAGCGTCAGAACAGCCCCAACACCAGTTTGGCCACCCATTGAACATGCGATGTGAACATAATTGCATCACAAGGACAACTTGCATGTTCCGGCTGAACATGTGGCTAACATTGTTTCCAATGCTATTGCATGGCGTGTTAGCAGGTACAACACAGGGAACGAGGCAGCAGCGCTTGTGTGCTGAGATCAGGGGGTGAGCAAAACACCAATTTGCCCCAAGATGGGCTGTGTGTCTAAGCAGCGCCACATGGTGAACACCAGGGCCAAACCGATGTTCATATCAAGGTCAAAACACACATTCAGACACCCATTGACGTTCTGTCTAAAGACATTCCTTAGCTCCTCCTCTCCATTCAGTTCCTAATGTTTATGACCATCTAGCCTCAGGACCCCCCCCCTCCCCCTTGTAACTTCATGGATGTCTCCCCGACTCTCTCTAGGTGCCCCTCCCCTTTGCTGCCCTCCCCATTATCCATTCTAGATTGTAACCCCCTCAGGGCAGGGACCTGTGTCTAAGCACAGCTCTTTAGCACCGGACACACTGCTGGCACTAAATAACAATATTGATTTCATCTCTAATCACAACACACAACTGGGCTTGTACAGCTGGGCCATGTTCCCTAGGGCTAGGAGAGCAGTTAAAGGAGACGTTTGTAGAGAGCAGAGAGGTGATGGGCGAAGCGGAAAGGGAGAATACCATCCTCTGTGCAACTCAGACTGTGTGGGTTGCAGTGATTCATGCTAGGGCAAGCCCTGTCTATGCTGGTGACTGTTTGAACTCAGCCACCCAACAGAGCTATCCCAAACATCACAAGACTCCAGTTCCCTCTTCTGAAAAGAAACCTTCCTGCAAATGTTGTTTAGGCTTTCCACATCATGGGGAAGGAGGCAACAATACAGACACATCCCTCCAGGGCAGGGGTGGGGTAGCTCAGGCCCGGGAGCCAAATGTGGCCCATTGTAGCAGGGTGCAGCTTAATTGGGATGCTGGCCCTTTAAGAGGATGGCACCAGCGTAAGGGAAGGTGCTATCCAAGGTGCAGGTGCTATGAGAATGAAAGGACAGTGCCTGCAGCTTAACACCTGTGTTTGGGCATGACTGAGCCAGCCCAAAGGCTAAAAGCTAGAGCAGAGAGCTCAAAAGGAGGTTGCTTGAGAGGCTGGAGAGAGCTTTGCCTCCACTGGGGAGAATGCAGAGGAGATAGGAGCTTGAGTTGGGGGGAATCTGTTTCCACAGAGACCCTGCTCAGAGGGGGTTGCCTGAGCTGCAAGGTTTATCACAGCAGTCAGGACCACCGAGCACCAGCTCCACCAGCCAATCCCAAAGCAGGGGACGTCTGTCTCTGTCTATCTGTCTTCTGGCCCTTGACCATCAGAAGAGTACGAGACTTGGCTCTTGGGATTAGGAACTTTGGCCACCCTTAGTATAGCTCCATGATTTGGACCTTCCCTTTCTTTCCCTATCCTGAGCACACCCCTATTCCCAACTCCTTTCCGGCCTGTGGCATATATATATTTATTTATTTTTAAAAAACAACTAATCTTCAGGCGGCCCTATCCTGGGAGGGCAAAGGTTTCCTATCCTGGTGTGACGGAACAGCCCTGCCTCCACCCTCCAAGCCCCAGTCGTAGTCAATCTCCCACTGCGTCAAAGGTTTCCGTGAAACAGCAGGAAACGGCGGACAAGCTGCTGACTGTCCCGTCGTGAGAAAGGCAGCGATTGGCCCCGCCTCCAGGGCTCAGCCTTAGCCAGTAGATTTCCTCTTGTGTTTTGCATGACGATGAGGTGGGTCTATGCTGGATCTCTGCGAGTTGGATGAGGATGGTTTAACAAGGCGGGGGTGAGGTTTCTTGCTGACAGCATACACGTCCTCTTTCCCTTTTGACGCCTGAAATGGAAGATGCCATGGATCAGGGAGGAGGCTCCCAACTGGGCAGGACATCGCCCCTACTTCCTGTTCCCTGCTCTTGTTTTGGTTCCTCTGCCTGTTCTGACTCTCTCTGTCTTGCTCTTCCATTCCCGCAACTTGACCCAGCCCTGCCCTTGTAGGTCGTCTGCCCTGACTCTCTGCCCAGCCGCAAGCCTTGGGGCCCAGGGTGAAGATAACTGCAGGGCCTTGGTACCCTCCCCCCATGCTCCCGTCTTCTCGGTCAGAGTCCTCCTCCTCGGGGCCCTAGAGGTGACCATGTTTGGGACTTTGCTGAGAAGGAGTGGGGTCCTGTAACCTGCCCTGGTGAACGCTGTGGCCACCGCGGGGTCCCTGGAAGTAGGGAAAATAGCGGGATGTTCAGGGTGGTTGGCTTGGGGTCACCCTGTGGGAAGGCCGGCCCCGCCAATCCTGACCCTGGACCGGATTCTGCTCTCTTTTGGGATCCTGATCCTGAGACCATCCATGTCTCAGACTATGGACCTTGGCAGACCCGTGGGAAAGACCTTGCCCATTCACTTACTCGAATTCTCTTCCTAAGCGCTTGCTCCTGGCCCTGAAATGAGGTGTTCGCACAATGGTGAATTAAGACTCCCCCCTCCCCGGTAACCCCAAGCCACTGCGTTTCCCTCCTACCCTGTTCAGTGGACAGCTGTTCTCATAGTCCACCTCTGGTCTGGGGTCACTGGGCTGGTTCTCGTAGTCGCCGGCCTCTGGAGTTACTGGTCTGGGTGGGCGTGGCATGTTCATATAGACACTTGGGGGCTCACTGGACCCAGAAGAGAGTGCATCCCCTGGGGACTGAAGCAGACACAAATGGAGAAATCCCATAAAGCGCTAGAAGGGGGAGCTACTTGTTAGGGTTGCCACCTATGCTAATTTTTAAGGAACACTTATGAAAAATACATGTTACAGGGCCTGCACCGGCTCCTAAGGCACAGGCTGGTCTTAAAGGGCCATGGCCTGCTTGTCACAAGGCCAAACAGCATTTGAAACCGTGCCTGGAGATGCACCATGGCTTAAAATTAGGGCAGAAACGAGTAGAACTGTATTTATTCTTGAGTATTTCCAAGTAGTTGAGGATTGGGCGTGAGTTTCTGGCAGCTCCTTGGTAATGTGATTAATACTTCAGTATTTGGTACTCAGTATGCCAGCACTACCACAGTATTGTCAATTGATGGTTTACCACATCTGAGCCAATCACAGTGAGAGACGGCACATCCACCCCTTCCTCTACCCCTCCTCCCGCACACTGTATAAAAGCAGAGCCTCCATTTCCCTCCTCTTTGTGGGTTGTAGGGGGTAAGCATTCCTTGATCAAGACATTACCAAGTACCAAATACCATGTCTACTTCTCGGGTCCTTGCTAAAACCGAATTGAATACCGTGATACTCGGATGAAACTGAGTAAAACTGAATACCGAGTTTCAGCCCTACTTAAAGTGCTAATTAACATCCTTCCCAGACTGTGCTAGAGGAATGATATGGGAGCGCCTCCTTTTTGTGGGTTTAGCAGCATGTGAAATGCTAATGTCAGAGCCACCTACCCTTACCAGTTTATAGAGGTGGAAAGTCTTGCCTCCCTGTTGTGCTCGGTTCGCAAGGGCTGAAAGAGTCAGAAATAGAATTGGTCTGAATCAAGCATATCCAATTACGTCGTCTAGGCATTTCTAAGGTGTCTGAGCACCGATGCGGAGAGAGAAACCAAGTCTTCCTAAGGCAGGAACTCAACTATCATGCTCTCCTCTGGGAGCTTCTGCAAATTGTCAAACTTTGCATATGTCCAGCCCACAATGCTCTTTGAGCAGGGAGTGGTTGTGTAAAACCCTTGCCACTTGTGCTCCTCGATTTAACTCGGGATCAGGGGTTCCCCACCCTTAATTTAGAGCATCTGCCTTCTAGGTAGGTTAGTGGCTGGAAGGCTCTGTCATTTGTGATGGAAACAAACCATCCTGGTTGGTCCGTCTACAGAAAAGAGGAGACAGTTTCTGGGGACAGTGGACCTTCTTACCTCTGTTCCGCCTTCGATACCATACAGTCAGGATCCCAATCAAAAGCAGGACCAGCAGGACGGATGGTGCCAGGATGTAAAGGAGCAGGAATGGCATACTGCAATTAGAAGACAAGACTGTTGGTTTTTACCTGATGGTGGGCTCTTGCCCTCCTACCTTCAAGGCACTACCCAACTAGTGGGGCCCCCAACAATACAGGGGCCCACTAATATGGGGACCCAACTTGAACTACTTTTCAAGGCACCAATAAGGGGGCCCAAATTCCAAGATTTGGGAAAGTCTTGGAAGGTCAACAGGCAGATCCCTGTCCCCCTTCAAATGTTTTCTCAGACTGTTAACTGTTGAATGGGGTGGAGACACTTATTAGCCACCTTCAAACACTTTGATATTTTGATGAGAATGCTTCTATGAACACTCCCTCTATGGTGTTCACAAACAAGATATTAGTCCACATTGGCCCACACTAGGTGGGTGTCCACCTGCCTATTTGTCAGGTGTTCACCCCCACTGGACACCACAGGACCCACAACCCACACTCATTGCACGGTCTTGGAGAATGTGGAGTCCGCTGTGTGGGCGAATGCTGGCTAATGCGTGCCCACATGTCTGCATCCCACCAATTAGGTCACATGCAGTGCACCGGTCTGCCAGCACCCTAGAGTTGGGGGCAGAAATCCTAGAACGTTGGAGGAGCGACTGCTTCCTGCTCCTTTCTCCGCTGTCGCTCTCGCTTGCCCTGCCAGTGGGGGACACCCACCACAAGCACAGGAAATACACATAGCGAGGCTGCCTGTTTATTAGGCCAGGCACGCTAAACTTGTGAGTGGGGGCTGTAGGGACTGAACCCAGGCTCCAGCAGGCTAACATCTCGTTTGATTATTACCCAATGTTGAGGGAGACGGTAGATTGTATACAACGCATGGATGATTACAGCTACAACATCCCTGACAAACGGCTGTCCAGCCTCTTTTTGAAAACCTCCAGTGATAGATGGCCTATGTCACATCCCAGACTAGGGTTGGGTAGTTTGGATTCAGATCAGTATGAATTGTCTGATTTTTGGACAATTTGTATTGATAAGAATCAATACGAACCTATCACAGGATGTGAGCCAAAGGTTCAGATCCCCCGGCGGGGATCTATCCTGCTCTTTGGAGCAGAGCTAATATGTGTCAAACTCATCTTGCCCTTCCAGCTCTCCCTCCCCCAGATCCCTGCCCGCCTCCCCCAGACTCCTGCCCGCCCAGTCCAGGGCCCACCCCAGAGGCCGTGACAGGACATAGGGGAAGAGACAATCTTTCAGATACCTGGGATCCAGACCAGTTAGGACTTTACAGATTAAACCCAACTAGGTTTATATAGGCTATGCCAACTAGGATGAAGTTTGACCCTTACCTTCCAGCGGCTGTGCTGCTGCTCCTATTGGAGGAACTGCTGGATTCGGCTACTTTAGGCAAAGTCCATGTTGAGGTGGCAAAAGTTGTCGTTTCTTCCGGTGGAGTTGGTGAGGTAGGAATAACCACAAGGAAATCAAATCAGACATAGAAGTGCAGTTTAGCCTCACAGAATGATCTGTTCTCCCTCTCTGCCTTTCCATCCAGCACAAACTCTATGTCCTCCCCTTTGAGGCTCTTCAAGGCCTCGCTCCTCCCTATCTTTCTGACCTCATATCCTGCTACATTCCCACTCAGTAGGGCTGGTTTGGAGCAACTGTTCTGTTCTCACTGTACTTTCCGTCAAAACGGAACAGTTGTCTCTTATTTCAACTGTAATTACAATTGGAAACCTGGTTGAAATGAAAAAATAAATAAATGACCTTTAAAAAAAAAATTGATATTTTATTTGGTCCAATCAAATTGGACCAATCGGTCCAATTTCATCCTGACCAAAGGAAACGCCTGTTTCCGAGCGAAATTGGAATAGGGCAAAATTTCTATTTCAGCCCTGCCACTTGAGAACTTTGCTCCTCCTCTGCCACCTCCTCTGCTGCCCCTAAATTATCTGCCCCCTTCTCCCATGCTTTCCCCTATAGAACTCCCTGAGCATATATGCTCTGTTCCCTCCTGACCTGCAGATCTGCCCTAAAAGCCAGGGGCGTAGCTAGGTTGGAATGGGCCCAGGGACAAGAAATGGACTTTGGCCCCACCCCCTGCCCATCACCATAGACTCCCCTGCCCCTCTCCCTCCCCTCTTTCCTCACCTCAATGTCCTTATTGCATAAAACTGTCAACAAACGTACTTATTAAATTAAAACATGTACTCAGCTACTGCAATGGCCTCTTCCTTGCTTTTAGCTATGGAAACACAGAAATAGTAACATATAGCTTCCACCTGAGCCCCCTCCTGCTTTCCCAGCTCCGTCCCCCCACAGACCCTCCCTCCTGTTCCCTCCCCCGAGTCCCCTCCTGCTCCCTCCTCCCACAGAGCCCCCCTCCTGCTCGTTCAGCCCCCTCTCACCACACAGCCCCCTCCCCCCACAGACAGGGCCAGATTTAGGAATGTTTCACCCCAAGGCCCTTCTCAGGCTGCTGCCCCCCCCCCAAGCAAAACCCCCCCCCCCCACTGTGCAAAACAGACAAGCAGGTGTACAAAATATGCAAGATATACAGAGCTGAATAGACACAGCATAAGCCAACGCACCAGGCGAACATTCCAGGACCTTCAGTATGACCTTCAGAAATTGATTTCAAAACTTATGAGATCAGAGATGGGGATGGGGCAACTACAAGGATGTACCAGAATCCAAGAAGTCTGTCTCCACCAAGTTTAGGAGCTTGCGGTTTCTGCTCTAGCAGTGCAAACACCTGTGACCTTCTTCACCTGCTCATGCCCCTCCTCTCAAACACCCTGGCCTGGAAGAAGATCAGTGGGGAACTAGCCCTCATACTCCACACTAGGGTTGCCACCTTTTGCCATTTGACCCCAAGACTCCTATAGGCCAAATGCGAGTCTCAGGATCAGATTGCAAAAGATGGCAACTAGGGTTGTCACTTACGCAAATATTTAAGGAATGCTTATGAAAAATACATGTTGCAGGGCCTGCATTGATGACTAAGGTGCAAATGCAGGTCCTGCAACATGTATTTTTCATAAGTGTTCCTTACACATTTGTATAAGTGACAACCCTACTCCCACGCCCTTGCAAATTGCCTATTCCATCCCTCCCCCAGGTTCCCTTGTTTTCCACTCCCCACCCCGAAAAGCAGTATGATTCCTGCCCCCAAATCCCAGCATTTGAGGACATGCATGCATAGAATGCCACAAACAAATCTCCAACCCCAAGGATGCCTCAATGTTCAAAAATCATGAGCTGGACCCTAAAAATCATGAAACTTAAATAAAAAGAATCCAAATGTTTCTAGGCTTGGTACTCTCCCATTTGTGAGAATGGGAGGAGCCACTCGAAGAAGAACAGAAGGTTGCTGCCTTGTAAACAAGGTTCTTTGAGATGGCTCTAGACATTCTCACAAATGCTCACCCTTTGGAAGGAACTGTTGGGTATCTATGAGCAGGAAGGAGGTGCTTTATATACTGTGTGTGTGTGATTTTTCAAACTAGTGAGCTTGATATATGCTGGTAGAGAAGGGCACGCAAGCACAAACCCATTGGTGAGAATGTTCGGAGCCATCTCACTGAACCTTCTTTACAAGGCAGCAACCTTCTGCTGCGAGGTACAGCTGGCCCGGCAGGGGTTTTTTTTAATTAAAAAAAAAGCTTAGGAGTTCTCTCTGGCAAGGAGTCAGGGAGGGAGCATGCAGCCGAAGAATGGCTTCGCACAGTAAGTGTAGGTTCCCAGGCTGTGGGGAGAACGTCAGCCGGCAAGGGGCAGCCGCGCCACGCCGCAACTTTGAGGGTTTTTTTGTTTTGTTTTTTAATTGGACAGGTGGCTGCGCAGCACTGCAGCGGGCTTAGCTGCCATAGGGATGGGCTCCCAGCCACGGTGGGCCCCGGGACAAATGTCCTGCCTGTCCCTATGGTAGCTATGCCCTTGCTAAAAGCCCACCTCTTCTACCAGGTTTTCCTTAGCTCCTCACCCCCCTAGATCACTCATTTCTGCTTCACCTTCCACTGACTCATCCTTTAGAATCTCCCTCCTCCCCTTTGTAATTAAGCTAAGGGAGGAGTGGGGAGCCGGAATTGTCGAGCCTGCCACTTGTTCCTGGGAGCGGAGCCGGAGGCGGCGACTGCGACCTGCAACAGGAGAAAAGGACAGTTAGCCTATGGCAGTATTGAGGAGTGGGGAGCCGTAATCGCCGAGCCTGTGCTTTGGACTCACCTGCCGCTTGTTCCTGGGAGCGGAGCCGGGGTCGGCGACTGCGACCTGCAACAGGAGAAAAGGACAGTTAGCCTATGGCAGTATTGAGGAGTGGGGAGCCGTAATCGCCGAGCCTGTGCTTTGGACTCACCTGCCGCTTGTTCCTGGGAGCGGAGCCGGGGTCGGCGACTGCGACCTGCAACAGGAGAAAAGGACAGCTACGCGCGCCTAGGTCGCACGCCGAAGGGACGCGCACACAAGGGCGCACCCTTTTGCGCTCCCTTCAGCGCTCCCCGGAGCTGGAGCTCAGGTACACGTGGGGGGTAGTGTCTTCCTTAGTACTTTGGTTGTATTGTTTTTGATTCGCTGTTGTATAAAAGCCTAACCTCAAACGCTTCAGGAAGGAGGGGCCGTGTCCTGCCCTTCCGGCTGCAAAAGTGTCTAAACAGAGGGAAATTGCCCCTCTTTTTTGTTCCCCTAACCCGGCTTCCAGGGTTTCTTGTCCCTCCCAGGGTATAAAGACCACTAGGGTAACGGTCCCGTTAAGTTCTCAACAAAGTAATGATTACAGCTGGGAAGTAACAAATATTGAATCTTGTGGTATGTCTGGAGGTGCTATGGAATCTTCCGTAATTTTGATTCATAAGGAGGAAAAGGATGTGACACAAATCGAGTTATTGGCAGACTTGGCATTGACAACTGCTCATATACTAAAGTGCATGTTTGCCCAAATGAAAGAACTTATCAGCAAGGTGGAGGCTGGGGTAGCCCCATGTCATCCCCAGGTTAGACTAGCCCCCTTTACTGGACTGCAACCTTTGGTAGGGCCAGGTGTTGGGGATTTCCCTTTTAGGGAATTAGAGGGCACTAACAGACAGGGACTTGAGACTATTATGATTAAAGATAAGCAGCTGAGAGTGACCTATTTGCCAAATAGCTTGTTCCTGGCTATCCTCCCACTACCCTCAGGTTTGCTTCCCTTTTGGAACACGCCTTATGATGTTGCGGAGAACCTGAGGGTGATTTTGGTTGATACTGTCACTAGTAGAGAGATTGTGTCCCTTGACCATGTACATAACATCAAAAAACGTTGGTTAATAAAGGTCACTTTCAGGCCTGCCCATTTAGTTGAGCAAATCCTGGAAAAGGGAGAGGTATTTAAAGAAAAAAATATCTATGTGTCCAGGGTCTTAATGGCAGACGACGGGGACAAGCTTCCAACTTTGGGGGAACTGGTGGTAGAATGACCCTGTCCCCAGAACGCACATATGGCTTTGGGCTCAATGTTGAATATTGTCCCTTCCTGTGGTGGGAATGATGAGGGATCAAAACTGAAAGGACAGTTATCTGAGAGGGCCAGGGAGACTAGTGAAGCCAAACTGGAGGAAGAAATTCATAGTCTTCAGTCTCTTTCAAGGCAAAGTGTTAGTATTAAACCTGCTAGACTCCCTTTAAGACAAATTGAACCCTCATTGGATCCAGATTTCTTAATTAGTCGTTTGGACTCCATTAGCAGCCAATTAAGGAAAACTAAGGGTGGTAAAAGATCTCACCAAGAGGAGTTGACCTGTATGAACAAGGTCTCCCCTATAGGATCCATGATTGTTGATTGCCCTTCCCGGGCAGGTAGCCCTTCAGCGGCCTCAACCCCGGTTGGGGGAAAAAAGAAAAAGAAAGTGGAAAGGAAGGGGAGCCAGGAAATTTCCTGCAAGGGTGCAAAGGCCACGAAGGTATCTAATGTTAAAAACATGCACACGGTGAATTTGCCAGTTCTTGCGCCTGCCAATTTGCACTTGAGTGGCCAGACTTCTGCTCCATCAGGATTGGCCTTTGTAGGACCTCCCTTGGGAGATTCAGACTTGGTATTTCAGGGTATAGTAACAGCAGGCCCTACTGAGCAAGTGGAGAGAGGACGGATTCTTCCTGGAGTCTTTTCCTTCAAAGATAGGAAAAAGGCTAAGGATCAGAGGAAGTTATCCTAGCAGACTCTAGTAGCTGGGAGTTGGATAGCCCCCCTCTAACCCTTATGGTGGGAGGGAGATCAATAGGATTAATAGGACCAGGAATAAAACCTCTTGGAAATTGTTATCATGGAACATAGCTGGCTGGAAAGCGCGTTGTATTGATATAGATTTTTTGGTCTTTTTGAGAGATTCCGATTTTGAGATAATGGCCTTACAAGAGACTTGGTTGGTGAATAATCTCGCCTGTATTGGCATCACAGGATTTGATAGTTTCTGTTTACCAGCTATGTCAGCCAATACCTCCTGAAGACCAAGTGGGGGTCTTGCAATTATGGTAGCACAAACCTTGAAGGCCAAGGTAAAGACCTTGGCCACGGTTAAGTCCAATTTTATGTTATTGCTTTGTTTATTCCCTGATGGGACAGAATTACTTCCGTCTATCTGGAAGGTAGATATAAGGGAACTCCCCATGAGCAGAGACCATGTGTTCTTTGCGACAGAGGGACTCCCGATATGGTGGTACATATTCTATTGTTCTGCCCTTTTTTTGAAGGCCTAAGAGCCAAATATTTGGCAGATCTCCAAGAGATACCCCAATTTAAAATACTCCGAAAGCTGCTGTCCCCAGTGGATACCACTTTAACTAGGCAAGTTGCGGAGTTTGCTTATCAAGCAACAATTTTAAGATGAAGTTTTCTGGAGAATCTGGCACAAACAGGGGTTGTGATCCCAGTAATGGTAGGACTCTAACAATGAAGGATGAATTTCTTTGGTCTGGCTTCCATGTGGAGGGGCTGGAAGGATATACTTTTTTGTAATAGGGACTTTTGTAATGCGGGTTCATTATTTGTTACAGTGGTATATTGTTTATATTTTGATTTGTTTGTACAATATTTGACGAGGTTGTTGATATTGTAATATTTGTCGTTTGCAATAGCTAAGGCTATGCAATAAATTTATTAGTATTATTATAATTAAGCTAAGCACATGTCCTTATCTTACAACTTCTCAGCCTTGTGAATGTACCCCTGTCCCTCCTTATGTTCCACTCTGCTTTGCTTCTCTTTCCTTGCTCATCCTAAACTGTAAGCGCATTGAGGGCAGAGACCTGCCACGAGTCATGACTATTTAGAACCAGGCACATCACAGGGTGCTAGACCAATTTGAGCGGTGATGATAGAGCGCATTCAGGAGCGACTAACCATTAGGTGCGTCTTTATCTCAGATACGTTTTACGTCCATTAAAAGTTGCAGGGAGCATAACATGTTATGTATCGATTAGGCAGTTTGGCCATGGTCAGAGACACAAGAGGTACATGAGGCCTGAACAAATTCAGTTCAGCTGACATGAATCATAGGCCTCATGCTGGCACAGATTAAGGAGGCCCAGGAGAACGAAGCTGTAAATAACTCGCACTTTAGCAGAAAGAATGTATCTCCAAGGCCACAATGTGGCGCCAGATGACCGCTCTCTCTAACGAAGTAGGCCTGAAAGGAAGGGAGGGAACCTCAGCAGGACAGGCCGGCAATTAAGCAGTGGAGAAGGGAAACTCCCCAAAAGTAAAAAGTCGTTTTAATGATTATGCTTTAAGTAAATAATGAGATGAAGTCAGCTTATTTCTGCACCTGGCATGATCAAAGAGGGGACCCTGCAACATGTATTCATAATAAATAAAACTATACAAAAGAAACGGCCAGACCCCTATCTCTTGTCCTTGGCGCTTGTGGCTACTAGCATTGCAGTGAGCCTTGTGGGCCTTGGATCCTAACCATCGCTCTCAAAGATCCAGAGACCCGTACCCAGCTATCTCCTGGGCCCCCTTCCCTTCTCCTCTGAACCAGCTTGCATCTCGGACCGTGGCCTCTGACACATAAGATATCCTGGGGTGGGTTACTGGGGTTCTTAACTGGTAACACTGCCATGTCCAGATGTTATGTGTCTATCCAATAAAATTGAGTGGCACCCACATACTTTGGCTTGTTAATTGGCGACCTTCGATCCCGTTTGGGGTAAACTGTGGTACAATAAACCTCTTTATTTCCTAACAAACACACATTCAGAACAAGGAAGGTCCTTGCCTGGATCAAAGAGCTCTTGCTTGTATTAACAAAGCCCTCTTTCTAGAACCACAGACTGCTTTTACTTGCTCAGGCTGCTTGAAGCATTTTGACATCCATGCTTGTGAGGCGGATACAATTTGGAGAAACCTCCTGAGGTGGTTTTGTTTAGCTCTGTTGTTGTCTCTTGAACGTCTTGGACAACAAAAAAGCAATGTGATGTTAAGAGGAGGGTGTCTGACTGGCAAGAACAAGGCTTGGTTTCTTGGGCAGCGGTCACCGGCAGAAGCAGCCAAGGTATGAAACGGAACAGCGGTGTTCAAATGTTTTCTCAGAAACTTGGCTAAGCAACTAGCTTTTCTAAGCAATAGAAAAAGAGTGGATAAAAGGGGACATAAAGGGTGCTTTTAGATGGGCTGCCCACAGTGCTGGCCATGCTAACCCGCTTTGTTCACGGGTAGCTCATCCATCTAAAGGTGTTTCGCCAGATGTGGAAGCTGAGCAGGCAGACAGTCCCATTGGCAGCAGCATTCTGGAACATCCCAGCGCACCGGCCCGAGGCAGAGCTGCTATCCGTCTGCTCGGCGGACCCACACTATTGCTCCCCTTCCGGACAGCTGTTGTAGTGAGCAACACCATAGAGTTACGGGCACTAGCCTAGAGCATCATGTAATCTGCCTGTAACTCTATGGTGTGGGGGGGGGGGGGCACAGGCAGACTGTCTAGAATGGACCCAGGCAGAGCTGCAAGTAGGTGGAAGTGGGGCTACACCCCCGGAGCAGCTCCAGGGCAGGCTGCATCCAAATCCGTCTGTTTACACCCAGTGTAAAGCTGAAATGGATACTGGGGTTTTATTCGTATTTTGGGGTAACCCTTCAATTCCCCAAACAAGATCCATGACGGAAACATTTGCTCACACACACACACACACGTATATATATATATATTAGGTATTCCGTTGCACGGTTCATTTTAATTTTGGGGGGTTTCTGGTTTCTCCGTTTAGTTCAACACGCCCTTTATCACTAAGCTGTTGATGCTCTCGACCTAAAATTACAAAGGCACTTTCCCACACCCGGTAAAACCATTGGAACAAAAACTTCTCCAGTAGCCACTTGGCTGCAAATGTGGCAAACGTGGTTTTGGTGAGGATATAAAAATGTCTGGGGGATGTTGCTGAACGTCTTCTGGAAGGGGCAGAGTTGGGTTGACCAATTTGGCGAAGTCTAATGCATGAGAGCTGACGGGTCAAAGGACATGAGAGAAAGGGGCTGTGACTGTCTACAAGACCTTGATATTTGACTGTTTTAAAAACAAGCAAACAAGCAACAACAAAACCCACAATATTGTGTTAAATGCCTGATATTTGTTTGATTTTTTTTCCCCTAGCCCACCCCTCCCAAGTTACTTTTCACTTCCACTCAAGTCACTGACTTCTCTCCTATAGGCCTGCCCTGCATTTTCTCATTCTGACTTGTCACCAGTAATATCCCCGACAGATGACTGTCTCGTTTCTTTGAAAAACCTTCAGCCTCCCCAGGCATGCCACTTGTTCCATTGTCGCATAGCTCTTACTGTTAGGAAATTCCCCTCTCCTCTTCAAGAAATGTGTCGTTTCTAGTAGCGTTAGTTGCTCCAGGGTACAAGGAGAATCAGGGGCGTAGCCACCGTGGCGCGGGGGGGCTCAGTTGCACCCGGGCCCATCCCCGTGGGGGGCCCAGGGCCGGCCGGAGGCATCATGGCCTGGCAGCGATGGGGGCCCCCAGCCACGCGGAGTCAGGACACTGCCCCCAGGACAGGACCGCCCTGGGAACAGCATCCCCACTACGCGTGGCGGTGGGGAGCCCCCTCGTCTCGGAACCAGATGCCTCCGGCCGGGCCGGCTCTCCCTGCCACCCTTGCTGCTGACCGCTCTTCCCTCCTCCCCCAATCTGCAGCTCCAGAGCGGCGGGGAGGAGCAGCCGGCAGCAAGGGAACTTTTTTTTTTTAAATTGCCTGCACCTCATCCTGGCCCCGAGGAGGGAAAGCACCTCCGCAGCGCCCTCCCCGGCGGGGTCAGAACGAGACGCGGGCAATTGTAAAAGAACAACTGCCCCCAGAAACGCCACAGGCCCAGGGATTGGGTTTGCGGGCGCAGGGAGGGAAGCAGTGCTGTGCTCCCTCCCTGCACCCACAAGTCCAGAGTAGTCCCTGGAGCAATGTCACCTCCTCCACATCGGGACCCATCCCTGGACCCAGCCGAGTCGAGGGAGGGGAGGCACCAGCCTCTGGTAAGTGCCATCCGTGTTCCCCCCCCCCCCACTGCCTGCCCCATCCCCCTTCCCTCCCGCCCCCCAGGAGAATGCTTGATCAAAGGCCCAGTAAGAACCCATATTTGGATTCCTTCTCTTCACCCAATCGAGGTCATTGGTCAAACCATGACAAGAGCCACAAAGGAGCTTACCTGGGAGAATAGTCACATTAACATGGATCATAGGATCCAATCCAGGCTCCGTTATTCCACACCAGTAAATGTCCTCATCGTCACTTCTGAGGCTTCCCATGGTCACTGTGAACGTGTGAAGAGTGTGGTTGTCTTGGATGGAGATGCGGCCTGCCTTCACCTCCATCTCGGAACCTGTAGTCTGAACCAATATGGAGCAGGAGAACCAGTTGTCTCCTCTGCACCAGTATTTGTGACTTCTCTGACGTCCTTCCACGTACTGGCATGGGACAGACAAGGATGTGCCCTGGATGCTGCTGACCTCAGGAGGACCACTCAGAGCCCAACAGCCTGCAAGAGCCAGAAATGGAGGAAAATATTAATCGAGGGTAAAAACAGCCCTGTGGGCCATGTGGTGGCTCCCCAGCTACCTCTCCCCAGGTCAGGAAGGGGCACCAAACACACGGGCCTGTGGCCAGAAAGTCCTCCTGCTGCCCTCATGGCCCTGGGTAGGGCAGGGAGCTCAGCAAACATGCGGGCAGCCAGTCCCACCCCTAACTCTGCTCCCAGTGCCACCACCACAGCAGACATCTACGGGAATGCCGGGGCCAAACATGCTGGCCCGCTGTTGCCTGAGTGGCGGGCCTTGGCCTGGGGTGGGCAGCTGGGATTGGGCCCCACGCACATCCCCGGGCCAGCCAGGTGCAGTGATACTCACACTGGAGGGGGGCGGGGACTCCCAGACGGGTGTAGAATTTATTCGGGGGGGGGGGAGCATGAGAAGAAACATGGCTCCTCTCCTAGTCTCCAGGTGAAACCTGAAGAGATAGCAAAATTAGTTGGCCCATGTCCCTATTATGCTCTGCCCTGCAGCAAGGGGGTCAGGCTCTTCCTGCTAGCCGTTCCCAAGGGGGCTCCCACAAAGGTGCTGGCGCTGCCCCGTCTCTCAGCGAGTCCCTCTAGAGAGGCAGCAGCCAGCCCAGGAAAGAACTGTTAAGAGTGGGTGAGGGTGGGGACAGCATTCCACCCACTCTGGAAGCTTCTTTCTTGGGTGGGGCCTTTTCCAAGCGCAGCCTGAGCGCTGCTTGAAAATTTCCAGAGTTGGCGGGAGAAGAGTGTTGGCCGTGCTCCCTCCCTCTGGAAAATATCCTAGCTGTAGTCAGGCCCACAATAGAGTTCAGGGCCTGGTTTCAATGACCCCACCTCCCCAGACACACACATGCCCCTGCTTTCGTGATCTCCCTGTTGGACTGGGCCTGTGGTCCCTTTTGCTTCCCCACTGGAGGAAGGATTGTCACTTCTTGTCCATCCTCCACATACGCCTCAAACGTTCATACAGCAGAGAAGCTTAGAAAGCGTCACGTCTGCTTTTCTAGTGCTGTGTCCTGTCAAAGTACAGGCTCATGGGTTAAGCTAATGGAAGACGCCTCTATATTTCATAGTGGCAGGTCGGTAAGTGGGAAACTATGTTATTAGAAGACCAGCGCTAAGTAAGTGTTTCCTTCTTCACAGGACCAAGTTCCTCAATATGGAACAATTTTCTTATGTTTTACAGTATTTAAATGCTTTTACCTTCATCTAGAAAACTGGGTAAGGAGAGATTCCTGCAGATAATACCCGTTCTCCCCCGCCCCCCCCTAAAAAATGGTTCAGGGCTTGATAGTGACTCAATTGTGCTGGGAGTTGGGTGTTTTGATAAAAGCTCTTTGCCGAGTATTTTACCTCTGTGCCCCCATTTTGAGACTTAGATAATTCTGCAACTTCCTAGCCACCCCCAGATAGCAACAAAGACTGAACACATACGCTCTGATTCCTCCAGTCTGCGCATGCACGGCCCTTTTCCAAGATGGGGCAGGCCACATCAGCACCATTTTGGGAAAGGGCAGCTGGTCTGCACATTACGCAAAACTAGGTGCCCTTTTCCAAAATGGTGCCGACGTGGCCCATACCATCTTGGAAAAGGGCTGCATACGCGCAGAATGACCATTAAGGCCATCTTACGCATGCACAGAGCCTTTAAAAAAATTAATAAATTCAAGAATCTCATGAGAACGGGTTGAGAATCGGCCAATTCTCGACTCATTTTTGTTCTCGGGAAAACTTGTCAAGAACCCGGTTCTCAATGAGATTTTAGAGAATTGTGAGATTGAGTTTCTGCCCCTACTCCTCACCCCTGCAGGCTGTCCTGTCGCTCAGGGTTCTCTTTCTCCCCCTGTAACTAAGTTAAGCATATGTGCCGGTGTTTTTACTTTTCTCTCCATACGTTCCTCTCCCCCTTGTCTCCCCTCTAGGGCTGCAATGAATAGTGAAAATTTTATTCAGGAGTATTTCCAAGTTTCTGAGGACTGGCTCTGAGTGTTCGACCTGAGTAGTTGGTAAAATAAAATTGAATACCAAGTATTTTCCAAGTACTGCGTACCCTTATATAGGGGCAGGCAAAGCCCCATAAGTTGCTGTACTGAATAGTCTCAAAGTACCCAGTACTGGGCCGATTCCTCGAGTACTCAGTAAAACCGAGTTGAATACCGAGATACTTGGTAAAAACCGAGTCATTCTGAATACCGAGTTTCAGCACTGCTCCCCTCCCTTGTCCATCCAAGATCAGGAGTTGGCATAGACTTATGGTACACATGATCCGTTTGAGCTAGGCATCACTCTCTGCTGATCTACCAAAATGCTCCCACTGGCTCCAGCACTCGGAGCATTATGCCTCCCACTGGCTTCTAACTCTAGGGTCTCAAGAGGGTCCAGCCAGTTGACTCAGGAGTGGAGAGGAGCGCTCTCCTTTAGAGAGCCTTCCCTGATGCACTGGAGGAGCTCTCCTAGCCCCTCTCTTTTCCGGAAAAGCTCCCTGAGGCGCAAGTCCTGCTCTCCTCCCCACAGGCAATCTCTGAGAGGCTGGTCTCCCTTCCCACATTGTGATCTACTGGAGACAAGCTTGGGACCTACCAGGAGATCTCAATCTACCCCTGTCTTGGATTGTAAGCTCCTTAGGGGCATGCACGTTTCACTAATTAATGATTATTCCATGCCGGGTCGCTGCATTGCCAATGCGAGATAAATGATAAGACAATAAATTATATAATGTATCAATGGGATTGTGACCCCCATCCCCAGATGGGGAGACTGGGACCCCACTTGGGAACCTCTACCTCAGCACCTACAGCTCTTATTGACTGAAACGTCATCAGGATTGGACCCTTGATCTATTTTCACTGATGCACAAATAACTGTTGGTTAAACTGAAAACCACAGTTTAAAGGGTGAAAATCTTTTTTCGTCTGTGGTTCTGTGGCTGATACTTCCTCAGGAAACTGAAACACTGACATCTACAACATAAACCTACAGCCCAATCCGACCATAGGAAACGAGGGTACATTGCCTCATCTGTGGTACTTCTCTTTGGAATTGNGGAGCATGAGAAGAAACATGGCTCCTCTCCTAGTCTCCAGGTGAAACCTGAAGAGATAGCAAAATTAGTTGGCCCATGTCCCTATTATGCTCTGCCCTGCAGCAAGGGGGTCAGGCTCTTCCTGCTAGCCGTTCCCAAGGGGGCTCCCACAAAGGTGCTGGCGCTGCCCCGTCTCTCAGCGAGTCCCTCTAGAGAGGCAGCAGCCAGCCCAGGAAAGAACTGTTAAGAGTGGGTGAGGGTGGGGACAGCATTCCACCCACTCTGGAAGCTTCTTTCTTGGGTGGGGCCTTTTCCAAGCGCAGCCTGAGCGCTGCTTGAAAATTTCCAGAGTTGGCGGGAGAAGAGTGTTGGCCGTGCTCCCTCCCTCTGGAAAATATCCTAGCTGTAGTCAGGCCCACAATAGAGTTCAGGGCCTGGTTTCAATGACCCCACCTCCCCAGACACACACATGCCCCTGCTTTCGTGATCTCCCTGTTGGACTGGGCCTGTGGTCCCTTTTGCTTCCCCACTGGAGGAAGGATTGTCACTTCTTGTCCATCCTCCACATACGCCTCAAATGTTCATACAGCAGAGAAGCTTAGAAAGCGTCACGTCTGCTTTTCTAGTGCTGTGTCCTGTCAAAGTACAGGCTCATGGGTTAAGCTAATGGAAGACGCCTCTATATTTCATAGTGGCAGGTCGGTAAGTGGGAAACTGTTATTAGAAGACCAGCGCTAAGTAAGTGTTTCCTTCTTCACAGGACCAAGTTCCTCAATATGGAACAATTTTCTTATGTTTTACAGTATTTAAATGCTTTTACCTTCATCTAGAAAACTGGGTAAGGAGAGATTCCTGCAGATAATACCCGTTCTCCCCCGCCCCCCCCTAAAAAATGGTTCAGGGCTTGATAGTGACTCAATTGTGCTGGGAGTTGGGTGTTTTGATAAAAGCTCTTTGCCGAGTATTTTACCTCTGTGCCCCCATTTTGAGACTTAGATAATTCTGCAACTTCCTGGCCACCCCCAGATAGCAACAAAGACTGAACACATACGCTCTGATTCCTCCAGTCTGCGCATGCACGGCCCTTTTCCAAGATGGGGCAGGCCACATCAGCACCATTTTGGGAAAGGGCAGATGGTCTGCACATTACGCAAAACTAGGTGCCCTTTTCCAAAATGGTGCCGACGTGGCCCATACCATCTTGGAAAAGGGCTGCATACGCGCAGAATGACCATTAAGGCCATCTTACGCATGCACAGAGCCTTTAAAAAAATTAATAAATTCAAGAATCTCATGAGAACGGGTTGAGAATCGGCCAATTCTCGACTCATTTTTGTTCTCGGGAAAACTTGTCAAGAACCCGGTTCTCAATGAGATTTTAGAGAATTGTGAGATTGAGTTTCTGCCCCTACTCCTCACCCCTGCAGGCTGTCCTGTCGCTCAGGGTTCTCTTTCTCCCCCTGTAACTAAGTTAAGCATATGTGCCGGTGTTTTTACTTTTCTCTCCATACGTTCCTCTCCCCCTTGTCTCCCCTCTAGGGCTGCAATGAATAGTGAAAATTTTATTCAGGAGTATTTCCAAGTTTCTGAGGACTGGCTCTGAGTGTTTGACCTGAGTAGTTGGTAAAATAAAATTGAATACCAAGTATTTTCCAAGTACTGCGTACCCTTATATAGGGGCAGGCAAAGCCCCATAAGTTGCTGTACTGAATAGTCTCAAAGTACCCAGTACTGGGCCGATTCCTCGAGTACTCAGTAAAACCGAGTTGAATACCGAGATACTTGGTAAAAACCGAGTCATTCTGAATACCGAGTTTCAGCACTGCTCCCCTCCCTTGTCCATCCAAGATCAGGAGTTGGCATAGACTTATGGTACACATGATCCGTTTGAGCTAGGCATCACTCTCTGCTGATATACCAAAATGCTCCCACTGGCTCCAGCACTCGGAGCATTATGCCTCCCACTGGCTTCTAACTCTAGGGTCTCAAGAGGGTCCAGCCAGTTGACTCAGGAGTGGAGAGGAGCGCTCTCCTTTAGAGAGCCTTCCCTGATGCACTGGAGGAGCTCTCCTAGCCCCTCTCTTTTCCGGAAAAGCTCCCTGAGGCGCAAGTCCTGCTCTCCTCCCCACAGGCAATCTCTGAGAGGCTGGTCTCCCTTCCCACATTGTGATCTACTGGAGACAAGCTTGGGACCTACCAGGAGATCTCAATCTACCCCTGTCTTGGATTGTAAGCTCCTTAGGGGCATGCACGTTTCACTAATTAATGATTATTCCATGCCGGGTCGCTGCATTGCCAATGCGAGATAAATGATAAGACAATAAATTATATAATGTATCAATGGGATTGTGACCCCCATCCCCAGATGGGGAGACTGGGACCCCACTTGGGAACCTCTACCTCAGCACCTACAGCTCTTATTGACTGAAACGTCATCAGGATTGGACCCTTGATCTATTTTCACTGATGCACAAATAACTGTTGGTTAAACTGAAAACCACAGTTTAAAGGGTGAAAATCTTTTTTCGTCTGTGGTTCTGTGGCTGATACTTCCTCAGGAAACTGAAACACTGACATCTACAACATAAACCTACAGCCCAATCCGACCATAGGAAACGAGGGTACATTGCCTCATCTGTGGTACTTCTCTTTGGAATCGACTGGAGAGTGGTTGTATCGGAAAAGAGAGAAAAACAGAATCTGGGTGAGAGCCTATGGGAAAGGTGGTTTGTTCAGATGGAAAAGAATGGACCCTACTTGTCTGCTAGAGAAAGGGTTGAACTTCAGAAGTAGGGATGGGTGAACGCGGTTTGGAAGTTTGGAGTTCAGCCCGAACTTGGCCTGTTCGGACGACCAAACCCAAACCCGAATCCAAACACGAACTGACTGAACCGAACTCAATTCTGAACGTCGAAATGACCGAACAGTTCGGTCAGTTTAGATCGCGTTCGGGTGAGTTCGGGTGGCAAAAAAAAGTTCACTGGAAGGTCAAACATGACAGGGAGGGGTATTCACTGAGGAGCAGACTTCCAGGCACCAGGGGTGGAGAGGCTTGCAAGAAACAAAACCATCTGCCTCCCCCCTCCCCAACACCTTCTGAGCTAGTCATTGTTCCTGAACAGCAGGTGTTTCAGAAGGCTCCCTCTCCCAGCATTTCCCAGCTCCCCAATCCCTTGCAATCCTCCTCCCATTTCACCCATCCAACCCATCTACCCCCATATTCTCATTCATTTATTTAGCTTAGCTTAGATAGATTTA
>QEPC01011341.1:12073185-12096836 GCA_003113815.1 Sphenodon punctatus | reverse complement strand
CCCCCCCCCCCCCCCATTTTAATATATTTCTCTTAAGCAAGTCGAGTGTGTGAACTGTGGGGCAGGTTACAAATTATGAAAATAAATAAATAAATAGAATAAAATAAGTCCCTACCCCAAGGGGCTTACAATCTAAGAAAGACAAGGAAGGGGGAGACGAGGGAGAGGTGAACATCAGGAGAGACAGGGATACATTCATGAGGTTGAGAAGATGCAGGTGCACTTGCTTAGCTTAGTTACAGGGAAGAGATACTGAGGGGGGAGGATGCAATTTCACTCATGACGGGCCAGGGAAAGCCTGACGGAAGAGGTAGGTTTTCAGGAGGGATTTGAAATTTGGGAGGGAAGGAGCAGATCAAATGTGTCCAGGGAAGGAGTTCCAGGCATCGGGGGCAGCAAGTGAGATGGGGTTAAGATGTTTAGAGGAGCAAGGGGTTTGCATGCAGGTTAGGGTGGGGGCAGAGGAGGAGTGAAGCTCCCAGGCAGGAGTGTGGTAGGATACAAGAGCGGAGATTGTGATTGCACAGCACCAGGTACATTGTTGGCATTACACTAATACTATTTATTCATAGGTGCAATCCTGTCCTTAGAGAAAAGACCAAGTGGGAGACGTGATTGCAGTTTTCAAATGTCTAAGTAAATAAGTAAAGTTTATTGGCACAGGCTTCCTCCATGGCCTAGAAACCAATGTAATACAATACAAAACCAAATACAACAGTAAATACCAAACCGCACAGCAGTATTGGAAATAAAATAGTATCCCCAAAAATTAATAAATAGCTACAAACGATAGCATATAAAATAGAAACAAGAGAATACCAGAGGATAGCTATCATTAACCCAGCTCTTCTTCCCCTTCCTAAATTTATACCAACTACTGAGACTGAGAAGCTATTGAAGGAGAGAGACCCGGGTGTGCCTACATTAAGGCACCGACTTTGATTGTAGCCCCTTTAAATGGGATCTAATCGTTTCTCGCCGTTTAGCTACAAGAATGGGAAACGTTGCCACAGACATTCACTCATTAGACTTTGACAAATTAGTCAGAAATACAAGAAGTTGCGCCCAATTAGATCCTTTGCCCTCCAAGCAAGGGATTCAGCCAAATCTCCCTGAGATGAGTATAATATGGGCAAATAAAAATCTGATACGCCATTGTTTCCACTTCTGACAGAGAGCATGCACTTATGATCTTGATAAGGAACCTTTGCATATCTGCCCTCTAGCACCGAAGTTTGGCTCAGGTTGAACCGAAAAAGGGTATAATGCCGTCTCAGCTGTATGCTCTTTAGAATGGCTAGATAGGGTTCTCTCCTAAAAACAACACTACCTACAGCTAAATTCGGAGCCACCTTCCAGTCCCTATTGGGAGCCAGGTCCTCCTGGATCGCCGTGTCCCTAGATCTTTGTTGGAGAAGTGGCTTAATGCCAGCTAGCGGTTGATCAGCCAGATAAAGAAACGAAAACCCCAACTTATTCAATATTGTTGCGACATAGCGAATCCAGGGATATGCTCTGGCTCCCTCATGCCGCAGTTCCTCGCTCAAACAGAAGGCTTGTAGGGAATCAGGCAGACAAACCAACAACTTAACCCAGAATCTTATAAGGGTTGCCCTCACCTTGTGCTCTATCNAGGGTGGGGGCAGAGGAGGAGTGAAGCTCCCAGGCAGGAGTGTGGTAGGATACAAGAGCGGAGATTGTGATTGCACAGCACCAGGTACATTGTTGGCATTACACTAATACTATTTATTCATAGGTGCAATCCTGTCCTTAGAGAAAAGACCAAGTGGGAGACATGATTGCAGTTTTCAAATGTCTAAAAGGATGCCACAAGAAGACAGTTCATCACTGTAATTGAAGGCAGAACAAGAAGGAATTGGCTTAAATTGCAATCTAGATATTAAGAAAACCCTCCTCTCTGTGAGAAGGGACAGCAGAATAAGTCACCCAGGGAGGTTGTGGAGCCTCCTTCTTCTGAGTTTTTCATATCCCTGCTGGGTAAGCGTCTCTCTGCGACGCTGTGTAGATATGGATGTCCCGTCATGGAGCAGTGCGTGCCCGCTGAGAACCTTTCCAGCCTTAAAAGTCCGGGATTCTAATTAGGGCTGAAATGAGAATCAAAGCGATTCTCACGAGAATTGAGAAGCGGCGGCGAGATCTCGAAGATCTCACTAATGGTTTGAGAACTCACAAGTTTCTCAACAAAATTTAAACTGCTCTGCACGTGAACAAAATGGCCACCGTGGCCAGTCTGCGCATGAGCAGAACATTTATTTTTTTTTTAAATGGAGAGACTTGTTAGAACAATGTTGAGAATGGCCAAGTCTTGGTGGGTTCTCAATCTCAAAAAATCTCATTGAGAGTCCAGTTCTCGACAAGATTTTCAAGATACGCAAGACCAAGTTTCAGTCCTAATTCTAATTATTTTCTCAGGGAGCTCACGGAGCACGAAGAGCACCAAGAACAGAACGGCAAACATCCTGCCCCATCGGCCCCGCCTGACATGCTGCCCTGGGTGACCTGAGAAGTAAGTAAACCGATCCGTTTACATTTTGTTGGGCAAATAAAGCAACCCTACGGCTGGAACAGAGTGCAAATAATTGAACATGCTCATTCATCTTGTTCGGAGAGGAAAACACGGAGCAAAGGTGCATTCCCATTGATTTCAACTGCCTAACGTTTAATTAGTCATTTGCATCAGTCAATAGGTGATGCGAGCTCTCAGCGGCCCTGCTTCTCAAGCGCGCCACTCCTGATCCAGCCGTGGAGCTCAGCGGCGGTGGCTGGATCGGGGTGCGACTACACAGGGTGGCACGTTCCAGGGCCTGCCTCATCCTCTGATCCAGCCGCCACCGAGCTTCACGGCAGGAGGGGGAGCGGTGACGGCGATTATCCTTGCGCCGCTCCTGCCAGTTCCAAAGCACGTTCTTCAACCTTGGCCTTGGCCAGTACTGAGCCAGAGTGGTCAAAGGTTATACAGGCAGATGCTTTTATCTGCATCGACAGCTGATAAAAACTAGGGGAACGTTTGTGAGAAACGTTGTTAGGACGTGGTTGTGTATTTGTAACATTACTCTTTATATATAAAGTTTTAAAGTTATTTCTAATTTTGCAGATGTTTTTAATTTGTTTTGTGGCCTGACTCCTTTTTAATTATTGGTATTTGGGTATCTTATTTTAAATATTATCCTTTATTTTGTATTTCCGACTGGCTACTTTTCATGATGGCCTTTGGCTAATGCAAGGAATACATTCATTCCATTGATCTAACAGAGCTCTTGACTGCAGGGGAGCTACAGGAGATGATGGAAATTAAAGCAGAATTTGTCCCTAAGGAAATGGGCTTGTTTAGCTTGGAGGGTTTCTCTAGATGGCAAAGGGAGGATTGGGAGTATTTCTTACAGTCACATGAGCTCTTCTAAGTCTTTTGGAAGTTGAGACTTCATTTACGTGAAGTATTGGAGGGTGAAGGGAAGAGTACTCCCCGTGGGACGGATTTGTCTTTCACTGAAGTCAAGGATTTTTCCCAGAACTGGTCCAATATATATATTGTAAAAATAGCAAAATATCAAAGAGACCCAAAATTACAACGTCAATGAAAATTCTGAAATTACCAAAAATAACACCAAAAAAAGTGAAATATATGCAAATACAAAATTACTCAAAATATCAAAATTAAAGATTGAAATTACCAAACTTAACAAAAATATTAAAATGCCAAAATAGTGAAAATTACCAAAGATGCCAGAAATGCCAAACTAATCTAAATAACGGAATAAATAAGCACAAAGCCAAACAAATATCCAGAGCAGCAAATGTAGTGGGAAGGAAGGTGCTTCATTTTAAATGCACAGGAATAACCCCAAATCTGTCCAATTCAGTATTCATCCTTCCTGAATATTTGTTTCCGCCTTTAGACCCAAGTTCATGGAGGATAAGTCAATCCGTGGCTGTAGAAAACCTCTTGACTTCTGGAATTGCTCGAACTGCCCTCTTTCTGCACATGAAATGCTGCCTCCTGCTGGAGTCACTTCAGCAGGAGGCAGCATTTCGTCATAATACTGGTCCAATCTAATATGGCCGCCCTCCTGCTCTTGTATCATGAAGAGCAATGTCCAACCTGTTCAGCGTAAGATGTCAACTCTCCCAGTTTGAGGGGCTAGGTTCAGACATTGCCTCTTCTGTTATTGCATGCTGATAATGCTGTTTAATGGTTATTGGATTTGGGGAATCGATGCGATGCGTAGTCGTACTTCACTACGGTCACGCTCGAAGGAACGGAGAGAAGCTGTAGTAATTTAATTAAACCGAAGTAACAACTCCACTTTGGTAGCGTTCAGACAAACAGTTTAAACCAACTTCCCCCGCTAGTTGAGATGTAATTTTATTTAAATGTCTACCCGTCTGTAACAGGGTCCGGTCGCACCCGGGGTAAGTATTGGCAGGATCTTGTCCGAACAGTCGCATTCACAGGGAGTCTGTAGCTCAAAGGTCCTGTATGCAATATACAATACAGTTCTCCACCATAAATAGTTCTCTATTTATATAGAGTCAGACTTGTGTGAGGCATAGACTTCCCACTCTAGCCCTTGTGGCTGGACACAGTCCCTCCTTACGCCAGGCTCCCTCCCACAGTCTCTCTCCAGTTCGGCACACCAGGCACGATCCTTCCTGCAGCCCACCAAAACCCGCACAGCTCAGGCATCACTCTCTGAGCTGGGTTTGCCTGGAGCAGGTAGAGCCCAGCCTAGCTCCGGTCTCTACCTGATTTGTCTCTCCAGGTCTCTCGGTTCAGCTTTATTCTGGGTTGGCTCAGCCACACCCAGCCCAGGTGTGGGGCATTAGGTGCTGTCCTCTCTCCACTCCAATGCCTATGTCTCATTTAGCACCTTCACTGGGCCCCTTAAAGGGCCAGTAGACTAGCAGGCACTCTGCCTTGCTGCACAGTCCCTTCCCCTAAGGCTCAGCGTGGCTTACAAAATAAGAATTTATAAAATACATTAAAATATTTTAAAATGCCCTAAAACCCCCACTCTAACTCTCCCTTAAGAATCCCCACCCAACCCCTATCCCCGCCTGCCAAACACTTGGCCAGTAAGAAAGGACTTGCTCAGGCTTAGCTGAACTTCCAGGGGAAGGGAGTTTCAGAGCACTGGGGCCTCTCTGCATGCCCTCGTTGCTGTATGAACCTGGCTGGGAGGTGGTGCCTGCAAGAGGACGTTCCTGACCGGTCACAGGGACATCCTGGAAAAGGCTGACTTTCAGATACATGGGATCCAGCCATTTGGGGCTTTCAAGGTCAAAACCAACACCTTGAGTTTATTTATTTATTTGTTAATAAAATGGATATGCCACCCCCTCCTGCTAAAAGCATCTCGGGGCAGCTAACAACATTCTAAAATACGTATTAAATTAGACAATTTCCGCTGGCGGAGGAATTAATGGGGAGATGTAACGAACATTGTCTGGATGAGGAGAGTTCCTGGCTGTTACTATGGATCTGAGAGAGAGCTAGGTAGTAAGATGAATCCCCTGTTACACCAGCCAGGTTGTCTGTTTGCTATTGTTACTATATAGCACCATCAATCTGCCTGGCACTGAACAATCATTAATTAGAAGTAGGTCCCTGCCTTGAGGGGCTTACAGTCTAGAATGGACAAGAGGGGGAGACAAGGGAGATGGGCACCTAGGGGGAGACAGGGACATTCATGAAGTTGAGAAGTTGTAGGTGCACATGCTATTAGGGCTAAAAGCACATGCTTAGGGTAAAAACATGACTCGGCCCAGGGAGGAAATCCACGGTGGAGACGGACCAGGCTGTGTCAGGACACTCAACATACACGCCCGCAGCTGGGCTGCCTTCCCGCCGCCCACGTGGTGAGGGGAAGGCAGCCCTGCCCCTGGGCCACTCCCAGCACCCCACCCCCGCCATGATGGGCAGCCATGGTGGCCAATGACAGTCAGCCACGGCGGGCCTCAATCCAAGCCAGGTCACGGCGGGCCACAACAGATGTGCTAACCCACCGTGGCTCACTCTGACCTGCTTTGGCTCAGGTGGGCCTTAGCCTTGGTTGTGACTTTGGAGGTTTCCCAAGGTCAGAGCCCGACCTAGCCACTGACATGGGCCGGGGAAACCCTGGGCCCACTTCTGGAGGTGCAAAACCAGACGCGCCTGTGGCCAACGGGCCTAAGGAGGCCACCATCAAGTCTGTTCTTACCCTTAGTTACAGCAGGGGAGCCTGAATGATAGGACAGTAGAAGGTGCGTCAGGGAGCAGTCTTCGGGATTGAGGAGCTAGGGAAAGCCTGGTGGAAGAGGGAGGATTTTGGGGAGGGAGCAAAACTGATGTGTTCCAGGAGGGAGGCAGCCTGAGATATGGGAGTGAAGATGGTATTTATTTTTATTTATAAAATCATTTAATATCCCATTTAATACTCCAAGCAGCCCGGGGTGGCTTACAATGTTAAAACACATAAGAAAAATAAAACCATAAAATAAAAAGGGAAGGCACAAAACCAAACCGCCTTCTCCCCCTCCCCCCATCCCACCCTGCACCCCATCTCCCTTGCCAAAAGCCAGGCGGAACAGCCAGGTTTTACAGATACGATGGAAGGAAGGGAGATCCAGGGCCACCTAGGCCTCCACTGGGAGGGAGTTCCACAGTCTAGGTGTGGCCGCCGAGAACGCCCTCTCCATAGTGGTCCCCCGGGCCACACAGGGGACCTCGAGAAGGGCACCCCCGGTGGACCGCAGAGGCTGCTCCGGAATGGAGAGAGCAAGGCGGTCCTGCAGGTAAGTCAGGCCAAGGTCGTATAAGGCATAGGGGGCGGGAGTCTCTGGGGCAGCTGAGGGTGGCGGCAGAGGAGGAGCAAAGTTCTGGGGCAGGCAGCGAGGGCACAAGGATCAGGAGGGGCAAAGCCATGAAGAGCCTCAAAGGTGAAGACAAGGAGTTTGTGCTGGAATCAAAGGGAGAGATGGAATCAGTGGAAGGAGCAGGACTATAAGCGGGGGGAGGGGGGAGCACTCTCTGCCACTCTCTGGAGGGCCCCAGCCCCAGGAGAGGGGGGAGTGGCCCCAGCTCCTGCAGGATCCTAGCACCCATTGTGTTTGGGGCTCTGTCCTGTGAGAGGGAGCCCTGACGTCACTACTTTGGAGAGTCGGGGTGGGTGAAGGGCACACTGGAAGGCAGTGCAGGGAAGCAAGGGGCTATAGCCTCCCATGTCCCCTGCCTAAAACTGGCTCTGGCAGAGCGATGTCGGGAATGCACACATTGTTACCCATCTGCCCGCCTTCCCCCACCTTCCTTAGACAATCCAGGGACCCGCGAATGAGACCGGGCCAAGCATTAGCCTGAAGATGAGAACCTATTGGAAACAAATGAAGAAGCTTCCCAAAGAAACGGGGAAGGAAGCTTTAATCAAATCAAGGAAGCAAAACTTTTTCCAAGGCAAGACTAAAGATGATGCCCCTGCTGTGTCAGCGGAAGGCGAAATAGCTGGTCTAATCAGAAGAGTTCCCGCCAGAGCGTGCGATCAAACAATTAGCCTGGAGATGATCAAAACTTCAGGGACCAGCTGGGATCCTACCCAAGAAAGAGGAAGGCTGCAGCAAGAGGAGCCAGACAGCTTTGAAAATAGGGCAGCGCCTTCCCCAGAGGGGGACCAGCAGGAGAGAAGTCAACTAAGGACTTTTCTCAAAGTGGTTTTGGACTCTATTCCTAATCCGTTAGCATCTTGGGCTAGATCCTTGCCTGGTCCATTCCTGTGGAGTTGTGTTAAGGGGGAATTGTAGGAACGAAACAAGGTAGCTACCCAGATTTACTCCAGATCTGTCCCGATTTGAATGAATGCTCTAAACTTGGTTAATAGAGCTGAAATAAGTACGACATTTCATACCAATGGGTAATACTCACTTTTCTGGGTACCCGATGGGTTTCCTGATGATTACCCGGGCACTGATCAGGTACCCGAATACGTGAAAAATTGGGTACTTCTGGTACCCGTTTTTGATATACCGATTCCCAGTTGGTAGATCAATATACCAAATGGTATATCGAGTTGGAACCCCCCCCCCCCAAACTGGCATTACAAAATAGTGACCATATGTAGTTTTCTGGGACCAGAAACTGACTTTCTGAGATAGGAAAGTTCATTTTCTGGGATGGAAAACCCATAAGTAAGTGTTTTAAGAAGAAAAATTAAATTAAATTTAAAAAACCTAAAAGAAAACCTAGAACCGGAAGTTGTTTTCTGGGACTGGAAGTTGCCAAAAAATTGTCAGAACTTGACAGAAACCAGAGAAATCAATGTCAGGAGTCAGTATATCAACAAAAATGTCCCCAAAAATTGGTACCAGATGTTGACATTCTGAGACCGGTAGTCAACGTTTTGGGACATTGGGTGCACGGTACCCAATCATTACCAGGTTGATTTTTATGTGGCCCCTTTCCACTTCCTGGATCCGGCCCTTGGATCCAGTTCTTACCTCCAATCACTGAGAAACTGAGCTCAAGGGAAGGGAGCAGAGATGAGGGCATGCACACAAGGACAGGGGACAGTCCCATGGCACAGATCCATGATTTGGGCCCTGCTTTCCTTGAGTGCATCCCTTAAGCACCCTCTCCCCAACGTCTGTGCGGCCCTCGGAGCTTGTGCAAGCTCTCAAAGTGGCCCCCGGGAGGGAATAGGTTTCCCTCCCCTGCTTTAGATAGTTGAAGACTGCTATCATGTCTCCCATTAGTTTTGGTGTTTTTTTTTACTAAGCTAGATTTAAATAAATACATTTTTAAAACTCTCCTGACTCCATGGTAGTCAGCAACCCCCAAGCATTGTTTGGATGCATAATCATGTTGCCTGCAGCAACTCCCTTTCATTTGAAAACCCCTTGTTTTCTATGCCTTGTGGGCATCAGTCTTCTGGCAGAATTAGCTGAAAAGTGAATGGGGTCTGAATCAGTGGCGGCGGCATTTTTATTGTTAGTTATAATTTCTAGAGTTCAAAGTGCTTTACAGTCCATATCTGCTTCACCCTCCTAACAACCCTGTGAATTAGATCATTGTTGTGATTCCCATTTGACAGATGGGGAAACAGAGGCTGAGAAATAGCACGCCCAAAGCCAATCAGTGAATTCATGGCTAAAATGAATTTAGAATTATACCTCCAAATGCATATAAAGAAAGGATCAACAAGTTCCCATGCTCAGCAATCCCAACCACCTATTCCCATGCCTCCATGTTTTCTGCACAAGCCCTTCCTTTCATGGAGGCCCCCCCCCCCCCGAACTCTTTCTAGGGACAGTCTTCTTCCAACACCCAACCATTCTTTCAACTTCTTTCCCTAACTCTCACCAGTGGGAGCCTCCTCTCTGGCCACCCATCCCTCCCCCCATTGCCCTCTCACATCCTACATTCCCTTAAAAGACCAAAACCAAAAATGCCCACAGATTCAAGTCACAAAGTGAGTTGAACCCTGGTCTTCCAAGCCTTATCCACCAAGCTAGGCGTGAAAACAGACATGATGCTAACCACCCTTTAACCACCCTTGGTGGTTATTTATGCATGTTGCAGGGCTGTATTGGTGCCCTATGCAGCCCTGCAACATGCATAAATAACCACCAAGGGTGGTTAAAGGGTGATTAGCATCATGTCTGTTTTCACCCTATGCTTCCTCACCTGTTACCAATGGGATGGAGTAGGCGCCTTTGCAGTGAGCTTAGGCTGTGTGCCTTGTTCAAGGAAGATGATGTATTAGGAGTAGTATTTATTTTATTAAGTATATAGGGCCAGCAATGTACCTGCCACTGTATAATCATCAATGAGAGACAGGTCCCTGCCCCAAGGGGGCTTACAGTCTGAGACAGGGTGGGTGGGGAGGCAAAGGGAGAGGAATATAGGGCGAGACAGGGATCCAGTCATGAAGTTGGGACGTTGCAGGTGCTTCAGCTTTGTTACAGAGAAGAATGGAAGAGGAAACATCAGTGCACAGTTTGTGGGGATGAGGAGCTAGGGAAAGCCCAAGGGAAGAGGTAGGTTTTCTCAAGAGGGATCTGAAGGTGGGGAGGGAGCAGGGTGAATGTGTTCAGGGGGAAAGAAATTCCAGGTATGGGGGGCAGCAAGGGAGATGGGGCACATGTGTTTTGAAGAGCAAGGGGCTCTGGAGCAGGTGAGGACAGTGGCAGAGGAGGAGCAAAACTAATGGGGGGGGGGGGGGACAGAGCCATGGTGGGAAACAAATACAGAAAAATGGGGAGGGTCAGGACCATGAAGAACCTTGACGGTAAAGACAAGGAGTTTGTGCTGAATGTGTTTGGGTAGAAGAAGCCAATGGAGGTGGGAGAGGAGGGGCTGTAAAGCCCTACACTCCCCACCCCCATCCTTTTTTGCTGCAGTTGTTACTTGGATTTGGGGAGATGCTAGCAGCATCTGAAAGGACCGAGAGCGCACTGTGAGCTGGGCAGGAGGCAAGCAGGCAGAGTTTGGGGGGAAGAGACAGGAACAGCCTCCTTTGCCAGCTGCAGGGCAGTAAAAGTGTGCCGCTCTCTAGGGTCCTGAGTCCTGCCCTCTGCATTGGTGCCTGCCAAGAGCTGCCCTTGGGGACTCCCTGCAGCGCTGTCCAGGGTCCTGAGCCTTGTCCTGATGAGTCCACCGCGGTGCCGCTAGGAGCTACCCAGGAATCCTGCCAGCTGCCCTAGGAATCCAGTCTCTCTCTCGCTCTCCGCCACACTGTGCAGGCACTGAGCTGTCCATGGTGCTGAGAGTCGCTCGAGCGGAAACCTGGGGCGGGGAGGCGCTTGGGCGCTTTCCCTGGTGCTGCGGGATCAGGTGCTGCAAGGGCGCCGCGATTTCGGCTGCTTGGGAGCTGTCCCCGGTGCTGAACATCCGGCCCGGGCTCTGCAGCGCTCTTGGCTCTGAGGAGCCTCGCCGGCGCAGCACTTTTGCAATCGCTCCCCTTCCGTGTCCCGGGATAAGCTCTGCTCGAGGATGCCTTTCATTCCCCACCAGGATTTGCCCCCAAACAACCCGGGGCTGCTGAAAATGTAGCCGGTTCATGCAGTGAATCCTCCTCTCACGACCCGCTTGCTGCTGCATTGAGCACCCGGGGAGCCGCTTTCAGCACTGACGCAAGGAGGTCGTCGGCACAGAGGGAATGGAGCTAGGCTGGGGCTATCAACGCGGGGCTGGCAGCCCCTATGCTGTCTCGGGAATGGACGCCCAGGGCTTAGCGGGCGTGCAAAGCAGCACTGCTTACAACGAGGAGCTTCTGCACAAGGTAAGGGATCCGTGGGGGGATGGGTGGGGGCTAAAAATAGAAATCTCCCCAGCAAGGGAGAGAGTCTGCAGGAAGGTAAACAACGTCCAGAGCTTGGCATGGTGTCAGGGAGGAGAGAGGGAAGGACCCGCGTGGTAATTGCACCGGGATCTCAGTTGCTATAGATAGACTCGGAGCCAAGCACAAGCCAAGGGCGAGGGAGGAACGCTTGCTGCGGTTGGGATGCTAAACATTTCCATCCCCTTAATAGGATGAGAACAGGGACAGCCAAGAGGGGTGGCATCGTCTGGAAAGAGCGGGATGAAAAAAAAGTTGAGTTGCAAATGGGGTCTGCGGTTAGTTTGCAATTCATCCCACCACCAAGCTTCTGTAAGAGGCTTGGAGCTTGCCAAGGAAGCGGGGATAGGACCCCCGCCCCCATTGTTAATGTATTAACAAGCTGGGTTTGGCAACAGCAGCTGTTTGCACGCCTTGTTTGTTCCCAGGCGATAATGGGTGTAATTAGGATAGGAAAGGCAGGCGCAGAGCGATCACGGGAACACGGCGTGTTTGCAAAAACAGGCTGCCCCTAACCGGAGTTTTGGAAAGTTGCCCATGCGATGGTGCGGCACGCAGCCTACGGCTCCCCTCGCAGCACCCCAGAGCACAGCGAAGTTTGAAACGGGCAAGGCTTCCTAATACTAGGCAAAAGCTGCAGCCCTGAAACTAGCAGATCCCAAGGTCCACACAGGACCAGGGGCGACTGCAGCAAAGTTGTTCTGATCCCTGTGCATTACTACCACCATATCCCAGTGCCTCCAACCTTCAGCACTGGCCATGCATCCGCAGGGACTGAGCAGTGTTTGCACATTACATTGCTGGTTCTTGTTGTTTTGTTTTGTGTGTTTAACTAGCACCAGCAATGTACCTGGCACTGAGCAATCATTAACTAGAGATGGGTCCCTGCCCTGAGGGGCTTGCAATTATTTATTAATTAATTTATTTATTATTATTATTATTATTATTATTATTATTATTAATAATAATAATAATAATAATAATAATAATTTTATTATTATTATTAATTTTATATTGCACCAGCAGTGTACCTGGCACTGTACTATCAATAGTTATAGACAGGTCTTCTGGTTTATGGTTATTTACATAGCGCTTTCAGTAAGAGCTATGTGGGTCCCTCTGCCTAGGGAGGTTATGGCTCTCTGGGTGTCTTCACATGGGCACTTCCCCTGCCTCTGTCCCGCCTCACCCCCAGGTGAGCCATCCATTTAAAGGCAGCCTGCCAGATGTGGAGGCAAAGCAGAGGGTGTGCTGGAACATCCCAGAGCACCAGCAGCAGAATGGGCAGTTCAACCCGGGGGCAGTGGACAGAGGCAGGGCTCCTGGCATCTGCTTGTCCGAGGGTCACTGCAGCCCCACTCTTGGCTGGGGCTTGCCCCGGCAATGCCATGGCTACAGTGTGGGGGAGGGACACTGCGTGGGCAGACTGTGGGCTGCCCTGGCAGCCACCGGGTCTGNGGGGGGGGTGCACCCCCAGACTTGCTCTGGGGTTGTGCACCCCTGCCTCCGTGTGGAAATACCCAATGTCTCTGGTCATCCTGCATCCAAGCAGGGAGCTGGACTAAAGGACCCTTGATTGGGTTGAAATGAGAATCAATTTGATTCTTGCAAGAACGTGATCTCACCAATGGTGCACGATTCTTGCAAGAATCTCACCTAAAACCAATCAAACAGCTGTGCATGGGGAAATGGCAATCCCATGAGCAGAAATACAGCAGGTTTGTGGTGGTGTAGCTACTATAAAAAAAAAAAAAGTCATGTGAAAGGGGTCTGACTCTGGAGCCGTGGCTCTGATTTCAGTGTCCATGAACTCTCCAGCCCCTCCCCTTCCTAAATTCACTTTGTAATTGTCCCACTCTTATACCGTTCCTCTTCAGATAGCTCCCATTTTCTGCTTTTTAAACACCAGGTTTGAATGGACAATCACACATTGAACACACCTTCCAAAATGATGGGTTTGTGAGGTAGGATTGGGCAGTACTTTTGTAACATTTTATTATATGCTTTAATGGTGAGTTTTATTGGGGGATGAGTATGATGGTTGGGATTTTGAAGACAGACACAACTCCCCTGTGAGGGGGGTATGGACTCGAGTGCATAAGCAGGATGGGGCATGGGGTCTTCCCCAGGTGAGAGATGAGAGGGTGGGGTGGAAACTCTCATGTATGGAAGACATGAGAGTGGGAGTGTGGAGGAGGCCGAGGGGCAAGTTGGGATGGAATTGTATTTGTGTTTTCCTTGTATCTTCTCCATATATTGTAAGCCAGCCAGAACTGCATGGGCTAAGAAGGATATAAATCAAAAGAATAAGAACAGATCTAGCAAAAGAAAATGTGGGATCCCCACCCCCAGGAATAACAACATAATATTTCAGTTTCATTCTTTGTGGGGGAGAAGATCTAGTCACAATTCTGTATTTCTTCAAGTCAAAAAGGGAGTTGAAAATGAAGGATGTGAATGAAAGTTTTTCTAAGCCCTTCAAGAACTTTGCAAACAAATACTGACACACACACCCCCCCCCCCAGTCAAGCAGCCCACCAACATCCTAGGCAGTTTGTTTCATTCCATGAGAATACAAAGAGCTACGTCCATCCCTTCTTTAATCGTACACCCCTCCCAGGAGCTCAGGCATGGATGATTAATGGGGTTGGCAACTGACGTATCACTTCCAGATCATGAGTTCTAGTGTGACCTGTTAGAGGCGCTAAGAAAAGCTCAGTTGGTTCTCAAGGTTTCACAGCACAGGTTAGAAGGAAACATCTAAAACGGGGGTGGAGAACATCAGGCGCAGGGGCCAAATGCAGAATGTGGCTAGTTTTTTTATTTGGCCCCTTTCCAGCTTCCAGATCTGCCCCCTGGATTAATTTCCTCCTATCCCCAAACACTGAAAGCGTGAGCTCAGGGGAAGGGAGAATATAAGTAGTGCCATACTGAGTCAGACCAATGGTCCATCGAGCCTCTGACAGTGGCCAACCTTGGTCACTTGGAAGAAGTACCCAACCGGTCACTATGAGGCGATCTGTTCCCTCTTGCAGAGATGAGGGCATGCACACAAGGACAGGGGACAGATTCATGGCACAGATGAATCTGGACCCCCCTCCTCTTCCTGAGCACCCCCCAACCCCAACTTCTCTGCAGTCCTCAGAGCTTGTACTCATTTTTAAAGTGGCCCCTGGGAGGGAAAGGGTTCCCCACCCCTGATCTAAAATGATGAGACTTGGGGTAGAAATCCATGGGACGGTGGTGCAGCAGCGGCCCAAGGAAAACCACGTGGCGGTGGACACAGTCCAGGTCAGGACACCGAACAAATGTGTCTGTAGCTGCGGCACCGCCCCACTGCCTGCACAGCCCAGGGAGGGCAGGGAGAACCATGAATGTGTGGCTGGCCATCTCCATGCTATGCCCAGTGCTCTGCCCACCCCCACCCCCATGATGGGCAGCCAAGGCAGCCCCGACCAGTCTGGGAACAGATGTGATAGCCCACTTTGGGCCGCATGGGTGGCCCTTAGTGTGGGCTGTGACCTTGGAAATTTCCCAAGATCTCAGTCCGGGGCAATCCCAGGCCAACATCTGCCAGTGCCTGCACTGGGCCACAGCATGCTAGTGTCATGTCAGTTTTTACCCTTGGTTGCCAACTTCTATCACAAGTTGCATCATCATAAATTTATGGGTTTTACCCCGTAGCTAAGGGAATAATCCCATCCCCTTTGCATATAAAGTCAGTGTCGTCTAATGTTGTGTGGTAGTTCTCAAACTTTTAAAACTGAGTTCCCCTTCCTCTTGTCTGTAGTAGTTCAGCCCCGTTCCCCAACACTCACAACCTTGTGTGTTGTGCCTTGAGCAAGCCACTAGCTCTCAACCTCAGTTTTCCCATCTGTAAAATGGGAGTAATAATGACCCTACCACACAGGGCAGTTGGGAGAGAGAACTAGCTATGGATTGCTAATCTCCTTGAAGTGCTATAGAGAATAATTTTAAAATCCCATTCAGTGGGATCTCTTACATTTGGGGGGAAGGGGCACTTCCCACTGAGTTTGGTGGCACGGGGCTGAAATTAAGGAGGGGGTGCCCCCAGTACCACTGTTCTCTGTGCCAGAGTTGAATTTCCCAAGCATTGGATGATTGTGGAGACCCGCTTTAACATATATTACTTACAATGATGATTTTACTAATTGTATTTTTAAACATATATTAAGAAAGTAAATTTTTGTAGTTGGGGGGACTGAGCTTGGGGGGGTGATACAATTGCACCCCTATGCCCCCCACAATCGGGCTCGACAAAGGTCTTAAATATAGGAAGCATTTTAAAGCCCACATGCACTATGTAAAAATGGGATGTTACTGGCCACTCCTCTCTTGGCATGACTCACCAGAGAATGAATGCAAAATGGGTTGATAAAGAAGCTTTCTGGGCGGAAGTGATGTTTATCTGTTTGGAAATAGTTTCATAACGTTATTATTTAAACTGAATTGCGTGTCCATATGAATGGATCTCTGGGCATTTTAAAGACTTGCCTCATGAGAACACTCTTTGTCTTTTCTCCTGATTCCTTTTATTCCTTCATCCACATCGCACATACTGTTTTGGGAACTGAGATTTTTGAAAAGGAGATTCTTTCACCGCTGGTTTGCTATTTGATGTATTCTATTGCTTCCCTCCCCTTCTCATTGCGTGTGTTCCCCTGGAGGGCACAAGCATCAGTTTAAGTTAATCCTTGGTTTGTAACTGGAATGAAAATTCATCTATTAAATTCTCTTCTCTGAGAGAGACAGAGAGAGAGACAGTGTCCAGGTCAATAACACATCAAAGACCTTTTTAAAAGAAAGTTTAGCGCTATGATTTTTTTGTCGGATTTTTAGTGAATTTTGCAGCAGAGGTGTGGGAAGAAAACCAAGGTCATGGGAAAGTCATCAAATAACAGGGTCTGTGTCCCTCCCTCCCCCTCCCCCGCTACATCAATATATGCAAAAGCTTCTAAGCAGGGCCCGATCCAAGGACGTTGGGGCACTGTGTGAAATGGTCCCATGGGCCCCATTCTGACACAGGAATATTTGATGGACACGCACTGACTTGCCTGTTGGAAAAAAAGGAAAATGTTAATAAATCTAATTCATTGTTTAGATTCAGTTAAATATAACATCTCTGCCGGAGGACGGGGCTCTCTGCTCTGTTCATGTCATGTCTCTTTTATTAATGCCCCCCCCTCTTTTGTGGAGGTCACCTCCTGAATTATAGTGGGCCCCGGCTTTTCCTGGCCTGGTCTGGAGTGGCCACCGTGACGGGCGGCTATGGTGGCTGTCATTGGCTGCCATGGCCGCCTGTCATCGGTGGCGAGCCACTGGGCGCAGCGTAGGGGCGGGGCCACCCACTCACCCCTCTGGTCTGACCCAGCCACGTGAATGTTTATTCCGCAGCAAGACCCGATCCTCACCGGGAAGCAAGCGGCTTCCTGGTCCAGATCAGTTGGTGACAGCGGCGCTCCTCCGTCACATACGTTATTACTCCTAGTCTTGCGCCATCTGTTGTTGTCTGGATCCGACCTTCCTTCCAAGCAGTAGTAGCGTCTGCGTTAAACATGATGATCAAAGCTGAACGCGTTTGCTCTTCTCCCTCTCCTTTCTCCCAACCTTCAAATTCTTCCTAGAAAAAACAACCACTTCACTCTTTCATCAGGTTTCCCCCGGGTCTTCGTAATCCTACATCCCCAAATTGCTCACTGATGCTCCTTCTAATGTCTTACCATCCAGGGGGCCCTTCTCCCCTGTAACTAAGTTAAGTGCCTGCAGCTTCTCAACCTCATGAATGTCTCCCTGTCTCTCCCTACATTCCCCTCTCCCTTGACTCTCCTCCCACGTCTGACCTAGATTGTAAGCCTCCTGGGGCAGAGAGCTGTCTCTAATGATTGTACAATGCCAGGTGCATTGCTGCTGGACCTGAGCGATAAGTGTCTTCAGGATCCAGCCCCCACCTCCCAAGAACCCAGGACTGCACAGGATCTTCCCCACAGTCTCCTTTATTTACTCAGTTTTTCATATCTATATACCACAGTGGCATTTTGTGCAAGCACAGTGATTTTTAAAAAACAATAGAGTCCTTAACCCCACCCCTCCACCCCTGCCCAATGAACAGGTTTTTGGAAAGAAAAAGAAAAACTAAAACTAAAATGAATACTGTGCCTTCTACCCACCCCTAGAACTGAATCCAAGGACCAGATCTGGGAACTGGGAAGAAAGGGGCCACGTAAACACTTTTTGAGGGTCGCATATGGCCCCAGAACCTGAAGTTCCCATTCCTGCTCTACGCAGTTGCCTGTGTTTCTGCAACAGCATGTTGCCCATCGTGGGCTTGTCATCTTCAATTCCTCCTCTTGCGAGACATCTTTGTAGGAAGAGAATGCTCCCTCGCAGTCTGCTCTGCACCGACAGATTTCTCGAAGCAATTACCGCCAGATTGGCCCGTCATGGAACACCCACAGAAATTCATGATTTCCATGACCTCTGTGACAAAACTGCAGCCCTAATGACAGTCAAGGAGAAAATGAAACGCCCCCGCCACTGATTTTTGGAAGCCCTAGAGAACCCCTGCCCAGCCCCAACTCCTGTGTGCCCCCCCACTATCGACAGTCGCCGGTCACCTATGAAATGAAATGCATATACTGGCAGTACCAAGGACCAACAGGCATGCTCTCTCCCACCTAGAAACAGCGTTTTCAAATTAAATTGCTTCTCCGTGTTCTCTAGATAGGAATCTTTCTCTGGCCACATTAACTAAATCCGTCTTGATGTAATTCGCTTATTAAAGTCGGCTTTAATGGGAGAGCGGATTGTTTGCGGCGGTGTTTACTTATTGTCCTTGTTTTCCCTGTCCTCTGTGGATGAGACTGGCCTCTCTGCCAACCCATTACACTCTGTTTTGTGGGGGCACTGTTTTGTTTAAATCAGAAGCAGCTGAGGCTTTGTGCAATGGTACCTGTGGGACTTGCTCCACTAATGTGATGAATGGGACAGGCTGGGATAGCCTGCAGCTGTGGAAGTAACTTTGGGTTAAGAAATTGGGGGGGGGGCAGAGATACAGGCCCACATAAGCTCTGCTCCCCTATCTCTAGAATTGTGGAGGAAGAAAATGTGCAGAGCATGTGCCCCCCGTAATAACTCTCATGCCCACAGCAGAGAGAGGCAGTGGTGGGGTGGCCCCAAGCTCATAGCCCAATCATGGGTCCGCTAAGGACAAGGAGATGGGGGTCTTGCTAAGTGGCAACCTGCCCAAGGCTTCTGGCTGGCCTTGGCCTCCCCCCACAAATATACTGGGCACCTACCTGTACGGCAGCATTCCTACTCGCCCTGGCGGAACTGGTGTCGGACGTGGTGTTGCGCTCCTTGAAGACATTAGTCTTGGGGGACTTCAACGTACATGCTGACGCCAGTCTCGGTGGCGCAAAGTGTGAGTTCATGGCCTCCATGGCAACCATGGGCCTGTCCCAAATTGTTAACGGCCCAGCACATAGCATTTTTATTTATACCCCGCACTCTCTTGGAAACCGACTCGAGGCAGCTCACATCATAACAAAACACATTTCTGGGTTTTTCATCCCACGCAGGGGACCCAGCACAGCAAAAATAACAAAAATTCACAGATCATCATCTTATCACAGATGTTCTCATTCCACCAACTCCTACACAATCAGGCAATTGGTCCCATGAACTAATCCTTCTATCCCCCGCTGCCACCAGGGGATATTTCACCCAACTCCACCCCTCTCTCACCGGGTGGGAGTCAGCTGTACCCTCCTCTTCATCAGCAAATAACATAACCCCCCAAACAATACAAACACTCACAGGATCTCTCACCTCAGCCTCATGACCCGGCCGAAGGGCACGGCCAAAGGGCAGGCCCCTTTGAACGTGCCCCTTCAATACGCGCCCCCAGCATGCGCCTCCGGCACGGCCTCCGTCTGCTCCCGGTGTTATGGGGAGCGGCCCGGAAGTTGACATCTCCGAGTCCCACCCCCACAAGCATGGGGGGGGGGAGGAGAGAGAATCCCACGACCCCCAGGTCTCAGCAACGGGGCCCCTGTCCCCACAACCAAGTACCGTCTCTGTCCTTGAAGACAGGGGGTTGAAAGGAGCTGCTGCCATCTGCTCCCTCTCGGCTGGCCGCCCTTGGCTCCCGCACGCCGCTGGTCTCTCTGACCTCCTTCCAGCTGCTCCCGGTATTATGGGGAGCGACCCGGAAGTTGACATCTCCAAGCCCTGACCCCACAAGGGTGGGGGGAGGAGAGAGAATCCCGCGGCCCCCAGGTCTCAGCAACGGGGGCCCCTGTCCCCACAACCAAGTACCATCTCTGTCCTTGAAGACGGTGGGGTTAAAAGGAGCTGCCACCATCTGCTCCCTCTCGGCTGGCTGCCCTTGGCTCCTGCATGCCGCTGGTCTCTCTGATCTCCCTCCGGCCACTCCTGGTGTTATGGGGCGCACCCTGGACCTGATTTTCTGCACTGACCTTGGGGCGGATTCGTTGATGGGGGAAGTGTCAGTAGAACCTCCTGCGACTGCGTCTCCTGGTGCATGTCTGCCCCTGGAGGGATGTAGAACCAATTCAAAGATTCAACGTTTATTGGTGGCGTAGCCATGCGGCCAATATGGCAAACATAAAAAGGTATTATGAACCATATTGAAACAAACAAATCTATGCACTATAAAACACAAAACAATAATACATAAACATTCTGCCTAAAAAGTAGTGCAAACAAAACACAAAATTAGAACAGGCTATATAGATGTCCCAAGGTACCACCATCCAGCCTAAAAACAATTACAATATCTATTCAGATGACCTTAAACTTCAGGAATTGCTCTCTCGTAAAGATGGCCTGAACCAAAAATTTGGCCACTACAGAGGTAAGTTCAGGAGATGAATCGGCCAAAAAAATTAAAATAAGTTCCGACAAAGTTCTCCCTAAGGCACCAAATACTGCAGCCTGAGGGTCTGACAGAGCTGACACTCAAAGAGAACGTGACCCACTGTTTCAACTTTGTTGAAATCAAAAGGGCACAAGCAGAGACTAAATGGAATAGCCAGACGCTGCCCTTCAAGAATCATTGTGGGCAAAGCATTAAAAGAAATAACTGGGCTTGTCTAAGCATCAAACAATGATGCCAATAATTGGCTATTTTCCCCTGGGCAGGAGCCAGGGCACAAAAAGGGCCCAATGAGGGAGAGGCAGCTATCTGGGAAAATCAGATTGGCAAGCAGTATCATTTAATCTGGAAGTAATTTCGGCTTTAACAGAACAAAGACCCTCAGAATAACAATAGTCTAAAGAGAAACCCAAACGTTGAACTTGATTCTGCACGGTAAGCAACCATGAGGATTTAAAGGAGTCTTTTGCAAGAAATCTGTAGAACCTATTTGAATGGTTCGTCCTGGAGACTAATGGAACCTGAGTGGTTCCAGAAAGCTCTTGGGGAGTTACCCTCTGATCTTGACGACCGCCCGCTCGATGACCTTGTGGCTTTATGGTATACCTGGATGTTGGAGGCCATCGACTGAACGGCTCCGAGGTGGCAACAGCTCCTCAGGCCTCCGTGGTTTACGGAGGGTCTGAGGTTGCTGAAACGGGAGGGGCGGCAGTTGGAACGACGGTGGTGCCGTTCGCATGCTGAAGCCAACAGATTGCAGCATAGAGCCAGTTTACGTGCCTATGCTGTAGGTGTAAGAGCAGCCAAAAAGGAGTTTTTTGCTGCCCGTATAGCCTCTGCAAAATCTCGTCCAGCTGAGCTTTTCCAGGTGGTGAGGGGGGTTGGTTGGTCGGTCCTCCCTCCCTCCGCCTGGAATCGGAGGTATCTAATGCCCGCTGCGACATGTTTGGTGATCATTTTGCAGAGAAAAATCACTCGGATTCACCACAACTTCGACGCCACACTTATTGCAGTGGGTGAACCAGAGGCTGTGGAAGCTCCGCCTTGTCCGATTTCGTGGGATCAATTTCAGTTGATGGCGTCCGCCGGGACGGGGGATGTTCTTGGAGCTGTTAGGACCACCTTTTGTGAACTTGACCCATGCCTGTCCTGGCTGGTTTAGACCAGCCAGGAGATGGTGGAGCCTTCCTTGGTTTTGTGCCTTCCTTTTTATTGTATTTTATAGTTTTATATGTTTTAACATTGTAAGTGGCCTCGGGCTGCTTGGAGCAGGAGGGGCGGGGTATTAAATTATTTTATAAATAAATAAATAAAATGTGAGGTGCCCGGCCTCTCAGGGAGCCCCTCTGGAGTGTCAGCAATCCCACTAGGAAGGGCGATTTAAGGATCATCAGGGTCAGCACTCCACCCCACCCCTCACTCTGAAAGCTTCCTTCTTGGCGGAGCTCTTTGCAAGGAGCCTGAGCGCCGCTAGAAAATCTTCAGAGTGGGTGAGGGCAGAGTGTTGGCCTCACTTCCTCCCCCACCCACTCTGAAAATATTCCAGTGCTGCTCAAGCTGCTTGCAAAGGGCCCACACTAGAGACCAGGGTCTGGGTTCAACTGAGCCCCCTCGCTCCATGCCGGAGCCGGCCTTAGAATTTGTGAGGCCCAGGGCAAAGATAAAATTCAGGGGCTCTGGTGAACCCATTAACTTCTCCATGCCCCCACCCACCCCCACTAGGGGCACCCCCTATATGACCCTAGAGGTGGTTTAGTGAAATCTGGGGGCATTGTGGGGCCCAGGTCGTCACCCTGGGTCGCCCTGTGGTAAGGCTAGTCCATGGTAGTTACACCCCTGCAGAAAGGGTTAAGTGCTCTGTACTGGGGTCAGATCTCAGAGTGGGTAGTGGTGGAAGAGGAAGAGATTTCCCCTTCCAAGTCAAGATATAAAGGGCTGAGGATTGCAAGCCAGAGAGAAGAGGTTTGAAGGGAAGGGTCTAGCACACACTCAGCCTGGCTTCTCCCCAGCTTGGAAGTGAGGCTGAGTCAGGAAAGGTCATGGATTGACCTGGAGCCGGAGGGAAATGCTGAGAGAAGGGGATGGTGCAAGGATTAAGGTTGGAACCAAGGGGCCCTATATGATTTGTGAATTCAATTGAAAGGGAGTGGTGGGCTCTCCTTCACTGGAGCTTTTCAGACAGAGGCCGGATGGCTCATCCATCAGGGATGCTGTAGCTGTGGATGTTTTGCACTGAGCAGGGGGGTTGGACTAGATGACCTCTGAGGTTCCCTTCCAACTCTATAGGTGTATTCATATGCAGAGACTATCAGAGAAACGCAGTCCCACCAAGCCCAGCGTTGCATAAGAAACGGGTACATTTTCAAAGGTTGGGAAAAAAACCCACCCATGGTTCTTTTTCAACCAAGGCATCTGAACTCATTGTTTATTTGGATCCCGGGAGTGAGAAAATTAAGGTGGAACATGAGTCAGCAGTGTGATAATGACAACAAGATGGCAACGGCCGCGTCAGCAGAAGCAGCGGTATGCAAAACATGGCCGACATGGAGAGCGTCAGCCAACACCGCTGCAAGACAGATCCTCCATGATGTTCCCTCTGGGATTTGGGCCGGGTAAACTTGTAAACCGAGGCAGGTGTCATAAAACCTTGGCGTTCTGCTTTGGGGGAGATCAAAATTCCCTTTTGTAAAGAAAACACTGAAAACTAGGTCAACTCAATCTAGCTTCCACTTAGCACACCAAGTACGGAACGAAGCACAATACATTCTCATGAAAGGAAAAACGATTCGAGATAATGGAGTTTCCTTCTCAGACAGAGAGAAAGGAAGAGAAAACTTAAGAATTACAATGAAATAAAGAACAGCATTAGCTAACGGGATACTGACTTAAGAGTAATTAACCAAAACAAAAAACTTAACAGTTTAAAAAAAACTTAAATGCACAAGAGTTTTCTTAAAATACAAAAAAACCCCACAAACTCAGTTCAATTACAATTCAAAAAACCTTCCCCTCCATACATTGCAACAAAACATAAATGCCAAAAAACAGAAATTATTTTAGAATTTGAGCAATATTTAATATTTTAGGACATCAACATACATGTAATATATGTACTTAATTCCTTACCATTCACACTTTTATTCATTTTAATCAATAAATGAACTTTCACATTTTTCCATTATTAAACTTTAATTTATTATCATAATTGGACAAGGAACAATTTTTTCAGAGTACATTAAGTCTGTTTCTACAGAACTTCATTCTGTAGAATGAATTGTATAATGTCTACACTCACTTTCTTAACTTCATTGTATGAGCTGTATACAATTTGTATACATGTAAATAACAGAGTTAATGCACTCTGTTGCAGGGGGGGTCGGGGTTGGGATGTTGGGGGGCGGGAGCTAGGG
>QEPC01011341.1:12053118-12072977 GCA_003113815.1 Sphenodon punctatus | reverse complement strand
GCAGGTCAGGGCTCAGGATGTTGCGGGGGGGCAGGTCGGGGCTCGGTTTTCAGAATGTTGCAGGGGGACAGCTCAGGGCTTGAGATGTTGCGGGGGGGCAGCTTGGGGCTCGGGATGTTGTGGGGGGGCAGGAGCTAGGGGGCGGGGTTGTGGGGCAGGGCAGGGCTCAGGAGGGCAGGATCTTGCTCCCCTGTGCAGCTGGTTGCAGGAGCCTGCCACCCCTTGGCACTGAGCAACTTGTTGCTTCCCTTTTTTTCAGGCACAATACCTAATACTCAGGGGTGTAGCTAGGTTGGAGTGGGCCCAGGGACAAGAAATGGGTTTGGGGGCCCTCTCCCCCTCTTCTTCCTCCTCCCAGCATCCTTATTACAGAAAACTGTCCCCTGTCATTCATATATAGACCTGGTATTGTACAATCACTAGCTCTAGACAGGTCCATCTCCCTTTTCCAGGGTTAAAGACCAAGGGATGCAGTTTTCAGCAAACAGGACCCTGCAGCACGGACAATGCCCAGCTCTGCAGTCCCACAGCACCCTCCCCTCCCCTGGCTCAGCTCCAGACTAGAGCTCCAGTTATTACCCAAATAACTGCCTTTGGGCTCCACCCCATTTGAGGATCGGGCCCACTCCCTCCAGCACCACCATTCCTGGGGAACCCTTTAATGAAGTCCTGAGGAAGGGAAGTTGTGCCCCCATAATCAGTTCATGCTGCCCCCACCCCATAACCAGTTCATTTGTACCCCCGCCCCCATATAATCAATTCACACTGCCGCTACCCATAACCATTTAATCTGTGCCCCCGGGGCAGTGTGAATTCATGATGGGGGGGTGCAAATGAACTGGTTATGGGGTGCAGGTCTAAAGACAATATTCCTGTTAGCAATAACTTCATTAAGAAAAGTTAGTGAAATAGCAGCCATAATAATCTCAGAACCATATGTGCAGATTTATTTTCCAAGATAGACTAGATATTGCTTTACATCCTAAATTCCTACCTAAGATAGTATAAGTAAGACAGTTGTGAGAACGTGGACCTTTTTACATGGGCCTCTCCCACCCATGAACACGCAGATTTCTGCGTGTTCATGGGTGGAGGAGCCCCGTGTGAACGATGCGGTGCACGCGCCCATGGTGAGTGGGGGGTGCATGCGCACCTGCCTAACATGCATCCCTATGCACACACACCCACTTGTCCCCATGCACCCCCCCACACTCGTCCCCACGCACGGAGCAATTGGGGGAAACGGTGGTTACTCCGTGGGTGTGGATGAGTGGGGGGGGTGAGTGGGGATGCGTATGCAGCCGGTGCATGCCCCATCCATGCACTGGCGCACCCACGGACCCCCCCACACCCGGCAGAGCCTTGTAAAAATAGCATGTAAGGAACCACTCGAAGAAGAACAGAAGGTTGCTACCTTGTAAACAAGGTTCTTTGAGATGGCTCCGAACATTCTCACAACACCCACCCTTCCAGCCCTGCATGGAATTTTTTTCTTATATTTCTAGAAAGGGCTGGAAGGAACTGTCACTCTGAGGGGGAGAGTCAATGTTTTTTATACTAGAGGAGCTCGAGACCATCATGCAGTCTATTATTTGGATAGGATGAGCATGGACAACTCAGTTGTGAAATGTTGGGAGCCATCTTGAAGAACCTTTTTTACAAGGCAACAACCTTCTGATCAGCACGTGGGGAGGAGCTGTTTGTAAACAAACAGCTTTATCTCCCAGTCTGATTGGTGTCCCTGTGTCCCGCTGCTGCTGCTGGAGCTACTAGGAGGGAGAGGAAGGTGAGGGATGGGGACAGGAGCCAGGGAGGGGAGGCAGAACAACTTATTAGGGGAGAAGCTGGCTGCAGCCTGCCACCCAGCCATGCAACTGCGGGACCCCAGCTAGTCGCGGCTGTGCCGGCTCCGTCCCCAGCAAGCTGTGCTGACTTCGCTTTGCCTGGGGGGGGGGCAAAGCGAGCGAGGGCAGGGCCGTGGGGGGGGGGGCAGGTTATGCTTGCCTTCCAGCACATTGCACAAGCCATGGGGAGACTACAATAGTCAGTGTTTACAGAGTTCCGCTTCCCCTGCTCTCCGACAGGGGAGAGGAGCTCAAGTGCGCATGTGCAAGGCTGCAGAACTAATTTTAAAATCATTAATATCTCGGTTTTGGCTGCACCAATCAGTATCATATTTCAGAAGCTGTTGTTATTGATCTCATGCACCAATCCTGTGAAGTTTGGGGACTCAGCTCATCCAGGGAGAGGAGATATTAATGAATCAAAATCGTGAGGTCGCTGTGCATTTTGACCACAATCAATTAACGTTAAAACAGTCATAACATTTTATTTTCCTCATGGATCTTCTTCAAACTTTGTGCACATGATGGTCCTCACAACTTATAGCCATGGATACATTTTCAGCAATGTAGCTCAAACGGCTTCCTCAAAATCGGGGGAAGCCTGTTTATAAATAATGGAGAGTGGTTGTGCATTTAAGTTTCAGGCAGCTATCGCTGCCTGAAAATAAAACTTTCCAAAAGAGTGACTGAATGGCCATTTTTAAACAGGAGATGCCTACCCAACCCCACCCACCCGAATGTCCATCTGAAGATGGGGTGGGTGGGCATATGCTCCTGTGACCCACACACCACCCATTCATAGAGCATTGGGGGGGATGCTCCATGCAGGGGTAGAAGTGGACAATGCATGGGTAGGAACGCACACCCATCCTGGCCTGTTTAAATCCCCCACCACTCACTCATTGGAGGTGTGCATGTGCTCCATATGGTGCATATGGACCTGCCCCTCAGCCATGCCCATTTAAAAACAGCCAATGAATCACATGAGGTCCAAAGAGCAACAACCACTCCCTAAAGCAGTGATTAATTATATATGTTAAAACCCACATTGGTGACTTAAGATTCACTCCTGATTGGTTCTTTATCTTTAATACATCAAATACATTCTTGATTTGTTAAACTCATTTAGGGCCCAATAAACTATTTATGTCTTATAATAGGAAGACTGGTTTAGAATTTCATGGACTCTTTGGTGCTCAAGCTCTCTCACTTACATAAACCATTTCCTGAAACTTTCCCTTCACTTGACCTTTTCCCTAATTCACTCTGTGCCTGAAGCTACTGTTTGCAATTTAACATTTAACATTTAACAATTTAGGGATGTGAAAACGCAGTTTGGAAGTTCAGAGTTCGGACTGAACTTGGTCTGTTCAAACGACCGACCCAAACGTCCAAATTGAACTCAAAAACGGCTGAACAGTTCCGTCATGTTTGGATGAGTTCGGGGCTGGAAAAACATGACTGGAAGGCCCATTAGGGCAGAAAAAACGTGACTGGAAGAGGGAGGCAGCTGAGGAGCAGACTTCCTGGCACCAGGGAGAGTAGGGGTGGTCTCAGGGCCAAATAATACCAATACCGAAACAAATCTTTGATTTCGGTATCAATATCGGTATCGATAGCGCTATTTTCAACAAACCAAACTGCACCGAACAACCGAACCCGAACTCGGGTTTTGAACCAAACGACTGAATGGACGAACATCCAAACCACGTTCTGTTCGCACATCCCTATTTAACATAATACCCATTTAGGGGAAAGTGAGGCACAAGTCAACAGTAAACTCAAATAGGATCAAATCAAATTTGTGTTGGGAACTGGGATTCCCGGTGTGAGAGCAGGGCGCATGTGTGGCCTACTGTTGGGACAACTAATTTAACGTGGCCTTCCCAATAATTTAAGGTCAGCACCCCTGCTCTAGACCATCATAGAATCTTGGGCCACTTTCACACAAGAGGATTTGACACACAAATTTAATAGTACTGCAAGTTTCATGTGTGTGTAAATGCACTTTTCCGTGTCCTTCACGTGAGCTCAAGTAAATGGAATCATGGATGTCAGGATGGGGAAATCCTACAGTGATGTGAGTTAATCTACCGTGAAATCTGGAACATGGGAATGTGTTTGTGACTGGTGTTACAACTGTGTGAAATCTGGAACGTTGAAATACTTGTGTTAACGATAGTTCCCGATTTGGACATCACTTAAAGCTCGCATGAGAACTCTCAGATAAAATTTGAAACATGAGAAAGGTGTGCAGTGGTGTGTTTTTTCTGGAACTGGTGATGACATGTGTTCACAGCAGTCACCTGACAGTCTCCTCCCCGCAATCGGTGATGTCACAGACATTCATGGAATACCATACATCATGGAAAATAAGGTAATGTGAGAAAGAAAGCGGCGTTAGTTACAAAGGAGGTAGGGAGAGCTTGAAGTTATGCACATTTATGTAAATAACCTGTGGAACTCACTGCCATGGGGTATTGTGAAAGCCAATAGTGTGGATGATTTAGTTTTAATTGATAACAGTGCCTAGGTTTTGTGCTGGTCTCCTACGGTTACATGATCCTCATCCTCTAAATAATTTTGTGTGTATGCAGGCATGTGTCCCTATACACACACATGTATGCCCAGGGACATAGGTGGGTTGGAATGGGTCGTGGTGCAGAAGATGGAAAACACACCCTCCCTCCCCCCACAGCAGCAGGAGACATACTCCCTGGTGCAGCTGTATTTCCCTCCTTCCCCCCCCCCCCCACATCCTCAGCTTGTAGGCCCTGGTGCATATGCCCCAATGCCTATGCATGCCAACATGTGAATTATGTAATCAGTGTTTCAGCAGAGCCCATATTCATTTAAGACCTTTAAATTTTTAAAGCCTTCTTTCTCCAGCTCGAATTTTTCTTTTTCCAAATGTTACCATGAATAAGTCATTGCTTGCTATATGCTTGCTAATGTCGAACCTCCAAGCCAGACACCGCCAGATTTTTAAATTTTAGGGCAACTTATCATCATCTTTGTTTTTAATTAGAAGTAAGAAAACCCCCTTACACATCTGTATGTTTAGATCTGTGCAAAACTGTTGCAAGCTGATAAAGGAAAGTCTGCCTCTGATGAAAATGTCTCTGCCAACCCCATTCCTGTGGAGCCTCCAACATTCCTATGTAGCTCTGGGTAGATTTTCTACTTACATAATTCATGTGCTTCTCAGTATTAGAAACTGCTGCCCGGAAGAAGCTTCTTCCAAGGCTTGGAGCAGAAATACTCTTGCTATTTATGGGGCTCGTGTAATGATGATGTCTAGCTCTGAAGGAAATAGAGCAAGCTGGCGTGTGCTGGGTCTCTGGTGACTGGATGTTCCTCAAACTAATGTGCTCTCTGTTTTATGAAGCTTATTGGCTCTGAGTGAAAGTTGGTGTCAGGATCCAGGGAGACCACAAACCCAGGTCATAAGATTGAGCCCACTGTTTCCAAGTCAGTAAGAGTAATAATTCCACACTGTTCAACAGTGGTCAGATCTCACCTGGAGTATTGTGTCCCGTTTGGGGCACCTTGTTTTAAGAAGGACTTTGACACGTTGGAGCAGGCTCAGAGGAGGGTGACAACAATGGTAAAGGGTCTAGATGGAAAGCAAGTCCTACGAGGAAAGGTTGAGGGAACTGGAAATGTTTAGCCTAGTGAAGTGAAGATTAAGGGGAGACATGATAGCAGTCTTCAAATATCTAAAAGGCTCCCCTCTAAGAAGATGGCAATGAGGCCTTCTTCATTGCTATAGAGGGCAGAACTAGGAATAATGGGAAGGTAGATTTCAATCAAATATCAGGGGGGTAAAATCCTAACAGTAAGGGACTATAAGGAGGGACCTATTCAGAGCTATTCAGCAATGAAACAAGAGTCTAGGTCGTAGACTCTGTTGCTGTTGCTTTTCAAAAAGAGGTTGGACAGCCATGGCCTTCTGTTGGGGATGCGGTAGCTGCATCCAAATGGGGTTGGACTAGTCGATCCTCAAAATCCCTCTATGGACCAGCCCAAACAGTCCGCAAAATCAGTGTTTTCTCATCACTATTACAGGCTCCAGATCAACAAACTTACAGCCCCTGGGTTTCCAGCCTAAATCCTAGTCCTTGTGTCAGGATTCCACCCAGGCTGGAACAGCACTATGGACAGCTTCCAGTCTGCTGGGCTTCAGCTCTGCTCTCTGCCCTGAGTGCTCAATTTCCCTGATCAGCACTCAGTCCAAGCGTCTATCTTCCTACAGACTGACCTGACATCAGAGCACATTGCTTTTATAGCCTTAGAAAGGGGTGTGGCCAAGATAATGAGCAGCCCTCCTTAAAGGACCATCACCTGCCTCCACACGCCGCTATTGGCTGCTAATGACCTGCACCCTGGTTGGCCAGGGATTCCTATTTAAGTTTCTGTGTCACCCCAAGCCTTTAGTTATGAGCAACCAGACAGAGGTCTTGCTGGGCACCCAGACTTCTGCACTTCCACGTACTTCCACCCAGTCCTCTTCCTGATTCTTAGTCTGCTTTTTAGACCGGTCTCAGATTGACCACCCAGTTGTTGACCAGCATTCTGCCCCCAGCATAAGCCTTGTCTAGTAGGGCTGAGACAAGAGCAAATGTTGCTGTTCCTAAAGGGAAATACCGACCTTTCAGGAGTGCTTGCAAGTGTCCATTGGTACTTTGCCAGTTTCCGGTGATTCTGTGTTTCTGCCATTTTTTACATCATTTTGGTCACTTTCCAGGAATTTTACGACAGTTTTATGGCAGTTTTACAGTACTTTTGACAATTTACAGCACGTCCCCAATGCTTAGTCATCACATTTTCATTTCCACAACCCCCAGGAGCGCACACGGGGCTTGGGACTGGCCTGCGTCATTCAACGTGCAAAAAACATCGGGACATGGCAAAAGCTACAGGAAAGCCAGGAAGTTTCCGTGTCACATGAATCTCGGCAAGGGCTCTGCTTCTGACGGAAACAGCACTCGCCAAAATTTTCCATTTCAGGTCTATTGTCTAGTCTTCAAGTATTTGTTATTCTTTAGCACTTGAGCCTTGTCCAGTTACTACATAATGTGCCTCACTGCTCACAATGAACCTAACCTCAAAGTCGATAGACACCCCAGACTCCATGCCTAGGATGACCTTAGACCTGTGGCCTGGCTGCAGTCCCATAGGATCACAGAACTGAAAAGCTGGAAGGGAACTCAGGGGTCATCTTGTCAAAACCCACCCCCTTTCTAAGGCAGGTGTCATAGGGGTTCGTATTTTCAACGGTTCTTGGGAAATTACGCTCTAAACCCTGGACAAAAGACAGGGCACCCTGCAGTGCTCTGTTGGGTTTCCCTGAATGGGGTGCCTTAATTTAAGGTCTGGCCTCCACACTCACCCCTACAGCTAGCCTTTACCCACCTTTAAGGGCTTCTCCCAAAACAAAGGCAGGTCCCTTATAAACACAACATAAATAATCCAAAGCAAATATGGGTTGATCCCACCTTATCTGTAGGTATTCCACGTACAAGGCCTACTACTCCTTCAGAGCCTCGGGGTCTAGTGAATCCTGTACGGGACTCTTGCTCCCTCCTTCTGGGCTATCAGTCCTTGGACAGCCTGTCCTCCAGGAGATGTACTTCATTCGGCTCTCTCCTGCAGACTGCCCTCCTCTCGGTGGGACAGGGCCTTTATATAGGCCTATGTGTTAAGCCTTGGGACTGGCTTAAAGGGCCAGGAACCTTTTCTTAGTCTTTCTTCTTGAGGTGCCCTCTTATGGCCTCCTCGGTTTTGTCACCATTTTGTGGCACCACGCTGCCACAGCAGGATACTCTCCATCTACAGCATCACATACAGAAGTTTGTCCAGATGTCCCAACCTGATTGGTGGTTCATGCAAGGCATCAAAAGGGCCAGAAAGCGTGAAGGTGACCTATCTGTAGACATGTCCCTTGTTGATCTGCTAGTCATCACGGGTCAAAGGAAGAGAACCAAGTATGTATCGGCCTCTGGCAATGCCGAGTCGGGATTTGCTCAGTCTTCCGCTTTAGATGAAAATCTTTTCAGACATGGCCACAGACAGAGATCACTTCTGTAACAACGTTCATAGCGTTAACTCCTAGCCCTGCATGCTCCAACAGAGCTGGATTTTTCAGCGAGAGCTCTTCAGTTCTTCCAAAGTTCTTTTCCCCAGACCAAGTCCTGAACTGTTTCTAAAACTCAGCGTGACTCCATTATAGGCGGTAGCGCTGTGCTGATTTCTGCCGTTGCTGCTCCGGCCCCTCAAGTGGACGAGTGACTCCCCCTAGCGGATTGTGCCGTGTTGTGCTGTGTGACTCAGCTTGGTCTCTTGCATAATTAGCCCCCAAACCTGAAGCCTCTTTGTAACGCGCGAGTGACCTAAAAAAAAAAAAAGATTATCTTTAGAGTGAAGATTCAAGAGTGCAGCTCTGGCTGCGCTTGGCTGCTCATTTACATGTTTGTCTGCATGGGAAATGGAGCACACTGGCAGAGTGAAATCCAGCCCTCTACACCGGGCTGACAGAAACCTATTTTAAGGCTTCAGCTGTGACCTTTGCAGCGCTTGTCGGGTGCACAAGGGTCACGCTTGACAGAGGGATACAGCTGAGGCTGTATTAATGCATCACACCTTTAGCACGAGGTCGGCATTCCAGTCGAACAATTTGTGCATGTGCAACATGAATGCTGCTGTACAACAAAATGGTGGCCACTGTGCTGGGGCAGCTGCCATTTTATTGTACGTTGGGGGCCATCTTGTGCATGTGCGAACAGCTGATTTTTTTTTTTTCATTCGTTGCAATTGGAAATTGAAAACTGAAGTGCCGACAGCAGTTCCAATCAAACAATGGTGCATGCGAGGAACAGCGGCGGTCATCTTGTTTATGCACAGAACAGCCAAAACATTTTTTTCAGTCATTCCATTTGGAAATCCGAACAAATGATTGCTCCTTCTGATTTCTGATCGGAACAATTAAAACGCCCGACGGAATCGGAAGATGGACGGAATTCCAATCTGAGCCCTAGCTTCATCCCATCTGAGTTTCAGCACCTGAATTACAGCTGATTCTCAGAATCTCAGCAGCCAGGACCACATACTGGTTCTGCCAGCCAGTCCCAAAGCAGGAGAAGTCTGCATGCATGTGTATGTGCCTTGTGACTCTCATCCCTATGAAGACTTTGACACGTGGCTCTTGGGATTGGGAACCTTGACTGCCCTGTACTAAAGCTGCTATAGTCACCCCAAGGGGCAAAGGCAAAGTTAGACTCTACTGAAAAGCTTTTTACCTACAAGACCCATTGTAACCCTAGTGGATCAGATGTTGGGCTTGGGAGACCAGGGTTCAGATCTTACCGTAGCCATGAAGTGACTGGGTGGCCTTGACTAGCTCTCAGCCTCAGTTCCCTATCTGTAAAATGGGAATCTGTAAAATCACTAATCATGACCTACATCACAGGGTAGTTATGAGGATAAGAACATAAGACGTGCCATACTGGGTCAGACCAATGGTCCATCTAGCCCAGCATCCTGTCTCCGACAGTGGCCAATCACGGTGGCTTGGAAGAAGCATCCAACAGGTCACAATGCGGGATCCATTCCCTGTTGTTTTCCCCCAGCTCCCATCATGTTCCCTGATGCTGAACTAGATAAGAATTGTAAAGCACATAGAAAGCACTAAGGAAATAATAATGACCGCAGTTTGAGATTTAACTATAATTCTGTGGCCACAGAAAGGGGTTCTGACCTCTGCTCTACAGGCTGTTAAGTTATACTAAATACATTTATTCCATGAATGCTTGACCCAGTCAGATCAGAACTCCTGATAATGTGGATACTGATACTGATCAACTTGGTTTTCCCACCATTGCTCCCTCCAGTATTAATAGCTAGAGGTCCAAGCTCTGCTTCTCACTAAGGCCACTTTCACATGTTATTGGGGAGGCAGGAAAACTTTGGTGAATTCAGTCATAGCCCTATTCTCACTCTCATTCCTTTTTAAAATCCCTTTTTATTCGCTTCTATCCTGTGAGAAGACCCATCATTGTAAAAACTACACCGGGGGACCCAGTCATGCATGAGCGTTCTCGCAAAATAAAAGAGGAATAGCGCATTCCCACGTGCACTAATTCCCGTGAGAATAGAGCTGCATTTGCATTCATGGGAGTTTCTGTGCCTCCCCAGTAACATGTGCAACTGTCTAACTGATTTTACAATATATTGACTTGTTATGGTTTTTGTGGGAGGGATTCAGCCCTGTAATAGATTGGGCGTGGGCCCTTTAAGGGGCAGTGGCCTGTGCCTTGGCTCCGCCCCTCCAAGGACTATAAAAGCCTGAAAGTTTAGTAGCTTTGGCAGTCAGTATCTGGCCCTGGGAGAAAGCAGAACTTGGGCAGAGCTGGCTGGCCACTTGGAGCTCTCCAAGGTGCTGATTTGCCCAGAAGACTGAGAGTCTGGATATAGGGCCTGCTGTAGTAAGTCCCTGAAAGGTATGGACTGGTGTTACGTATTGTTTTGATAAATAAATGACAAGAATTGCTGAGATTTTCGGCCGTGTGGCATGGGAAAGATCGTATGCCACGCACGATTGCCCTTGGGACTTTACAAATAAAATACAAAAGCAGAGCTAGTGGTTCTCATTAGCACCATGAACCGCTTTGGCAGGGAGAGATTCTTCCTACAGCGAAATGAGGTTGATCATTATATAGTCTGGCTCCGTCCTGGAGAGAAAAGAACACAAGCAAATGACCCTGTGTGTAATATTAAATTGCAGAGTAATGTTTTGATTCATCCTCTTCAGAAGGCTGCAGCTACGCCATGAGAGGAGCCCTTTTGTGCGTTCGGTGAGCTGGGTTCTTCAGCTTCCAGTGGCTAGGCCTTTAGGGTAGATGCAAGTGTGCTCGTACACGCAAACGGCTGCATCCCGTGAGACAGCATACAGGCTACACATGGAGGCTGCATCCCCTTGCTTGCTTGCTTCCCAACCAGCTGTAGTAGGGCCCAACATCTTGAGACACAAAACCCCCCTCAAAAATTGGTACTTAAACCAGACTAGAAATCAGAAATGCAAAATTTGGCCCCCTGGCAAGTCCCTAATGTTGCAGGCCCTGCGGTTCTGTTCATTACCCATGTTATTTCTAATGAGCCTCATATTTTGGGGGATCCCCTCCTAAAGTGCGGTGGGTCCTCCAGAGTCTGCCCCCCATGCTTGAGGTTCCATGGTCCAATATTTTACCCTAGAGCTTCTTGCATTTGTGTCCTTTCATGTTTATTCCTGGATCCCAGATCGAGGGCCCTTGGATGGATCCAAGCAAGCGTGGACCTCGCCTCAGTGTGAGAAGTGAGAGTTCAGTGAATGCTTAAAGGGTAAAGGCCTAGATTGGAAACAGTGGATTGGGGTCTGAAGTGGGGTCATGATGGGCTACGGAACAGCTCGAGCAATGGAATAGGTTGTGTAGAGGGGGTTGTGGAATCTCCTTCATTGGCATAGAAATGAGATGAGAGCAAGTGTTCCCGTTCCGCAGGGAAATACCAACCTTTCAGGAGCGCTTGCGCGTGTTCGTTGGTACTTGGTCAGCCTCCGGTGATTCCGCGCTTCCACCATTCTGGATATCGGCGCCTGTGATCGTCCCGTCATTCCCCATCACTTTTATGACACTTTTGCATCTCCCCAGCCCCGCACGAAGCACACACACACGGGGCTTGGGATCTGCCCCACAGCATCTCTGTTCAACGTACGAAAAATAACGACAAAAGGTGAAAACGGCAGAAGAGCCAGTAAGTTTCCATGTGGTGCGAATGACCCGTTTCCGACAGAAACCGCATTCATTGAGATTTGTCGTTTCAGGCCTACGCTGGATGGTTTAGAAAACCAGCTGGACTATGCTCTGTCTGAAATGCTGTAGGTAGAGCTACCATCGCTCTGGCTTTGACCCAAAGTTTCTGGGCTCGGAGGTGGGGGTGGAAATCAGCCAGGATCTGAAGAAATCTGAGCTTCCAGTGGCAGCCATGTTGGAAAGGAGGCAGGCCATAGGGACTCTTCAACATGGCCTCGCCCACTGCAGAGCAACATGATGCTGGGAAGGGGACGGACAGCCCCTTTGCCCTTCCCCTTGCCAACATGGACCCACTTCCTTCTGGAGGCATCCTAAAGGGAGGTGGTAACCCTAAGTACAGAGCACTTAGAGCAGGGGGTTAGATTAGATGATCCTTGAAGTCCTTTCTAATCTTATTATTCATTAATCTTGGTTGATATCTGGTACCATATTTTGCATGTCCTTGTTGTTCTCTGTGATCTCCAGATTATATTTCAGTCTCAACATGGGATCATGCAGGCAAAAAATTCTGGGAATCACTAACCCAGAGACCTAACCCTTTTATTCTTTTGAAAGAAATATATTGGCTAAAGAGATAAATTTTTGCCAGGAATTGCTGAGTTTTAATTCTGCCTCCGCCACTGACTCACCCTGTGGCCTTGGGCAAGTTGCTTAACCTCTTTGCCTCTGTTTCCCCATCTGTGAAATAGGCACAATGATGCCGGCCTCCCTGGTGTGTCCGGAGGATGAATAATTGATTGTTGCCTAGTGTCAGGAAGACACAAGCCCTGTGTGGAGATCACACCACGTGCTGTTACCAATATAGAACCTCCACAGGATGACGTAGCTGTGAACTTGCTGAATTAATGTTTTGTGGAAAAGGCCTATTGTACTGGAAAGCTTAGCAAAATGAAGAATTTATAACAGCTTTGGGCCCGAGGCGCTGTGTGTGTGTGTGCATAAGCGCTCTCAGCGCTGGGGAAGCAGTGCTGTTGTTGTTCAATTATTCATGGCCTGATCCAGTGCCCTGTGAGCTTTGATCAGGCTCAGGGAGGCCAGCCCTGCTGTTTTTCCCTGTGCCGAATTCCTCTTGGCTGCATTGGGATCCCAGCCTGTATAAAAACTGGAGGATCAGGCTCTAAGAATGTAATTCCTTGTAGCTGAGAGGCAGCTGCTAAGGGCCTGTCTGTTTTGCCCCCAAAATCCTCCAGCAAAGGCAGCAGTTTTATCCTTTCTGGCTCTACGCATGAAGCACCAAGCCTAGAACTGGACCCCTTGGGGCTCTGGGCCACAAAGCTGGTTCCCCTGTGCTGCTAGCATGCTCTGGCTAGGCTGAGGTGTGTCCACATAGGGTAAGGGTGGCCATACCTTCCCCTTTAAAAGAGGACACTTATGAAAAATACATGGTGCAGGGTTGCACTGGAACCAATGCAGCCCTGCAACATGAATTTTTCATAAGCATCCTCTTTTAAAGGGGAGGTATGGCCGCCCTTACCCCTCACTTTCCCAATTGACCCTAGTCCCTTCGCCCCGCCCAGTTTCCTGATTGGCTGCCTGACAGACAAAGGCTGGCTAGCAGTAGGAAGAAATTGTGTGGGTTTCTCTTATCACGTGATCCTTCCTGATTGCTCCTCTTCTTCAGTTTGTCTCAGTTCCCCCTGCCATCCCCTACACCAAGGGTGAGGAACTTCTGGCCTCAGGGCCAAATATGGCCCATGGCTAGATTTTTATGGGGGCCTGGATCTGGCCCCTGAGTCTGAGCTCAGGATAAAAGAACAGAGACAGGGCAGGGGTGGAGTGTTGGGTCTGTCCCCACTCAGTCCCTCTCAAATCTTTCTTTCTAGCAAGGTTACTGCTACCATTTCAGGGGGTGTCACTATTCCTTTTGCAGGGGTAGGCCGAGGCTGGCCGGAAGCCCCTTAGAGAGGGCTGCTACTTAGGGAGACCGCAGCTTCCTATCCTTAGTGAGACCCATAATTGGAACATGAGTCCAGGCTAAATTTCAGCCTTGGCAAACCACTAGGGTTAGCAGAATTTCACTTTTGAAGCCAAATGTGGGATCCTCCTTCTGTGCCCTGGTTACCACCGTGACCTGCAGGCGGACGCACTCTGGGTTTCCCTCTAAGGGCATCACCTTACTTCTTAATGGTAGCTTACCTCCCCTCCACTTTCCCATTCATTAATTTTTGATGTGGGAGGCCTCAAAGGAAAAACAAACAAACAAGCAAACCTGCCTGGGATTTGGATTCTCTCTCTCTCGGGTGGACAGACGCTCCGAGCATAACCAATAACGCATTCCTATCTGTACTTGGATATTTCAGTTCATGTCACAGCCAGGGATGGAAAGCTAGGCTGGGCACCACTTTTTGTTTCCAAAAGATCTTACTTCATAGTTCCTCTCGTGCAGCCCTCCTCTGTCTGGTAAGATATGCTCCTCTCCCCCAAAGAGAGATAGCAAGATCGCTCCTCTCTTTGTCTTGTCTCCCCCCTTAAATATCTTTTAAGGGTCCTTTGTGTGATTTTCCCGCCTGGAGACTGTGCTTTCCGTCACATCCACAGGAAGAAATTCATTTGCATCTTAATGGTCTATGACTAGTGTCTGCAGAGGTGTGTTAGGCTTTTTCGGCGTGATTTTGCCTTTGTCCATTGCCTGAAGTGAGTTTCCAGTTCTCAGCTTTCACATTACATACATGTTTCACCTTTACCTTTACATATTTGTTAGACCTGTAGTCTACATGTCTTATGACACTCTGGTGTGTAGGGCTGCTCAGAATATCTGAGAGGGCTCCTGCCAAACCCCGCTGCTTCTCCAAGGCTTGTGCTCTCACTCTCTTAGTGCACAATGCAAACACTGCAAACGGTTTGCAAGAAGTGAGTGCTCAAGGCAGAGTTAGGCAATGCTCCATTGCACCTGTGGTTTGCTGGAGACACACACACCCACACACCGCCGGCTTCCTGGATTAAGATACAAGGAAAAGGGTTTGAGTACATGCTAGTCTCTGGGGTTGTCATTCCCACACCAGCAGCTGGGCCCAGTTTGGAATGACTGGCCAGTGGTGTAACCCGAGAGGGGGGGGATGAGGAGAGATCTCCAGTCTGAATTTGCCCAGTAGGGCAAAGGTGAAAAGCTCTACTAGGGAGACAGGGTGTAACAGAGTTGTGAAAGGGTTAAAACTGTGTTACCTGGATTTTGGGACACTAACCCTTTTAAGGCTTCAGCCAGTAGAAGTCAAGGGCTGGAATTAAACCAAGCGCAGCAGAGGAGAAACTGCCTAAGCAGCCAATCGAGAGAAGCTGAACTGCAGCGTTATGTATATATTGTATGTCCCCAGGAGTTCCAGGCTTGACCGAATGCTGGACAATGCAGGTGGGATCGCTCACTGAAGCCAGGCCAGCAGGATGTGGCTTATTTGACTTTGCATAAGGGGGCCAGGTGTTTCAAATTGAATAAGGAATTGGACAACTGCATGTGGCAGGGGGTGAGCTATAGTCCCCAAAGACTCTCTTAAACCTGCTCCCTGTGGCAGAAGAGCAGGACCCTGCCACGCATGGGTTCCTGATGTATGGGCTAGCCTCGCGTGCGGGCTCTGAGTGTCACGGGATACTCCCCTGCAGCCTGTGGGTGTCGGCACCGAACGGATGGATGCAGGCAAGTGTCCACCGGGGTTGAAATGAGCAGCAAGCTTGCTACTTGTCGGTGATTCTGCCTTTTGGGGAAACGGGGCCCATTTCCTGCCGGATTACTGAGATTATTTCTTGAGATACTGTTACAATTGACTGACTTAGCGTCATTTACCGTTGCATCATTTCCATTTCTTTTTCCATTTCCTGTTTCACTTCTGGGTTTCTTCTGTCCGTTAGCTGTGAGCCACCCCGAGCTGCTCTGTGAGCAGCAGGGTAGAAGGATATTGAAATAAATCTTGACCACCTTTCTGAGCCAATCGCTGTGTGGCTAGCATCCTGTGTCACATCTGGGGAACCCACAGTCCAGCTCATGGCTCTTTCATCTGGGCCCCTTCCCAGTTCCTGGATTTCCAGTTTCTGGATCTGGTCCCTCAAGCACTGGAGGAGTGAGTTAAGGGGAAGAGAGCAGAGCGAAGGGGTGCTTTTACACAGACGGTACCCACGCCTCTGCTCCGCCTCGCATCCGAGGGGGCCGTCTGTTTAAAGGCGGGCCGCCTGGGTGTGAAGCAGAGCAGGTGCTACCTTGGCCCTTTTTACACGGGCGGCAGACACCCGGAAATCTGGGTGTTCATGGGTTTTTGCTGCCTGTGTGAACCGCGGCTGGGTGGGGTACGTGCGTCGGCACCCATCACCCAACCACAGAGCCGTCTGGAAAACCGGAAGAGGCTCCATGGGTGGCAGTGGGGGGAGGTCAGAACCTCCTGCCCATCCAGCGCACACCGACTGCAGCGCGCACCGACACCCCCATCCCCTGCGCGCCACGACCCATGTAGAAAGGGCCTTTCTCCGGGCCAGTTCTGCTTACGGTGCTCTGAAATATCCTGGAGCACCGCAAGCATAGCAGGCTGGCCAAACCCAGAGCGCCAACTGGGGGTGGAGCAGCCGCCTTCTGTCTACTTGGCGGACAAGCTACTGCAGAAACTCCACTTCAGGCCAGGGGTTGCAATGCCATAGAGCTGCGGGCAGCAGCCTAGAGCGGCAGCCAGTCCACCTGCAGCTCTATGGTGTGGGGAGGGGGTGCCATGTAGGTGGACTGCGGGCCCTGGCAGCTGCTGGCTCCATTTAAACCTGTCTCTGTTGGGGCAGCGGAACTGGCCACCCCTGGAGCAGATCTGGGGGATAGTCCTAAAGGCACGCACTCAAGGAAATGTGTCCTTTTGTGCCATCCAAATGGCTTGGATGGCATAAGGGATAATGTGTGCTCAGGGTGGGGGAAAGGAAGGGGAGGGTCCCAACTCCCGATCATAGATCCAGCCCTTCCTTTGGGTGTCTTCCTTTGGGTGTCTTTAGACGGACCACTTCCGGACCTGCTCCCAGGGGTGGCTAGCCCGCATCCCCTGTGTGCAGCCCCAACAGAGACAGGTTCGGCAGCTGCCACAGTCCACTTGCACGGCACCCCCTCCCCAGACCACAGAGCTGCAGGTGGGTTGTACATGCGTGTAAATTTACAAAAGCGATTACAAGTTCAATAAAGTTATATTTCAGCTCAGTTGTGAGACGCAAAAGCTAAGGAGGGGAAGCTGCATCGTGGGTCACCAGTGTCCTGGCTGTAAATTAATAACCCGCTCTTGACCCTGTCCTAGTTGTGGTCTGGGATGTTGTTCAGGGCTGTCAGTCAATTCTACTGGGAAAAGAACATGTTGTGCGCAAGGGAGGGTAAATGTTTCAGCCCATTGATCCTGGGACACCAGGTGCATCCTGATCGATAGGGCCCCGCACTGCACTTTTAGCAAGAGAACAAGTAAAACAGAATGATGCAAATATGGCTCTGACTTCCTTGTCTTTATTGCCAGCCCTCCTGCTCAAACAGCTCCTGCCAGCTGCCCCATGACGGAGGCCTGCTTCTTGCTGCTGCCTCATCGCTCTGAAGGTGGGCGATCTGGGGCCAGTGGTGTAACTTTGGGCTAAAATTTGCAAGAGGGAGTCAGGGTCCCCTTGACCCACCCCCATGAGCCTCGTACTGCATACCTCCCAACAGCCAGACGGACAAGCCCCACCCTTCAGCAATTAAATCCCTGGAGTGGTCGTGGGCTGCTTCTCTTCAGCATCTGCAACACAGGGTCCCATGGCCTTTAAATAGATACCAGCTGCTAACAGTGCCAGCACCCGTTGGCTTACTTGCAGTGCTCCCCACTCGGGTTGTAATTCTGCGCTGCCAGAAGCCATTTCTGTGACAATTTGGCCGAATGCAACATTCTGCCAAAAAGGCTGGGATTGCAGCAGTGTCAAATTCATGGGGTTCTGGGTAGGGCTACCTAGTTGAGGTCTGGTTGGAATTTGAGGCCCCAGGATCCCAACAAGCTCAGGCATGAGCTGGGTTTGTTAAAGAGGCGTCTTGCAGCCCTTGAGAGTCTTTGAGCTCTGTCCTAAGTTCTGCTCCCTGCTGCCTCAGCCTTGTCTCCACCACCCTGGTGTCGATCCACTCTGCTATATCACACTGGGGTTTTTTCACACGGACAGCACCCACGCCTCTGCTCCACCAGACGTGGAGGCGGAGCAGAGGCAGGACCAGGGCAGCCCTGGTGCTGGCAGTGCTCCAGAACATCCAGGAGCACTGACAGCCCAATCCTGGGTCACCGGGCAGAGGCGCGGCTGCTGTCCGCCTGCTCGGTGGACGGTCACTGCAGCCCCACTCCTAGCCAGGGGTTGCCCAGGACAACACCATAGAGTTGCGGACACTCTAGTCTGCAACTCTATGGCATGAGGGAGGGGTGCCGTGTGCATGGACTGCAGCAGCTGCCGGGTTGTTTAAACCCAACCCAGGCGGGGAAGACATGGGGGTGCCCCCCCCCCCCAGGCTTGCTTCGGGGCCTGGGGTGAGCACCTCTGTGTCCATGTGAAAACACCCATTGAAATCTTTTCTTGCTCTTTTTTTGAGTTGCTTTCTGCTGCTGAGGTCTCCCTTCTTCCAGACCAGCCTCATCTGCTCCCAGCCATGCTTCCAAACCCTGCCTACCTCCCGTGCAGACAAGCTTGTCTTTCTATACCTACTTCTAAGAACCGTGGCTCAGGAGAGCAGGATGAAAAGCAACTTCTTGCTATGCTACTTCCTCCCCATCTAGGCCCCCTTTTAGGAGTGGGGGCAGTGGGGAGTAATTGCCTCAGGTCTCACACATAGAGGGGGGGCTCCCCTCAACAATGTCAAACAGTACCACAGAGAGAAAACTGGGGGGAGAGGGGTGCAAATGAACATGCTTCCTGGGCCTCAGAATCTTAAAAAGGCACTATTGGTGGACAGAAAAAGGGGCAGGTTTCAAGAAGGTCACTAGCTGGATGTGACCCCAGAGGCTGAGGATGGGTACAGGACATCAGACTATTAAACATACCTCCTGCTCCCAACGGGCCCTTTTTGAGTGCTGAATCCCACTGTCCCTCTTCCAGGGGGTCAAACTCCCTCTTTCAGGAGACAGAGACAAAAAGACAAGAATTCAAGCCTCAGGCACCTCTTTTCTGGCTGCCTTCCAGGAAAAGCCCTTGAGGGGACAAATGAGGAGATAGAAGGAAAGAGAAACCAAGAAGGAAAGAGAAACCAAGTGGAATGAGAAGCAGGAGAGCTTCTGTCCTCCTTTTTAAAATTTATTTATTTAAAATTTATATCCCGCCCCTCCTGCCCACAGGGCAGCCCGGGGCGGCGAACAACACTCAGTAAAAAATAATAATTAAAAAACAATTTAAAAATACAATACAATGTGGGGAAAACCCCACCCCTACCCCTCGCCAAAAGCCTGACGGAACAGCCAGGTCTTACATAAACGCTGAAACAGCAGGAGGGTGGGGGCCAACCGAGCCTCCTCCGGGAGCGAATTCCACAGCACAGAGGTGGCCACCGAAAAGGATCTAACTTCGGTGGCCACCCACCTTGCCTGGGGAACCTCCAAAAAGGCTCCCACGGACGATCTCAAGGGTCGCACGGGCACATGGGGAGTGAGGCGGTCCCGCAGATAAGCAGGGCCCAGGCCGTGAAGGACTTTAAAGGTTAAAACCAGCACCTTGAGCCTGGCCCGGTGCTTTATAGGCAGCCTGTGCAGAGCCCGGAGCACTGGTGACATGTGCTCCCTGCGACCCGTCCCTGTAAGGAGATGGGCCGTGGCATCCTGCACCAGCTGCAGCCTCCGGACCAGCTTCTCGGGCAGCCCCACGTAGAGTGCGTTGCAGTAATCCAGCCTCGAGGTGATGAAGGCATGGATGACAGTGACGAGGTCGGAGTTTGAGAGATACGGTCGAAGCCGCCGGACAAGGTGTAACTGCCGAAATGCACTCCCTGCCACGGCCACAACCTGAGAGCCGTGGACCCGCGAATCGAGGAGCACACCCAGACTCCACACTTGAGAGACCATGGGAGGGCGAACCGCCCCCTCCCCCCCAACAAGAGGAGATTCAACCACTCCCAGGTCCCCCAAGCCCTCGCCCACCAACATCACCTCCGTCTTGTCAGGATTCAATTGCAGATGGCTCGACCTCATCCAAGCCCCCACAGCTGACAGGCACTGGGAAAATAAGGAGACTG
>QEPC01011341.1:12006341-12051118 GCA_003113815.1 Sphenodon punctatus | reverse complement strand
CCCCCCCCCCCCAGGGATCAGGTCTAATACTTACCGGCTGCTGCTGGGATGCCGCGGCCGCTGGGGAGGGGGAGGGGGGGGCCTCTGGGTTGAACTTGCCGGCAACGGAGGGGAATTTTTTTTTAAAAAATCCAGGGTGGGGGGGTGTGTCCCCCCTTCCACCCGCGCAGCCTGGACTCGGGGAGGTTTTTGGTGGGTTTTTTTACATTGTGGCCATTCATTTAAATGGCCACAATGTAAAAAAAAATAATCCGGTATCCGGGAACCGGACCGGATACCGGGTTGAATCCGATAATGCCGGTACGCCCAGTACCGGCATTATCGGATACCGGAAATTCCGGTAGTCCCGACCCTACCAGCAGCATCCCTAATCTGTCCCCAGCCAAATCCAACACAAGATGGAGGCACTCAACACCTGGTGGAGCTTGCACCGGATATCTCCTAAAAGACAATGCACTTAGAATGCTGGGAGATGGATGAGGGGGTGGAGCTTATTGGTTGAGGGGGTGGAGCTTATTGGCAAAGGTGATGAGGCTCCTCCCTCTTTAGCTGCTTGGAATGTTGAGAAGCATGTACTAATCTCCTGTTCCCCGTTTCCCCCCCCCCTTTTCCAGGATGCATCCCAGATATCTCCACCTGTACAATAACCATCTCCTTCCTGAATGACCCTGACTTTGCTGCGTCCATTGTTTCAAAGCAAACAAAAAAGCACCTAGACCTCTCTGTTGAAAGTTGGGGAATCTGGGTCAGTAACGGACCAGCCTGACCCAGCTTTGTATTTTCAGCCTTTGATATTCACAAGAGCACGCACAGTAAGACTTGAATAAAATTAAGGGATGGAACTTCTTTTGCGTCGAGTCTGGACCTAGTTCACCTCTCATGCCATGACTCTGGTGTCAGACCGTATTGGAGGAAGAAAGGCTGCCATGTTTCAAAATGGCCTCCTGGCTCCTCTGCTTTGTGTAGTCCTGCTGAGTTTTCTCCAGGTCCACCCATGGATGAATGTCTCCTTTACAGGCCACAGCTTGGCGTAGGGAGGTGGGAAATGGAATCCGGTTGCTTCTGTGCCACCTCCTGGGGAAGAGGTGCTCTAATAGTATACCCCATCGAAGGAGGAGGGAGGGATCTTCAGCCTAACTTGTTTTTAGGTCACAATACTCCGTTTTCTCTCGAATGCTCCTCGGAGCTGGGTGGGACCTTTGGTCCATATTGACATAGATACCCGGCTGATCCTCCAGGGTTGAAAATTGTACGGTGGTGTATGACACGTCAGACGAGTTTCCTGGCTTCTGGAATGATAAAAATAGCATGGGCTGAGAGATGGTGACATTGCAAGGTTGTAGCAGGTCCTGGGCTCATGTCCCAGTTGTGCCCCTGCAATGGCAAGGGGGCAGGGTTTCCGAGGTGAGGAGTAGGGTGGCCACCGATGCACATTTTTACAGAACGCTTATGAAAAATACATGTTTCAGGGCCTGCATGGGCACCTTAGGTGCCCATGCAGACCCAGCACATGTATTTTTCATAAGCGTTTCACTGAAGGCAATGCTGCCCTAGCTCTCAGCAGGCCCCTTCACAGCGGCAGCGATCTCATTAGGAAGGAAGTTTTCAGAGTGGATGGGGGCTGGGGCCAGCACGATGCTCCCACCTACTCTGAAAGCTTCCTTTTTTCAGTGGGGCCCTTTCCAAGTGGCAATAGCAAGTTTTCAGATTGGGCAGGTGTTGATTTCTCTCCCTCCCCTGCCAACTGAAAATTTCCTAGTGGTGCTCATGCTGCTTGCAGAAGCCGCCTGGGCTCCCCACCCCCATTCCAAGGCCTGGGCTCCCCACCCCCATTCCAAGGCCTGGGCTCCCCACCCCCATTCCAAGGCCTGGGCTCAGTTGACCCACCCCATAGTAACTATAAACCTGATCAGAGAGAAGAAATACTTGTTTAGGAAAGGCTCCAGAGGCTCTAAAGTGGATTTGGGTTGCTGTCGGACAGCACATCCATGCCTTGCCTAGTGCCAATACCATTTGACTGTGTATGTATTGTACACTATTATTACATCTGTACTACCTGCCTTTCCTGTGGTAGTTACCCTTGACAATATCCATGGAACTTGCCGCACACCACCATGTTTCTCACTTCTGGTCCTCTATGGAACTAAAGTAGAGATTCTGCCCAGACTCGGTATTGGGTGGAATCTCCTGTTCTTCACATTCTATCAGAACTGCCACCCCCTGCACCTCCTTTTTGCCTATGTGCAGTGAATTAATAGGCTGATTGAAGCAGTATGGCTACATTATAGAATTAAGGGATATTATTAGCATATGTAAAGGAAAGACATTGTATGCTTGATTTATGCTTTATAGTAATTTTAGTTTAGGAATATTGAAAATGCATACTATGAGAACAGGCTGGCAGGAGGAGAAGGAAAGAAATATGTAGATGAAACAGGCTGTTATGCTGACAGGGATACATTCTTGTCATCTACGAAGAAAGGGGCTAGCAAGAACAGAACTAGCAAGAACTGACCGTTCCCAGAGCATAGCTGTGTATTAAGGTAAACAAGAGAGAGAAGGTTGCAAGGATACTGCAGATAAGGATTAAGAAATGCAATGAGAAAAAATGGCCTGGTCAGACAGCAAGATGCCTCAGAGGAAGGGTATAGGCAACCCATGGCCAAAGATCAGGCCTCCCATCTGGAGGGAGGGGTAGGCAGGATCCAACTGATCAGGACAGCCCATAATAACAGTGACTAAGCCGAAAGTACCCCAAATCTGAATAGCCAATGGGAGAACCTTCTAGGCTTAGCACTGATAACCCCGCACTCTGGATAATCATAAGGCAGTCACTGGATAAAAAGGCCAGCCCTAGACAGGATCGGTGTCTTGCATGGTACCCTCTGACCAGCTACCTAGGTGGCTGCCGGTTGATCGGTGCTTGACCCTTTCCAATGCTCTCAAAGACTGTGAAAAGCCAAGACTCCAGCAGCAAGGTTCCTAGATAGACCTCGATCGGGCCCCCGCCCTGCCTCTCCTCTCGAGACCAGACCTGAGACTTCTGACGCGGAAGAACACATATATATATATATATATATTTCTGTGTGTGCTTGCTCTTAGAATAGGTGAAGGCTATTCCTAGAATCAAGTGTATTGGTACTTTATTCCCAGTTCTTTCTATATGATATAGTAATAAACATAGGTCTATTTAAGGGGCTTATGGTCTGTTTTTATAGTGCTCCCGCCAAGATCCCGGAATTGGGAACTGCCTACTAAGGGTTTAAGTTCTGCCCCTGGAAGGAAAGATAGATAAGAGTTTCAATTCATAACAAATGGAATAACCTTCTCCGCAGGTGCAGGTTTTTCTCCCGCTGCCCATGTGCAAAATAGTGGCACGCAGGGGAAAATTGGAACTGGATCATCTCTGGCTTCCCCCCCCCCCGCTCAAATCAAACTGGATCAGCAGGGATTCAGCCCAGGGAGGGCGGGGCTTCACTGCGCCAGATCTCCACACCTGCTGTGTCTCTGCGGAGAGAGAACCGTAGGAATGGGAACTTGTTTCAAATTAATCTAACGGCCTGGAATGGAAAGTTATGAATTAATCTGAAGCGACCCAGAAATTAGGGCTCCCAGTTTCAGATCAGAATCTCTGATTCATATCCCACTCCCATCCCCCTGGGGCTTTAGAGCGTTACTTACTGGCCCCAGAAAGCTTGATTGAAGCACCACTGCTGCTGTACGGGCTCCAGCAGCTTCCCTCGTCATGGTGTCCTTCCTGCTTCTTATTGCACATGTGGAAAATGGTTGCTGCCCTTCCCTAAAATGATGGTGATGTCCTTTTGGCCACCACCATTTTCGTTAAGGGCAGCAGCTATTTTGAGATTGCGCAATCTGAAGCCGGGAGAATGCCACGGTGAGGGAGTCTGCCGGAGGGCCCCCCCCCCCAGCAGTGGTGCTTCAATCAAGCCCTCCAGGGCCCTGGGGATGGGGGATGGACCCATTACCCCACAAGTTGGGATAGACGGGACTCGGTACAGTTCCTTCCAGTCCGGTTTCCCATTGACTTCAATGGGAAAAATACGAAACCGAAAATCCGAATCCGTAAAAAGATCCGGATTTTCAAAAGAACCAGACCAAAAAAGCTTGTAACCAAAATTCCATTGGAAGTCCCACCCCTACGAGAACAGCTGATCCGTCTAGTGCTCTATGTCAGAGGGGGGCAACCTCCAGCTTGTGGGCCACAACTGGTCTGTGGCTGGTTTTGTATTTGGCCCCTTTCCTGGATCTGGCCCACTGGATCCAGCCCCAACTCCCTAAGCACTAAAGAGTGAGCTTCGGGGTAAAGGAGCAGAGATCCGGTCATGCACTCAAGGACCGGGGATGGATCCATGATCTGGACCCTCCTCTTCCTTCCTCCGCTGCAAGTACATCCCTTAAGCACCCCCAACTTCTGTTTGGCCCACAGACCTTGTATTCATTTTCAGAGTGGCTCACACAAAGCGGTTCCCCACCCCCCTGCCATAAGACCTTGGCATGCTCCCTCTTCCATGTTGTGCACTATCCGCTGTGAACATGAAGTCCACGTAGAAAGCTCCATCGTGCACTGAGACACGCAGGCAAGCTACATGGAGGAGAATTGGATAGGCAGCATCTACTTAGTCAGACATGATCTCTGTGGTTTTTAAGAGGTGAATCTTGGGAGTCCTTACAATAGTGGCGTACTCCACATCTGATGGTCTGGGTGCAGCGTGTCCAGCTGTGCTGCTGGGGCCTCGGAGTTCTGGTTTTATTACTGCATAGGAAATCTCATCTTCTGTACTGCCAGGAGCCTAGAATCAAATTAATACAATGCAGAATCTGATTACTATGACTTACCATTTCTACAGCGCTCCTAGGTGTACATAGCACTTTACAGTCACAAATTTTTCAAAGACCAGACCCTGCCCAGTGGGCTTACAATTGAAGATGGACAAGGCTGAGGGGAACACAGAGACAGACAGACTAGACACATACACACAGTCCCGTTTTACAGATGGGGGAAACTGAGGCCATGCAGTGAGTTCATCATGGCTAGGGCAGGATTTGAAACCTGGCTTCTCAGGTCCACATCCAGCACCTTACCCACAACATGATGGTGGCTCTCTAGGCTGAGAGGTTGTGATTTGCCCTGAGGCCACCCAGTAACTTCATGGCGAGGGTGGGATTTGAACCCTGGCTTCTCAGGTTCAAGTCTTGTACCTTCTCTTCAGCAGCTGTGGCCATGGTCATGGAATATATAATAGCAGTTAACAGGGCCATCACCCCATTGGCTAACTCAGTAATGCTGCCACCTCATTGGCTAGCTCATCGTGCTCCCCACTCAGGCTGTCACTCTGCTTTGCTAGAGGCAATTTCTATGCCAATTTGGCCACATGCCAAATTCCTTTAAAATTGCTGCAATTGCAACTGCACAGGATTCAAAGGGCTCTGCCCCGGTAAGTCTGTACTAGAACTTACTCGGTGCTTACTCTGTCTGACGGCTGTGGGGGATTGGATGAGGGCTAATTGACTGAAGCTGAATCCTGACAAGACAGGGGTGATGCCGGTGGGGAAGACGATGGAATTAATGACCCCCATCGTTGATGGGGTCTGTCCTCCGTTGGTTCCCCAGGTATGGAGTCTGGGGAGTACTCCTCGATGCGCAGCTCCACCTGGATACCCAAGTGGAGGCTGTGGCGATCAGACTCCGACCTGGCCACCATCATCCATGCTTTCATCACCTGTAGACTAGACTCTGGTAACGCACTCTCCGTGGGGCTACCCATGGTGATGGCCCGGAGGCTGCAGCTGGTGCAGAATGTGGCGGCCCGGCTCTTGGTGGGACCGGGCCGCCGGGAGCACATTACACCGGTGCTCCGTTCTCTGCACTGGCTGCCGATAGTCTTCCGAGCCCGATTCAAGGTGTTGGTTTTAACCTATAAAGCCCTAAACGGTCTGGGCCCTGCCTATCTGCGAGACCGCCACACTCCCCAGGTACTGGACCGGCCCCTGCGGTCATCGGGGGATGTCCTCCTTGTGGTCCCCCGAGTTTCCTGGGGGGCCACACTGGGGAGGGCGTTCTTGGTGGCCACACCAAGGCTGTGGAACTCCCTTCCGGTGGGAGGTGCGTCTGGCCCCGGACCTTCCCTCCTTTCGTAAAAGTTGTAAGACCTGGCTGTTCCACCAGGCATTTGGTGGGGGAGATGGGGGGAGGAGAGGGATGGCGGTATAATAATGTTTTATTATTTTAATTGTCAATGCATATTGTTGTGAGCTGCCTGTGGCAGGAGGGGTGGGATACTAAATGCTTGAATAAGAATAATAAATTAATAATAACTTTGGTTAAGCCATGCCGCCCTTATCAGCTTGGAGGAGAATGCCTCCCCCACTCCTCCCCAAACCAGAAAAGCTGTTAGCCTCCTACCTCATGAGGTGATGGGATGGTCTCATGTGCTGGAAAGTAAGAGAGACACTTGTCACATTCACGTGAGGATACAACTTGCTTAAAGAGACAATCCATGAAGGGGTCGGTTTAAAAAAAAAAGGAAGGGACTTGGAAGGCCTGATGGGTGAAGTCCCTAAGTAGTTGCAGGATGTAACCCTTCGAGAAGGCTTATATGTGCCCACCCATCTGTAGCTGATTGTGTCGATTGCCTTGCTCTGCCTCTCTGAACTGCTCCCTGAGCACACAGAGGGAGGAAATCAGCAGTGGTGGTGTTTGAAAGTTGCAAGGAACAGAAACTCCGCTCAGTCTTGCAGATGGTGCATAGCTTCCACAACTCAAGTGAGAAAAGAGGAAGCCAAGTTTTGGAGGGATGGGGGCTCAGTCCACTTGAATCATGAGCCTGGCTTTGTTAGCTTCAATGGGGTTATGGCCATGCTTAAAGGGGAGCATGGGTTGTCGGGATTTCCTGGGGCCATATTCTCGGCACTTTGCAAAATCGAGACCGGGTCACACGACAGAAAAACTGAAAATAGGAAGAAGCAGGGGTGGGGGCTTGTTAAATGGTTCTGCACCAGTTGGAGAAAAGAGTTCTTTGCAGAGGCCTGTGCAATTTCCCCTCCCCTGCAGTTTTACAACAGGGAAAATCCAGATTCTGCAAGCAGAATAAATTATGTCAATTAATCGAGGCCTACAAAAACTGGCCCTTCTCCTTGCTTTCACTGGTATGTACATGTCTGCCTTAAAAGCCCACCATGCTATTTTCCAACACCGCTATATAACAAAAAATAACAGCTCCAAAGGAGGTAAAATGTTACATATAACAAAAGAGGGGGAAAAAAACCCTCAAAGGGGAGATAGCAAATGGGATTTATAACATCAATTGTAGTACATAGCAAAGACCTAATGCCAATAATCAGGGCACAAACCAGTAACAAAAGTCTCTACTCCACGGTAGAGTTTGAAAGGCAAACCACTCCGGTATGGGCTGAGAACAGAAGTGAGTAAGAATGTTGGCCCCATAAGGAAATCACGCTGACCCTCTATCGGATATTGAAAGCCTTCCATGGTTGTTTCTGGGTCTACACATCCGGGAGGGATAAGATGGGGGGGGTGGGGTGTTAGTGTCCGCCCCCCCCCCACCTCCTTGGACTTTGGCTTAAGCCTTAACAGTTATTATTTTCTTCCCGCATATATACAGAGCAGGGAGAAAACGCTCCCGCCACCTTAAGGATAGTGTTACAGCCTTCATTGATTCTTTGAACCTGGGGGAGTGTTACAGTTTCCGTAGGCGGCTAACGGTTATGTTATTGCAAAGTGAAGTAGTATATTTTTAGCTAATGATTATTTGATATGATTTGAGCACTGTATCATGCTGACTTACTGCTAATGGTTCCTTGTTGTATGTATGCAGAGCAGGGAGGCTACACCCCTGCTGCTCTGAGAATCGGGTTACAGTTTTCGGCTGACCTTATGAAATGGACCGTGCCTGAAGACAGCTGATCAAGACCATTATAATAGAATCATTATTGTAAGATTTATTGGAGAACCCTCGAAGCTGCTTTTTTTTTGGCAGCGAAACGTTGGACTTTTCTATTTATATTTTTTGTGTGTTTGGACTGTGGCTTGGTCCTTCTTTGGACTTTGGCTCGTTAGACTGTGCTCTTTACACCGTGGTGTAGAGACTTTTGTTACTGGTTTGTGCTCTGATTATTGGCATTAGGTCTTTGCTATGTACTACACTTGATGTTATAAATCCCATTTGCTATCTCCCCTTTGAGGGTTTTTTCTCTTTTGCTATATGTAACATTTTACCTCCTTGGAGCTGTTATTTTTTTGTTATAGGTGTGATTATTTCTGCTCTCGCTAATACCTTTTTGTGTGTGGATTTTCCAACACCACAACAAGCGAGCCCCCCCCCCCCCCCCGCCAAAGGGCGGTGTACAATGGCCCTTTGGTGTGGCCCTTCGGTGGGAACCGGGTGACTGGGGAGACTCTATTGTTTTTGTGTTGGCGTGGGCCCCTGGAGAGTGTGAATGGTGGGTTTGGGGTGGGTTTTTTTCTGTTAGGGAAGGGTGATTTGTTTGGGGGGTGTTTTGTGCTGGTTGTTGGAGATGGTCCTTTTTCCCCCAGTGAGAGGGGGGGAAGGGGGGGACTGGGTTAAGGGGGGGGGTCTGATCCCCCTGGTGAGGGGGGGTAGGACTCCTTGGGGAGGGGTATTGAATGCTCCCCTGTGAGAGGATGGTTTGGGAGTGGGGGTGTGTGTTCTCCTTCACCTGCCAGGCAGGACAGCCACTGGGGGGTGGGGGGGTGTCGGTGGGTTGGAGGGCTGCAGTCATTGGGGTTGGGCCGGGAAAATGATGGTCCCTCTGGGAGGCTGATCATATCAGTGAGGTGGGACAGGTGTTTGGTGCCTGTCCCTCTCACAGGCTCCCGGGCAAGTGGTGAGGTGGTTGATGATCAGAGGGCCCCTGGCCTTGGTTTAATGCTGCTTAAAGTGAGGTCGGTTGTAAATAAGTCCAGGAGTTAATCTGCACCAGGCAGCCGCCCTCGTGTGTATTACGGAGACCTGACTGGACACTGAGTTGGGGCCTTATTTTGGCTGACCTGGTTCTGGCTGGGTACTCCGTACAGCATCCGCCACAGCCACAGGTGGGGGTAGAGAGGTGTAGCCATTATTTTGAAGGATACTTGGACTGTGAGGAGGTATCCTGTGCAAACTGTGTCTGACATAGAGGGCCTCCATTTTGTGATTGATCTGGCCGGAGACAGATTAGGGCTGACTGATTGATTTTGGCCGGAGACAGATTAGGGCTGATTGATTGTTTTGGCCGGAGACAGATTAGTATACCATGCACCTTCCTGTACGGCAGTATCTCTGCCCGCTCTAGCAAAGCTGGTGTCGGAGATGGTCTTGCAGTCCCCGAGGATGGTGGTCCTGGGGGACTTCAATATTCATGCCAACACCAGTCTTAGGGGCCAGAGCGTGAGTTCATGGCCACCACAGCAACCATGGGACTGTCTCAGATGGTGGTTGGCCTGACACATGATGAGGGATGGAGCATACCCTAGACCTGATAGTTTGCACAGGCCTTGAGGCGGGAGTTCTGTTGGTGGGGGGAGGTGGACACCTGTGCCCTTGGTCATGGATGGATCATTACCTCCTTCACGCCAGTCTCCTGGCGCATGTCTGTCCCCGGAAAGTTGTAGAACCATTTTTACTTTCGCTTCCAGTTGTCGCTAGAGGCGCTTAATAAAGCCTGCTGTTTTGCTCCGTAAACTCTGCATTCTGTGCATTGCAAAAGGTTACTTCCAGCCACCAAATGCTGGCAGGTATAAATCCGTATCTGTGGAACTATATGCAGGAAGCTGTCTGTTTTATTAGGCTCTACACCAACGGTGGAGAACCTTTTCAGGCCTAGGGGCCACATTGTCAGTCCCCGAAAGTGCTGGGGGGATGCACGTTAATAATCAATTATAAATCAAGTAGAATTAATTATAATTAAGTCTAGTGCATTAGGGAAACACATTCATGCTCTTCTCTCGCTCTCTCACACTCTCTCACACACACACTCATTGAGACAAACTCACACTGTATTCTGGGACTACATTTCCCAGCATTCCAGATTAAGGAAATGGCTGGTCCTGGTGTGCGCAGGTGCCCAGCGAGGCACACAGCGGGACATACGTAATTGCTGCGCCGCTGGCGAGTCTGAGGGAAGGGTGTGCGGTCCGCAAAAGCCCGCCCGGGCCACAGAGAGGCGGGCACTGGGCCGTACATCATTGAATCAGGGTGGCAGGCCTGCGGGCCGAAGAAAATCACCCTGCGGGCCGGATGTGGCCCGCGGGCCGTGGGTTCCCCAGCCCTGCTCTACATGCTAAACGTGTGAGTGGGGGATGCACAGACTAAACCTGGACTCCAGGGGGCCACTGTCTCATTCGTTAACACGCTAAGTTGATCATGTGGTGATCTCTTGGGAGCGGAGGGGGCGGGGCTAGAGCAAGGAGGATGGCAAGAGAAAACAAGGTGGGAGGGAGGAAACGACCAGGTAAGATCAAGACAAGCACTTTCTGTGACCTCTCACCCTTTTTTTCCTTCTTCTTCATCTTCATCCTCCTGGCCAGGAACACAGCCCCTAGCAGCAGTAGCATAACCAACATCAGGAGGCTAATTGGCAACAGGAACTCTGGCCTGGTGAAAAAAGAACTGGAAGAGAAAGGGACGGTTATTTGACCTGCTGTCTGTCCTGTTGGAGGTGGGGGGAACGTCGGGGTGAATTACAGGTCTGGTTGTTCCACTTGTGGTTTAAAGGCCTTTTTATAGATTTAATTTCGGTTCTGTATTTAAATTCATGGAAACCTTTTTACACCATTTCCCCCCTCATCCCCGGGCCCTGGAATGTATTCACCAGCCTCCGAGGGCTTGATTGAAGCTCCACCTGCCCACAGCTGCTGGGAGTGGGTGTGCTCTCAGCAGGCTCCCTTGATGGAGCGCTGCCAAGCTCCCTGCACCGCAGTGCGCACGTGCAAAATGGCAACCACCTTTAACCGAAACGGCGGCGACCAAAATAAGTGGCCACCGTTTTGGTTAAGAACGGTAGTCATTTTGCACATGCACAAAACTGCCCTGGGGGGGTCATTTTGCAAAGGTGCGCTGTGGAGCAGGGAGCTTGGCAGCGCACCATGGTAAGGGAGTCTGCTAGGAGGGCCCCCACAGTAGTGGCGGGCCGGCAGAGCTTCAATCAAGCCCTCCAAGGCCGGTAAGTACATGCCAAGGCCCCGGGGGGTGGGGGGGTGGATGATCAAAAAAATAAGGGTCTGAAAATGGCGGGCCAATTTACAGCCTGCTTCGGATTAAACCATAACAGCCTTTTCTGGGCCATTACAGTTTAATCCGAAACCGAAAGCCCCATTCCTATCTATTAGGGTGGGACTGGAACTCACTGAGAGCCAGAACTCAGTGCTGTTCCCGTCTCGGCCCTGTGAATTCTGCACTGCTGCAATCAGAGCCATTTTAATGGAAACTTGCATTTGGCCAGATTGTGGTAGAAACTGCTTCTGGCAGCGTAGAACTACAGGCAGAGTGGGGAGCGCTGGGAACTAGCCAATGGGATGCTAGCCCTGTGAACAAACCAATGAAATGTCAACACTGTGTTAGCCAGTAGGGTTCTGGCATATATTCCAGGGTATAGGGGTGAAGAGGAGCAGCACGTATGACTCCTCGGAGAGGGGGGGGAGAGAAGAGCCTCCTACTGGTAGGGCCATGTGGTACTTTGTGAGAGTTTTTAAACACCCAAGATGTTAAAAATGGATGTAATGCTGGGAAAGTCATTTATTTCTACAGTGCCCCTCCAAAAGATGGTGCTTGGAGTCCTTTACAACACGTGAATAGTACAACAAAACACCATAACTTAAAATCCATATAAAACAATTTAAAAGGGGAAGGTAAAGAGAAGGAAAAAATACATGAAAGGGAACGAGCAGTGGGTCCTCTCAAAGCACCTAGAGAGCAATGAAGTTTTCAGGTGCTTTTTCAAGGTGAGGAAGGAGGAACTAAGACAGACACCTGAAGGGAGGGAGTTCTACGCTGAGGGGGCCCGCCACAACAAAGGCATTTAAAATAGCCATAGTCTGTAGGGTTTGGTTAAACTTCGTAATTTGTTGGCAGAATCTGGCTTTCTGCTTTCAGAACTGGGGGTGGGAGGGGGACTATGGAGAATAAATACACGGGGCTTGGAATTTATAGGGTGAGCAGGCACTAGAGGGAATCAGGAAGGAAATGACGTGCAATGCTGCTGTCTCCCCCCAGCCCTCCTGCACAGTCATGCACACAGCTGCTCCCACCCACCTCCACCAAACCATAGTACACTCTGCCCACCCCAGACCCTGCTGGGAACATAGTGGGGAAGGAGGGCACAAAAATAGGGAGGAGCAAGGCATGTTCACTTTTTCATTTTTGTTAAAAATAATTTTAAAGAATCACCACGCATGCACAAATGGCCACTCGGGGCCATTCTCCACATTGGGCCCATCGCCAACATGGCCGGCGCCATTTTGGTAAAGGGTTCACATGTGCAGAATGGCCCCAGTGGCCAATTGTGTATGCACAGTAGGTTTAGCTTTATTAAATTTAAAGATTTTTCTTTTTAAATTAAATCACTCCCTGTGCAAAATGGCCACTGGACCATTCTGCGCATGCGTGATGTTTTCCAAAATGGCACTGGCAGCAAAATGCCTTCACGCACAAGTGCAGAACGAGCCTGTGGTCATTTTTATTATTTTTAATAAAAAAGAAACCCCCACGAAAACAGATGAAAGCAAACAACTGTTTGCTTATTCAGTCATTTTACAAATGGGGCTCCATTCATTTTAATTATTTTTTTTAACTAATTAAAAAGATGCAAATGGAACACCCCTAGTAACAGGCAGGTTACCTAGCCCGGAGGCAAACTTGTTCACACGCGTTATTATTACCCACAGGGCAACTGGAACTGCAGGGCTGTGTGAACACCACGTGGTTATTCCAAGGTTCCCCTAAAATGTCCCAGGTGGAATTTCTGTTTATGTCAATGCAAACTCTGCCCCCAACACACTCTCAAAGCTGGAGGCCAGGGCTGGAAATTCTGGCCTGGAATGGCATCCCCATGCTGTGCTTCCTTGGCTTCCTTACCTTGTGGGAACGGCGGCGGTGCTGGCGGTGGAAGAATACCCGGTGCTGGCGGTGGAAGAATACCCGGTGCTGGCTGTAGAAGAATACCCAGTGGTTACTGGTGCTGTCGTGTGGGGGTGGGAAGGCTCTAAAACATAAGCCAGAGAAGATAAGACTAAAGAACTCAAGCTGCCATTGCTCCATATGCTTATTCTGGACATTTAAGGCAGGGGTGGGGAACCTCCATGTGGCCTCTTTCTAGTTCAGGACCATGGGTCCAGTCGAGGGCCAAAATGAGCAGCTAAATGACCACTTGTGTGACATTTTGCCATATCAGGAACCAGGACTGATTTCCCGATACCGCTGCAATTTCTTAATTCCCACAATATTGTGGTACACCATCCCGATTTACCAACTTTCTGATTACCGCATACACATAGCGTTCCTTTACCACTTACTATATTGCTGAGGGTACCGTCTTCTGGGTTTGTTGTTACTGCATTTCTGAGCCAATCACTCTGCAAATAGCCCACCCCCTTAGCTCCCCCCCCAGTGCCCCATCACTTCCACTCCAGTGCCTCCAGTCAGAATGGTGGTTCTATGTTGTTCCCTTTGCTTTGACCAATCTGCAAATGGATTGCAGATTAGTAAAGGAATCTGCATACCAGCCAAACGAATGACAAGGAAGTACAAAGGAAAATGGAGTGTAAGAAACGCGGTATTGCATCGGTATTACTTCTTGGGATTTGAAATGGGTGGCAAAACAACGGTAAATGGGAACCCTGGTAAGCAGAAAGCTGGTAAACTGAGAAACAAAATGTCGGTTGAGACGTTACCAAGTACTGAGGGGTTCTCGATTTGACTGGGACGGTATCGGGATCTGGAATATCAATGAGATTTCCTATTCTGGCAAAATCTCGTTTTCCAGCCCTAATCCCATCCCTACCCTCAATCACTGAAACGGTGAGCTCAGGACAACAGCAGCAGAGATGAAAACATGTTCTCAAGGACAGAGGATGGCTCCATGGCCTAGATCAGGGCTGGGGAACCGTTTTCTTCCCTGGGGTCACTTTGAAAATGAGTTCAAGCTCTGAGGGCTGCATAGCAGTGGTGGGCAGGAGTGCTTACAGGATGCACTCAGGAAAAGGAGGCTCCAGATTAGGGCTTTACCTACCGGGTCAAGTATTTGCAACTGTATTTGGTTTTGGTTTTTTAGTATTTGCATTTATTTGTATTTTTACCTGTGTTCACTGCGTCATTGCCACACTGAACACAAGCCCCCGTGTATGGGTTATCTAGGCACACAAGTGCGGTAAGGCTCTGCCAGTCTGACAGGCCTATAAGGAAAGGAAAATACAGTTGAAACGGCTGCTAAATCTGCTACCAATTTAAAAAAGGGGAGCACTGATTTCTGTGAGGGTGGAGAATACGGCTAGCTTGGGGTATTCTTTCCCCTTGGAAAGAACGGGGCCCAGGGCAGTTGCCCTGAGTCATCCTGTGGTAAGGCCAGCCCTGTCTCAACTACTGTCTGGGGCACCCAACGCTCCTCCCAGAGACCTGCAGTGGATATTTATTTATTATTTATTTATTTCGTTACATTTATATGCCACCCCCCCCATGCCCACGGTATCTCGGGGTGGCTTCCAACACAATATAAAACAGTTTTAAAAAACAATTTTTAAACATAAAACAAATTTAAAACACCCCCATACTGTGTGGGTTAGGCCCACACAGTATGTGCAGTGTTGCCCTTTTGCAAGTCGTCAGTGGGTGCTAATTGCCCATTTGCCTAGGCACACATTTCACATAGGCTTGCCCACCACAGGCTCCTGGACCCGAGACGCACTTCACTGCTTGCTCTTATTATAGCTTTACCCGTGTCTCCACACCTCAGCATGTGACGGCGGAGGGAGGGGGAGGAAGGAAGTCCCCACCACACACACAACCACTCTCCTTCTGTCCTCAGTCCCAGGAGTGGCAGCCCTCTACTAACGCTCTAGTCCAATTGGCTGGAGGCCACTTGGCTGCTTCTTTAGATAATTTCCGACTGACCCCCTGGTTCTAATGTGTTGGCTCTGAGCACAGAAGCTCTGACCGGGGCTTCTATGAGTAGGGAGGGGATACTTCCAGGAGAGGGCAGTGAGGGGCAGGGCACTTCCAGGAGGGGGAGAGAGAGGTGCAGTGCTGCGCCACTGCAGCTTCTGGTTGTATGGGGTCCACGCTCTGGCCCCCTCCCAAGTCGGGGCCATCCCTTCTCATCTTGAGGCCCTCTACCTCCCATCCCTCTGTTGGGTTTGCCCTGAATAAGATCTCCAGAAATTGATTTCTTAATTTACGATGGGAAGTGGGGGGCAGCTCCCAGGATTACTATGCCGCACTTTCTCCCAACAGGCCTGACCACCCCCAAGTGACCTGGTGACCATGAGGCTTGATTTAGGCCGTTTTTAGACGAACACGCGGTGTGCTCGCGCGTCGTTGCCAAAATCCCGCGAGACAGGATTAGACGAGACGCTGCTGCAGGTCACCCGCATGGGAGGGGGACGCGCATTCTTTTCTGGCCACGATCTGACCAGGTCGGCGATCGAGGTGGTCAGATCGTGGCCGGAAAAGAATGCGCGTCTCCCTCCCGTGCATGTGACTCGCGGCAGCATCTCGTCTAATCCCGTCTCGTGGGATTTTGGCAACGACGTGCGAGCGCACCGCGCGCTCATCTAAAAACGGCCTTAGAAGCAGTAACTCTCTCTTCTGCGGGCTGCCAGCAGTGCTCACTCCAGGAGCCCCCTCCCTTGCTGTCGGCGCTGTGCCCTATTAAACATCGCTTGCAGCTTGTTCAGAATATTCCAGCGTGGCTCCTTACTGGTTTGGGCAACCGCGATCATATTACGCCCACCTTGTGTTCTCTACATTGGCTGCCTGTAGAGTGACAGATGGAGTTTAAGATTGTGCTGCTGGTTTTCAGGGCCCTGAGCAGGGTAGGCCCTGGCCATACTCAAGACTTGCTCCTGGAACTTCACCCTGACGGTTATCTGCACTCAGAAACCACCCGGTGTTTGGGGATCCTGTCATCGCCTCTTAAATCAGTAGGCGATCAGGCTTTTACTGTTGCGGGCCCCACTATGTGGAACTTGCTCCCTCCAGATGTTCGTCTTGGTTCCTCCCTCCTTACCTTTAAAAAGCACCTGAAAACTCACTTATTCTCTAGGGGCGCTTATAGGATCCACTGCCGGCTCCCATTAATGTAGTCGGTTCTTCCTCTTTTCCTTCTCCCTTTTTAAATAGTTTTATATATTTATGACTGCAATGTGTTTCAAGTGCCATTTAAAGGCAGCAGGGTGCTATAAAATCACTGGCTGCGATCCAATGCTGAGCAGATCCTCGCGCGGAGCTGAGCCCAGTTTGCACACAGCATAATGTGCAGTCAATGAGGCTCCACGTGGATTCCGCGCATGCAGCTGTGTGCGCATGCACGTGGCGCCGTGCGAGATCTGCACGGCCTTAGATTGTGGCCATTATTATTATTTATTATTATTTATTAAGTGCTCCCACCTGTATATTCCCCCAGCAGCAGCTCAGACTCATTTGGAAACAGCCCCCTCGCCCCCCGCTAGGAGGGGATCTACTCACCCAAGGCAGGAGGGTAGACTCCCCGCTGGTCTCTGTCTCCTACCCTCCCACTAATCTACTCAGGCCTGGGCTCTAGTTTCTTAGGAAGAAAAGAGAGAGCAGGGACTCACCTGGGAGAACAATCACGTTAACTTGGAATCCAGGGTCGGCCCCAACTTTTGTTATCCCACACCAGTAAATTCCAGCATCTCCCCATGTCAGCTCCTCCATGGTCACGGTGAACGTGCTTCGGGTGTGATTGTCTGCGATGGAGACTCGCCCTTTCTTCACCACTAACTCTGAACCTGTCGTCTCGATGACAGTGATGCAGGAACTCCAGTCTGCTCCTCTGCACCAGTATTTCTGATAGTTTTTCTGATATCCTTCATCGTATCGGCACCGCACAGACACGGACCCACCCAGGGAGTCCTTCACCTCCGTAGGACCTGTCAGCTGGGAGAAAGAGCCTAAAAAAACCAGAACAAAGCACAACTCATTATCTCGCCAAAGAGCGTGGGACAGCCACGTAAGTGGCTGCCCGTCCTTAGCTCTTGCTGGCCACGTATGACAGCAAACGGCGCACTGTGTGGTATGATACCATGCAAGCCACCATCCCGCATTCATGCAACCAACAGAAACCCTCTAAGGAAGCATAGCCACGTTTGGCTCCATGTGGTTTATATGTATGATACCCACTGGCATTACTGCCAGCGTTACCCATGGCGATAAATAACCCAATATTGCAAGAGAGTTCTGCCCCTCTCCCCCCCCCCCCCCCCCCCCCCCCCGCGCCTCTCTTCTTCCACTTTCCAAAGTGCAGAGGGAAGAGAAAAGGAGTCCCTCTATGTTCTGTACAGCAGCATGTCACACGACTGGCGCTATATAAATGTTTGTAATAAGAATAATAACTTCTCAGCAGGCGTGGAACTAAGGCAGGGACAGGCGGTACAGCTGTACTGCCAAGGCCCACAAGTGTGGGGGTGGGGGCATGCTCTGGGGTTCAGCTGCCTCCCTTGCTGCTGGGAGAGGGGCAGTGGGGATCCATTCCATCTTCTGCTCTGATGCTCATTCCAAACGAACTACACCCCCTGCCTCTCCATCAAAGCCACCCAGATCCTCTCACCTGGAAAGAGGAGAATTACCCCAACAAGAGGGAGCCGCATCATCCTGACGATTGGCCTTTTCTCCTTGCTGTGTTGGCTTCTTCTAAGGGTTGCCGAAAAGGAAGCGTGCTCGCTTTGGAGCAAGGAATGTCTCACTCTGAGGTCTGCAAACCCGGCAGCTTTGGGGGAAACACACACTTCCTCTTTCTTATTGGATGCCTCATTTGCTTTTGCTGCATTCTCGCTAGGCAAGCCTTGCACACAGTGCAGTGAAAAGGAAAGAGCGCGCTGGTAAGCAAAGCCCAGTCAGCCTGCGGTCAAGCTCCTGTAGCTGGGAACAGGAAAGCAGCTCAGAGAGACACAAAGCACACCCATTTATTTATTTATTTTTAGCATGAATATTGGAAACCGTACAGCCCCGTTGACAGCTCCCTGCCAGGGCTGTGATCTGAGACACAGAACTCAAGCGCTAACCATATCTCTGCCACTAACTAAACACCCCTCACCCTCATCACATGTAACCATAATCTCTAATAAACTTGCTTTGTTCCCGATAAACTCAGATCTGCGAGTCCGGAAATGTGGGGAGTTGGCCTGGCTTAGACAGTGACACGTTGTTAATTCTACATGTGGTCCTGCTGCTATCCATCTTGAGGAAGGGGGTGGGCTGTTCCCTGCTGGGCCCTCTCTGCCATGCACAGCAATTCCGTACAGACAGGGTTCCCTGCACTGAATCCAACAGCCTTTTAGAGGAGAGCAGGGATTCAGAGCGGGTGGTGCTGGTCTGGTAGCAGAGGTTATCTCGGTTTGCTGGCAAAGGTTGCCACCTCATGTGGCTTGTTTGTGTGAGTCTCCGGGTCAAAATGGGAGTTTTGGGGTCAAAGTGGCAACTTCTGTAAGGCCGTCCCTGGATGTGTGCGTGTACATGTGTGAGGGGTGGAGCTTATTCACTGAGGGGTGGGGCTTGTCCCCCTTTGTCAGCTGAAAATGTTGGGCGGTATGAATTAGCTGTGAAGCATCCTGCCCGGGAGGGCTCCATAATCAGCAGAGCCGTGCGGATACCCTCATGGCATTGCATGATGCTACCCACCCACTTGTTATGGGAGTTCACTAAAATGTGGAAGTACCCTCAGGGTGGTTCTGCTTGTTGCAGTGACCAGGGGGGTGAGATTTCTGCACTGCTGTGAACACTGCTATTTTCACAGAATTTTTTACTTGGCCAAATTGTCGTAGAAAAATTGATTCTGGCAGCAAGGCATTACAGCCTAAGTAGGGAACACCTGAGCTAGCCAATGAGATGGCAGCACTACTGAGCTAACCAGTGGATTCCTGGCACTGTTAGCTGCTGGTATATATTCCAGGGCCAGGGGAAACCTGTGTCCCAGCTGGTGAAGAGAAGCAGTCTACCCCCGCAGCCCCCGGCACTGCTGATAAATTCCTGTGTTTTTTTGTGGGAAGTTTTGACATGGATGTGATGGCATGCAGGGAAATTCATTTGCCTACAGAATTTGCATAACTGTTAATTGAGTTAATTTGAATCCTTTTATTCTGCTTGCAATTATGCTATCAGCTGCTTGCAGAACTTGGGTTTCCTGGTTGCAAAATTTGGGGGGAAATTGCAGAATACACAGGGCTCAGACTATGGCGGTGAGGCTGTCCTCTAAGACCTGTGTTTGTAGTGTGGCTACATGCAAATCTGAGAGCGCTCCTACTACAAAAAAAAACCCTGCAGTTACCGCCCTGGGATTTGACACGCATATAGCTTTTGGAGATGGGGAACAGAACCTTGAAGCAGCCCCAGGTGGCTGGAGCTGCAGTCGGGAATCTTGTAATGACTGCCGTTTGCCTGAAGTCCGTGTTAAGCTCTGGCAGGCAATAGCGCTTTCCCTGTTTGCTAGCACCATACTTGGTCTCTTCCTGCCTGGGTCAGCTGCCACAAGACCTGGGGCACAGGGTGATTTTAGACACCTGCTCTGCCCCACTCCTGGATGGCCCATCCATGTAAAAGCAGGTCACTCTGGGGTGAGGTGGAGCAGGAGCAGAGTAGGCGCTGCCTGCTTCAGGCCAGCTCCACTTATATTAAGAACATAAGTAGTGCCATACTTTATTTTATTTATTTATTTTAATTTATTTTATTTTATCATATTTTTACCCCGCCCCTCCTGAAACAGCTCGGGGCAGCTGAGTCAGACCAATGGTCCGTCAAGCCCAGCATCCTGTCTCCGACAGTGACCAATCTCGATCGCATGGGAGAAGAACCAACAGTCACAATGGGCAATCCATTCCCCGTTGTTCACTCCCAGCTCCCGACAGTAAGAAGTTCATCCCGTACACTACTTGGTTAATAGCTATTCATGGACCTACTCTCTGAGAACTAATCAAGTCCTTTTTTAAACCCAGCTATACTACTGGCCTGGACAACGTCCTCTGGCAACAAATTCCATAAGTTAATTATGCGTTGAGTGAAAAAGTACTTTTATTTGTGTTAAATCTGCCGGCAGCTAGTTTCATGGAGTGTCCCCTAGTTCTAGTACTATTTGAGAGGGTAAATAACCGTTCCCTATCTACTCGTTCCGCACCACTCAAGATTTTATAAACCTCTAACATGTCCCCTCTGTCTTCTCTTCTCTAAGCTGAAGAGACCCAGCTTGTCAAGCCTCTCTTTGTACTGAAGCCGCTCCATACCCCATTTCGTGTTGCCCTTCTCAGTACCTTTTCTAGTTCCGCTATGTCTTTTTTGAGATGGGACGACCAGAACGGAGGCATTATGACATCCTCCGTTTTATTCTCTATCCCTTTGTGAATAACTCCTAACATTCTGTTTGCTTTTTTGACTGCTGCTGCTGCGCACTGGGCTGAGGATTTCAGTGTATTGTCCACAATCACGTCCAGATCCTTTTCCTGAGTGGTAACTTCTAGCTTAGTACCCAGCATTGTGTACGCATAGTTTGGGTTATTTTTCCCTCTGTGCATCACTTTGTACTTGTCCACATTAAATCTCATCTGCCATTTAGATGCCCAGGCACCCAGTCTCGTAAGATCCTGTTGCAGTTCCTCACAGTCTGCTCGTGTTTTAACTACCTTGAATAACTGGGTGTCATCTGCAAATTTGATCACCTCACTCTTAACCCCCTTTTCCAGATCATTAACGAATACATTAAACAGCACCGGTCCCAATACAGATCCCTGGGGCACACCACTTTTTACGTTCTCCATTGTGAAAACTGACCTTTTATTCCTACTCTTTGCTTTCTTCCTTTAACCACCTTGAACATCCTGGAGCACCGCAAGCAGAGTGGGCTGCCTGAACCCGGAGCACCGGCCGGGGGCGGAGCTGTCCATCGACTCGCACGTGGGCCGCTGCAGCTGTGCTTCCAGCTGGGGGTTGCCCTGGCAACAGCCATAGAGCTGCAGGTGGCAGCCTAGAGTGACGGGTGACCCGCCCGCAGCTCTATGGTGGTGGCGGGGGCGGCGTTGCACGGACAGATTCTGATCTGCAGCGGGGGCGCCTCTGTTTACACCCGCTTCAGCTGGAGCAGACCCCCCCATGCCTGTCAGAAAACACCCACTCTGCCTTGAGAAGCCCTAGCTGGGAAGAATGGGAATTTCTGTTTACAGACGTGCAGTTGGAGGATGTAGGTTCCTAAACCGCTCTGACCCCAAGACGGAGCAGAATCAGGGCGTTGTAATTGACGCCCTTACAGCCGGCTTCCTGTCCTTTGCCACCCAGAGCTCAGGCTTAAGGCAACAACTGAGCTTCAACAGATTACCTACTCCCGGGGCCGGCCTTAGAATTTGCGGGGCCCAGAGTGAAGATTAAAATGTGGGGACCCAGATGGCCCCTCCCTTTTGGGGGCACCCGCCACAGGGCCCTAAACATGGTTGTATTGGGCCCCCATATCCTGCACTGGTGAAAACGTCTCACTGCGGGGCCCAGGGAGGTTGCCCCGGATGGCCTGGTGTAAATCTGGCCCTGCCTCCTCTTTCTGTGGCCTTTTCCCCCTTCTAATTCATACCTCCCAACGTTTTGAGTGGCGCAAGAGGGGCAAGCCCCACCCCCTCAGTGAATAGGCTCCGCCCACTGTAGATAAGCTCCGCCCCTCACCCACTTACATGTACACACACACGGCCTGCCTTACGGAAGGCAGGGGCTGGGGCAGAGCCAGGTTTGGTTCCTGCGTGTGGGGGAGAAAGGGAGTACTGCTGTTCCTGAAGTCTTTTCTCAGCCCCTATTTCGTGCCGGGCTTTGACCCCCGCAGGACGTGGCTGCCTCAGGGCCCAAGAGCTGCTCCCTGCTCTCCCCTCACCCATACCAGAATCCCGCACCGCCATAGCCTCTAAAACTCCTGTCACTGGGGTCCCACCCCTGCCCTGAGGAGCCTCTTAAGTAGCGATGCAGGATTCTGGTGTGGGCAAAGGAGGGGGTGGGGGGAAGGGGCAGTGCTCCCATGTGCTGCTCTGGGCCCCTGGAGCAGCCACCATGGCCCCAGACGGCTACTTCCTGCAGGACCGTGACCCCACAGAAGAGAAGGGGAGGGAAAAGGAAGAAGGCCCTGCAGGAAGAGGTTGTCTAGAGGCCAACAGTCACGTGCAGGGAGAGGGTCACGCCAAGTTCCCATTCCAGGGCCTCCGGAGCACTGCTTGTGGGAATCCCGCTAAGTAGCAATTTTTGAAGGAACACTTGCGAAAAATACCTGTTTGCAGGCCTGCCTAAGGTGCCAAGGCAGGCCCTGCAATATGTATTTTTCATACCTGTTCCTTCAAAAATTGCATAGGGGGCAACCCTTCTGTGGCCTTTGGGCCACAGTCCCTATAGCCCTGCCTTAAGGCTGGTCTGCGCACACCCCTCCCAACGTTCCCAGCACGTGAAGAGGGACAGACGCTCTCCTGCTTCTCATTCCACTTCGTTTCTTGTCATTCCATCATCTCCCCGTTGGCCTCCCAAGGGCTATTCCTGAGAGGCCACCAGGAAAGAGAGGCCTGAGACTTGAATTCCAGGTTTTTTGTCTGCCTTGCCTGAAAAAGAAATGTTGACACCCCCCCCACCCCGAAAGAGGGGCAGTGGGGTTCAGCACCCAAAAAGGGCCTGTCCCTCCTAAATGGGGACTGTTAGAAGGTGTGCAATTAGATGAAATATCATTGGTCTCTTAAAATGACCACACTGACGTCTGCGTCCATGTTCCTGAGAAACAAGGACTGTGGATGCAGTTTCACGTGATGCCGTGGAACCGTCCCCTTTTCCCTGGGCGACTTTTAGGAGCACGGGCACATTTCCAAGGAAGTAGGGGAATGGCTCACCGAGTTGGAGTGCATTTTACAGGGTTCCCTCTCTGTGGAGTTTCTCAGGCCGTGAGGAAGAGATTGTCCCAAGATGGTGGCATCCACCTGAATCTGAACAGGGAGATGCCAAGGGAGCCAGACTCATTATCCAACTCTGGGAACAAGCAGAGGTGGTTTCTGGTCACGTCTCCTCTGTGGCTTTAATGCAGATGGGAGTTTTGTTTCAAAACTCTGTTCTTTTCAAAGATGTTGAGAAATTGCCAGCAGAACTGAGAAATAAGGCCATGTGCCATGCATGCACACACACACACACACACCCATGTGCCACCAAAGAAGCCAAGGAAGAGGGTGTTGATCTGGCGAGCTTTCCTGAGTGTGCTAATCAATTCACGTCCCTGTCTAGAGTGGTTATTTGTTTGTCAAATCTGAGATGACTAAGCAGCTGAGATGTGACTGGGACTCCCACTCCACCCCATATTCCTGTAAAGCCAATGAAAAGAGAGTTCAGCAGAAAATAAGAGTGTTAGTCGCCTGACATCATAGTAAGAGAGTAGCCAGTGTGGAGACTCAAGGCACTGAAGCCATGCCCCTGATCCTCCGAAAGCTTCACACAGACACTCCCCCCCCCNAGAGTAAGGAGCTTAAAGGAGCCAGTAGTCCAGTGCAGAGGGATCCCTCTTTAGGGATCCTGCAATTTCTTTTCCCAAATTCAGAATCTGGAATTTTGGATTCCAATCCGGAGCAGAAGATCCAATTTTCAAGCACAATACACTGTGCAAATTAACTCAGCCCTACAAATGATGCTAGTTTTAAAGGCAAATGAATTTCCCAGCATGCCACTGCATCAATTTTAAACCTCTCCTGGGTTAAAAAAAACTCATAAAGTTCTGCACAGACTATCAGCAGTGGGAGGGAGCAGGCCTTTTTTCTCCCCTGAGTGGCCATGGGATGCTCCCCTTCAGGTTTCCATAGCCCTGGAATATATATTGGCTGCTAACAGTGCCAGCATCCTGTTAGCTAGCACAGCGGTGCTGACATTGTCTTGCTGCCCACTCGGGCTGTCATTCTGAGCTGCCAGAGGCAATTTCGGCAGCAGTTTGGCCCAGTGCAAAATTCTGCAAACATGGCTGCAATCACAGTAGTGCAGAATTCCCTGCTTACAGAAAGGGATGATGTTCCAGGAGATGACCACTGATCTCTGAACAGAGAGGGACGACATTACTAGAGCACAGAAAGTGTCTCTTCTTTTATTCCCCCTGGATCGACAGGATGTGCTAACATCTCTCTCTTTGTTTTTCACAGACTATCCTGGTTGGAGACAGCGGAGTGGGGAAGACATCCCTGCTGGTTCAGTTTGACCAGGGCAAGTTCATCCCGGGCTCTTTCTCGGCTACGGTGGGCATTGGATTTACGGTACGGGTTGCTCCACTGTTCTAAACATGCTCGGATGTGGTTTCTCCAAAGGGAAGGGCTGCACTAGCAGAAGTGGGAACTAAACAGTTCCGGGCAGCAATCAGATGACCTATTAATGCTTTGTTTCCTGAAGGAGGACACTATCCATTGTAAATTATTGCTATTTATTTATCTGCAGTGCCTTCAGTGTTCAAAGTGTGTTACAATCATTATCTAGTTTCCCTTCATAACAGCCTTGTGAGGTAGGTTGTTACTCATTATTATTTCATTTGACAGATGGGGAACTGAGGTTCAGAGAGTCTTTTTATTTTAATTTCTAGCCTGCCCTTCCCTGTAGGTGGGTAACATGAGATACATACATATAGCCATAAAAATATGACCTGTGTAAAAATATAAAAACTGCCATTTAAAAACAGCTCCCACAAATCCTATCCCCACCTGATGAATCCCTGGCCAAACAAATATGTCTTGCATTGCCTCTGGAAAACACTCGAGCTTTGGTGAACCTCCAGGGGAAGGGATAGTGATTTGTCCAAGGCTGCTCAGTGAGTTCATGGCTCACCCAGGATTTGAACCTTAGTTTCTTGGGTGTAGGACCCTGGAATGAATCCGGGACCAAATCTAGGAACAAAGTTTTTACCAGGACTTTGTCCCCAAAGTAAACCAGTCTCGTTTACGAATAAATGAGTTTAAAAGTTTTACTTGAGTTCAAAAACAGATTACAATGAATGAATAAATGAAAATGCAGTGTCACTGAGTGTAAATAACAGCCAAACAAAAGAAGGAATACAGATGAAAGGGTAAATATTGGTGACAGAGTAATAAGGATTTAGCATAAAAGAAAACTTAATGAAAGACTCTTACTGGTGTACCCATTGCTGGCCAGGTGATTAGCACAAAGCTTACCCAAACTAAGTCTGAGTAGGTATCATGCTTGTAGCATCTGCAGATGGGGGCCTCCGCAGGTGAGGAACACCCCAAGCTGCAGAGAGGCTGGTATTTACGACCTGATCATTAGATGAAAACCACGTTTTCTTTCCTAATATAGAAGCACAGGCGGCCCGTATGATGTCATGCAATATCGCACGGCTAGGTGGGCTGTGCCAGCCTAAACCTAACTTCTAGGCTGGCTCTAGCGCGTTGTGTGGTCTGCAACTCGTGCTCGAATTGCCCTGTGCCAGTGACAAGTTGCTTGCTTCTGACGTCCTTCCTTGGGCCTTACCAACCCGTTGTCTCTAGCTTAGAATCACTCATGTTAACTCAACTTCACTCAGGCCCGTCCAGGCCTTCATGCATTATTAGTAATACTTAAGACGACAATTTTGGCACAGAGGTCACGGATTCTGTCATTTTAAGAGATTTCCTTGTCTTCTGCTGCTCCACTGCCCCCGATCCAACCGCCGAGCTAACCGGTGCCGGCGGCAGCAGCAGGATTGGAGCTAGAAGTGGCAGTGGCATTCTCCCTCTCACTACCTCTCACCCCTTTCAGCAGCTCTGACTCTGTCTTGGTGGGCTCTACTGGGACGCTCTGAAAAGTAAAACCTAGGCCCTGGGGCAGCAGCCCCGCTTGCCCCGACTGTAGCTATGCCCCTGGATGAGATTAATATCCATGGACAATTTCATATTCCTCGAATTTGTCCTCTTCAAATTGGGTCTGAAGCAGCGGATACAAATATGAAGCATTATTTATTTCCTGATTCGTATGATGTTTTTTTCCTGGGAGCAGGGAGGGAAAGAAGTGGGTTCAGCAAATTTTGGTCGTTTCATTTCAGATATTCAGTCAAACTGCTAATGATCCCAACCAAAATGACCCAAACAAACGAAAACTGGGAATCTCTGGAACAGAGGATTCAATCCTTCACCCACTGACGTCAATGGCAAAGCCCCCATTGGCTGTAACGGTGGATCGTGGCACCCTGAGTATCAGACGACTCAAATAGGCTAACTTTCTTTTGGGTGCGGATATTCGCTTGGCTGGCAATCCAAAAAGGTGAAGAATAATTGGGAATAAATATAATGTATATCCTTTCACTTCTAGTTTTAACGCTTAACCTCTCCAGTCACCCGGTCTCAAACACGTGTTATTTACAGCTCGTCTGACTTTATGTTTTGCTGATTTTTCTAGGCAAATCGTCCGTTTTGCAACCCACTTCCTCTCTTGCTGCAACACCCTGCTCTCACTTCTCTCAACTGTAGGGAGAATGGTGTTTCGGTAACATGATCAGAATGAACTAAATGTTTTGTAAAATGTGTTGCAGGGTCAGCATTCCCAGCCGGGGGCCCCTAGTGTTATGAAAGTTTGGCTCGGGGCCGGCCTTAGAATTTGTGAGGCCCGGGGTGGGGGGGACAAAATGTGGAGCCCCCTGGTGGCTTCTTCCCCGTTGTCCTCTTGCAGAGGCACGCTCCATGGGGCCATAGAGCTGGCCATTTTTGGAGGCCTCATTGGGAGGGATTGGGGCCTCCATACCCTGCCCTGGTGAAAACAGGGGCCCCATAGAGAAAAGAGCAGGGCCCAGGGTGGTCACTAGGGTGGCCATTCCTCCCCTTTAAAAGAGGATGCTTATGAAAAATACATGGTGCAGGGTTGCACTGGAACCAATGGAGCCCTGCAACATGTATGATCCATACGCGTCCTCTTTTAAAGGGGAGGTATGGCCAACATAGTGATGATCACCCCAGATTTTCCTATGCTAAGGCAGCCCTGTCACTACTACCCTTTGGGCCTGCTGTCTGTCATGGGGGAAATCAGTTTGTGTTGCAGTTCAGTTTTTACTTGCGAATTCTAACCTTGGGTCTGTCTTGTTCATCCCCATGTGGGTCAGAACTCCCCAGGTCCCCTTCTGGGTCTGTCCCGGCCACATCTGCTGGCTGGGTTTGGGACTGGTCCTGGTCCCCGGTGGAGTTCAGGGGTTGAGGTGCAACCTGTTTGGGGCTCTCAGAACCTTGCTGTCCCTCTTCCTCCCTTTCCAGGTCGCTCTCTGGCTCCTCATGCTCCTGGGACTGGGTTTTTTCACCCTCCCGTTCAACACCCATTTGTTTATTGCATTCCCCACCAGCATCTGATGCTTTGCAGTTTTGGGGAGCACGGCTACCTTGATTTGTCCCTTCACCCCCTCCCATTCCAACTCCACCTCAGCGGTGGGAATTTTAGTTTCCTGTCCCGCATAGTTAGTGATGTAGACCTTGTGGGGGGTGTAACACAATTTCGGGATCAAATCCTGTCTGATCATGACCATGTCAGCCTCATTATCAACTCGGCCCACACAGGACACGTTGTTTATTTTGGTCTGAAGAGTAGGGATGGGCGAACAGAACCGAGTTCGGAAATTCGGTTCGGTTTGAAAATCGAGTTCATTTCGGAAGTTTGGTTCGGTCGACCGAACTGGCCGGGTTCGGTCCGAACTCCGAATTTCCAAACCGCGTTCGTCCATCCCCTACTGAAGAGGTGTGCGTTTTCTGTGGGTGGTTCTTAGTGTGTGTAACGGCTATCATTCCCTGTGGGAGTATCTGTCTTCACTGAGGCCAAGTTAGCATCAATCTTAGATCTGGTTTGGTCCTCCGTTTTCCTTGAATTGAGGCAATATTGTGCTATATGTCCTGGCTGGCTACAGGGAAAACAGTTTCTGGAATTGGTCTGTGGGTTGTGGGAAGTTTGGGGTCTGGGGGATCCCTGGGTTTCCCCACCCACATTCTCATTTGATTTGTTCTCGATCGGGTTACCCTTCTCAGAGTGGGGAGGTTTATACCCATTCTGCTTGTGGTAAAACCCTTGTTTGGGCTTTTCCCCGTTATTTGGTTTCTTTTCCCCATAAGCTGAGATAGCATTTGCAGTAAATTCGTCTGCCCTCCTCCCCGCTTCTTTGATATTTGTGATCCTATGATTAAGCAAGTGTGCTTTTACGTTAGGGCTGCAAACAGTAAAAAATTGTTCTAGTACTACAAGATCAATTATTTGGTCCCCAGTAGCATTCCCTCGTGCATTTAACCCCATACTGTTTCAACGTATTACAAACATCCGAATAAGACATACCATCTCCCTTTTTTAAAGTTGCGTAGTTTCTGGTGAAAGGTTTCTGGGGTGATCACGTACACCTCAAGAACTGCGTTTTTGAAGTCATTGAAAGTCACTACTTGGTTTTCCTCTGCTTTTGTGTTGTATACATTTCTTGCTTTCATTGAGATCTTAGGTAACAATAACTGGACCCGCATGTCGTTGGGAATCTTTTCTTGTCGAAATATGTATTGTGCTGTGGTGAAGAAGTCATCAATGCACTCTTTGTCATCATACTGAGGTATGAGGGGTTCGTAGTCTCGAATCTTGCATCTTCTGTCACTATCAGCATTGCCTCCTGAAGGGAGTTGAGGTTCCATTCCTAGGTTCTTCTGTGTCTTCAGGAGTTCAAGTTGATGGAGCCTCTGTTTCTCGTTTTCGTGCTGTTTCAGTTTCTCAAGTTCAATCTCTTTGTTTTGTTTCTGTCTTTCAAGTTCAAGCTCCTTGTCTTGTCTCTGTCTTTCGAGTTCAAGGTGCATCTTTAGTTTCTCTGCATTTTCTCTCTCCTCCTTATCTAATTTCATTTGCTCTAATCTGAGCTCACGTTCCATTCTCAGTCTGGCCAGCTCAATGTCTGGGTTTGCACCACGTCCCTGGTTGTCTCCAGGTCCTGCATCTGCTGGTTGCTGGTCAGCTGGAGGGGAATTTTGAAGGGGGTTTTGAGGGGTGTTTGGCAAGTCCTCTCCATTCTGATTCGTGCTCATCCTCTCAAATTCTCATATCAGCTGCTTAGGTTGTTGTTTAGTTTCCCCCTCTGTTTGGAGGTGTCTGCCTTGTGTTTCCTTTATCAATTCTGCCTTCAGGAGCCTGGAGAAACCCTTTGGCAGCCCTATTTTGATAACTGGCCCTGACAACTGAAATCAAAACTAAACCAACAAACACTGCACACTCTGTTCAAAGATTTGCTTATTCCACTCTTAGAGTTGAGTTCCAGAAGACGCTGGCAACTCACTTCATTTCAGATATGGGATTTACTCCCTCCAGAGGATACCACTCGTTTGGCTAGCCTCCTATGCTTTTCTACACATTGGTACACAATTCTGAGCGTACCCCTTCTTGTTGGGCGCCACTGTCACGCAGTTGGGTTTCACTACCCCACGTTTCTGGGTTAGGTGACTCAGTTTCCCTCGCTTGCAGCCCACCTGAATCAGTTCTCTCTCTAGCTGATTTAGTCCTGCAAAGGGGAACTACACTTCTGTCACCCAAGCTCCAGAGACTTTTCCATTCCCAGACTCAATCTCTGGATTCGCAAGTGCTTGAGGGCACAAGATACTCAGACTATGTTCCCCAATGTGAGGCAACAGAAAGCACTTCTTAGTAAAGAAGAAAGTTTATTGATTACATAAACAAAGATAGTTTTAACACAGAGTGGCAAATAAAACAAAAGTAAATAACGCAATCCTAGTCTGTTTTGAGTAAGTCCCTAGTTAAGATCTTACCCTACTCAAGTCCATTCTCAGCCAGACGTAGTGAGGCTGGGCTTTTGTCCTTCAGCTGGTTAGCCAGCAAAGTTTCTTCTCCCAACTGAACCTCAGGGAAAAAGATCTCCCCCTTTTTTATATGTATCCAAGTTTCTTTGTGTGACTTTCCCGCCCGGAGGACTCTGTGCTTCCAGTCATGTAGGCAGGAAAAGATCCATTTGCAACTGAATGGTTTCTGTCTGGCTCCTGAAGAGGTGTTGCCAGCCTTCTCCGAATACACATTTGGCCTGGCTTTGTCTCTCTCCATTGCATGAAGTGAGTTTCCAGTTCTCAGCTTTTACATTACATACATGTATAACCTTTACTTTTACATATTTATTTGACCTGTAGTCCAGTATCTCCTTGTGACACTGTCCCTCTACCAAATTTGGTTGAAACTGATCTTTGGGATCTAAAAGTGATTAAAGGGGCACCTGTATGGTGTACAACGTGACCCTATACAGCAGAGTCTGTCTTAAGTCAAATTTCTCTAGCCATATGAAAAATAGGGGTTTGGAGCTTAACATTTTCCTCCCAAACTCTCACAGCTACGTTCCCGCCCTGGGCAGTAGCCAGATGTGGAAATTTCAGTGTTCACGGTGGAGGCTTGAGCTGACCAGGCGTAACATTAAGTAACAGAGTATTCTACGTTTTTTCTTTTGTATTCTTTTGTATTCCTTTAGTCTCAACCTATGGTCATGACTTAACAAATAAAAAATTATTATTATTAAGTAACAGCATATTGTGTTCTCCCTCATGGAATGCAAAAATGGCCAATCAGATTTGCCGTAGGACTTGGATCCGGACACAATTTGGTGGGGCAGGAGGCTTGCTAGGGTTAAGTCCAGGCACTTAAATTCAAGGGGAGGGGAGGGGCCCTGGGAAATGTTTCCAGGAGGAGTGTGCACGTTGAAATATAAAAGAGCAGGGGAAAGGCTGATGTTGGCCATTTTAGGGTTGGAAATAAAAACCAGAAAAACCCTGGATGGTTTATTTGGCTTTTATTAATGTCCCGTCCAATCTCCTGCGCTGGTCATTGTATTGGTCAGGTTGCTAGTTGGACATTAGGGTTCAGTTTCCTGCTCTGACGAACTCTGAGTCAGGAGGTGTGGCCTCTGGGGTGGTGTGTGGGGCTTCTGGTGCAGGCTCAGGTCCCAGCAGTTAAGCACTGGCTAAGATCAGCAAGTCTCTGTCCTGAAGTTAATTTATGAGCCAAAGGAAGTGCAGGGCAATAGTGGAAGTCTAGTATAAATATAGTGCTTACTCATAAGAAAAACTGTAAACTAGGAGGTTGATGAACCAAGGGGAATCATTGCAATTGGTTATTAAGAAACTCAGAGTGAAATGAGGAAGGATCTCAGATTCATAACCATAATTAAAAGATTGGAAGGAACCTCAAAGATCATCTCATGGACGTAGCTACCATGGAGCAAGAGGGCTCGGGGTCCTGGACCGGAGGGCTGCTGGAAAATGTTCAGAGTGAGTACGGGAGGAACGCTGGCTCCGACAACACCTACTCTTAAAAACAAACTTTTTTTTCCTTATGGTGGGGTTGCTGCCACTCTAGTGTGGGGGGTGGAACCCACTGCGTGCTGGGGTAGCACTGTCTTCACGGGTAAGCCCTGTCTCTCAGCCTGGAGACCCCTACCTCCTTGCTTGGAAAGGTCCCACAATTGGGACATGGGGTTGGGTCCACCATAGCCTTGCAACACCACTGGGTTATTTATTTATTGTATATAGCACAAGCAATGTACCTGACACTGAAGAATCATTAAATTGGAGACAAGTCCCTGCCCCAAGGGGCCTGAAATCTAAGAGTAACATGGAAGAGGGGAAGATAGGGAAGAGACGAGGAATTAATTCCTGAAGTGCAGAAGTCACCGGTGCACATGCTTAGCTTGGCTACAGTTCATCTGGGAGACAAGGGAGAGGGGAACAGACTAGGGCTGAAATGAGAATATGGTGCGTTCTCACGAGAATGCGCGAGAGTCTTGCAAAAGCAGGTGCGGCCTTGTGAGATCTCACTGAGATTTTCAAGAATTTTGCAAGACTCTCACGATGTACTTTGATTTCTGTGCATGCGCAGCCCCCCCTCCCCCTCCGGCAGCCATTTGCACATGTGCAGAGTGGGGGGTTTTGAGGGCCCCCGAGACTCTCGCGAGATTCTCAAAATCCTAAAACCGCACTGCGCATGTGAAAAATGGGTTCTTGGGGGCTGCGCGTGTGCAGAAATGGCAATGAAGGTCATTTCGCACATGCGCGGTGCCGGTTTTTTCAGCCACGCACGTTTCAATGAGAACGAGTTGAGAATCGGCGGATTCTCGTCCTGTTCTCGCCAATCTTGGCGAGAAGCCAATTCTCACTGAGATTTGGCGAGATGGCAAGGGGGAGTTTCAGTCGTAGAAGAGACGCAAAGTCCAACCCCCTGCTCCAAAGAAGGATATCCTCTGCCTACGGCAGCGTAGACAGATGCTTGTCCAGCTGGGTTTTGCAAACATCCAAGGAGGGAGATTCCAGAACCTCATTGGACAGTTTATTCCATTGGCCAACAGTTCTTAGAGTTGGGGGGGGGGGGAATTCTAATTGTCAAAAAATGAGATTGTCCAAAATGCCTAGAGGCTGGATGGAGCAGGACTGCCCTCTAGTGGCACTTGCCCAGAACTGATGAGAAGGAACATAGTTTAAGAACTCCTATACTGGATGAGACCAATGGTCCATCTAGCTCAACACCCATTCTCTCGTGCCTGGCAAAGTTGATGAGTCGTACGCGACTATTATGTTTTCTGCAGAGGGTACGGAGGACGGTTTACGATTTTGTAAAGATAAATTTATTCTCGAAATGCAAATTGAGGAAGGAGATAGTTCTGGTTGTTGTATTATTTCTCTTGATTGTTGGGCCAATGTTGCCTTCCTATTTTCCTTGCTAGCGTGCAGAACAGCTATGTAAACTATCGTTCCTAATTTCCAGAGTGGAATGCAAAAAAATGCCCTTCATCATGCAAAAGTCTCTGTTTTGTTTCTTGCCTGGTCGCCGAGCAACACCAGGCAGGAGAAAAGTGGCTTTTTAATGATCATGGGTATGACAGAAGTTTCCAAAATTGCGAGGGGGCGGAGCAAGCCAATAAGGAGCTGTTATTGACCCTTTCTCAGAATACTCGACCCAGGGGGACACCTGATGAAATTAATGGGCAGGAAATTAAAACGAAGAACAGGCACAATTTTTTTCACTTGGCATACAGTTAACCTGTGGAACTCCCTTTCGGAGGATGTAAGTATCTGTCCCCCTGCCCCCATGGGTATACCTGTTGAATAGACACTCCCATTTGCGGGTTGGGTTGTAACTGTGGCCTGTTTAACCTCTGACGGGTACCCCTGTTGGCTCTGGTATACTTCTCCTTTTGCAGCTTGTGGTGCAGTTTCCTGTCTTGAGTCAATCTTCCTTGCCCCTGCTGACTAGCTCTGTACTGTTCTGCGCATCCCTCCCACACCTTACCCCTACCCTTCCTATAAATGACAGAGCTTGGCTATATGTATAACTGGTATGTGGATTTTCACCCACTCTTGAAATGCGGCCATCTCTGGGGTGGGGTGCAAGCAGCGTTTAACGGCACCGTAACTCAGGCCGAAGAGCAATTTCCCTTGAAAACACAGAGGGGGGAATTGGAGATCCACAGGATGGCATTCTCCCCCAGGTTGTAGCGGAGTAATAATCTCTCTATATATCATCCAAACTCTCATCGTTAAAGTCAGCAGAGTGCCTAGGAGAAGGCTTTTAATTACTGTGGATAATTTCAGTACATTGAGCCCAAAGGATCTCAGCTGGCTTCCTGGCCGGATTCGTCTGTATCCCTTGTGTGTTCTCTGCAGCATGGTTGCGGAGACTGGAAATACAGGTTTCTAAACCAGCCTGTTCTCCCAAGCGGCAGGGGGAAATCTTGGCTATAACTGAGATTTGCAGAGACCAGAAAAAGCACATACGTTTATCTCTGCCATCTCCCTTCTTGCGTGTCCGCATGCCCCATTAGCTTGAGAACCGGGAGAGAGTATTATACCGTGCACTGTGGAGGCAAGGCTTGATTTGGATCCTGTTCATGCTAGTTTATGCCTGTTGGAATCGATCGATTCCTTCCAAGAGGCACTGCTGTAACGCAGAGCAGAATCGGTCCCATTGGGCTTCTGAGATCAGAATCTAACCCCAAAGTTATGCAACACATCAAAGGGGCGGCCACCATTCAAAACAGTTTGCAAACCACCAATCTAGAATCTAGTTACCCCCCTCTCCCCAATGAACTAGGGTGATTTCTACCAGATAGGGACCTGGCCCTCCTTCTGAGATTATCCCAAGGACCTGTGTGTGGGGAGTATGGGCTAGCAAGGGGAAACAGGACCGAAGAATGGGGCACACAACACAAGGACACAAACCCCACTCAGACACACACTATTAGGGTTAAAGGAACCCTCAGTATGGTGTATTGCTGTGGGGTCAATTGTATGCTACAAGGCACCTGACCCAGCCACCATTCATCAGTGGGCCTACCGGAGATGTCACGCCCTTGATTATAGTGATCCTCCACACACACACACAGGGCCCAGAAGGGGAAACAAGTGAGGAGGGGTAGGGACCCCAGGCCTTGGGAACTCCAGAGGGGAGCGATTAGGGCAACGACACACAAGAAGGCAAAGAAGGTCAACAATAAGGAAGACAGAAGCACACACTGCTCACACACAATCACGCTTCACACAGGAATGGGAAGGGATTCTATTAAACCACAGTTTCTCCAAATACCGACGCACGGGTCAGATCACAGGAACCTAGAAGCTCTGATCACCAGCAAGGAGAGAGCCCATTGGCCCTCCTTTTTATGTGCCTTGCTTCAGACCCTGCCCTCGCTTCAGCTGCAGGCGCTCAGAGCGCCGCAACTGCCTCACCCTGCACTCGCTGGCCCAGCAGACTGCAAGCAGGGGAAGCCTCTACAGACACGGGTACTAGGGGGGTGGGGAGCGTGACCTCCTGGGCACCCGATCCACCCCCGTCCCCTCCTCCGTGGTCCCTGTGGGGCCCCGCCCCCTCCATACCCTGACACTGTGCTTTATAATCCCTGCATCTACAACTGTGTACAAAGGGGCTCACCTGAGAGATTAGAAACTAGAGGTTGTTTGGGCAACTTGATCCCCTGTTTGCAATACAAGGGAATCCCACATTCCTGGCTCTCACACCCTGTAATATCTCCTTTTGTTCTTCTCTTCTGGCATTTGGGGATTAGATGAGTTTTGAATGAGGCTATCGGATCATATTTTACCCTTTTTAAGTTTGTGTCTCACCAGACTCAGCCAATGTCTCTCTCGTTATCTGCAGCGGCCAGAGCTCCAAGTGAAGGCAGAGATACATTTCGGGTGGGGGGTGGATAGTGCCCACCAATGCCAATGTAGTGGCTATTTGGGGGCTGAGATAACTGTAATACATATGTTCTGCCTGTGGCTTCTCTGTGTCCGGTGCATGCACTATCATTGACACTGGTCCACTGCTGCAACAATTTGGGGAACAATTTTGCAACAATTGTGTTGATTTAGTGCAGGCGGGGCCAGATTTATGGTACCTACCATCCACTTGATCCAGAGATGTCAACCTCTAGTGATCTACCAGGATCTCTCCCACTGGCTCCGGTACTCCAGGCTAGGACTGCTGGCTCCCAATTCTAGGCCACCTCAGCAACCTGTCTCAGGAGTCGAGAGGAGCACTCCCCTCAGAGAGAGCCTTCCTCATCACACTGTAGGATCTCTTGTCCTCCCTGGAGTGGAGACACTTCCTGAGGCACTGGTCCCAGTCTCCACCCTAAAAGCGATCTCCAAGGAGCTGGTCCTCCTTTCCGCACCATGACCTATTGGAGACTAGTTCATCACCCACCGGTAGACATCACAGTCTACTTTTTGACCACCCCTGGTTTAGTGGTACAAAAGGACCGGATGTCAAAACTCCTTGGTTCTGTTTCTTCTTCTGCCAATGGCTTATTATGCAACTCTAGAAAAAGCTCTTCATCTTTCTGTGGTACCTTCTCCATCCGGAACGTGACTTAATGCTGTAGACTCCAGTTGCAATCATGCTAGGTGCTGTGCAAATGTATAAGGGTTTAGTGTCTCGGCAGACCAGGTGAACAAAGGTATGCAGAATTATTCATCTTTCCTACTGGTCGGGTTCGGTCGACCGAACTGGTTGGTCGGGTTCGGTCGACCGAACTGGTTGGTCGGGTTCGGTCGACCGAACTCCGAACTTCCGCACCACGTTCGCCCATCCCTAGAGATCCGACATCCCTCCTAGAATCGAACTGCAGCTATTTATGAATGCACTGAGCATTCCTAGAACTTGTCAGTGAGGCCCTCATCTAGGCTGCCAGGGTTTTTCTGGGAGACGGAATCTCTTCTTTCAGTGATGATAGAAAATTGCTCGTTTGTTAGTGGTTTTTTATCTTCCTCAGCGATGAGCCCGGTGGGATCTATAATTGGCCCATTTTCCATCTGAGTGGCCCTCTCTGCTGATTTATGAAAGGAAGAGAAGCACTCCCCGCTACTCTAGCTAAACAGCAGGATGCAGGGTTAATGCATCCACTGATCTTTCTATGCCTCTCCCTGTTCGTTCTCCATCTGTAAATTGCCCTGCCAGTACATGAATGGGGTGTTTCCCTCTCATCCACACATGAATAATAAAAGAAGAAAGTCTCTATTGCGTTAATAGCAGAGAAGACAACCCACTCTTTCCAGTGTGTTCCACCCAAGGCCAAATTTGTGACCTCTTTGTAAGTTATGCCCGCTGCTACAGAATCCTTGTCAGTTATCTCATGATACATCATTTATTGCCATCCTCCTTTCTACTCCAGCTCAGGTGGTAACCCAGCTCAAAAACTTGATCCACGTGACCAAGCAATCCCTGTCTCCTCTGCTGCCCCACTGATTTTGCAGACTTGTCTGTTGTGACGGTGGTCTAGCAAGGATGTGGCAGACCCAGGCTCATGGCCCAATTATAGGCCCCCGCCCATAAGGGCAAGTGGCACCCCTCCCGATGCTCCCAATGAGGCTGCCAACCTGGCTCCCAGTAGGTCCACCAGAGGGGCAGCAACCCCACAAGGAAGGATGCTCTAAGAGCTGGTGGGGCCAGAACTCCCCCCTCCATCAACTCTGAAAATTTTCTGAGTGCCACTAGGAAATGTTCAGAGTGGGTGGAGGAAGAGCATTGACCCTGTTTCCTCCCCTGCCCACTCCAAAACTTTTCATAATGGTGCTCAGGCTGGTTGCAGAGGAATCCCCGAGAATCCAGGGCTCCATTGCAGCTACACCTTTGCACTTGTAACTCTTCTATGCTGGGAATACCTGGGGATCCCAATGGTCCTTCTTATCCCACATTTGACAAGCCAGCCAGCCACCTGCTTATTTCACCACTTCAGTATTTAATACCTGGAGCTGGAATCTGTACAAACTTCAAAATCCGCAACCGCAGATTCCAGTGCCAGCCTGCGTTGGCAAACTTTGACCGAGCTATGTGACTGTTTGGGAATTTATTATCCTGTGTTACACAGTGTCTTTCCATCAGTGGTGATGAGTTGTGGTTGCCACTGGTAATGCTTGCTTTCATCGGCTTAGATCAGGGATGGGAAACCACATGAATAGGAATTGGGGCAATGGTGTTTAAGGAGGGGTGTTCGGGTTGGGAGAAGGGAACGCAGGGGTGGGGGTGGGATTCAGATCATGGATGTATGTCATTTATTCATCCTTTAGTGTCTGCCCTCATCTCTGCTCCCTTTCCCTGGGCTTATTCTTTCAGTGTTTAGGGCTGAAACAAAATTTTGCAAAACAGGGAATGCTTGTCAAACTCCCGATACTATCTCGTTCGAATCAAAGACCTTTTGGTACTCCGCAATGTCGCGACAGACATTCCGTTTCTGTTTAATGACTCTTCGTTTACCGCTTTGTCATCCGTTTCAAATCCCAAGCGGGAATACCAGCGCATCGGTCTTCTCTGCCCTCCGTTTCCCCTTATACTTCCTTGTCAATCATTGGCTGGTACACAGATCCCTTTCTTTGACCAATCTGCAACTGGATTGCGGATTTGTAAAGTAAACAACATACAACAACAATTCTGATTGGAGGCACTGGAATGAAGGCACTATTTATTTATTTAATTAAACTATGGCCCTTTTTAAACAGGCAGGGGGATTACAGTGCCGCTGTGGGGGCGATGGATGGGGGGAGGGCATGGATGGATGCACACTCTTCTCCAAACTAGATGAGCCTCCCAGAAGTCAGAAGGCTGCTGCTTGCCCCCATGCTGATTTTTCACGTGAGATTCTGCCCCATGTGAAATTAACAATAATGTAAGATTCTTGCTGAGCTGCATGCCCACGTTATATTTTCGTTCCTGCCCCCCTCCAGCGTGTGAAGTCATGTGACCTTAAAAGGATCCATGTCCGCGTTGTCATTTTTGCATTAGTTAAATCCACATTAAATTCACCCCAGGTACACGTTCTAATCTCACATAATACAGAGCTCGCCCCGTGCACCTATTCAAGTCTCTCAGAATACAAAACTCACGTTAATGTTGGAGGTGGATTTGCCTACCCCCACACATCCATGATGAAAATCACGGGAATTTCCATGCTGAATGAGGAAAGACGCATGCGCACATCACGTACAATAGAAAATAACATGAAATTGTGTAACGTGGGCAAGCAGCCAAAGTTTCTCTTGAGGCACACAGAGGGTCCGGATCAAAATCTGAATGTTCTGGAAGCTTGCAGTGGATCACACAAAAGCCGTATTTGCTTCTGATCAACCTTGGACCAAAATGCAGGGAGTGGGGGTTTCCAGTTATCTGTGGGGCACCCTGGAGGTTATAGAAACAGGGTCACTCCAGCCACTTTAAAAGCTACGCCCTATTTTCCTGGCCGCTGCTGAGTATCCCATATTGCTGAGCAGCTCTGTACCGTCTCTGGGGCGCAGATACACAGCTGGAAGGATTAAACCCTTCACACATTATGACAAAGGCTTGGGATGAATTTGGCGAAATTGGTAAACCTACTTTTAGTCCCGTTTTCTTGGTCTAGATGCCGCAACTTGTGGCTCTCTAACCCTTTCACATGCTAAAAATGGGAGGGAGATACTTATTCCTGGTTTAGCATCTCATGTGAATGTAACCACTGTCTTTGCTGGGAGGCACACTTATTGCCGTGCAGGTTTGTAGGGGGAAGGGTGAAACCCTCCACACAACACAGGGGGAAAGCACTACAGGCTGTGTGTTATGAGTTTCCCTGCGTCCTCGGGCAACAGTGTGAACTCCAAACACTGGGCCTGTTCACACTAAACCCTTTTCTCCAGAGGGGTAGAGTACGGGTATGGTACTTTCCCCTGGGGGGATTGTGCACGATACGCCAAGGGGTAAAGTTACCTAGGGACAACATCCTGCACCATTAAATCCAATGGGAGCTGAGACACTGGGCGTCTTTAAACGTAACGTTGATCCGGTGGCAAATGGCCCCAGCACATGTTTGAAGCATAATGATTTGAACATTGTTTCATCCATGTGTTGGGCTCCTGGTAAACTCAGGATGTGAACGCGATTGCATTGCTATGTCAACTCACGTGTTCCCGGCAAACACATTGGGAGCATTACGTTTAAAGTTACTGAGTGGTGTGTTTTGCATCAACTTTCAGTTATTGGCTCAATGGGGTTTTCTGGAGGGGGACTCATCTGCTCCGGCTGGCTCCTTCCTGCCCATCTCTATTCTCAGGATGCATAAGCATTCATTTGAACATGGGACGCAACCAGTGTCATGTCACTATCCCAACGTTATGTTTTTAAATGCCCATTAACTACAGCAGATGGAGGATTGCACCCTTACTGTTCGTATGACAGCTTCTGCTGGGTTATCGTCGCCATGAGAGAGTTTAACCTTGGGTCTGGGGGCCAATTGTGGCCCACAGATATTTTGTATTTGGCCCCTTTCCAGTCCCTGGATCCAGCCTATCCAAGAGATCCAACCCATTCCTACCCCCAAGCTTTACAAAACAAAACTGAGCTCAGGGAGCAGAGCTGAGGGCATGCACACAGGGATAGGGGACAGATCCATGAACTGGATGCTTCTCTTCCTTAGTTGCACCCCTTAATCACCTCCGCCCCCCCAATTTTCTATGCAGCTCTGGCAACTTGAACTAGCTTTCAGAGCGGCCCCTGCGTGAGAAACGGTTTAACCCCTGGAGAGGGGCAGTCTCATGAATAGGGTGGCCAGAGATGTACATTTTAGAGGACACTTATGAGAAATTCAGGTTGCAGGGCTGCAGCCCTGCAATCTGTATTTCTCACAAGTGTCCCTTAAAATATACATCTCTAGCCACCCTACTCCCGAATGGAAACTAACCCCGTGGTAGCTTTACTTCCCGTGTGAACAAACACCCTGCAACTCCACGCGTGGTTGGCCAGACCTGGCTGTCTTTGAGCCTGTAGGTGTCTCTCTCTGGTCCCGTCCCTCCCCACAAGGCCAGGGTTTTCCAGCCAGGGCTGCACGGATGTGTGTCTGGCTCCGTGCACCGACCCACATCCTTGGGGGGCAGCCCTGGACGCTTGAGGAGGACCCAACCCCACACGAGCTCTTGGGTCTGCTCTCTCCACCGGCTCTGCCTGCGGGGAGAGCCCACTGGCCCAGCTGGTGACACTCCGGGGAGAGAGAAGACCGGCCCGGCCCCCTGGAACACGCAGCAGCTGGTTCGGTTGTTGCAGGGAGTAACGGCTACCGGGGCGTGCGGGCTGGAGGAGGAGGCGGCGATCGGCCCCCGGCGAAGGGGCGTTCCGTTCCGCGGGGAGGAGCAGCGGGGCCGGGGCGGCTGCTACTAGCTCGCCTCTCCCCTAGTTCCTGCTCCTGCAGCTCCGCTCCAGCCATGAGCAGCAGCAGCAGCCGCAGCCGCCGGCTCGGGGTCGGCAACGGGGTCCTCCCTCCAGCTCGGGACCGGTCCCCATCGCTCAACAAGGACTTTGATCTCGCTTTCAAGGTCTGACCCTGCGGGGGGGCGCATGGGGGGGGGGGGGGGGAAGGGTCTAAGTGGGGTGGAAGCCTTGGCTGAGATCACAGCCTGAGGGCGGGGGGAGAGAGTACATTGGGACCCCTCCCCAGGAGAGATCCCAGCCCCCTAGCTCGCCTGCTGGGGGCGCTGTGCCCCATAGGCTGCAGGGAAAGGAGGGCAGAGCAGCTGGGCTGGTGCATCCTGGTCCCCAGGTCTCCCTAGGGCTGCCCCAGATTGGGGTCTCTTTCTCCCCCCTTCCCCTCTTGCCAGCGCCTCCTAGGGATAAAAGCAAAGGGGGTGTTCCAGTCACCTCACAAGCTGGAGGTGGGCAGTTTTTCTCCCCTTTCCTCCCTAGAATTTGGAGGAGCGAGGATGAAAATAAAAATGTGGCCCCTGCCCCTCCCCTGTGCCCCCACCGCTTCAGGGGCACCCACAGGACCCTAGAGGTGTCCCTGTTTGGAACGCCCCTGGTGGGAGGGGGGGTGTGCCCCACATCCTGCCCTGGTGAAAACAGGGGCCACTGTGGGGCCCCAGAAGTAAAGAAAACGATGGGGTCCAATGGCATTTGCCGCAGGAAGCCCTGTGGTAAAGCCTGCCCCTCACCCAGATCCCAGCAGGGTGGTCTCCTCGGGGGCTGTAGCAGTTGCTGCTCATGCACGTTCCGATTCTCTCTCTCTCTCGGATATTCGAATAAATCGACAACTGGTTCTGCGAGGCTTTTAGGCTCTGTGAGTCTGTGAGGCTTTTAACAGCAGGTTCTGCTGAACTGGTAGGATATCGCCCCTACTCCCAGAGCTTCAAACACAGGGGAGCCCTGACCAGTGAAAGGGACTGTGACAAGTCAGGCGGGGGCCTTGCGTTGCCATTTTGCACATGGGGAGCAGGGGCCTGCTCCGTGCTGCCATTTTGTGTGGTGGGGGCTCCTCTGGGCCCCCATTTTGCAGCTTTCCTGGCTCCTACACTGTAGCTGTGACTCAAGTGTGAAAAGGCCATTGAGTTCTCTCTCTCCAGATTCCAGCTTTCCATCAGCCGCACCTGGTACGTAAGAAACCAGAACATAAGAAGCTGCGGGAGGGGGTCAGTGTAGGCTGAAGGGGAGCACAAGAGGATCGGGTTCCTGAGAGGGCTGTTTTAAGACCCGGTGCAAGTGGCCTTTGGAGGGCCTTCCTGTCCCCAGGGAAAACGCCCCTCTCTTCTCTGTTGCTCTCCGGCACTATTCCCTCTGGGCGGCGTCCTTGACATCAAGCAGCTCGTCCCTTCAGAAGGGAATGTGTTGTAGGGACCAGACCTCTCAGCTGCCTCCTTCAAGATTGGAAGGAGAAGATGAGTCCCCAAGTCACCTACCACCGATGACTGGGCCCCAATGGAGTTGGTGGCTCATGATTTCACCAGGCAGAAGCATTATTATGATTATTTAGTTATGTTTTCAGATTTGTAATCTGCCATTCCCACAGGCTCAGGTTGGCTTGCAAACAGTAAAAATATTAAAATGATACAAAAATCCCCCCAAATTTCCCAACTGTCCACAAAACACACCCAGTATCCCCTCCCAATTCCCCACACCCAACCCCCCCTCTCTCACTTCTACTCTAAAACCACCCATCAAAATCCCACCCGCCTTTTTAATCCTCACCCACCAAATGCCTGTTCAAATAAAAAAGTCTTAGACTGCCTCCGGAAGATGCCCCGGCTTGGGCTTAATCGGACCTCTAGTGGAAAGGCATTCCATAGTGTCATGGCTAACAGACCGTACCCACCCCGGCTGATTGTAGGGGCCGCAATGGGGTGTGGAAGGAAAGGCGGTCTTTCAAATAGGCAGGGGCCAGACCGTTAGGGTTTTAAAGGTCAAAACCAGCACCTTGAATTGTGCTCGGAGAGCTATAGGCAGTCAGTACAGAGTTCGGTGCAGCATGGGATGTGCTGGAGGGCGTGTCAAGTAGTATTGAATGCATGCCCTTTGGGCCAGTTAGGACGACTTCCTCGTTCTCTCTGTCCACCGCACAATACGTTGTTGGTTGTCCTCGAAACTCACTCCCTTGTTGGGTGCTGGACCAAATTGGCTGTATTAGAATGGTTCTGAGCAGGTGGCTCTGCTACCAGCCAAAGATGTCGTTCCCAGGGTCAGCTGGAACATAAACTGAACCCGAATCAACAACGTGGCACTGTTGCAAAAAAAAGGTAAAGGACGTTTTGGGCTGAATTAACATGCATCTTATCCAAGACATGGGAGGTAATGGTGCTACTCAACTCGGTGAGACATCACCTGGAATATTGGGCTTGGTTTGGGGCACCACGCTCGAAGAAAGAGATTGACAAATTCGGAAGAGGATACAGAGAGGAGCAGCTAAGATGATAGAGGCTAGACTGCAAGCCAGGTGAGGAAAGACTGAAGAAATTGGGTCTGTTTAGCCTAGCGAAAAGAAGACAGAGGGTCGTCTTAGGGTTCATTCCTCCAACATTGAAATCAATGCGAGTTTTGCCATTGGCTTAAGGCATGCAGGATTGCAGTCGCAGACTGGAGCAGTTTTCAAGTATTTATAAAGGAAGATGGAGAACATTTATTCTCCTCTGCTACAAGAGAGAAAACCAGAGAATGGGCTTTAAATTGCAGCCAGGTGGATTTTGATGAAATATTAGGGAAAACTTCCTAACTCTAAGAACTGTGGAGCATTGGAATTGGTTGTCTAGGGAGGTTGCAGAATCTCCATCCTTGGATGTTTTCAACAACCGCTGGGTTTGTCTGACATGATTTCGTAAAGGACCTTCTCTCTTGGAGCAGAGAGTAGGATGCTTGAGGTCTCTTTCAGCCCGATGATGATGATGATTTATATCGTGCCAGCAGTGTACCTGGCACTGTACAGTTATAGACAGGTCCCTACACCCACGGGGCTTGCAATCGAAGAGACAAGGGAGAGGTGAACTTCAGGACAGACATGAATACGTGCATGAGGTTGAGAAGCTGCAGGTGCACGTGCTTCACTTAGTTACAGGGAATTCCGTTCTGAGTGAGGGGGAAGAGGACGCCGTTTCACTCACGCTGGGCTAGGGAAGGCCTGAACAGAAGAGTTCAGGAGGGATTTGAAAGTTGGGAGGGAGCAGAACGAACATATCCAGGGAGGGAGTTCCAGATATGGCGGGGCAGCAAGAGAGAAGGGATGAAGACGTTTAGAGGAGCAAGGGGGTTGTGAGCAGGTGAGGGGTTGGGGCAGAGGAGCAGGTGATTCAGTGTGATCACCTGGAGAGTGTTTTGTTGATGGTGTTTGCGTTTCAAGGACTCTCTCTAATCTGACTAGAGCTCCAACTTTGACAAATGAGAGAGAGGGAGTGAGCGTGCACTGGGCTTTATAGACCCGATCTCGGTGTGGAATCACTCTGCCTAGTCCTAGTGGTTTAATGGATAAGGCATTGTTCTTCTAAACCCCAGAGACTGTGAGGCCAAGTTCTGTTTGGAGTGCAAAGCTCTCTTCCCCCAGTCCTGTGATTCTGTTTAATATCTGTCCAGGAGGGGTTAGGTCAGGAACCTAACCTAAGAGGAACCTTTTCTGTCTCATGGGCCACTTTGAAAAGGAGTATAAGCTCCATGGGGCTGATGGGTAGTTGGGGGTCAGTGGTGCTTAAGGGATGTGCTCGGGATAGGGAAGAGGAAAACCACGGATCAATGCCATGGACCCAGGGCATGAAATTTCAGATCGAACTCGGGAAGCCCCACCCCCAAAAAAATTCAGTCGCCAGA
>QEPC01011341.1:11983769-11999663 GCA_003113815.1 Sphenodon punctatus | reverse complement strand
CCCCCCCCCCCCCAAAAAAAAAAAGCCCGACGGAACAGCCAGGTCTTACACAAACGTCGAAATGACAGGAGAGTGGGGGCCAACCGAGCCTCCTCCAGGAGCGAGTTTCTCCCCCACCCCCCTGCCTAAAGACACCCCCCCTTCCTCAAACCCCTTTGTCTTGCAAATCAATCGGATGCACATGAGGAGAGCAGAGGTGGGGAACGTCCGGCCTGGGGGCCAAATTCCACCCACAGCTAGTTATGCAGCTCCTTTCCAGTTCTTGGAAGTGGCCCCTCGATCCAGTTCTTACCCCCAAGTGCTGAAAAACAGTGTGGGAGCAAGGGAGCAGAGATGAGGGGCATGCCCTCGAGGATGGGGGACAGACTCATGGCACAGATCCATGATCTGAACCCTGCTCTCCCTGAACGGTACCTGTGTCCCCCAACTTGTATGCAGCCCTTAGAGCTTGCCCTAATTCTCAAAGTGGCTCTTCCGAGGAAAAAGATTCCCCCGCCCTAGACTAGAGTTTGTTAGCCCATTAAGTACACCGTTTGCTCAAGTTGCCCAAGGCACTTAGCAAGTCTTCAGTCAGTGCTAATCACCCGTTTGCCCATGCAAACATGCCATGTGGGCCTGGGGCCCCCAGATTATTGGGGCCTGGGGCGACTGCACTGCCTCCACTTCATTATAGCTACATCCTTGGACACTATACAAGCCAGTCCCTTGCTTTTGTGATTGACCTGAGATCCTGATCAGTCTCTGTCTGTGATCTCGGCGACAAGCCTGGCTTTCGGAACTGGGGAAGTGAGATAAGAGTGTAGCTTCGTGGTATCCCCAGTGTTTCTCTAGGAAGACGTCCTACAGACAAACATTGGAACCTTATTGAGGCTTTGTTGGCAGATGTAGTAGTGCGGATTCAAGATAGAGCCTCCAGCAGCCCAGAATCCCCAACACCATTCTGAAGTACTGGTACGAGTAACAACTTAGTAGTAGTAGTATTATTATTATTATTATTATATATTTATATAGGGCCAGCAATGCACCTGGCACTGAACCATCATGAATCGGAGAGGTCCCAAGCGGCCTACAAGCTAGAGTAGACAAAAGGGGGGGGGGGAACACGGAGAGACAGGGATGCATCCATGAAGTTGAAAAGTTGTAGGTGCATGTGCTTAGTTTAGGCCGTTTTTACATGGACACGGGGTGGGTGTGTGTGTGTGTGTGTAGGGGGCAGGGCTGCGTGTGTGTGTGGGGGGGGGATCAGACAGGCCAGGGATGAGTGTGCGTCCCTACCCCCCCACAGTTTGGCCTGTTCCTGCACCGAGCATCCTGGATTTCCCCCCACTTCTCCATGAGTGGGTGGTGGGCGGGTCACGGGAGCACACGCCCACCCGCGCTGCCTTCAGACAGGTGTTCGGGTGGGTGGGGGATGAGTGGCCCTCTGTGAGTGCGTCTTGTCTAAAAAGGGCCCCAGTTCCAATAGGGGAGCCTGAATGATACAATGGCAGTAGAGGGAGCATCGGTGAGCAGTCTGTGGGGATGAGGAGGTAGGGAGAGCTTGTGGGAAGAGGTAGGTTTTCGGGAGGAACCATGCGTAGTACTATTCCATTCATGTTGTTCTGTGAGGTAAGGGGATCGTGGGCAGAGAGAAGTCCCTTTAATGGTGGCGTCTGGCTGTTTGAACTTCTCCTGTAATGACTCCTATTGTTGGTTAGCGGCTTCTCTTCCCGGCTGGCACTTCTCTGCCTGTGACTTCTGCTCCCTCTGCCTTCCCCAGAAAGCCACGTGCCAGTCAGATCGAGGGTGCGTGGGAGGAGAGCATCTATGGAGTCGGGCCACACGCGCTCCTGGCCGATGGCGTTGGGAGCAGAGGAGGGAAGGAGACCGTGGATGGGCAGGAAAAACTTCAGTCCTGTGACCAGGGGTGACCTCCAGCCAGTTTGCCAAAATCCAGCTGGTTCAGCCAAACTGGTGGATAAAACTTTTTTTTTTTTAAAAAACCCTCCCATCTCCTACCACTGGGAGAGAAGGAGCCACCTGAGGGCCCAGCCAAGGAGCAGAGGAGGAGCTGTGCTACTGCCAGGGCCCCATCCTTCTTGGATTTAGATGCCTTTTGGGGCAGGGGCCTGTCTCTAACTACTTATTGTACAGTGTCAGGAACATTGCTGGCGCTATATAAATAATAATTAATAATAATAATTCTTCCCTGCAACTGGACCAGCTCTATGGCTGACCCCCTTCTTGGCTGGGGGAAGAGATGTGCTGCCACCAAGCTCAAGGGAGCCAGGTGGGGCCTGGCTCAGGTGTGCGGCTGCCACTGGTGGGAAGGAGTCATCTGGAGGGCCAGTGTAGAAACTGCTGCCGTCACCGGGAATACGCCGGCCAAAGGGCCCAGGAACAGGGAAGAAGCAAGAGAGCCACCGGGGCCTTGACCTGGCTACGGCAGAGAGCGATTCCCAACTGGGTTTCTGTCTGACCTACCTCAGACAGAAACCAGTTGTTCAGAGGTTGAAATCTCCCCTCTGCCCTGTTACTGTGCAGCTAGCTCTGGCAGTTCACGAAGAGTCACTGTAGCAGCAGGGAGAAGTAAGTGGGATTCAAGTCACTGCTTGCATTTTCCAGTCTGGGAAGTAGGCTCTGCTGGGAGAGGGTATCGCACAATGCAGGGAAAGGAACGTGATTAGGGGTGCCGTCTTTTGCAGTTGGACCCTGGGACTCCCATGAAGCCAGTGTGATGTAATGGCTAACTGTGCAGTACTTGGACTGGGAGGTTGTGGGGACCGCAGTTCAACTCTTGCCTTAGCCAGAAACTCCCTGGGTAACCTTGGGCCAGTCACAATATTCTCTCAGCCTAACCTACCTCACAGGGTTGTTGTGAGGATTAAAAGTTGTGTTAATTTGTTGAAGCACTCCGAATGCCATAGCAGGGTGAGTGCTATATAAAAATAAAGATTTATCATTATTTTATTAAAATGGGAATCTCAGGGTCAGATTGTGAAAGGTAGCAACTGTATGTGTGATGAAAGCACAACTCAGATGCTGAGTTGGGGGGGGGCAAGGGGTGGAAGTGGCAGGGTGGCCAGATATGCAAAATTTAAAGAACACATGAGAAATGCAGGTTGCAGGGCTGCATTGACGCCAATGTAGCCCTGTAACCTCTGTATTTCATGTGTCCTCTAAAATTCGCATATTGGGCCACCCTAGGGGGAGGTGTGAGGTGGGGGGGGGCAGTTAGGAGACTGCAGAGGAGGTACCTGTGCTTGGAGGCGCTGGACCAGGAGCAGGGCCACAGAAGTGCGGCAGGCAATTCTAGAGAGATGGGGGGGCGGAGCTTATGCAGGTCAGCGTGTCCTCCAGTTCCCCTCCCCCCCCCCCGACAATGCTAGAGAGCTGGGGAGCAGAGCTTATGTGGGTCAGCCTCACCTGACAATTCTAGAGATACAGGGGGTGGCACTTCTTATGTGGGTCAGTGTGCTCCACAAATCCCCTCTCCCCCCATTACAGAGAGGTGGGGTGGGTTGGTGTCCCCTGAAAATTTCTATCCGAAAATTACTCCCATGGCCTGTCATCTCTCCAGTAGCACTACATAGGCCTTGGGCCACCACTTTAACTGGGTCCCTACCCCCCACCCCCCCGAGCCCTGCCCTCTCCCCCACGGTATTAACACGTTTCCCCCCCCCTCCCCCTCAATCCCTCCATGTTGTAGGTGATGCTGCTCGGAGATTCAGGTGTGGGGAAAACCTGCTTCCTGATCCAGTTCAAAGACGGGGTCTTCCTCTCTGGGACCTTCATAGCCACCGTCGGCATAGACTTCCGGGTGAGACTGCCATAGTTGTTTGCGCCTGGGGCAAATCTTTCACTGTGCAGCTTAGGAAATGAGTGAATCCCACCCCTGGCTGCCTTCAGCAGGCAATCCCTGAATGGGACAGGGCGAAACTGGAGGCAAGTTTTGAGAACGACCGCTTTAACAAATACAGGACTTGTAGAGGAGACCCTTCTTGCTGTAGGTTGAACCAGACTCTCCCTTCTGATGGTATCCGTGGTTTGGGCTGGGGCCGATCAGGCACAGAAGTAAATTGATGGTTTGGAAATAGCTCTCTGTGCTTCTCCATCCCTCAAAAATTCCTGTTTGGTGGGCTGATGAAAGCTTAATTCATCCATCCCGGTTCTCCAGCGAGGTTTGTTCAGTCCAGTGCGCCCCTGCCAACAGAGGGGCTGTGGACATTCCTGGTCTGGGATCGGCATTCTCTAAAGGTGTCCGTGTCCCTGTGCTGTAAGGAAAGCCCGCAGGGGTGTGTGTGTGTCATGATGGGTCCGACCGTCTTGCCACGTTAGCAAATGAGCCTTTTGCCTATTCTGGGCAAAGTGCCCTATTAACCCCTCGCCTGCTCTCCTGCTGCTGTGGAGCAGCAGACTGGGTGAATGCTGGTGACACCGTTGTTCACAATTGCTTCTCAGTAGGGGTGATGGGTGCCCCCCCCATATGTGAGAGGCCCTGAGACTACTCTCCCCACCCCCCTTCTCCCCAAGGGTGGGAAACTTCAAGGGGTCAGCAGCCCAATGCAGTTGCAGCAATGGTAAAAAAAAAAACCCAACCCTTCTTCCTGCAGGAGAAGGTGCTCCAGGAGGGGAATGCGACTCAGGCCTCATCTGCTCCTCTTGCTTCAGTAGCAGAGCAGCAAGAGGGGCAGAGCCTACCCAGGGAAGCAGCCGCTCAGCAGTCACAAATTGGGCGAAGACAAACTGCCCCCGTACTCCCTATACATTACCCCTGCTCGGCCTCTGGAGCAATTAACTCTGCACGTGATCGAGAGCTAGTTTGCGGTGACGTTTTTCTGAAGTGGGCAAAATGCCCTTCTCTTAACAAGGCCTAAAGATGTCCTAATGCTCTCCATCACCTGCTGAACAGATGCCTCCCAACGGTCCCTATTAAGGAGGGACAGTCACTCTTTTATGAACCCCACTTTCCTCTTTCAGGAAAGAGACAAAAAGGCTGGGATTCAAGCCTCAGGCCCCTCTTTTCCTGGTTGTCCCCCAGGAACAGCCTTGAGAGGCCAGTGGGGAAACAACTGAATGAGAAGCAGGGGAGCTTCTGTCCCTATGTTTATCCACTGGGGATGGTGGGAGGGGTGTATGAGAGTGTTAAGCGCAGGAGAAGGCGGAGCCTGTTTTCTGAGGGAGTGACTTATTTACTGAGGGGCGGGACTTGTTTGCTACATAGGTGGGACTTGTCCCCCTTCAGCTTATGGAAATGTGGGAGGTATGTGAATGGCTGCTATTTCTACCCCAGTGTGTAACTGTTGTGTAGCGGTGCCCGGGCTGTGTTGTGTGTCCCTGGCTGCACCAGGTGGTGCTGTCAGACTCCAGCCAGATATTTTATTTATTTATTTCAATTTGTATCCTGCCCCTCCTGCGAACAGCTCGGGGCGGCTAACAGTTTCATCCTAAAAACAATTATAAAACAAAATGTTAAACAATCCATAAAAACACTACAATAAACAGACTGGGATAAAAACAACAAATAAATAAGGGTGGGGGAAGATAAAACACCCCCTAGCCCCACCCCCCTCCCCAAAGGCCTGGGCGAACAGCCAGGTCTTACAAATTCGCCGGAATGTCAAAAGGCTTGGGGCCAGGCGAGCTTCCTCCGAGAGGGAATTCCAAAGGCGCGGCCCGGCCACCAAGAATGCTCTCTCCGTTGTGGCCCCCCCGCTTAACATGGGGGACCTCCAAGAAGGCACCCCCGGCAGACCGCAGGAGCCGCTCTGGGGCACGGAGGGCGAGGCGGTCCCTGAGGTATGAGGGGCCCAGACCGTGAAGGGCCTTATATATTAGTACCTGGCTCGGCACGCTATCGGCAGCCAGTGAGGTGTTTATATGTTCCCGACGGCCCGTCCCCGATAGGAGCCGGGCCGCCGCATTCTGCACTAGCTGCAGCCTCCGAACCAGGAACAAGGGCAGCCCCACATAGAGCGTGTTGCAGTAGTCCAACCTCGAGGTGACGAAGGCATGGATGAGGGAGGCAAGGTCCGGACCAGAGACGAACGGACGCAGCCTCCGCACCAGATACAACTGGCAGAAGGCGGCCTTCGCCACTGCCTCCGCCTGCTGCTCCAGGCGGAGGTCTGCATCCAAACACACCCCCAGACTCTGAACCTGCCGAGCTACAGGAGGCCGACCCCCCCCACCCCCCAACCAGGGGGGCCGACACCTCCCTCGCTTTCCCCACCACCATCACCTCCGTCTTATCGTCAGATGCATGGGAAGGTCTCCCAGGGCCCCTCTGCTCACTCTGTCTCCCTATGGACTGTTGTTCGTCATGGACAGCCCTTGGTGCGATGTCTCACTGTGAGTTTTCCATCTACAACCCCAGGGCTCAGTCTTTGGGAGGCATCTGTAAGCGTCTCCCTCCATGCATCCATTCAGCTTGGACTGGACGTCGGCCCCTGCACTCAAATAGCAGCAACAGGGGGCATCCAAGCAGCTAACGATGCAACAACCCTCAAGCTCCCTTCTCTATGATCCTACGATGATCCTAATCGAATCAGCTTGAGCAGAGGCATCCAGCTGACGGGCCATGGGTTGGATCTGGCCTGGGGTCAGGTTACAGCTGACCTGTAATCCTTTAAAATCCAATTTGATTAAATATCAGCATTTTCTAATTCAAATATCAATTTCCAAAATGACATCCCACAATAACCATTCCAAACTCTGCATGCTTAACTCACGCCACTGGTGTTCGTAAGTTTGAACAGGGTTCGATCGCCCCTGCGCTATGGAAATAGCATTCACTGGCCACACCACGACGGGACGTGTTTGTGCGATCCAGCACTCCAGCAGATTGCTGTGAAGGAAAGAAGCTGGACAATCCCTCTTTGGGTGCTGAATCCCATTGTCCCTCTTTCAGGGGTCAAAGGTCCTCTTGAGAGAGAGAGAGTGTGTGTGTGTTCCTCTTTCCGAGATTAGAATATTCATAGGGCATCCAATCAGGGTAAGCGCTGTCAACAACCCCCCCCCCCCCATGCCAATCCAAACCAGTTGAGAATAAAGAGTGTCCATTCATAAAAAGAACCCATCCAGCCAATCCAAACACTGAGTATCAAGGACAGGGAACATCCAAGTATCCCCAGGATGAATGAGAACATCCCTGTCACGCCTCCTGCGGCCCATCCAGGTGGAAATCTGGCCTTGGGGCTGGATTACAGGATCATGTGATGCTTCTCCGCTAGGTTGGATAGGATTTCTACCCCTTGCCAGTATTATCAACCTCTAGCAAACCCCTTTGTTCTGGATCTGGTTAATTTCTGTCCCAGGACAAATTTATTTTATTTATTGGTTTTATTTCAGATTTTATCCCACCCTATTCTGTAAGGCTCAGGGCAGTTAACATCATAAAAGACTGAAACCACCATTGGAAAAACAAACAAACATAAAGTAGAAAATGAAACCCATAAACCACCATAAAATACTTAGAATCCCCCCGCACCCCAGTATCTACCCCCACCTATTAAATGCCTGGCCAAATAAACAGGCCTTACACGGCCTCTAGAAGATGCTTGGAGTAGGGCTTGGGTGAACCTCATGGGGAAAGGAGTTCCAGAGCTGTGGAGTAGCCACCGAGAAGGCCTCTCTGCATGCCCGGGACACGTGGACCTGGGCCAGTGATGGAACTTGCAAGAGGGTGTTCTCAGCTGATCTTAGGGGCCGCAGAGGGACATAAGGAGGAAGGTGGTCCTTTCGATATGTAGGGCCCGGGCCGTTTAAGGCTTTATAGGTCAAAACCAGCACGTAGAATTGTGCTGGTGCTATTTATATAGTGCCCACAATGTAACTGGCACTGAATAATCCAAATTTAGAGACGGATCCCTGCCCCAAGGGGCTTACAGTCTTAAGAGAGTCAAGGGAGAGTTGGGGAGACATTCATGAAGTTGTTTCTCAAGTGGCTGATTCTGCTCCTCAAATCTTGGTTCATCTCGGAAATAATCCCAATTAGCCAGTGCCGCTCCTGTGGCTTTTGAGGGGTCTGACCCTGTAAAGTGCTAGGCACCCCAAACCCACATTAACGTTATTGGTGACTTGAGCCAACGACAGGGAATGGATCGCCCATTGTGACCTGCTGGGTACTTCTCCCAAGAGACCGAGATTGGCCACTGTCAGAGACAGGATGCTGGGCTTGATGGACTGTTGGTCTAACCCAGTCTGTCACTACTTATGTAGCCCAGTGAATTTGGTGCTGGACTTGGAGCTGGGGTACCAATGTTCAAATCTTACCTTAGCCAGAACCTTACTGGCTGGCATTGGGCAAGTCGCGCTCTCAGCCTCTGTTCCCTGTCTGTAAAATGGGAATGATAGTGACCTGGCCCAAAGGCTTGTTGTGAGAAGGAACTAGATAAGGATTGTAAAGTACTTTGAACACTGAAAGTGCTATGGAACTGATAATTGAGGGCAGCCTGCAGAAGCTGCCATCCTAGAACTACCGATTCCAGACTAGTCCCATTTAAATCAGCAGAACTGTTTTGGGGTAAGTGGTTTCAGGGAATGTGGCCAGCATTAGGTCCTTCTTTTTTTTTTTTTTTTTTTTGCTAGCACCTATGACTGCCTGCCGGCCATTTCAAATCCCGAGAGGCAATCCTGATGCAATGCCGCACTCCATTTCCCCTTGTACGTCCTTGTCGCTCCTTGCCTGGTACGTAGATTCCTTTACTAATCTGCAATCCAGTCGCAGATTGGTGAAAGCAAAGGGAACAACAACGTAGAACAAAACGGGGGGCGGGGGTGGAATGGGCCCAGGTGCAAGAAATGGACTCCCCTAATCAGCATCTACTCCTCTGGCTCAGGTTGTGTAACGAGTGGTGAGTTTGCTGTGTGAACGAGCCATTAGTCAAACTCAAGAGCCATAATTTCTCACCTTCCTAACGTTCTGGTTTCCGGTTGGGTTGAGCGGGAGCAGCAACTATGGGAAAAGGAGATGGATTTTGAAGAGAGTGACCTCCTGTGAAGCATCTAGGTTTGAGGTTTTAATGCATCATCTGGATGAAGCTCCTATTACCCCAGGGATTTTGCTAGGATTTGGGGGGGGGGGGGGGGGCGTGGCTATGTCAGAAAGGGGCAGAGCTTCATGACAACACAATGCTCTAGTGAAGTCCCTTTGCGCCGCCCCCTTTCTGACCGCGTTCCGGCTCCCGAAGAGTGTCATGACAAGGGGGAATAGCTCCCGCGGAACAAGCAAGCCACCCTGGTGCAGCTAGGAAATTTTCGGAGGCGGGGAAGCATGGAGCCAGCATGCCACCCCTACCCGCTCTGGAAACTTCCTTGCAGTTCTCAGGTGGCTTGCAAAGGGGGCTCGCCATGAAGAATTTTTTCAGAGTGAGTGGGGGTGGAGTGCTGGTCTCACCCCCACCCACTCTAAAAACTTCCTCCTTGATGGGGTTACTGTCCCTCTGGGGGAGGGGATAGGAGCTGCCTCCTTGTGTAAGCCAAGCCCCCTTGCCCTTAAGGTTGGCCCATAATTGGGCCACAAGCTTGGGCCACAACAGCCTTGCTTACACTAGTGTGTACAACTGAAATGAGAATCAATTTCTTTCTTGCAAAAATCTCCCGAGAATCTAGAACCGTTACTGAGTTCTCTGGACAATCTCAATAATGGTTCAAGATCTGTCGGGTATTTTATCATTTACCGTTACTGTTTACTGTGTACTACGTTCTTCCCGGTAATGCGCATATGCAAATTGGCTGCCACATGGCTGTTCTGTGCCTGCACAGCCTTCTTCCAAGATGGCGCCCGCAGCATCACTGCCATTTTGAAAAGGACCTCCATTTTGCACACGTGCGTCATCATTTACCGCATTTGTCCCGGTATAGCGAGAAAAGTGCTTGACCGAGAAAGTGTCAAGAACTGGGATTTTCTCAATTATCAGTTCTTGGTAAAAAAAAAAAAAAAAAAAAAAAAAAAAAAAGTCAAGAACAATCAATGATTCTTGGCGAGAGTTGCGATCAAATCAAGAATGAGTTTCAGCCGTCGTCGTGACATCACGGCACTCCAAAGGGGGCGTGGCCACTTCAGAAAGGAACAGGACGCTCCCTTTGTTCTGCCCCTTTTTTGGCATTTCCCACCCCGCCCCCTTTCCCGTGGCCTTCTCAGGTCAATGCCTCAAGGACCTGTAAATAATCCTTTGCTTCTACGCTTTGGAGGCAGCAATGTGAGCCTTCCATGGGAGCAAACTTTCTTGCCACAAGAGGCAGCAGTCCACAGATGCAGGGAAAGGGGACTGAGGCAGAGACCAGAGCTGGCTTCAACGCACCTGTCATTCCTTATCATGCCCTTGTGGTTTTCTCTTTCAGAACAAAGTGGTCACCGTGGATGGGGTGAAAGTGAAAATGCAGGTGAGTCTGGTAGCTGGTGAGAAACCAACACCACAAACACAGAAGGGGGATCTCCAGGAATAGACAGTCTCTGGCTGTTCCCTGTGTTTGGCCGCGTGGTCATTCTTCCTGCAAAGGCTTTTGTGCAGGGGGGGAGGAACCTTTTCCATCTCCCGTGGGCGACATTGGCCCTTTTCCCACAGACACTCTTAACACCGATAAAATGGGTGTTACAATTTATTATACACGTTGCAGGGCACCCATAGAGCACACTTGCAGCCCTGCAACATGTATAATAAAGTGTAACATCCATTTTATTGGTGTTAGCGTGTCTGTGGGAAAAGGGCCTTTGAAAATTAGTACAAGCACAGGAGCTGGAGGCAGGGGTGCTCAGGTTGGGGAAGGAAAGGGAGGGGGCAGGTTGTGGCTCTGTGCCGTGGATCCATCCCTTGGCCAAGTCATTGTGTTGACATTTCTCTTTCTCATCTATCAAATGGGAATAATAATGACCTACCTCACAGGATTGTTCGTTTTGAGGGTGAACTGCATAAGGCTTGTAAAGCACATTGCATGCTGAAAGTGCTAGAGTAGAGGATGGGGAACCTCCTCCCGCCGGGGGGTAGGGGCACTTAAAAATTAGTACATGCTCCAAGGGTTGGCGATGGGAGTGCTTCAGGGGTGCACTCAAGAAAAGGAGAACCCAGATCATGGATCTCTCTCCTAGCCTTGTGTGCATGCCCTCATCTCTGGTCACTTAACCTGAACTCAATTTTTAAGTGCTATGGTGTTGGAACTGGATCCGAGGGCCCCTGGAAAGGAACCACATAAAAACTAGCCGGGGGCTGCATGTGGCCCTTGCGCCTGAGGGTCCCCACCCCAGCACTAGAGAAAAGATTGTCGAATGGGTGATTTGAAGACTGCCACCTCAACGAGTCACAGAAGGGATAAACCAAGGAGCCGGACAGTCCTTTTAGGATAGGGAGGCTTTTTAGCAATGGGTTTTCTCATGCGTTTCCTGCTATTCAGTGAGCAAGTTCCCTATGTTGCAAAACGCTCGGGGCCAGCAAAATAACGGCTAGGGTTCCTCCCAGCTCAGAATTTAGGGCAAAAAGCATGAAAAGTGTGTTTAAAAAAACCACACCTTGTCGATCTATATTTCTTCCGCCGTGCTTTAAACCTGTGTTGTCCCCCCTGTGCCTACAGAGGGGCTTGAGGAGATGTGCTTGGAGTAGAACATTAGAGGTGCGCAGTTCATATCGTTTCTGCTAGTTACAAGAACAAACAGAGCCCCATTTGGTTTAGTAACATGATGAAAGTGGATGATTTCACTCATTTTAAAAATGAAAAATACGCTTTTTTTAAAAAAAGAAAATCACTGGTCGTGTGCAAAATTGCCACCGGGGCTGTTCTCCGCATTCACTCTTTCCCAAAAAAATTTGGAAGGGTGCGCGTGCGCGGAATAGTCACGGTGGCCGTTTTGTGCACGCCCAGTGATTTATTTATTTTTTAAAATTTTAATTTTAATTCTTTTTTAAATTGCTGCACATGCACAAAACAGCCATTTCGCACATGGACAGCGATCGAAACCTTTTTTTTAAATCAAAATGGAAAAAAAAAAAAATCCCTTCTGCACAGCCCTGTAGGACATCCATAGGACGCTATTATTTCCATTTTACAGATGGGGAACAGAGGCTGAGAGTGGATGCCTTGCCCAAGGCCCCCCCTCCCCCGTGAGTTCATGTCATGACCACAAACAGTTAATTTGTTGTAGTTGCGTGGCCATTCTTCTGTTTTACAGAAGCTGTTTGCAGGAAGGGCGGGGTATAAATGTATTAAATAAATAAAATAAATACAAGTTTTAGTCCTGAAGCGTTTGCGTGAGCAGGGCACTAAGCTGAGTAGGATGACATAACTTCCCTTCAGTTTGTATTTAGAAAGAACTGTGAATGTGAACACGTAGCAGTGGGAGGTAAGGTTGCCACCGATGCAAAATTTTAAGGAACGCTTATGAAAAATACAAATACAGGCCCTGGAACATGTATTTTTCATAAGTGTGCCTTAAAAATGTGCATAGGTGGCAACCCTATTGGCCACTCTTCAATGATTGTTACATCTTAGCCAGGGGGTGATATTGAAACAGCAGTACTTTGGTTTACTTTATATTGTTCCTTTGAACACTACCAAACAGGAGTAGTTACTTCAGTTTAATTAAATCACTTCTGTTTGTTGGAATGTAACCTAAGACAGGATTTGAACCATTGTCTCCCACATCCAAGCCCAACACCTTATCCACTAGACTACACTAGCTTTCTAATGCACAATGAAGTTCTATGCTCTGCCACCCATTCACCATGTGACCTCCATTGCATCCCTTATCCTCCCTTCGTGCCTTTGGTTTCCCATCCATAAAATGGAGGAGACAGTACACACCCACCTCGCTAGCGTGTTCAGCGGTTCATTATTGTTTATGAAGCGCTGTAAGAACTTCAAAGAGTTCATGGCTAAGATGGGATTTGATCTCAGGCGGGAGCGCCCAGCGCAGCTTTTGCTGAGGGGGTGCGCTAAGCCCAGGAATCCGCGTTGCCTGTGGGCGGGTCTCCGGCTCCTTTCAGTGGCTTCCTTGAGTTGAATCTGCTCAGCAGGTGAAGAGAAGTGTCTACACAGGTAGACTAATGGCCTGATTCTGCAAACAGGTACTGTCATCAGACCGAGGGCATCCATGCAGGACTGAAGTAGATAGGAAGCTGCAATGAAGAAAGAGCTATTTGTGACCTTCCTCCTGTCACTTTCCATACTGTTTTGTGAGACCCGTCCTCATGGTGTGGAGCCTGCCTCTTTTGCACAGACCTCAGAAAAAGTGATCCTTGAGAAGGCGCTGGGTGTCAATGTTGATCTGGCAACACTTACACAGAGACATCATCTTCAAGAACTCTTCCATCATTCTGGGGAGAACAATACACTAACTATTGAAGGGTTTAGAAAGATGCTGCAGAACATGGGCATTGTTGAAAATGAATCCCCATCATCATGATCATGTTATGCTGAGTAAAATCTTTGAGAAAACAGGCTGCCCAAATCACGAGTCTGGGGTTGTAAATAAAGCTATTAAGAAACGGTCAGGGAAAAGGAGTTCCCCAGGGCAGAAAGCACTGAGTACCGGCAGATCATTATTGACCGTAAGAGCACAGTGGATGATACGTCACCTACTTATGCTGCTGCCACAGACCACAGTCCTGTGTTCCAGAGTTCAGAAAGTGAAGAAGTGAAAACTGAACATACAGCCCTAACCAGTCCTAATTCAAGTGCTGTTCTAGAAAATAGTAGTATGAGTTTGTTTGCGAATGGGAAAGCAAATGAATCATTCCTTTCTTTGAGGGAATCTGAAAGAGGAAGTTACATGTATTCTAAAATTAAAAAACCACTTACACAAGAGTGCTTCAATGGATCAAAACTGATGCTGTCCCATGGAATAAACACACAAGTATTGTTGACTCCTGCTGAATTTAGCGCTATCTGATCCCTGGTCTCCCAGGCCGACCCCTTATCCACTAGGCTAGACTGATATATAAGATAACAATGGAATGGGATGCAGTGGTTTCCCCATCTTGGTTTTTAATGGTGCTGTCTCTTTGCAGATCTGGGACACAGCAGGGCAGGAGCGATTCCGTAGCGTGACCCACGCCTACTACCGAGATGCCCAGGGTAGGTCCTTTTACGAATCCAGATCAGAGCTGGAATCTGGAGTCTTTTTGATCTGCTCTTTCTTCCTAACCTCTGGAATTTAATCTTGATGTTAAAATCCCCCTTGGTTCCTCTCTTTCTCTTCCAGCGCTGCTGCTGCTGTACGATATCACCAACAGAATGTCCTTCGACAGCATTCGGGTGGGTATCGATTACCTGAACTTGGACCTTCTTTTCATAACAAGATCAACGGAGCACCCTCTGTTCCTTGTTCTTGGAGATCCAGGCAGATGTATAGGGACCGGATGAAAAGAATCCCGAACCAGGAAGTGGGGATTATGTTTGCCTTTGAACAGGGAAGGACATTCACAGTCCCCACAGGAACTGTTCGCTCCTCTAGTTCCATAGAGTGGAGTGATTGGAAGGGATCTCCCAAGGTCAGGGCAGGATCTCCTATATCAGGGGTGGGGAACTTGTGACCCGGGGCCAAACGTACCCCATGGCTGTCTTTTATTTGATTCCCTTCCCATTCCTGGTTCTGGCCCGCAAATCCAGTCAGGGAATTTGGAGAAATCCCTGAAGCCCATAAAGACTAAGCTCAAGGGAAGGGAGCAGAGAGGCGGGCATGTGCTCAAACATAGGGGATAGATCTATGGCACAGATCCATCATCTCGGTCCTCCGCCTCCTGAGCAAACTCCTTAAGGCACCCCTGCCTCCCAACTTCTAGGACACCCTCAGAGCTTGTACTAATTTTCAAAGTGGCCCCAGGAGGGAAAAGGTTCCCTGTCCCTGGCCTGAAGAGGTCAACAGAACTGGAAGTACGATAGTGCAGGGAGACGTTCTTTATAAGGCACACGCTTACAAGGGCCAGCTCTTACCCAGAGGCCTTTGCTGCATGGAAGGCGCAAGCCACCACCTACACAGTGGCGGGGTGCAGCCTGGCTCTTTAAGAGAGCGAGCACCAGCCGAGTTTCAGGTGCTAGCGAGGCTGCAGGCGCTGAGCAAGCTAGAGGATGGCACCTAAAATAAACCAGCTGTGCTTGGGCATGGCAGAAGCCAGCCCAGGGGTTAAAGCCAGAGCTCAGTGCCTAGAGAGTCTTTGAAAGAGGCAGGAGCTAAGGAAGAGCTCTGCCTCAGACAAGGGAGCTTGCGGAGACTTGAGCTCAGAACTGGGCTCTGTCTCCTCATAAATTCCGCTCCGAGGGAGGTACCTGAGTGGAGGGTTTGTTACGCTGGCTGCAGGGTGTGGGCAGATGAGGCGGCAGCCTGGACAACCGAGAGTAGGAGAACTCGATAAGTACCAGACGCAAAGAGAGAGGGGCTTGGCTCGGACCCTGAGGAAGGCCCAGTGCCTGGGCAGAGGGGCTTACTCAGAGGAGTCCAGGGCCCGTAGGAAATGGACACTGTGGTGTGTAAAATATGGAGAGGCTGGATGGTGGAGGAATATTGACTGTATACTAAAGACACGTGGAGCCGATTCCCTGAGAAAGTGACTTTATTAGGCTGCAGCCTGCAGAGACTTACCCCAGCTGCCCTCTACCCTGTTACAGGTGGGGCTCCACCCCCCTCTGCCTTCTCCCACCCACCGGTTGTTAACCGTAAGCCTGCTGGCCGCCTTTGGCACCAAGTGACCGCCCTCCTCCCCCGCCCCTTTCTTCTCTTTTTTTAGGCCTGGCTCTCCGAGATAAAAGAATACGCCCAAGAGGATGTGGTCATTATGTTGCTAGGCAATAAGGTGCGTGGCGCTTCCTGTCAGTTTCAAGCTGGCCTCCTTGGCAGCCATTTCCTCTTCTTACTTTGATTTGTTAAGGCCGGTGCGGAGCGGAAGCACCATTCCCCCCCCCCCCCCCCCCCCCCCCCCCCCCCCC
>QEPC01011341.1:11960691-11974641 GCA_003113815.1 Sphenodon punctatus | reverse complement strand
GCCTTTTTGGAGGTTCCCCATGCGAGGCGGGTGGCCACCGATGTTAGATCTTTTTCGGTGGCCGCCCCTGTGCTGTGGAATTCACTCCCGGAGGAGGCTCGGTTGGCTCCCACTCTCCTACTGTTTCGGCGTGTATGCAAGACCTGGCTGTTCGGTCAGGCTTTTGGCGAGGGGTGGGGGGAGGGGCTTTTCTTTTCCCCGCATCCTGTATTTTTAACTGTGTTAAAAAATTTAAATTGTTTTATTGATGGTGGTTGTTCACTGCCCTGTGGGCAGGAGGGGCAGGATATCAGTTTTATATAAATAAAAGTCAATAAATAAATAAAATCCATACCCGAGTGGCCCCAGTCCCATGGAACACACTGTGACTGATAGAATGTCGTGAATGAGTCAGGGAAACACTGTAACTCCGCCCTTTCTCTGTTGTAGCCCCGCCCACACAGAATGCGGTGATGTCGTCATGCTCGGTAGCGGTAGGGGGTGAGGTTAAGGCATTCCCCTGCCCTCTCTCCAAGGTGGCCCCACCCCTGCCGAGTGACATCACACCATTCTGTATGGGTGAGACCTCTTGCCCACAAAAGGGCGCGACCCAGCCTGCGCCTGAGGGATTTGGGCCAGGACGAATCTCCCAAGTGGAGCCTGATGGGAGCCCCTCTGGCGGTCCGGTGTGTGGGGCTCAATCCCCGGCTTTCCACCAGAGCAGCAAGGAGGCTGTTCTGGGGGGGGGGGGGGGGGTGACTGAGACCCCACCCCCAGCTCAAGCAGGGTGGCCAAATAGAAAATGGATGGGGAGTTTAATGGGGACACAGGTCGATTGCTAACAAGTTCCATTAACCCTATCGTGCCCCATCCACAGCTCTTAGTCCAGACAGGAGAGAATTCTTCTCTCTGATTTGTTTCCCTCTCCCCGGAAGCTGTGCATTTCTGCATTGACCTCAGAGGTTCCTTCCAACTCTCTGATTCTATGAAGAGCCCCTGCATCCCAGGGCCTACCCTGCCCACCGGACTAGGGAGGATACTAGCTCCAGGGTAGTGGCCTTTGAGCGGCAACACTGCGAAGTCTGTGTGACACCCACCCCCCCCCCCATCCTGCCTGCCTTCCTGAGCTTCTAAAGGTGTTTGGGGAGGGGCGGGGGGTTTGCCCCAAGAATCAGCAGGGTATATAGTGAGCTGGACAGAATCCTCCAAGGGAATAAAAACCAAAGCTCTGCTTCCTCTCACTGCTTCCCCCCCTCCTTGTCTTCTGGGTGGAGAGGTGCCCCTCAACCCTGACTCGAATGGAGCGTGTGTGTCTAGGGGAGGAGCCAGCCAGTATCCAAGTCGAGTTGAGCCATGGGAATCAGGGGGTGATTCTGCTGCAGGGATACCAGCTGGGCAGTGCCGCGGTAACTGCTGCAGTGCAGCGTCCCGACATAGCCAACCCTCAGGCTAGGCTGATCCACTGCCGGTTTTATATGAGCGGGATTTCTCCCCCAGTTTAAACCTGCGGAGCTAGGAGACCCCCGTGGTGGTGGTGGGGGGCTGACACTCCTCAGTGAACTGGAAGTTGCCCGGGCGTCATTAGAAACTGCGGCGCCGCACAACTCCTGGGTATTCTGAGACGCGGCACAAGGGGTTTCCCAGCCCCGCCAGGTTTAAACTGCAGGAGAAATCCCGTTCATATCAAACCGCTCCTAGGGCGCAAATTATACTGCAGCATGGAGGGGCCCCCCCCAGCCGAGTGAGGGTCCAGATCTCTGTCTTCTGGGGGGAAAGGGAAGATGTGGGGCTACTTGGTACTGCTCTAGTCTCTCCTCTCCTGTACTTCTTTCAGAGAGCTGAAGCAGCGCGCCGTGGAGCAGCTGGAGGAGCCTAAGTTCCAGATCCACGACTACATCGAGTCGCAGAAGAAAAAACCCAGCTGTTGTGCCTTCCTGTGAGAGAGGAGGAGGAGGCTGCCGGGACAGTCTGGAGGACTCAGGCGGGTGGGAAGGGAAGGAGGGAGGCAGGCCAGCGGGTGGGGGCGGCCTGAGGCAGCAGGGAGGCCTGAGAGGAATCTGCATCCAGACTTTTGCCTCAGTTAGAGCTTTAAAGCCGGGTCAGTCCTAGATTCCAAATACGAACGTGTGAGTGTGAGTGTGAGTGTGAGTGTGAGAGACCCCATGAGTGTGTTGTGAACCAGGGAAACCCCATATGCCAAATAGACCCCAGATCTGGCCCTTTCCAACTATGCTAACTTCTAAAGTGACCGTCCACACTGGGGCCAGGTCCAGCCTTGCAGCATCCCCCGGTCCCTGCTTGGGTCCGGCTTCACCTTGTAGATAGCACCACCACACCCCCACCCACCTGCTCCCTGGCCTGCCATCCATCTTTCCCCTTGAGCTGGGTCCGTACTGGCTGCAGTGCCAGGTTCCTCTGGCATCAGGACTGGTCCAGGCGCTGCCCTCAGCTGCCCAGCCTTGGTCGAGAGAGGAGAAATCTAGACTGGACTTAATCCCCAGGAGACCTGATTCTTTACCATCTGACCAGGGTCGGGAAGGGGTGTTGATAGTGGCGAACGGGGTGGGGAGAAACCCAAGGGAGTGAAATCGGCACGAGTGTTCGGTGGAGAACTGGAGAGACCCTTCCCATTTGGTGTCTGGTTCCCACCTGCTCCCCTCACCTACCCTGCTTCTCTTTCCCCTCCCCACTCCTCCCTTTGCCCCCGCCCCAGTGGCCCCCCAAGTAAGAGCTTGGAGGAGCCAGTTCTTATTCCAGTGCCTGTTATGCTGCTGCTTGTAGAGTTAGTTTGCAAAGAGAGCGTTGTCTATTTTAATTTTTTTTCTGATTTTAAAAAAGATTTTTTGTAAAAATCCACTCTTTCATATTGATCTCTGGCCAGATCCTTCTGGAAAGGCAAACCTTTGGTGGGATGGGGGCATCCCTCCCAACCATTCCTATTGAGGAGGAATGGACCCTCTTTGGGTGCGGAATCCTACTGTCCCTCTTACAGGAGAGGGAGACAAAAAGACCAATATTCAAACCTCAGGCCCCTCTTTCCTGGTTGCCTCCCAGGCAGCCCTCGAGAGGCCCATGGGGAGAGGAGGGAATGACAAGAGACTAAGTGGAACGAGACGTAGGAGAGTGTCCCTCTTTATGCCCTGGGAAGGGTGGGAGATGCACAGGCGCATGTAGATTTATGAGGGGTGGAGCATATTGGGGTTTGTCCCTCTTTGGCTGCTCAAAATGTTGTCAGGTATGAGGCAGGGTGGGGGGACAAGCTGGACCACAGACGCGCCTATCCCGCCAGAAAGCTGGACCACAGACGCGCCTATCCCGCCAGAAAGCTGGACCACAGACGCGCCTATCCCGCCAGAAAGCTGGACCACAGACGTGCCTATCCCGCCAGAAAGCTGGACCACAGACGCGCCTATCCCTCCAGAAAGCTGGACCACAGACGCGCCTATCCCTCCAGAAAGCTGGACCACAGACGCGCCTATCCCTCCAGAAAGCTGGACCACAGACGCGCCTATCCCTCCAGAAAGCTGGACCACAGACACGCCTATCCCTCCAGAAAGCTGGACCACAGACGCGCCTATCCCGCCAGAAAGCCCTGGCCCCTTCCCCACCAGGCAAGCACTGAGTCTGTATCCCTGATCTGTTTGGGAGATGGCAGCATAACAAGCTGCAGGCTGGGGCTGGAGTTGCATGAGGGTGGGGACGCTTTTGAGGGAACACGGGATGCAGTGGAAGCTTGAGGGTCTTTGGTTTCCCTGGAAGCTGTGGGTATGGGGGCAGTTCTTTCATCCCGCTGTGCTTTTCCCATCTCTTCCTCATGGTATGGGCTCGACGATATGCCCACTAATGGATCCAAAGGGCCATCATACAAGGCCAGATGAAAAGAGCTGAGAGGCCCCAGGCCACCAGCGCCTGCTTCCACCACTGCAATCCTGCAGGTGCCTACTCTTGCTATCCAGAATGGTGAGGTGACCTCCCCTTGGGCAGCATCACCACTGTTTGCAGTTATTCCTCCCCCCTGCAACTCCTTGAGGAAGGCCTGAAGGATTTACCCCAGGGGCGGGGAACCTTTTCCCTCTCAGGGGCCCCATAGTCCAGGCTTTGAGGGCCCACATGGAGGTGGAGATGCTTAAGGGGTGCTCAGGGGGAGGAGGGTCCAGATCATGGATCTCTCCCATGGATCAGTCCCCTCTCCTTGTGTGCAGGCCCTCCTCTCTGTTCCCTTCCCCTGAACTCAGTCTTTTAGTGCTTGGCGGTCAGAACTGGATCCAGGGGCCAAACCCAGGGAGCCTTAAAAACTAGCTGTGAGCTGTGTTTGGGCACCAAGCCTGAGGTTCCCCATCCCTGGGTGTTTTTAAATGAGCAAGGCTTGGGTGGGGTTGTGGCCACTCAGCTGGAGTGCATGGGGAGGAAAGGATTCTAATGGGCAACTACTGTGGCAACTGCCCCACACTCCCCTGCCCCGGACCACGTGGGAGGGGGAAGCGCGTCGGGCTGGCCTTTGAAACTGACACGTCTTGGCGTGAGCGCTGTGGAAGCGGGCTCCCCAGCACTGACGGCCAGTTCTTGTAACTTGCAAAGGCCGTGTCCCTGCCCCACGGTGCCTCCGAGCGCTGGACCCATCTGCTGGCGTTCCAGTTCGTACAGGCACGGGATGTGTGGGTGCCTGTTGCCACGCCCTTTTTTGGCTTGCTCCGCACGGTGCATTTTGGATTTCTCGGCAGTTCGCCACGAGTGGGTGCTGAGCGGCTCATGGGAGCGCGTGTTCCCCCCCGGCTCCGAGGGGCAGTTGGAGGAACGGCTCCTGGTTGTCATTTAAAAACACCTTCTGCCCTGATAGCTTGATGGCTATATCTTACATGTACCGTTAAGCTTCCCTATTAATCTAGCTCTGCCCATGAGGGGAACGAGGATGGAGGGGGGCTTATCCTGCTCTTCCGGATTCTCAGAGACTGGATTGCAATGTAAATTGAAACACAACTTTTTGGCTACTCTTGATCTTACCCGCTAGCAGCACACTAGCCAACAAAGTTAAACTAAAGCATGATTATTATTGCTAGCCGCGTGCTATTTGCTTTGCCATGGAAGTCCTCGGGGGGTTTGGTTCTCTAGCAGATCGAACAGATTTGCATGTTTGTGTTAATATATGAATCTAATTTCGAATGGGTCTTCCTTCGACAATGAAGTCCCACTCTCACAAGTCCCACACCCTGAAGGAGAAGCATTTCGTTTTTCCTTCTGAAAATACATGACTGCTATGAAATGAACACCAAGGAGAAGGCTAATTGAGGATTATGTCATGTTTTTGTTTTGCTCACAATCCTTTATTTGGAAGGTAGGACTATAGAGGTAGGGCTGTCATCTCTCTGGGACAACAACAGAGTGACTGCATCACCAGAGTCTTGGGGTTCCCCTCTATCTAGCAATTCACCCAGGAGCCCCCAGACCAGCTTTGACTCAGCTTATCCACTGCTCACTCTGGAAGCAGTTAGACACTCTCCTGCTCCGTGTGTTCATAATAAGGAAAAGCCTCCGCATAGTAGCAGCGCCTTGTACTTCCCAACTTCAATTCCTGGCGTTTCCAATCCAGGATCTCTAGTCGCAGGCCCAGATGAGGCCTCTGCCAGGGGATCCTGGAGGGTCTCCGGTCACACGCCTGGGTGAGGCTTCTGCCAGAGAGTCGGATTTGAAACTCTGCTGCCGTGTCAGGTTGTGACACTTAACGGGCCATTGGTTTGACTCAGTTAGTGTAGCTTCTTAATAATCACATTCTAGCCCATTAGCCACAGCTAGTTTTTTTGTTTTCTTTTTAATATTTGGCCTTTTCCAGTTCCTGGACCCAGACCCTACCCTCTAGCACTGAAAGACTGAGCTCAGGGGAAGGGAGCAGAGATGAGGGCATACACAAGGATGGGGGATGGTCCCCCTCCTCTTCCTTCCCCCACCCTGAGCACACCCCGTAAGCACCTCCGCTCCCAATTCCTATCTATCTTATTAAGCTTGTACTCATTTTTGTTTTAAAAGCGGCCTGTGGGGGGAGGGCGGCTCCCCACTTCTGAGGCCCCCAGCTGTACCAGTTTCTTCCTGGTTGTGTTTAACAAAACTGTGGATTCAGGGGCATAGCTAGCTTGGAATGGGCACTGGTGCAGATCGAGTGGAACCTCCCCTCCATCCTGGAGTCCCTGCCTGTACTTGCCAGCCCAACCCTGTTAATCACACTACTTGCTCAAGCTGCAGCACTTAGCAAGTCTTCAGTGGGTGCTAACCACCCATTTGCCTATAGGCACATTCCACATGGCCGTAGGCTCCCCAGGCTCATGGGCCCGCGTTGGCACCTATTGAAGCTACGTTCTTGCATTGATCTTAGGCAGTTGGATCCTTCAGCTGTGTAGCATTTGTGCTGGCACCACGCAGCTGGGGGGGATCACCCCCAAAGTCCACTTAGCACCAAAATGCTTTCAATGACTAATAATACACAAATATTCCCAAGGGAAAAGCACAAGCACCCGCTCCTGCTCACCGTGCCTCCTCCCAATAACTCTCTACATAGACAGCGGGTGCGATCCTGACTCCCATCAAAGCCAAGGGGAGTTTTGCCATTGGCTTCGATGGAGTCACCTTGTGCAAGAGTACGCGACGCAGGAGCTTTATTGCGATCTGACTTCGTTTGCTGCGTCAAATTAATCAGAGCTCCTGTCACTCTGATCCCTGCATTCAGGAGCCTGGGCCCCTTTTCCTACTAGGCTGCTGCTCAGCTGCCTCTCCTCCCACTCGGCGTAGGACTGGAAGGAAGGAGCCCAAATGGGTTCGTGGCACCAGATCCTCATTCACTTCTAGCTTCAAGCAACCCAAGGTTTAGTCCCTATTCTCCTTCTCGATAAGGGGTGCCAATGGCCATGCTAAAGATGTGGCCCGTGAGCCGGAGGAAATTCCCTATGGCCCGTGTGCAGTTGGCTATTGTCTGCAGGAGGCCACAAAGCTGCCCCTAGAGTTGTACAGCTGCTGCTCACCCCACTTGCTCAGTCCCCTCGCAGATAACGCACCCACTGTCTGTTAGCGTGCGCACCATTTCTACTGCAGTGAATGGGACTGTGTGTGAACTGACGGCAGGTGTGTGATGTGATCATAGGATCAGGCTGTTGGCTAAATGTAAATGGAATAAAATTTATTTATTTATTTAAAAATATGCTATCCCGCCCCCTCCTGCCAAAGGCAGCTCGGGGCAGCGTACAGTATAAAAGCACAAAATAAAATATACAACATAACACTTTAAAAATTCAATAAAAGCAATCATTTCCACCAGCCCTTCACCTCCCCGTCTCCCTCACCAAACATCTGGCGGAACAAGCAGGTTTTACATTGACGCCTGAACGAGGGAAGAGCCCGGGCCAAATAAGCCTCCGCCTGATGTTCCACATCCAAGACACGGCGACCGAGAATGCCGTCTCCGATGTGGCCCCTGGCCGGCCCAGAACCCAGGAAGTAAGGCAGTCCCACAGGTAGGTGGGGCCCAGACCGTGTAGGGCTTTATAGGCGAGTACCAACACTTCGAATGAGGCCTGGAAGGCAAGAGGCAGCCAATGCAGAGAACAGAGCACTGGTATTACGTGCTCTCGGGGGCCCGTACCCATAAGGAGACGGGCCACCGCATCCTACACCAGCTGCAGTCTCTGGACAGTCACCTTGGGCAGCCCCACGTAGAGCGCGTTACGGTAATCAAGCCTCTAGGTGATGAAGGCATGGATGATGGTGGCAAAGTCACAGTCTGAGATATAGGGCCGTAACCGTCAGGCCAGATGTAATTTAGCAAATGCAGCCCTCGCCACAGCTGCCACCTGGACATCCACGCAGAGCTGCGGATTTAGGTCTGCGGGTTGGAGCTAAGGCTGGATTGGATCCGGCCGTCTGTCTTTGCAGACGTTTCCCTATTTTCGGAACGTCGCATGGAGTTTCGCCGCGGATTTAATCTGTGTGTTCGGAACTCCAAAAACCGGAAATTTGAAGACAGAATCTGTGCTGAGTTTCCGTTTCAGCCTCAGTTGGGATTCCTGGATTAGGAGACAGGGCAGAAGGGCAGCAGAGTGCTGGGCCAATCAATTTATTGTAGCCCACCCACGGATCTAAGTTGAGCACCCTTGCTTTAGACCCGCCCCTGCTCCCGTCCCATTAATTTCAACTGGTTGAGGCGCTTGTCAGCATCCATGTTATCACATTAGCCAGGATGTTCAAACCAAATCGTGGGGGCAGGGGGAGACTCCAAATGTGTTTGCTTGTTTACATAGTTCAAGAACTTTTGTCAAGACTGGCCCCCTTGGTGTAATCACTGGGAGAGGACTCTGTGTTCAGCCATTTTGTCTGGTGACTGGGGCTTTTCTGAGCATTACTCCATTGGCACATGCTTCTGGGCTCCGTCCTGTATCATTCACAGCGACCCCTTTGCCTCGATTTTCCTCCACGGGTTGCCGTCTTTGCAAGTTTACAGAATTAAAATCTCAGTATTTTCGAGAGCAAATGCATCCTGCCTGATTCTTTCCGGGAGCCGTTTCCGACTCGGATTTGTGGAGAAGAGACTCTTCCCAGCCGGAACTGCACGGCGACGTTTGGCAGGCGTCAAAAGAAGCAGTTCGTACAATGCAATCTCCTTGGACTGCCTGTTTCTGAAGGAGTCCAAAGGTGATGGAAGGAAGAGTAAACAAGATCTGTTAAATTAAAACCAGCCGCCTCTCCTGCTGTTCTCATGGTGCAGAGTCTAGCATTCCTCAAATACCTTTATCATCCCACCAATGGAATTGCTGCTGACGTCTGCAAAAAATAAATATATAAATAAATAACAGGTTTTTTTTCATCTGGCTGCCAGTGGAAAGAAGTCTTACTCTTTGTCATTCAATTTGTCTTGGTGGGAGTCCCCTTAACTTTGGATCCCACAGGCCGATTTCATCCAAATATTGGTGGAAGGGTAAAAAAAAATCCCAAAGTTCGATACAGACACCAAACTTCGTAACAGCTGGGGAAGCTAAAGGGGAGATATGGGGGCTTCTTTTCTTGGAAGCTGAACAATTTCATTGGTTTCCATTGAATGGAGGTGGGGGAGGTAACAGGGGGTCAAGGGTGTAGGGGTAACAAGGCCGTATTGCCTCAAGCACGAGGTAAAAAATTGAGCTTTGTTCCGGGCTTTGCTGTTGGTCCATGGAACTGTTTGTGGTTCTGCTTTGTATCTGAATTGAAGCCTTGGACAAGTCTGAGTTTGTTCCTATTTCTCCGGCCTAGGGTTACCACTTCTCTGGGTTTTAGTTCAAGACTCCCAGGGTTCAGCCAGGGACACTCCAGGTAACCCAGAGAAATTGAGACTTGTGAGGGCAGCAGGCGGGTGACTGTGTCAGAAGGGATTGGCCATTGGGAGTTTCCAGACCCCTTTCTGAGGTGACTCCGCCCCTATGGAGTGTCATGTCATCGTGGTGCTCCAGGAGGGGCAAGTAGGTATTTGCCCATGAGGGGGAAAGGGCATGGCAAGGCAGCCCTATGACCAGCCCTTTTGCAATGTGGTCTCATCCCATGATGTCACAATGACCCCCTATGGGGCAGAGTTACATCAGAAAAAGGGTATGGCAACCCATCGGCAAGAGATTTCCTTACAAAGCTGACATCGCTGGACCCCCCCAGCTGGAATATTCAGCCTTCTGCTGCTTTGATCAGACCCACGCTGCTGAGCTGCTCCTTGGCATAGCAACAATCGGACAAATAAAATGCAAAGGGAATTCCCCTTCGGTCCAGCAAACCCTTCTGTCTTTGCAATCCACTGAGGTTCATGCAGGTGATGGTTGCTGCAGTGCTCCACTCCACCCAGCAGGTGTCGCTGTTAAAATAGACCTGCTAATAAATAAATGAGCAGAAATGAATAAAAACTGGGACCCAGGCTGGATTCTGATAAGTGCAGAGTAGTGAATAAACTTGAGATGGCCAAAAGGAGCGTGAGGAGCACTGGTGTAAAATCCAGGCCCGTAGAGACTCAAACACAGGGAACTTACAACAGAGGGCCCTTGGGGGGGGGGGCAGCTCAGGAGGTGGCCCCCCAAATATTGAACTTATGAGTAAGGTAGAAATGAACCATGTATGTGTAACATGTGGGGCCCACAGCGCAGGAAGCCCTAGTCCCTGAAGAGAATGTAATGATTAATTAACATAAAAAAATACTGATTGGGATGCTGTTAATGTGATTGTTTTCAAAGCTGGTTTTTTACGTCCTACGCCACGGCTTTCTTAACCACCTGTTTCAGAGTGGGCTCCCACACAGTAAAGCTACTTAGATGTAATGGAAAACATAAGTGACTTGAGGGGGGGGGGCGGGACATGCCCTGACAGATTTTTAGACCCATAGAACCCCTGCCCCACCCACACTAGCAACAATTATCAGTCGCCAATGATTAAACCTGCCCCGCCATGTTGTGGTCCCAAAGCAGGGGTTGGGGAACCCCTGGCCCATGAGCTAAATCCTGCCAGTGCCTGGTTTTTTTATTTAGCCCTTTTCCAGTTTGTGGGCTTGGGCCATGGATCCAGCCCCTGCCCTCAAGCACTGATGAAGCATGCTGGGGGGGAGGCAGCAAGGATGTGGGCAGGCACTCAGTGGGAAGGAACTCTTCGAAAAACAGCTGTTGATTTTTTTAGACTATCACCCCTGCCTCCATCTGGGCTTTCACCTGGAGGGGCGGGATCACATCAGCAGGGGTGGGGCAAAAGGGTTGGCCCACCCCCTCCTGAAGTAGCTCCACCCCTGAACAGACCTGTTCGGTAACATGGGGTACTTTCAGACATGATGCTAACCACCCTTTAACCACCCTTGGTGGTTATTTATGCATGTTGCAGGGCTGTATTGGTGCCCTATGCAGCCCTGAAACATGCATAAATAACCACCAAGGGTGGTTAAAGGGTGGTTAGCGTCATGTCTGAAAGTACCCATGGACTACCTCCTTCACAAATACCCAACAACAAATCACCGATTAACAAAGGAGCCTGTGCCTGCCTGGTGGCAATTCAAATCTGAATTCCTGTGGGCCAGATTCAGAGTTTGGGATCAATCTTTCTTTCCACCCTAATGTTGGCTGCTGACTCTGGGAATTGCACAAAGATTCACCTCTTTCAGCTGAATCCTGCCTCACATGGTAGCCAGCCTAATTAGCCGAGCTCGAGCTGAAATTTAGAGAAGAAATCGGGCATGAAGAGAAATGATGCCTGCTACGGCAAATTTAAACCCAGGATAGTGAATACCCGTTGGCCAGATGTACCAGCTACAGCAGCTCAAACACGCAGGGGCTACCTGAGAGGTGGTACGATAGGAGTGGGAAGTATGGTAGAGCTTTGCCCCAGCAGGGCCTTACTGGAGTGGGGTCTTACTGGGAGCAAGGCCCCAGGAGCAGTAGTGACCGGAGCGATGGATCTTTTATTGTTATTACTATATTGCTTCAGATTTCTACCCCCACCCTATTCCAGCATTAGCTCAGGGCCACTTACAACCTTTAACAGAACAATACGTTACATATGGGGCGAAAAGCAAACCTCAGGCCCCTTTGACACTCTCATGCACCCCCCCTCCCTCCCTAGCAAATCCTCTTCCCCATATGGCCTATAAATTGAAGAGTCAGCTTTTGGTAATTTTGTTTCAGCATCATGACCCGGTTATTACTTTGTGTCGTGAAATTTCTGCCAGTAGCAACGGAGAAGTGCGAGTTGCACGCGTGACTCTAGGGGGGGTTCTACTTTTAATGGCGATTTGTGTTTTTTAAAAAAATCTTTTATTTATTATTGTTTGAGATTATTTCATAGATTGAATACATTTAGCTTTATTGATTTTTGCAATGGCTTTCTGCAGAGTTCTATTTTTATGGGCGATTTGTGTTTTTTTTTAAAATCTTTTAATTATTATTGTTTGAGATTTCATAGATTTAATAGATTTAGTTTTATTGATTTTTGTAATGGCTTTCTGCTGCCCAATAAGCCCTCTGTCCCTCATCAACCCAAGCCACCCACCCACAACCATGCTACCCTCCAGCCACCAGGGTGGCAGCAGAAGTAGGGGCGCAGGACCAGCAGCAATGGTGTGTTCTCAGGCACAGCTACTCCCAGGGCCCCACTGTGGTTGCCCCAAAGGGGGGCCCATTCTGGCCGCTGCTGCTGCTGCTATTGCCCCCAGAACCTGTTGCCCCTGCTATGGCTGAGGCCTTACTCTCAGCTGCCTGCCATGGCCACCGTTCACAGGTCTAGCTAGCCCCTGCCATGCATTCTGCTCTGGGCAGCCCTAGCACAGCGGTTCCCAGACCCCCCCCCCAGCTAGCAAAGACTAGCAGATCATCAGGGATCCGGCTTCATCAACCACTCCCGCAGGTCGGGCTCCAGATCCAGTTGGGAACCTTTGCAGGGACCCGGTCACCGGCTGATTGGGAACCAAGTCAGCTCGAGAAAGACAGTCATTTTTGCAAGCTGCCAGTTCGCTACAATTTGGGGCGTGTCTGAAGCCGAAGCGTGAGTCAGCAACGAGTGTCTCTCTCTCCCTGCCTCGGTACAGGAGGAATCCCCTGCTGCCCCCTGCAACGTCCCCCTCCTCAGGCTGAGTCTGCAGGGACGGATCCTCGCCGCTCGCCCTGCTTAGGCGACCCCGCCTCCGATCAGAGAAGGAAACGGCCACCGGCCGCCGCACGAACCTCTCACTCGTCTCGGCCAACTTTGCAAAACTCCGGCTTCCGGAGAGAACTTTTCTTCGCACGCTCGAAACAGCGGGGAGGAAAGGGGTGGGTGGGGCTAGCCCTTTTTACACAGCCCCGCCTCCTCTTGGCTTGGATTGGCCCCCTTCTCTTTCAGTACTCCGCCTCCGAATCCTGATTGGTCTCCCGTTGCTCTCCCCGCCCATCTCCCGCCCCTTCGAATGAAGAGCGGTGACAGGTTCTGGAACGCTCAGACACTGAGCAGGGCGGGGATTGGCTGGGAAGTTGTTACATTGGAGTGACCACCAGCTGCAGCAGGTCGTTACTCTGTTGCACTGTCTCACGCCGGAGCCGCCCGCTCTTCCGAAGGGCTTTGAGGCTGGCTGGGGGGGTCTGTCTGCACCAGGGACCATCTCCTTCTCCACGCCCCGATCTTCTCCGCCTGCTTCCCCCCTGGCTTCTAGGCACCCGGGAACATGAGCCACGGGGTAGGGAGCGAGCAGCTGCCCCGGCTTTGCAGCTTGGAGAAAGGGCCGAGCGGCTACGGCTTCCACCTGCACGGAGAGAAAGGCAAAGTGGGCCAGTTCATCCGCCTGGTGGAAGCCGACTCGCCGGCCGAGAAGTCCGGGCTGAAGGCCGGGGACCGGCTGGTGGAGGTGAACGGTGAGAACGTGGAGCAGGAGAACCACCAGGAGGTGGTGAGCCGCATCCGAGCTTCCCCCGGCGCGGTGCGCTTGCTGGTGGTGGACCCAGCGACCGACGAGCGGCTGCAGAAGCTGGGCGTGGAGTGCCGCGAGGAGCTGGTCCACGGGCTGCCCCCCGCCGCGGGGGGAGAGGAGAAGCAGCAGCAGGAGGAGGAGGAGGAGAGGCGCGGCAAGGAACCGCAGTACGACTCGGAGCCTGACCCCGCCGAGAAGGTGGTCGAGCTGAGTCCGGGTGGGGAAGATGAGAACCACTCTGCCGCCTCCCGGGTAAATTCAGGTGCCCCCCCCCAGGAGGGGGACGTGGGGGTAATTACACCCCCCCCCTTTGCAAATGATGCCTGTTTCCGACCCCTCCCTTAGGGGATGGCGGGTTTATGTGGGTCAGCGTCTCCCTGCGAGTTTTATCCCATAGTTTCTCCCACGGGGGGGGGGGGAGATGTAGTAAGACGCCACCGCGGGGCTCTTCTGGGGAGAGGGTGGAGAGCCCGATGGGGACGCGGGGGAAGAGTGGGGTTATGTCCTAGTGCCAGTGTCGTAACCGAGCACTCTGGGTTAGGGGTCCCGACGGGGGGGGGGGG
>QEPC01011341.1:11907890-11960623 GCA_003113815.1 Sphenodon punctatus | reverse complement strand
GGGGGGGGCATTAGCAGACGGGAAACTAACAGGGGGGCATTGGTTTTGAATGGGGGGCATAGGCTCCCTCTAGCCCGATGACTGCAAGGATTGTGGATCTAGAGCTATTCTAAAGAATAGGGGCTTCCTTCCCCCTTTTAAAGCCCCCGCGCACCAGCTGTGCAAACCTCCCCCCCCCCGTCACGATTGTTCTTGTAGCTGGCGGATAACTCGATCCTCCCCCTTTCATTATGAAATGCGACCTGCTCTTGCAAGCCGCCTCGCTTCCGCTGTGAGAGCGGACTATGTTCGCCTGCTACCCGCATGCCCCGGCAAGAAGGGATGGGGGGGGTCTGGCCTGGCGCAGTGTAGTTTGCAGCTGGCTCTGGAGAGGGGCCATCGCCGTGGAATCGGGGCGGCCCTTAATGGGCTGCAGCCACCAGGCTCTCTGGCTTGAGCACCCTCTTGCCCTGCCTGTCCCAGACTTGAGGCCTGCATCCTCCTTTGTAGTGGCGCGGGGAGAGCAGGGTGTTCCTTAAAGCGACAGCATCCGGCTTTTTAATCACTCTTGTGTTCTCTTAGATCAGTGAGCCCGAAAGCATTTCTCACTGAACTTACTCCTGGATTTCTCTCACCTTGGAGAGCGGCTCTTAGCCAGGCACTTCTAGCTTATAGTAGGACCTGGCTCGCTTTGTGTCCTGCACTAACAAAACCTTGCGGCACAAGGGTGGAGATTGTGTGTTTTTTTTTTTGTTGTGTATACAGTTCACACCTCCTTTTGTACTGAATTCTGTGGTATAATCATCATAACGATGATGATTGCTTTGGCAAAGGGTTTTAACTCAAGCCATCCTTTGACTTGATGTAGCTGCTTTCAAATAATGCAAGCGCTGTCCTGTGTTCCTGGTGTTTATTCTCTCTCTAAACTTGCTTGTGGCTTTACAGCAATGGGTGGGGGGACTTCTTCCCTCCCAGGAGCCATTGTGAAAACTAACACCCATTCCGTGAGCTGCACAGAGGTTGGAGGTGGGGGTGCGCAGCGCTGTGTGCACAGGAAGAGAAGGGTCCAGATCCTGAATTTGTCATCTTCTCTCCCCCCCCCCCCCTTGTTGCCATCCCTGCTACCGTCTCCTGAGCTCAGTCTCTTGGCGCTTGAGGGTAGGAACCAGATCCAGGCAAAATGAAAAATATCTGTGGGCCTTATTTTACATTCCACCCCCCACCCCACCCCACCCCGCTTTTGTCATGCTTTCTTATTTTTTAAAAGGTTTGTTTTCACTTGCAATTAGCAAAGTAAAAATAGAGGAAATCCTCTAACCATTGTACTGTAACCAAGCAAAGAGAGTGTATCTGAGTTCTCGCATCCTCATGAATGTCGCATCCCCTGTCTCTCCCTCTGTTCCCCCTTCCCTGTCTCCCCTCCCCCTGTCTTTGGGTTGTAAGCTCTTGGGCAGGGACCATGTCTATCTTATTCTCTGTATTATTATTATTTATTAACAAACATTTATATAGCACCAGCAGTGTACCTGGCACTTTACAAAGTAATAAAATAGACACGGTCCCTGCCCCAGGGCTTACAATCTGAGAGGCAGGAGCTGGGGGAGAGACTTAGGAAGGGGAACAGAGGGAGAGACAAGGGGTCTAACATTCATGAAGATGCGAGGTCTCAAGTGCACGTACTTGGCTTGGTTACGATGAGAATGACAGCAGGCAGGTCCATGTGGCAAGGATAAGGGTAAACCCATCATAGGTATAGGAATAGTGGCTCAGCAGGATAAAGAGTCAGACAGAGCAGAGCGAAAGAGGTGAGTTTTAAGGAGAGATTTGAAGGTATGAAGGGAGGGGGCAAGGCGGATGTGGACAGGGAGGGAGTTCCAGGCATGGGGGGCAGCAAGTGAGAAGGGACGAAGGCGCTTAGGGGAGCAGGGAAGGCGTGGAAGGGTGAGAGAAGGGACAGAGGAGGAGCGAAGTGCATGGGCTGGAGTACGGAGGGCGATAAGTGCAGAGAGGTAGGGGGGAGCAAGGTTGTGAAGAGCTTTATAGGTGAAGACTAGGAGCTTGTGCAGGATTTGTTCAGGAAGGGGAAGCCATAGTGGAGGAAGAAGCATCTGAGCCAGGGAACCTTCCAGTGTGGCTTTTTGGGGGACTGGGAGATTTTCTTAACCATAAAGTTCTCAAGAGCTTTCTCCTTTCTATTACTGTAGGGAAAACCATGCAGAGAAAGGAAACTGACTCCAATGGGGAGGGGAGGAGAAAGAGTTTAAACCCGGTTCAAAGTGCTGTTAACAATGCGAAACCAGAGAAATAAACCTTTGGAGCAGGGATTGGGGGCAAAGCGTGCAAATTCTACTTGCTAGCCTTTTTGGAAAGCATTTTTTTTAACCCGGCAAGTGGATTTGCTGCTTTCCCTCTGCAAGGGCTGAGCCTGGCTTGTTGTTTTTGATGGATGGCTAGTGATTTATATATTTTTACAGCTCTAGCCAGAGACCTCTAGCCTATGACGGTCTTCCATTATTATTATTTATTTATGTGGCCCATAGATCTTCAAGCAACAAATGTCCCCAGGGGAAGGGAGCAGAGATGAGGGCTGGCACTCCAGGACAGGGGATGGATTCATGTTCTGGACCTTCACCGCCTGAACACACCACTTAAGCACCTTTGCCCACAACTTCTGTGCCCGCCGAGCTTGTACTAATTTTCAAAGTGGCCCCTGGGAGGGAAAAGGCTCCAAACCCCTTGTTTTTAATGTAATAGTTGTGTTGGTCAGAAGTACTTACGATGATATGTCTTGTTAAACCCACTACTGTTGTAAGAGGAAATGTTAACTTTTGAGTTCCACAGAGTTTTCTTGCCCCTTTTAAAAAGGGCACGTTTTCCTGTAGGTGACCATGGGGGCTGTGGCTCGGGAATTGAGCGCATGCTTTGCGTGTCTAAGGTCCCAAGTTCAATCCCTGGTATCTCCGATTCAGGATCTCGGGTAGCACGCCTGGGTGAGGCCTCTGCCAGAGACCGGATTTGAAACCCTGCTGCCTTGTCCAGCTGTGATGACACTGAGCTAAGGTGGACCATTGGTCAGACTCAGTTAGGTAGCTCCTTAGATGTGGGGGTCAGAAAAGCACCCCTTCTTAACAACCACAAGCAATCCAGGGTGCTCAGCTTCTGCAAGGGTCAGCTTGGCCCTGATGTCAATTCAGAGCGTTTCATTTTTGAAACTTGGAATGCTGAAAAGCATGCCAGACTAAGACTGCCGGTGGAGGGCAATGCTAGAGGGGTTCCCACTGTGATTTAGGATTGTTGCCCCTTGCTGGTTGGAAACCTAGAGGGGGGTGGGGCAAGGAAGGCTCTGCCCCCTTTCTGGCACGGTCCTGCCCCCTTATTGGCAGGGGGTGAGGCAAAGGAGTTGTCAACACCCCCTTCAGACTGTAACATCACCCTCGCGGAGCTTTGTAACATCATGATGCTCCATAGGGGCAGGAAAGTCCCTGTGCCCCACCTCCCTTACCTGATGTGGCCACCCCTAGAGCCTGAATTTGTCCAGGTGTCTGGGGATGCCCCTGGCTGAGTGGAATAATTGGGGCTTCTCCTGGAGTCCAGAAAAGCGGCAACCCTACATGGAGTTCACGCTCGATCCATAGGGTGGCCAGAGATGCAAATTTTAGATGACCCTTATGAGAAATACAGGGTGCAGGGCTGCATTGGCTCCTGGACATATGCCCTCTAAAAAAAAATCTGGCCACCCTGTCAACCCATGCTGTATTCCCAGTACGGAGGGAGAAGCAGGGTGCTCGTAAGGAGTTAATGGGAGGACAGTGATGAGAGGGAGGGGATGGACTTTGCTGGCTGTGCTGAGCTGACATTCTTGTGGTTTCGGCTTATGAGTGTTTAGTTCTGTTAATTGTTCTCCTTATTGGACTTTAGCCGGGAACACGGTCGAGTCCTCCTTCTGGCCACGTTGTTTTGTGATTGGAAGGTAGAGAGCACAAAGTGTGATGGAAATTTTCTGGTCTTTGGGGAAAGGGTGCTTGCTCTCGGGCCTTTTTAATGGCTAGGTTCTGGATGATTATTTATATAGCGGCAGTGATGCACCTGACGCTTTACAAAGAGTAAGATAGACGCGGTCTCTGCCTGAGAACTTACAATCTAAAGACGGGGAGGGGAGACAGAGGGAGAGACAAGGAGTGCGACATTCATGAGGATGCGAGAGCTCAGGTACACGTTCTTGGCTTGACTCCAGTAAATTGGGAGCTTACAGATAACAGGTGGGGGATAAGCTTGGGTGGGGATGATTGCCTGTACTGGCTTGGGAAGGGCCTTCAAAGTGCTCTAGTTCAGCCCCCTGCTCCAAGGCAGGAGCCCCTCGACCTGTAGCGACAGCATCACAGACAGAGGATTGTCCAGAGCCAGATGGCTTTTGAAAACATTCAAGGATGGCAATTTTTGCAGCCTCCCCTGGCAACCTGTTCCGTTGCTCAACAGTTCCAAGAAGGGATTGTTCCCAACTGGAAGGGTTTTCTGACGTTGATCCAAAATCTACCTTGCAGCAATCAAGCCCGTTCGTTTTTAAAAATAATCTCCTGTAATATCTGAGAACAAAAACTCGGTGGGGCTGATGTCATGCCCCACATGTGCTACATGGTACATGTGTGTGCATGTACAGCCCACGTGTGCCCATGGTAGGAACAGTGTGGCATGCGCAAGCCGGGTGGGACCTGCACAGATCCTGTGCACGGGAGGTTTGGGATTGCAGCCACTGTGTGTTTGTGTGTGAGACTTCTGTAGGTATTTTGAAAACTCTCATCCTGTCCTCCTGCTCTCTCCTTAGTTGTCTTCACTCTAGGGTGGGGTGGGGAACCTTTTCCCCTCCCAGTGGCCCATTTGAAAATGAATGCAGCACCCTACTTCAGGCTGGGGAACCTTCTCCCTGCATCCCCAGTGGGCTGGGTCGTCCCATAGAAGTAGGAGGCGGTGCTTAAGGGCTGTGCTTGGGAAGATGAGAATCCAGATCGTGGATCTGTCCCTTGGCCTTGTGTGCAGGCCCTCAGCTCTGCTCCGTCCCCTTAAGCTCACTTGTTCAGTGTTGGGGGTAGGAACTGGATTCAGGGACCAGTTCTAGGAACTGGAAAGAGGTCACATACAAACTAGCTGAGGGCAACATTTGGTCCCTTGGCTGGAAGTTCACCACCACCCTGCTCAAGGGCAGCTAAACAGACGCAATTTCTCTCCGATTTGGCAACCCCTTTCTTGGAAGTGTGATGCCCCAAACGAAACACCTTATTCCAAGTGGGGGGGTCTTGCCAGTGCAGAATCGAGTGGCGTTGCCTCCTGTGCCATGAACCAGATTTCTTGACCAGGCTGGGGTCTTGCTCTTGAAAAAATCCCATGGCAGAAGTGAGTCTCCCCCACCCCAAAAAACCCCACCAAGCTGGGATAGAAGAGCATCTCCAATGTCTGTCTTCCTACTCCTTGACATCTTGCTTGTGTTGCATCATGAGAATGTCTTGATCTCCCTTCTTAATAAGAGGGAACAAGAACTACCGTGAGAGTTTTTGTCCGACTTTTTTTGGAGGGGGGCAGACGTCTGTCGTGCTGATCATGAACATGTTCCAGCTGGTCCAGTAATGTCTTCAGAGGTGGAGAACCTGGTGGGAACTTCATCCTATGGGGAAGGGGGAATGCTGGCAGACTAGTGTGTCAAGCTGAGGCCTGTCCCATCCAGAGCATTTTGGGAATACTGTGCAGGCAGGGCATTGGCATCTGGAAGCTTCTCCTCTGCAATCTGTCTGGGTTGTAGGCAGTGTAAATGGGGGTGGGGAGTCTGTGGGGTGGGCAGGGGGGTGCTGCAAGCTGGAAGTGGTCCATAGGCTGGAGATTCTCCATGTTGTGCTATGGCAAAGTGTATGAGAATTTGAAGAACCCAGAGTAATGCTTAGTTTATGGAGAGTTGAAAACTTGGGCCAAATTTTTGTATGGTCCTCAACCCATTCATAATGCTGCTATATATGTTCAAGGCAGCTTAACATGTGAGTCAGAGTGACGTGTAAGAACTTTACTCCCAGTGGTCAGGAGATAACAACCAAGGGGGTGACGCCCATCAATAGTTAACTGCCAGCTGTTTGAGCAGCTAAGGATGGCTTCCCGTATGAACCATTTGGGAGATGATTCCAATTGGGGAGCTGTTGAGATAGGAGCTCCTTATCAGGAAGGTATGCATACTCCTGCTGGTGTGGGTTGAATATATGCCACACCTTCTGAAAGTGCTGGTTGAAGGACAGGGACTGATTAGGATTGTTGATAAAGAGTAATTGCACTTTGCCAAATGGCCCCGTCAGCAGGGATGGCATTGTTCACTTGCGCTGGGCTCTGGAGAGGCCATGATGTGGAGACATTGCCTGTGTAGCTGTACGTACTGTCTTTTCTGCTACATTATTGTTTGCTTATATCCTGCCTTGGCACTAACGTTAACTAGAGACAAGTCCTTGCCTTGAGGTTACAATCTAGGATTGACAGAGAGAAGGGAAACTAGGGAGAGACAGGGATACATTTCACAGAGTTGAAAAGTCACAGGCGGTGGTCCAGATAGCTGGAACGTTAAAACCATTCCGGATTTTAGACCGCTTTTGTAAAACACCCTTTCCACGGTTCTTTCAGAAAGTTCTAAATGAAGAACGTTCTGCAACAGTCTCTTGTTGCAATCTGCGCAGGCAGAATGTTCTAATCCCTTGGACATCAGGGAACGAAATACTCTGATAGAACATCGCAACAAGTCGGCTAAGAACGAGTTCAGAATGGAATAGTGCAGTTCTCAAAAACGGCCTCTGTTATACAGGAGAGAAGGAAACTCTGAATGGAAGGGAGGGTAGAAGGAGCACAAATGAGCCACCGAGGGAAAGCCTGGCAGAAGGGAGGTTTTTAGGAGGGACTTGAGGGTTAGGAGGGAGCAGAATGAATATACTTGGGCTGGGGAGAGAGTTCCAAGCAGAGGGGGGCAGCATGGGAGAGAGAATAAAGATGTTCTAGGGAGCAGGAGACTTTAGGCCAGTGTCGGAGGCTGGAACTGAGAATGTAGCAGGAACTGAGAGAGGGGGAAGATAGGGAAAAGCAGGACCAGGAAGAGCCTTGAAGGTGGGCCAATCGTCTTGGTTCTTAATGCTCCCTCTTCCACCTCCTGCTGTATAACGTAAAGGAGCTGGATTCTGCTCTTGGCTGACTCCCATTAAATTACTGTGTGTTTATAAATGGCCAAAGGTGGCTGGCTGTGTGGTAGGAGAGAGATGGAATCCAATCCACCCAGATGCTCCAGTTTGGCTGGAATGAAGAGTTGTGAAAACACTACTTAAATTTTTATACTAGGGTAGAAAACGACACTTTTGCGAAAACAGGAATTCCTGTAAAAATCCCAGTTCCTGATACCATCTCGGTTAAATCGAGAACCCCTCAGTAATGTTTCAACCGACATTTTGTTTCCCGGTTTAATTGGGATGGTATCTTGCAGTATTGCAAGTATCAGAAAATAGTCAGGAAATTGATCTGTTTCCCAACATGGTGAAATTTCTCAATCTGGCATCTCGTTTCACCCCCAAACCCTTCCTTTCCCATTGAGTGAGGGCTCAGCGTGGCTTACAGCTTACAAAAACATCTCCTTAAAAAGATTTCCCTTAACCCCCCTCCCCCAACCCTATCCCTGTCTGCCAAACACTTAGCCCAGCAGGAAGGTTTTACATTGTTTCCGGAAGATGATTGGGCTCAGGCTTAGATGAGTGAAGCAAAAACCACCTTCTGGGAGCATTGCCGGTGAACTGCATCCTGGCTCTTGAGAGATCTTCCTTGTTGGGGGTGGGGTGGGTGGGCAGAGGCTCCCTGCTGTGGCCATGACTAAAAATCGGGGGACACATGCCCACTCCGCTGGATGTGGCACACAGGATGTGCTGCTCACAATTCCTGCAGAGGGAAGAATTAGCCTCTGCTTCCATCAACGTTTGAATTTTTCAGAAGCTGGATAAGTAGATGATGCTGCCGCCACCAGCTAGGGACCCATGGGTAAGGAACATTTTTTTTCTTTCTTTTTTGGGGGGGGGCATTTTGAAAATTAGCACAAGCTTGGAGGGTTACGTAGAAGTTGGGGGATGGGGTGTACTCTGGAAGAGGAGGGTCCAGATGATTGGTCTATGCCATGCATCTATCCCCTGTCCTTGTTTACATGCCCTCATCTCGACTGTCTTACCATGAGCTCAGTTTTTCCAATGCTTGGGAGTCAGAACTGGATCCAGGGCCAGATCCGGAAACTGGAAAGGGGCCACATGCTAGCCGCAGGCTGTGCTGACCTCCAGACCTGAGGTTCCCCACCCCTGGTGTAAAGGGATGGTGATTTGGGGAAGAAGTACACCCAAATACTTGGGACTCTTGTTGAGGCTAAAGCGCTCCGTGCTATGATTGCTTCCGAGTTGAGCAATTCAAGGGTTACAATTTATGAAATACTTGCATTGTGCCAGCAATGCACCTGGCACATTCATTAGGGATCGGTCTCTGCCCTGAGGGTCTTACTGTCTAGGGGAGACGAGGGAGAAGGGAACAGCATAGGGAGAGACGGTCATGGGGAAGAGACAAAGTGGATGCATCACAGGTGTAAGTGCTTAGCTTAGTTGGCATTTGAATGTTATCGACAGGGCTGTCCCTAGAACTTGTGGAGTATGTAGTCTCGGGGCATTTTTACACACACCTTAAAGTTTGGGATTTTTCAATCTTCTCGGTTTACAAGTCCACAAGTAAGTTCTAGATGCATTCGTCACACAAACGCTGCCCTGAGGCAGCCTAAAGTAGCTGCAGCTGTAGACGTGACAGGCTGCCATGGAAACCAAGTGACCACAGCTGCCTGGAGCAAAGCAGTCTACCTGGAGAACTTTTTACACACACAACTTCTGGGAGAAGCTTGACGCAGAAGTTCAAAGAGCTGGATGTTTAAGATCTGGGTGAGTGATTTAGACACACAGAAAGTTCAGGATGTAACGGCAAACATGCAGGAGAAAAGTGTGTGTAAAAACACCCTCTGAGACTACTGGGAAAGTGTGGAGGGTTCCTGGAACATCTCTCGCAGCCCCACCCTAACGCTGGCCTGAGTTATCAGCTTGGTGGAGAATGCTCCGTGATACCGTCTGTTCAAAGGCCACCAGCCTCTAATTTTTAAAAAAAAATTTTTCCCCTGCTGAAATAAAGATTAATTATCTAGGATAATGATGGGAGAATTTCTGGTCCATTGGCCAAAAGTGGCCCATGGCCAGTTCTTCTTTGGCCCCTTTCTCTTTAAGCACCAGGGGATGAGGGTATGGACTTGATGATTAATAGATCTGAGAGTTGGATCCATGATCAAGATGCCACCCTCCAGCCTCCATCCTGAGCATGCCCCTCAAGTTACCCTTACCACTTATCTGCCCCATCATGGAGCTTGTCCTAATTTTCAGAGTGTCCTTGCAGGAGTGAGGGGGGGGAAATTCCCCACCCCTGATCTAGGTCTACGTTCCAGAATTCCTAATGAGGAGTGCTGGACATTGATCAAGATACCCCTACCCACGAGATGATGTGTCCCAAGTAGCATTGGGTGGTGTGTGAGGGATTCTTGGTACAATTGCTGGGATAACACAGGCCTTTCTGGTCAAGTCTTGAGTCAGTGATGAAGCCGGTGATGGTTTGGGGAATTTGTCCGCCCTGGACCGGGCTGGAAACGTCCAGCTCACAGTGGAGCAGGGGCTCACCAGAGCGGGGTTTGGGGCCTTCTGGGGCCGTAAGGCCAGGATCACTAGCAGGGCTGGCCTTACAATTTGCAGGGGCCAGGGTGAAAATAAAATGTGGGGGCCCTGGTGGCCCCTGCATTTGGGGCACCCTCTGCAGGTCCCTAGAAGTTGTGTTTGGGGGGCCCCCACACCCTGCCCTAGTGAAAACTGTGGCCTCTGGAAATGGCAGTTGCCTCGGGGTCACTCTGTGGTAAAGCTGGCCCTAGTCACCAAGGCAAGAGGGTGGGGTGCACTGGGAGGTGAGGGAGTGAGGTCTAGCAGGTCTACTGGATGTGGGTAGTTGGGTGAGGCCTACTAACAGTGCTCAGGCCTGCTGGGCCCTGTTCCTCTCCCCTGATTGCCCTTGCCCCCTCCATCCCAGGGCCCCCTGCCCTGTGACCCACCCCAGTGACCCCTGCCTCTGCCCTGTTCTAGGGCGATAAATGTAAGAGGGCTGGGATTTTGCAGCTCCTTGCGTTCATCCTCTTGAGGCCTCCGCCTATCTCTGTTGGAACAGTAGAACTGGTCCTGGAAGGAGCAACTTGAAAGCTTTGAAATGGAAAGGAACGGGGTGGAGAAAACTCAAACGAGGTGACTCGCCGGCTAAAAGAGGATCGGCTAATTGTGCTAACCTCCCGGCTTATTGCATTCGCCGGCTGACACCGGAGGCGGGCGAGTTATTTGTGCCAAAGTCTGGGTCTGGTTGGGGGCGGCTGATAATGAGTCTCCAGGTATCGGCTCGCCAGCTGGGAGATTTGCATATGTCAGAGTCCTGTTTGCTTTATTGGGCTGGACTTGGCCTTTATTTGCTTAACGAGCTTGAGAGGCCCTTCCTGCCAGGGGAACAAGCTGTTGGACAGGGACTGGCTGGGGAAGAGCTTGCTTTGTGGGGTGGGGTGGGGTGGGGGTGGGAAGCAATCCAGGAAGTGCATCCCTGTGTCCGTGTTCCCTCGGCCCCCTTCACAGAAACACACTTGTGCTGTTGTCTGGCTCCTGCTGCTGCTGTGGCGTGACTGCTTGGAAGGGAGTGAACATTTCTCTTTGTGTTCACTTGAGGCTGAGACAGGCCGACACGGACTGTTAATGGGCCAGTGTCTTGACAACCTGGCTGCATCTTGAGACAGTGGCTTGGGGGAGTGGAGAAGAGTCTTGATTTGGCTGTTTGGATGCAGTTCTGATCAGCCCATACTTTGCCCCTCGCCTCCAGCTGGGCCCTGGGAACAAGGGTTTGAAGACCCTTGCTCCCTGTGAATGATCAAACTTTAGCCTATTGATAAATAAGGCATGGAACAGATGCCCTGGGTCAGTACCTGCAGGGTACTGCCATAGCTGTAGGTCCAGGAAACAGTCGAGGAAACTAGTGGGCATCTGCCCCCCCTCCACAGCCCTGAGCTCAGCTTGGAGTTAGATGACCAGTGTGAGCTGAAACTCTTCCCGAACTCCTGTCTCGACCCTTCTGAGAGAATGGGGCAGCTCTTCCAATGATGTCAAAGCTCCATGGTTCAGAGGGTACTAGAGACAAGACCAGGACTGGGGGACCTCTGACCCAGGGGCCAAATGCATCCTGTGACTAGGTTGTTTTTTTTATATGGCCCCTTTCCACGTCCTGGATGCAGTTCCTACCCCCAAGAATGGAAAGACTGAGCTCAAGGGAAGGGAGCAGAGAGGAGGGCATGTACCCAAAGATAGGGGATAGATCCATGAGCTGGATCGTCTTCCTGAGTACATCCCTTAAGCACCCTTGCCCCCAACGTCTTGTGTGGCCCACGAAGCATGTAATAATTTTTAAAGTGGTTCCTGAGAGGGAAAAGGCTACTCCTGGAATAGACCAAGGGTGGTGGTCCTTTGGCCTGTGGATGCTTGGGTTTTTTAAATGTACTTATTTATAAATATACCAGGTCAACAACAATGGCCTATTGCATTTACAAAAGTCCGACATGGTTAGGTACGTAACTAATGTTTAACAGTATGGGAACTGATAATATATAATCCTATTTAATACACTTTTTCTTCTTTTTTTTGCTCCAAATTACATTGTACACAACAGTAACTCATTATAGATGTATGAAACTTAATCCTACAGACAATATTTTATATTCATTTTTATTAAGAAGCTGGCTCTTTGGATTCTTTTCAGTTCTTTGATTGGGATGCTGGCTTGTTCCCTACCCTCGAGCATGAAGAGTGAGCACGGGGGAAGGGGGCGGAAATGAGGGCAGTTACTCAAGACTGTTGGGCAAATCCATGACGCACAAACCCGTGATCGGGATGTTCCTTGTCCTTCCCCTGTTGTAAGCAACGCCACCAATTCGGCCTCTGCAGTGTGTGCTCATTTTGAAGGTGGCCCCCGGGAACGAAAAGGCTCTCCGTTTATCTCAAACATTCTGAGCACCTTCATCTCCCCCTGAAGAAGAGCTGCTTTCATTCAGTGCAGGGCCCTGCGTAGTCTGTGTTTTTGGAAACTGAACACATGGGGCCCTGATCTGGAGCCTCAAAAAGCCAAGCACTGATGTGCGTCGCGACTGCCAGGCAGGAGAACGTGTTAAATGGCCACAGCCCTTGGACCCGGCAGAGACCGTTGCTAAGCAGGACCGGACACTTCTGCTTTTTTGTGGCCGGAGGTTCTCGAGGGAACCTGCTCCTGTTCCCTCGTAACGATAACGTTGTTCTGCTGACTCAGCCGTGTGGACAATAAAACTGTCACCGGGCCAGGACAGGGTGGTTCCCTTGGGGGAGGGGGCAGGGACAGGCAGCGACTGGCTTAACAGAGCACATTGGGGATCTGGTGCGTTTTTTGTGCAGGTGGAAGGGAAATTCTTCTCCTCCACCCCACCCCAATGGGGAAGACTGGAGGGGCCGCTAACAGGTTGGAGGCGGGGAGGGCTCCGCTTTCCGTGTCAACCTTCTCGCTTCTGCAGCCGCTGCTGCCTGTGGGTGGCTAAGGTATGAAAACCACATGCTGCTTAGTGCACTGCTGCTCACTCTACATCCTGACCTACTGTAGACAACCTGCCTCAGCGCCTGCACTCTAACCACGGCCAAGTAAGTGTAGCAAAGCTGGCGGGTAACCTACGCCACCTTACCCGAGCAGCCGGTCCCCTGGGGACTAACCTTGCCAGTTAGTATTAAATGACGGCCCTTATCTGCAGAGGAGCTAGCAGCCTAATGAATTTCCTACGTGGGTGTAAATGCTGGGGGGGGTGCGGCGGAGGGGGAAGATGAACTTGTTGCCTGCTTCCTCTCCGTGTCTGGGAATTGGACTCAGAGAGATTTGATGTGGCTTAAATCTCTACCTGGGGCTTTTAATCCCAGGAAGAAGGGCATTTTATTAAGAAGATGGGACGTGGCAGGCGGCAGATGTAAGAGGTGACTGAAGTCGTCATGACTGACACAGCCACTCATGGCTTTTTATCCTGAAAGGGACCTCTCCGCCACCTTGAGAAGTTGAACCTGGGAATTTGTAACTTGGTTGGAGACTCGAAACAATGGACTCAATACTGACCTGGACTTCCTCAGCCTCTACAGAAACGTGCAGTAAGCACCTGCTTTCCACTCCCGACTGGTGTGTTGTTGTCATTGCTTTAGCGATGGTTTAACAGTATCTAGTCTTCACTTCCCAGATGCCCCCTTTGGTTTCTAAAGGCTGTCAGTCTTGTTCTTCTCGAGCACTTGCCGCTTCATTTTATATTTGGATCCCAGCACTTGAACTGACGTGAATATTTGCCAAAACGCACAAACGATTGAATCCACATGAACCAGGTAGCAAACTCTGCTCAGTCGATTCCCCGTTTCTGATGTTCCCACTTTTTTTCACCCCATCCGTTGCTTGAATGTCGTTCGAGTTGACTACAACCTTGAAACAGCAAAAACAAAACCCCCAACCATGAACGTTTATTTTGCTATCCGGCTCCGCTATAGCCACCACCTTTTCCAGTGTCCTTTTTGTATATATACACCTGCCGTGCAAGAACTACATTGAGTAAATGTTTGCTGATAGCCTGATTAAAAAGCCCTGTGTGGCTTGGAAGCTTGCGATACCCTCACTTGGTTGAACAAAAGATATTGTCTAAACTACTTGCTCTCAATCTTCAGCTACTGGTTATATAGAGGCTGCCGTGCATCTGTGTGTACAGAGGGGAATCGGCACACCTGTCCATGGTATCCCCTTACTTCATCTGGCTCCACGCCCACTTGGGACAGCCTCACCTGGGCAAGAAACGTAACTGCGTGTTGGCTGAACTGCTCTCCAGCCCAGACCTGGGAAACGTGTCCGACAATACTCGGCAGAGTTCCACGTAGCACGACGTCCGTGACAGTCTCTTTAGAACACTACTCTCCAACCTGTTGCTCACGGAACCTTTTGGCGTTGCGCTCCGGAAACAAGTGCGAAATATCGGGGGGGAGGAAACGCGAGGGAGTATGCACGTGCTGTGACACTGGCAAGGAGAGGGTTAAAACGGAGACCGTGTGCATTCCCTATTGGCAGTCATGAGGCAAAAAACTGAACTGAAGCGCTGGGCACATTTATAACCAGGAACCTGTGAAGCTCCTGGCAGCAGGGGCTGCTGTAGGGAAAAGTGGCATTTTTAACCCTTTGGGCTAGGGCTTCTTAAAGAGACAGGTGTGCTTTAATTTTTTTTAAAAGCACCTTTTTTCTGGTTACCTACAACCTTAGAGCATAACCTGTTCTGTAGGACTGAACTTTCAAAATAAAGTGATGTGCCATAAATCTTGAACTCTCTAACATTGGCTCATGAATGCAAAAAGGCTAGGGCCTCTGCTGCTTCCAAAAACGATGCTACCAGAAGCCTTTCTGTGGACTCAAGGGCAGCCCACAACCCCCAGTGCTGCATTGAGGGGTGGGAAGGGGCGCGGGAGTGGAGGGTTCGGATCCAGATTGGAAGCAGTGAAGACAAGAGCTGGACAGATACTGCTGTTGAACTAGACCATGATGAATGAACACCACCTGTAACTTACCAAAAATTCATCTTGTCAGTAGGAATCCTGTGGTTATGTGGCTTTGTTGACATCCCTTGGGGTGTTGGTTCCTCCCTCCTCCCCTTGCACTTCTGTTTCTCTTGTGAAATGCAAAATATTGAGAGAGGAAGGAGGGTGAAGACAAAATGTAGTTCCGTTTATCGGCAGGGCCCTGAGTGTTCTGCAATTTTATTTTCAAACTCTGCAACCAGGAAAGATTCAGCAAGCGGAATAAATTGAGCTCATTAATGTGATCTTAAAATTATGTAAACTTGAATGCAAATGAATTTCCAAGCATGCCATTGTATCACTTCTGAACATATCATGGTGTTTGGCTTTTTTAAAAAAATCACAAAATACCACTAGGGAAGTAGCATGCTTTTCTCCCTCCTGAGTGGTCCTGGGCTGCTCCTCTTCAACCGCTGTGGCGCCAGTTCCCATAGCTACAGACTGTGTGTATATATATCCTGAGCAGCTCACGGTACCAGCATCTTATTGGCTAGCTCGATAGGAGGAAGCCAACCTGGTCAGCGCTAGTGCTCCCCACTCAGGCTGTCATTCCACCCTGACAGAGGCAATTTCCACAACAATTCAGCCCAATGTAAAAGTCTGCAAAACCAGCTGCAATTGCAGCAGCGCAGAATTTGCAAGGCCTTGGCCCTAGATAACCCAGAGGCAGCATGTCTTAGAAAGAGATGTTCCTCCTCTCTAGTTCGTAGTGCACCGCATGTAACTGGTCCTAACTATAGTGGAACCTCAAGGCGTCTGTAGAACCAATCCAGAGATGTCCTTGCCAAAATCAGCCTTGGAATTTGCAGGGCCCCAAGCAAAAAAAAATCAAAATACAGTGCCTCCGCCATGGCCTCATCCCCTTCCCCATTTGACAGTTTGGTGTTTGCTTATGAACACACAGTGCCATGAGTAGTGTGTTTAGAGAAACTACAGAGTTGAGAACTGATGTCATGAGATACAATTTAACAACTCTAATATTAGCATGATTTTTTTTTTGACCAGCTAAGGAAGTGGTCATGTCTTCCATGGGGTCCTAAAGACCATCCTGTTTCGAGCATCGCTGGGAAGAAGCACTTCCACTGCTTCTTCGGGGGGGGGGATTCTATAGGGCTCCTGGATGTGCAGGAAAATGTGGGGCCTGAGGTCATGGCCTCTACAACCTCCCATCTTAAAACCAGCCCTGTTCCTTGCTGCAGGGAGGAAGGAGGTAGGCTTTTCTGATCTACGACCGGTCGCACAAGTCTCTTGCTGATAGTTTCAAAAGCTCCGGAAGGAGTTGTCTGTTTGGTTTCCTGAGATGGAAGGGTTTGCTAGTGGTTTTCCCTCCCCAGCAAGAATGACTCGTCTTAGCAGTAGGAAGGTGTCCTTGAAGGTCCAATTCCTTCTCCTGCTCTTGGCAGAGTTCGTAAAGTCCTAGGCCATAAAACTCCCTCTGCATGCTCTTTGCCGTCCTGCCTGGATTTATTTTGACCAAGTTAGCCAGAGAGGAAGATGTGGTGAAGCCGTAGTTAAACGAACAAACCTTCAATTTGAAAGAACCTGTTCTGCTTGTTTGCTCTGTGTTCCTGTGCTGTTCCTCAGAGTGTGGTATTGTAGTGAGATTAGCCTCTGAGGCAAGGAGCCAACGCTGTCTTGGCCTTCAAGGGAGTCTGGCGGGGGTGCTGTTGGTGGAAGACACGGGAAGAGATGTTTCCTGTTATGTGAGGACAAGCATTGTCAAGAATCCAGCCTAGATCCGGGTCTACTGTGCATTCTGGGATTGCACTCTCGTTGCACCAAGTCTAATATCGCTGCAACATGAAGGCTTTGGAAAGCTGCATGTTGAGTCAAAGGTTCTCTGAAGTGGTGGAGTGTCTCTGTCTGCAGCTATGGACACATTTTGCATGTCTTTGGGTATCGTGGGATTGTATGATCTCTACGTAGCCTATAGATTTCTAGATCAGATGGGGGGGAGGGGGGGACCCTTTTCCCTCCCAGGGGCCACTTTAAAAATCAGAACAAGCTCCGAGGCCTTCATAGAAGCCGGGGGTGCTTGAGAGGTGTGCTCAACCAAAGAAGAATCCAGATCATGGATTTGTGTTGGGGATCTGTCCCCCTATCCATGTGTGCATGCCCTTAATCTCTGCTTCCTTATCCTGAGCTCAGTGGTTGGATGTCGGAACTAGGTCCAGGAACTGGAAAGGGACCACATAAAATTAGCTGTAGGCAGCATTTCACCTTTGGGCCTGAGACTTCCCTCCCTTGAATTAGATTATAATCTAATTATTGGATATTTTATATGATCTCTCTATGAAGTGAAATCCACTTAAGTAGAACTTGCATAACTTGAATTTCTGGATAAGTCTAATTGTTGTCCCCAGGTCTGTGGGAATGTACTTCTTGATTTGGATAAGTTGAATTCTGAACCCTGATAACTCAGATTCTTACAGCGTATAGCCACTCAGCTAAAAAAATATCTGGATCCTTGAGTGTTTTCATTATATCTTGGCAGCACTGAGTCAAAACTGACAGGATTATGTCCCACGTAAGCTCTGCCCTGCTGTCTGCGCTCTCTGCTTCGGAGGGGAGTGAAGGGGGTTGGAGATGGAGAAATTTGGTACTAACCTTTAATCGGAGCATCTGTTGTTCTCCGTTTCCAGGTTTGGTTCCTTATGTTCTGCTTAAGTCGAATTTCTGATAAACTGAACTTCTTTTACGTGGCTGGAGAAATTTGCTTTAAGCAGTCTCCGCTCTAGCTTCAAATTGAGAGAGATTGTGACAGCAAAATCTGGGCATGTGCTGTTCTAGTTTAAAGCTGTGGTCCGCAAACAGACTATTCTGGATTTCTCCTGAGAAATCTGTGTTCTCTGGAGCAGGAATAAGTCGCCCGCCTTTGCTATCACTGACGGGAACCTGTATAACACCTTTTTAAAAAGACAGGCCTAGGCGCTAGACCAGGGGTGGGGTATCTCAGGCTGGGAGCCCAAAAGCACCCTGTGACTAGTTCTTACTTGGCCTCTTTCCAGTTCATGGATCTGGACCCAGTTCCTACCCCCAAGCACTGAAAGACTGAGCTCAGGGGAAGGGAACAGAGATTCACACACTGACAGGCAGCAGATCCATAATCTGGACCCTCTTCCTGAGTTTACCACTTAACACCCCTACCCTCCAGTCCTCTGTGGCCCTCGGAGCATGTACTAATTTTCAGTGGCTCCGGGGAAGGAAACGGTTCCCCAACCCTGATGTAGCTGGTTGTACAGACGCTTACGTTGCTGCTGCTACGCTCCAGACTTACTCCAGAGTAAGTGGCGGCTGGATCGCGGCCTGTGTTCTGTGGAGCATGGATTGCAAGCTGCCAGCTCTGCTATCGCTAAAGAGAACCTGTACGACTCTTCTAAAAGTCGGGTCTGGGAACTAATATTCCTAACTTTCACCAACTGCATACCAAACGCAAGGGCTAGGTCTGGACTGCATGAGCCCAGTGTTCTGGTGTCTGTCCAGTAGTCTTCTCCCACTTGTCGTTCCCTTGATGCAACAGGCCTGGTTGGCATGCGTTCCGGGTACCTGTGCACGTTGCTTTTGGGGACAGATGAAGTGTTGAAGCTCTCTGTTTGCACTGCTGTCCTGGGCATTGGGCAATGCAATAGAACTAGGCAGCTGAAAGATGTCGATGGCTCTAAGGGGGCTTGCTTGCTTGGCGTCAGGAGAGGGGACTTGAATGATAAAAGCATAGTCTGCATCCAAAGCCTCTGTGGAATTTGAGGGCTGGAGGGAGTCAGTCCAAGGCCTGTTTGTCTTAAAAATCGCAAACAATGTTTCCTTTGTCAGAAAGAAGTAGACCGCTATGTGTGTGTGTGTGTGTGTGTGTAAACAAGGCCTCTTTCCCTTCCTTATCTGTTTAATGGAAAGCCAATATGCTTTGGGAGGTAAAGGACGGGGGAGGGAAGTGGCCTTTGATTGTAACAACTAAAGTTCGCAAGGGGAGCCAATTAGGCCAAGTTCCCACCAATAGCTAAATCCAGTTTAGAAGTCTTTAACTCACTTTGAACCCCAGTGGTGGTTGCCCAGTTGAGCACTGGTATTTGTGAGCTGAAGCATGTGCTTGGGGCTAGAGGTCTGAGAACGCCTTATGTAAACCATTCCCAGGTTGCAAGTCATGATGTGTGCAGCCAGCCCTCTCCTGAGGGCAACTCGACCGTGGGTCTCGTGGGTGCTGCAAGTCCCACCCTTGCCACTTCCTGTCCAAACGCTCCTTCCAGGTCCCTGTTGGAGGAATCGGACTCCACGGTTGCAGCTCACAAGATGGGAAAGACCACAAGAAGCTACGGGGAGGACCGGTTTGTCTGGTTGCAGTTCTCCCACCCTTGCTCCAGATCGAAGTGACAGATAGAGTAGTAATGATTTCTGGAGTCTTGTCCTGTATAGATGTTGCAGTGCTGAAGTCCTCCTCCTCCAAAGGAAGTCGACACACTCCGTCTTTAAGACGGGTCTCCTGGGAACTAAAATTCATGCCTTCCTTAGTGACCAAAGATAATAATGTACTTGAGGGAGACCCAAGTTGTTGTGTGTGTGTTCCTTTCTCCCCCCTTCCTTTGCACAAATGTGTGTAACTGCCAGACTGGGTCGGCTGTCTGTCCACCTTCGTGTTAACTGCTGTGAACTCTGTTCTTTTCAGATGCAAATTCCCATTGCCTGATGAGCCATCCCCCTAGCCTGTGTTTGCTTTAGCCTTTCATCTGTGTTCACTATCGCCGATTGGTGTTTTTTTGTCTTTTACATATTTATTTGTTTTTAAATGTCTGTCACCTTTCTCTGCAGCTCTCTAGTTACTTTTATCCACCTCCACCCATCTCACTCCAGGTGTCTTCAGATGTGACGGTAGCACCGATTTCGATGCATCATCACGGCTGAATGCAGCAGCCGGATTTTGGTGGCCGCCCGTGAAGGAGGGAGGGTGCGAGCAGCGCGGCGGCGGGGATGTGTGGACTTACGTTGCCCCGTTTTTCTTCCCGGCCCAGGTCACTCTTGTTTGGTGCCCGGGCCAAATCCTGCCTGGAGCGAGGGCCTCACTCTGTGTTGGTTCAGTTTATAGACTTTGCTCCGTGCCTGAAGAAGGGCCTCTGAAAGCTTGCATATTCTCACCAACAGAAGTTGGTTCAATAAGAGATCATTTGAGGTATGTTGTCTGCAGCTCTACAGAGATTGGAGAGGCAGAGAGAGTCTGGAATGTGGTAACTTGGCTTTATTTGACCCAAGTCAAATAGAAACACACACACACACACCCCAACCTGTTCCTGCTATTTTTTGGTTTAAAGCTGAGGCGGGTGGGATGGGGGGAAACTCTAGTTCTAAACATGGTTCAGGCGTCAATTTGATGACCGTGGATCAAGGATTGGTAAACTCCTAACCCGAGGGCCAAATGCAGCCCATGACTAGTTAATTTGGCCCCTTTCCAGTTCATAAACTTGGCCTGTGTATTGAGCTCCTACCCCCAAGCACCCTGTGGCTAGTTCTTATTCGGCCTCTTTCCAATTCTTGGATCTGCCCCCTGGACCCAGTTCCTACCCCCAAGCACTGAAAGACTGAGCTCAGGGGAAGGGAGCAGAGATGAGGGTGTGCACTCAAGGAGAGGGAACAGATCCATGATCTGGATCGTCCTCTGAACGCACCCTTGCCCCCCACTCCCCCCAATTTCTATGCAGTTCTCTGAACTTATACTCGTCTTCAAAGTGGCCTTGTGAAGGAAAAGTTGCCCCATTCCTGATTTATAGAGCGCGTGCATACAATCCCATGATGCTCAAAAGACGTGTAAGTCGGTCAAACACAATTGTGTCCGTAGCTGCAGATGGAGACACTCCGCTTGGGCCAGAGGCTCTCAGAGTAGAGGTGGTGACCCCAACAAGTAGATCTTGGATATAAATGTTGCAGTAATAAGACTCTCTGCATAGGGAACACAGTACCAGAATGCATAGCCCCAGAGCCAGACTGGCTACAACCCTCTCTGATCTGACCTTCCTATTCCTGGGGGCACCCCACCCCAGTTTCTACGTGGTCCTCGGAGCTTGTACCAATTTTCAAAGTGGCCCCTGGGAAGGGAAAACATTCCCGATTCTAGATAGGCTTAGACTTGAGCGTAGGTCGGGCTGGGTTGGTTTTCAGCACCCACTGATGCAGGAGGTGCTGAGTGGTGTTTGTGTAGGTATCTTCAGCAACTGTAGTCAAATCGACCTCCGGGCCAGCAGCCAAAGCATCTTCAGTGCCAAGTTGGAGAGACCCTCATTTGACCTTAGTGTAGCACAATGGTCTGGAATGAATGGGCTTTAGTGAAATAGCTTATGTGGAAAGAGGAGAAGGTTTAGTAACCTATCCCTCTAGCCTTGGCGTACCCAGGGTTCCTGGCTGCAGTAGTAGAGATTGGGTTTTGCAAGTCAGCCGGGTTGGCTAGGGGCTGGCTTGTCTAGTCATGACATGCCCACAAGGAACTGTCAGTAAAATATCTCACTGAAGAGGGAGCTGGAGGGAAATGGCAAAGCCAGGACTGGGGGTGGGGTGAGGGGTACTGATTGTAATGTGACATCACGGTCATTTCTTGTTAGTCGTTTTTCCAGCACTTCCCAGGAGGAAAGTGGCTCCCTGCCCCTGCCATAAAATAGGTGACTCTCTGGCCATTTTTATCCTGCCACCCTTCAGTTCCTACCCCTAAGCTCTAAGAGTGAGCTCGGGGGAAGGGAGTAGAAACTTCCATTTCCAGGTTGGAAATCGATTCCTTGCGTAAAATAAACTGGGTTCTGTGTTACTGGTATTAAAAATGTGTGCAGGGTGGGGTGATTTGTGACGTACTTCTGGGAGGAGTCGTCGGTGGTAGAATGACCAACGTTAATGGAGACACACACACACACACACACACACACACACACACACACACACGGTGGAGATACACAAACTGTAATAGATACCGTTTGTAGTTTTTATACCCATATTAAACCAATGGTGTGAAAACAGACATGATGGCGGCCCGCTATGGGCCAGGGATCCACCCGCACATCTGTTCCCCGGCTGCCAGACGTTGGCCTAGGACTGCCCCGGGATGGGCAGGTGGCTGGTTGGAATGCTTTCTCCACCACCACTCCAGAAGATCCTGGGTCCCCATTCCAGGCCAAGGGCTGCCACAACCCATCCATTCGGCCCCACCATCCCCGATGCGCGGCAGGGGCCACCATGGCTGCTTCCCATGGTGGGTGCCCTGCGAGTGGGAGTAGGACCTGGTGCCCCCACGTCTGCCGTGGCTCCTACCCAGGTGGTGGGATGGCTCTCCTGGCGGCGGCATGTTTGTTATTTGGAGAGTGGCCACCGCTGTTTCCTGCTCCAGGCCGGGGAGCCTCCATGCTGGCCGCATGTTGGCGTTCACCGAGGTGTGTATGTGAGTGGTCAGAGTGCACCCTATTTTATGGTAGGGGTGGGGAGCAGTTCCCTTCCTGGGAACCACTGGGCCATGAATCCAGTTCCTCAGCGTGTGAGAGACTGGATTTGTGGGCCAGAGCCAGGAGATGGGGAAAGGACCAAATTAATATTAATCCTAGGTTTAGGGTGGCCATATATGCCAACTTTAGAGGACACTTACGAAAAATACAGACTGCAGGACTGCCTTGAACCACCCCCCGCCCCTCCAAAGGCAGATTGGAATTACATGAGGCCAGATCTTCCCTGGCCACCTTTGCCGTTCCTGACTCCCTGTCCTTCCAGTTCTACTTCCTGCTCTCTGGTCTTCTCCATGGACCATGATCCTTTTGAGGCTTCCTCACATGGGACTGTTATGAACTTCTTTGACTGAGCACTTCCATAATGTTCTGCTTATCCTGAATTGGAAGGTTAGACTGGGGTAAGCGGACCCCTGTTGAATAGAGGTGGAGTCCCTTCCGAATTCAGGATTGGAGCTACTATGCCACCGAAACGCAGGTATTGGATGTGGATTCCAAGGTGGTCTACCCCAGGGCAAAGCAATCTAGAGTAAAAAAAAATATTCCTGGTTCCTTGCAAACAAACCAGATTCAAACTTGGTGGGGTGTGGCTCCCCTGTGTCTCCGGGTTTGGATGCTTATCTCTTCCTTGCCGGCTGGCTGGGCAGTAAAGATGTGCTACTGGGAGGCAAGGAACTCCATTGACATTGCTTGGACTAGGGGTGGGGGAAATCTCTTCTCCTCCCAAGGGGTTTACTTTTGAGAATCCAACTTCATGGGGTAGTTGGGGACAGGGGCACTTAAGGAGTGTGCTCAGGAGGGGGAACGTTAAGAGAGGGTGCAGATCAGAAGTAGGCCAAGGCATCCATCATTCATGAGCGAACAATTTGCCCTCAAAGTGCTGGGAGATTCTCGACTCCCCGGCACATTTATGCAGCTTGGAGTGAGTCACTCCACCCTTTCTGGCATAGCTGTGCCCCTTTCTGGAACAACGTGATGTTGCAGCACCCCGAAAAAGAGGAGTGGCTGTGCCGAAAGAGACAGGATGAACCTCCCCACCCCAAACCCCATGCATTTGTCAACAGACCTGGCCGGTCAGCCAATTGTGCAGGCCTAGCAGCTAGGCAGGATTGTCCCTGTCCAAATCCCTCCCCTGTCCTGGAGTGCACACCTGCATCTCCTCTCCCTGGCCCCGAGTTCTCTTTCTTTCGGTGCTTGCTTGCCGGGAAGGAAGCAGGGATTGGAAAGAGGCCAAAACAAAACATGCCGCATGCTGGTTTTAACCTAGGCGCTTTTCACACGGGTGCGCCCCCCCCTTCCCCTTTTGCCTTTGGAATTCCCAGTCCCCCTTCCATGTTGGAGCTGAATGAAACCAACTCAGAGGCACGCCGGAACTGCATCTCGAGAATGGGGGTGGCAGGGTTGCACTGGCTGGTGTGAACCTTGCACTAGTGAGTGTGCATCACAATCTGAGGGGGTGGCAATATGGCATGATTTATTTTACTTTTTTTTTCTTTTTCTGCTGGTTACAAAGACCCCTCTCTCTCCCACCAACCCTTTAAGTTTCATCCCTGTTTTTAAAGGGCCCTGTTTCTGCCCCAACCCCCTGCTGGGCTGGCCTATTGTGCGGCCTGAGTTAATGAGGGATCCTGCCATTCAGAGGCTGAGATGGAATGAATGTATTCATGACTTATTTATAAACCATGCACGGGCCAGGCCTTTGCAATGTCCTCGCGCCTCCCTCCTCTTCTCTCCCCCCGGCGCTGTGTTGAAACTCTTGGTACAGGACGCTCCTTGCTGGATGGGTGCTACAGCCCGGGCTCCCTGCTTTTGTTCAAGGTTATTGGCTGTAGGAAGCGGCCAGCCTCTGCCAGCAGATCTGAGACGCACAAAAATGTGGCTGCGGAGGTGAACCCTCTTTCTGTCTAGCTGGCAACAAGCCGGGGCAGGATTTCTGGTAAACATTACATCTTGCTCAAGATTCCAGCCCTCTTCCTCCTTGGGAGGAGGCAGGTTCAGCCCTATTGATAGCCTCGACCAACTCCACCTAGATTGGAGACTGCCCACACGACTGCTTCTACGCTGCTCCCATAGCAGGCCGGAAGGATCCGAGGGGTGGCTAGAACTGAAACACATTCACAGCAGGGTTAGGGAACCGAGGGCCAAGTGCAGCCTGTAGCTAGTTTTTTATTTGGTCCCCTTTCCAGTTCCTACCCTCAAGCACTGAAAGAGTGAGCTTGAGAAGAGAGCAGAAATGAGGCCATACTCGCAAGGAGAGGGCAGATGATCTGGACTAGGGGTGGGGATTTGGATTAAATCCGTAACTGCCTGCTACAATGGATTGATCTGGCATTCTGCTTGTAATGGGCAGTTATGCATGTGCAAAATCGCTGCTGGACCGTTCTGCACGTGGGTGGCCTCTTCCAAAATGGCAGTAGTGCTGCTACTTTAGAGAAGGCCGTGCATGCGCAGAATGGTCCACTTTGTGAGGTTCTTATTTTTGATTTTTAATTTTTTAATGGATTTAAATACGGATCTTTAATACAGATCCTAATCTAGAATTAAGGATCTGAATTATAAATGGATCCAGATCTGTGATTCCCCCCCTCCCCCCGATGTCCATCCCTAATCGGGACTCTTTTCCTGAGCGCACCCCCTCTCCCAACTTCTGTGCGACCCTCCGCGCTTGTACTAACTTTCACGGTGGCCCCTGGGAGGGCGAAAGTTCCCCACCCCTCGAATACATTATCCAGTGAATTTGTGTGTTGAATTTTGAATCTAGCGGAGCAGATATTTGATCCCGGTTCACTGGTTATGCCGCTCAGTTATTTTGGTAACTTTGTTATGTGCATTAGCCTTAACGAAGTATCTGAAGCAAAATAACCAAATTAACCAATATGCAAATAAACATTCTGGTTGGTGCGGTTGCCGTTCTGATTTTGGGAGGGCTATCCGAAAATGAAGCGATCTACTCCAGCCTCTCCTACCTCCCGTTAAGCAGGCTCCACGGTATCTACCCTATCCCTGTGAGAGAGCTGTCGAACCTTATTTTTAAAGGCGTCCACAGACTCCATTGGCAAATGATTCCACTGCCAAACTGTTCTAGTAGTTCTTCCTAAAAGATAGAATTGGACGTGACCTCAAGGATGATCTAGACCCAGTAGTTCTCACTGGGGCACGTGGAAGGTATTCTGGTGGAGCACGGTGGGCCACAGCTGGCACACTCCAAGCTCCGCTCTGAGTTAGGGGGAATTGTCAAAGTAATGGGGTGGCAAGAGTCGGAGAAAAAGGGGAGGAGATGAGGGAAGCAGTAGGGGAGGAAACAAGGGGTGTGGGGTGGTGGGCTTCAGTTACCCCAGATGAGTTGAAGGGGTGGGGGTTAATCTAATCCAACCTGCTGCCTCGATTCTGGAGGTCCACAGCGGCATCGTCTTCGACTGACTGTCCAACAGTTGTGTATGTGTTGGTTTTTAAAGCCTCCAACAGTGGACGGCCTACCGCTCTCTAAGCAACTTGTGGACGGTCTACTGCTCCCTAAGCAACTTGTTCCGTTGCTGCACAGTTCTTACTGCCAGGACCGTTTTCCCTGATATTTAACCAAAATCTACCACCCTGTAATTTTGAGCCCATCCTTTCTAGCCCTGCCCTCCGTGGCCGTGGACAACTATTCTTTCCATCTTCTTGGTGGCAGCCTTTTTAGACCGTTGACGATGGCTCACCTGTCTTCCCCTTGATCTTCTCTTTACCGGGAAATATCCATGAATACAAAAACCTCATATCCACTACAGCTTGGAGGAGATCTGTGTTGGTCTTGTGATGTGTGATTACATTTGAACCCTGGTCTAGTTGCAAGGGGAACAAGGTGTCCCTGTCTCTATCCTTCATCTGAGGATGTTTTGGCCTCCGGCCCGAGGTACTTGTGGAACTGGTTTGAACGTCCTACTTGCTGTAACGACGGAGACAAAAAAGCTCAGACCTGTGTCTGTGGGTGAAAGTGTGTAAAGCTTTTGGGAGCTACACGGAACCCTTCTCTGGTAACTGAAAGCTGGAACTATAGACTGAAAAATGCAGATTTGGTTCTACATAGCTTTGAAACTGGGAGTGCAACTTGCTGCTTTAAATAACAGCAACTTGCTGCTTTAAATAACAGCATCCCTTACAATACTTGTGCTGAACGGACACTTTTAAAAAAATAATCTGATTCTGGATTGGCCCCTGCAGTCAGCCTGAGGCGACCTTCTCGAAGCCCCCCATGTATGGCGGGGCAACACTGGAGAGGGCATTCTCGGTCATAGAACCGCGTCTGCGGAACTCCCTCCCGGTAGAGGTCCGTCTGCCCCCAAATCTTCCCTCCTTCTGGCGCCAATGTTGTAAGACCTATTTATTTCACCAGGCTTTGGGTAATGGGAGGGGTTTGGGATGTGTTCATTTTGAATTGAGACCTTTTTATTTACTGATTTTTATATTTTATACTTTGATTGATTATTATTATTGATACTTATGATGTTGCTTTTATTGTAAGCTGCCCCAAGCTGCCAGAGGCAGGAGGGAGGTGGGATGATATATATAATATGACTCTCTATGGGTGAGTCCTTTTACGAAGTCTTTACTTAAGCTACAGTAGTTTGTTCCTAAGATGTCATGACAGTGGGAGTTCCTTCCACGTGTTCTGCTCCATGCGAAGCAGAGCATTGGATGGAACCCATGATGTCGCTAGCCTTTCCGGAGTTTGGATCTCCCTTGCGTTTGATCACAGGCCTTATAGCCTGTGGGAGGGGCAACCTTCATTGTGGGGCAGATGTGGTGTACAGTGGATTCTGGGTGTAATTTTGTGCTTATCGTGCCCTATTGGACAGATGTCTCTTACGTGGCCGTCTTGGAGAATAGATGGGTAACTGGGTTATGGGGTTGCTCTGTCCAGGAAGAGGACAGGCGCCTTTCCAGCTGTTTAAAGACCAAGGGCGGCCAAACTGTAGCTTGGGAGCTGTATGTGGCTCTCAGGGCAGGGATGGTTCCTGGGCCCTTCACTGTCTTAATGGATTTGTCTCTTGCTTCGTTATGCCAAAGGCAGCCGAATCGCAGCTGTTCCTCCAATCTCAGCAGCCAGGACCACAGAGCACCAGCCCTGCCAGCCAATCACAAAGCAGGAGTGTGTGTGTATGTGTGTGTGTTGGCCATATTAAGATTTTTTTGGTATCTGGCTCTTGGGTTTGGAAACTTTGGCCAGACCAATAGTAGGAAGCCTACAGCCCCTGCGCCAAATCTGGTCCCTGGGTGTCTTTTAGTTGGCCTCTTTCTGGTTCCTGAATCTGGCCCAGGAATCTAGTCCCTGCCCTCCCAAGCACTGAGCTCAGGGGAGGAGAACGGAAGTGAGCACACGCATTGAAAAAGCAGGGATGGCTCCATGGAACAGACCTTGTTCCCACCCAGTGGCCACTTTGAAAATGAGTATAAGCTCCGAGGGGTGCATAGAAGCTGAGGGAATAGGGTGCACTCGGGAAGAAGAGGGTCCAGCTCATGGCTCTATCTGCCCCCTATCCTGGAGTACGTGCCCTCATCTCAGCTCCTTGTGCTTGAGCTAGATCCAGGGGCCAGATCTGGATTTGGGAAAGGGGCCAAATAAAAACCAGCTGTGGGGGCTACATTTGGCCCCACCTCCTGGCCTAGACCTGGAATCTAGAGACGCCCCTTCCTTCTCCAGCTTGAGCACACCCTTAAAGGGCCCCCTCTCAAAACTCCTAGCTGCCCTTGGAGCTTGTACTAAATTTCCCCTGGGAGGGAAAAGATTTCCTACATCTTTGTAAAGTGCCAGGTACACTGCTGGCGCTATATAAATGTTTGTTAATAATAATAATACATCTCCCTGCTTGAGGCCCGTTTGGCTTGATCTCTTCTGGCATTCCAGGTGAGAGAACGGTGTATTGTATTCGTCCGATGGCATGTGGTGGTTTGACGCCCCCTCTGTCCTAAACCCTCTTTATGTAAACTTTGTCCTAAAGACCTAAACCCTCTGTCTCTTGGTGAAGCTGGTGTCCTGGGGTTTCATGGGACATCAATGCCCAGGATTTCAAGCTGTTTGACTTCCCACTTTATCTGGATCATCTTCAGGCTCTGTTTGTGCTCAGCAGCCATGATGAAAGCATGGTTAGGCTGCCTCTTGTGCCTTAGAAGTAACCTCGATCTCCAAAGAAAGATGCTCGAAGTTGTGGGGTGGAGAAGCTTAGATAAGAGCTCTTTGGGGAGCTGGGTATTTTTGGTGTCCTCTGATAACTTTCTCTCTCCACATTGCAGTTCTCTCTTCCCTAACTTGACTGCCATTGCAGAGGAAGCGTAGCCTGGTAGGATAGAGCGGGCCTCTGGCATCGGAACTCTTCCTTTTTGAATTCAGACTCTTTCCACCAACGTAGCACAGGAGAGACTGAGACGGGGGTCCTTTCTGCCCTGTCCCAAATATGAGGAAGTACATGGAAGATACTTCCAAGTTCCTCAAATGACCGAGTCCTTCCTAATTTGTAGAGCGCCCCTCCACCAAATGATGTCTGAGCACTTCACAGCATAAACATACAATAAAACAGAATACAATAAAACAATATAAAATCCATTTAAAATATAAATCAGTTTTTAAAAAAAAAAAAAACTAAAGGAGGGAAGAAAAACAGATTTAGGGCTAGGTTACATTTCACAGTACAACTTAAACTGTGCCTCACCATGGGAGAACAGAGAGGTGGGGGGAGCCTAGCAAGTAGCAATTTCAGTGCATGAAGAACAGACAGATAATGAATGAAAATGGGATTCAACAGGCAGGGGGGGGGTCATACCTACCCCAGCATTCTTGAAGGGGGGAGGAAATCTATTGTTCTCTTAGTTCAACACACCTCGCTCTCCTTCTCTGCCACCAGCCTCCCCTGCCACAGTCTTCTGCCCTTCTTCCATGCTGCCCCCATGGGTTACTTAAAATGAGTGGGATCACTTGCAAGGGGCTCGAGTAGTGCTAGGAAACTTTCAAAGTGAGCTGGGGTGGAGTGCTGATCCTGCTCCCTCCCTTGCCCACTCTGAACATTTTGTAGCGGTACTCGGGCTGCTTGCAAAGCCCTTCCTGCCCGTGGAGTCCAGGGCCTGGGTTCGACTGAGCTGCCTCGCTCTATGGTAGCTCCACCCCTGACCTAGCTAATGAGCTATAGACCTGTGTTCACTACTGGTCTCTGAAACAGGCAGCAATTGGCCTGTATGGGTCCATTTTCCTCCCTCTTGAGCATCGTTGTAAACATAGCACCGGCTTGGCTAGCAGCAAGGCCGTTAGATCCAGCAGCAAGGCCGTTAGATCCAGCAGCAAGGCCGTTAGATCCAGCAGCAAGGCCGTTAGATCCAGCAGCAAGGCCGTTGGCAAACAAGAGATTGGAGGACAAAAATGAGGTGGTGGAAGGAAGAGAGCTTTGGGTGGCATTGGAGTCTATTGCAGAACCATCAGGACTAGAGATGGATCTCTGCCCTGAGGTGCTTACAGTGTAAAACATGTAGTTTCATGTGGCCTGGAAAACTGGATCATCCTTCCTAAGGCAGAAGGATTTGTTGGATGTTTGAGGCTATTAAAGGGGTCCTCCCTCCTCTCCAGTTGCACCTCGTGCTGTGAAACTTTTGAGTCTTTCCTTTTGCCTTTGAGCTGCCTGCCTCTTGACCAAATTTGCCTGGAAGTGGTCTGCAAGATTAAAAGTTATTTGAAGTGGGAGGACCTAGACATCTGTAGGCAGTTGGGGGTAATTGCAGAAGCGGGGGTTGGGGAGTGGGCCTTTCCCTTTCCATAGTAGACCAATATGAAAATTAGTCCAAACTCTGTGGGCCAGATAGGAGCTGGGGGCAGGGATGAGAGAAGGAAGGGGAGGGGTCCAGATTATGGATCCATTCCATATTCCTGAGGGCATGCCCTCACCTCTGCTCCCTTTCCCTGAGCTCACTCAGTGCTTGCTGGGAGAGACTGGATCCACAGCCCAGATCCAGCAACTGGAAAGGGGCCAAATAAAAACCACAGGTCTCTGGTTCCCTATCCTTGGTATAAACCTTCTTTCTGTAGGATGCTAGGCTAGGAATCGGTGTACAGAAGCCTCCGATCTGAGGCAGGCCTGTTGGAGGGGATGCCCAGCTGGTTTAATGAAGGTCAAATCACCTTTACGCCCAACAGAGGGTGTTCCCTTTTAAACTCAGGGATGTGTCTCATCAATTAACTTGAATGCAGGGTTCGAGGAGCATTTCTCAATCCCCGGCTTCCACCCAAGAAGCTTTCCTGTCTGTTCAGGTCCATCTGGATGAACAACTTTTTTTTTTTCTCTTGGGGACTGGCTTTCTTTGGCTGGGCGGAATTGCTAGAGGTCTTAGTCCTCGGACATTAAAGGAAAGACCACTCTGACTCCTCTTTGCCCCCATTTGATCTAGCCCCACCCCATGGAACGTCATGATGTTGTGCGTTCCATAGAGGCCAGGGTTACACCAGAAAGGGGCAAGATGACCTTTTGCCCCCCTCCGCCCCAATTGGGTTTTCTCCTTTTTAAAAAAATTGATTTCAGTTTGATTTCTGTTTATCAATTCCTTCTCCTAAGGCTCAGGGTAGCTTCATATAAAACTATGTAAAAACATATAAAGATTAATGTAAACCCCATCCAGCCCTATCCTTGCCTGCTGAATTCCTGGCCCCCCAAAAAGGTCTTGCATCGCTTCTTGAAGATGAGCAGGCTTGGGCTTAAATGAATCTCCAAGGGAAGGGAGTTCCATAACTGGGGTGGGCTACAGAGAATACCGCTCTCCGCATGCCCTTGTTGTGGGAACTTGGTAGATGGTGCCTGCAAGAGGGGGCTCCCAGCTGACTTTAGAGGCCGCCGTGGGAAATGAGGGACAAGGCAGTCTCTCAAATGGACACCTTCTTGGTCATTTTGTTCTTACTTTCACTTCCTCTCTACGATGTCTTGGCTCTAAAACTGGCTGCTCCGGCAGTTGCACTTATCTCTTGTGGGAGCGAGTGTTTATTCCGTTCAGTTTTCCTGTCCCCTCAAGCCTCCCTCATCTGGGTCAATAACGTTAATTGTTGTGGTGGGTTGTAACCGTCCTGGCTGCAGCCAGGAGCGATTATCGGAGGCGTTTATGGCCGCCTCCTTGTGGAGAGCGTCTCAGGCTGGGACTGTGAGTGGGGAGTGGATTCTAGTCGATGTTAGAACAAGGCTGGCCAAGAGGCAGACCTTGCCACTAATCCTAGTGCAGGGGATGGGCAACCTCCAGCCCGGAATCCAAATGTGGCCCATGGCTAGCTCATATGTGGCCCCTTTCCAGTACCTGGATCTGGCCCCTGGATCCAGTTCCTACCTCCCAACCACTGAGGCCACCCCTGAGAACAAGGCATTGCTGTAATGTAGTCGTAGAATGTATATAGCACAAGCAGTGTACCTTGCACCATACAATCAGCAGATGAGCTGTTGCTTTGTCAAACATTTTTGAGCTTTGAGGCTTCCTTCTTGGGCATGACCTGAACATCGGTGCCGAGAGTCTACGCTCGGGAATAAAGAGATCAAGCCTACATGATACACGTGGCCCAGCATGGGATGCAGATTTCTAGCCACTCATTGTGACATTGGGTGGCTTGGCTTCGGGAACTTGGTTCTCCATCCATTGGGGCGCTGAATCCACAGGATGCCAAAGCTGTTGGCTAAAACGTTAGCGAACCTCTCTTTATGGAGAAGAGAAGCTTATCGTAACGGCCGGAGCTAGGGAACCGGATCGCAGACCTACTGTGCTGACCCAGCGAGGGCCCTGTGTATTCTGCAACGTTTCTTCCCAAATTCCGCAACCAGGAAATAGAGGCTCTTAAAGGGGCGGGGGGGCTGGCGATAGAGCCTAGGACCTCTTTCTCGTCCACCCCCTGCAGCTGAATTGAGGATCACAGAGCACTTAAATAGTCTGGGATCACAGAATTTTTGAGTTAGAAGGGGAACTCGAGGGGGATCATCTAGGCCTTGCTTTGATGCAGGATGATGACAGCTGCAACTTTCCCGACAGTTGCCTGTCAAGCTGCTTCTTTTAAAAACAGCCCGAAATGGAGAGCCTAGAGCCTTCCTTGGCACCTTGTTCCATTGCCGAAAAGTTCTTATTGCTCGGAAGCTTTTTCCAATATTGAACTGAAACCTACCTCCTTGTAATTGAAGCCCGTTGCTTCTAGTCCTGCCCGCTGTAGCCGTGCAGAACGGTTCCTCCTTGCCGGCAGCCTTTTAGATATTTGAAGTCTGCTGCATCGCCCCTATAGTCTTCTCTTCGCTAGGATAAACATATTTGGCTCCTTCTCATAAGACTCGTTTTCCCCAAACCATTATCTTTGTTGCCTTCCTCTGAATCTACTCCAGTTTGTCAATGTCCTACTTAAAGTTTTCCCCAAACAGGACCTAATACTCCAGATGAGGTCATCGTGCCTTCCCTTTCTTAACTTGAAGGGCGCGTCAGCGGCCTGGGAAAGAGGGGAGGCACTGAGGCACTTCCCATAACATCTAGGCGAGCTGCAATACTGGATTTTCCCCTCCCCTCTCAATTTCCCGTTCCCTGTAATGTTTGGCGTAGCTGCCTGCAGCTGCCAGGGTTTCAAGGGCTGGGCTGGGGCGTGCTGAGCCCACGCCTCCCCTTGTTTGGCAGTCGCTGCTAATGACGCACCGCCTCCCTTGCAAGCGGAGATAAATGGGTAAACGAGGGATGCGAGCCCTGAGGGAGAAGGAGATGCCCACCCTGGATGGGAAGGATGTACGTAAATACATTGATCGTCAACTGTGCAAGCAGCTCCTGCCATGCCAGTGCCCACGGCTCCTGTGTGGCCACCAGGTGTTGAACCCATTGTGCAGAACAGGTGACTTGAGGCATCAAGGTGGATACAGCAGTAACGGTTAGGGGAATAGCTCTGGCCTGTCCAGCGTCCCACACCTAATCCTTAGCAGAACCACCACTGGAATGTGACATTACTGGTACCAACGCCGGGATAGTTTCCAAACTGGCACAGACTTAGTTTGTATCATTTCAGTTTGTAACTTGGGGGGGGGGGAGGGGAGTATGCTGGGGGGGAGGCTTGGGAATATTGGTGGGGGCTGATCCCATGACCCTGCTGTGAGTGGGGGAGGCGGTAGGCATAGTTATAGGGGGAAGAAGAGTTGATGCCACACCCCAGTGAGGAGTGCTATGGGTAGGGAGCTCTTGGGTTCTGTAGGTTTTTTCATACTGTAGATCTTATTGTAAGCAGCCCCAGGTTCTCCTTTTGGAGAAGGCGGGCATATCCATTGAATGCAATGATAAATAATATCCCCTTCAGTGTTCTTCACAATTCTTGTCCAGCTCCCCCTCCCAAACCTCTATTCCCATCTTCCAAATGGGGGGAACCTGAGGCCGAGAGAACAACTCGCCAAAGGCCACCTCGGTGAATTCATGGCTAAGACAGGGTTTGAACCATGGTCTCCCAGGTCCAAGTCCGACACCTTATCCACTAGGCCACCATGGGTCTGGTTAGGAGTGTGAGGTGGTGGCCTAGGCTTGGGAATCTAGGGTCTCGGGAGGCAGAATAACTTGAGTAGCGTCTAAATGTCTTCCCCCCCCTCCCCACAGAAAGAGCTGCGACCTCGCCTCTGTCAGATGAAGAAGGGTCCCAACGGATACGGGTTCAACCTCCACAGCGACAAGACTAAGCCAGGCCAATATGTCCGAGCTGTGGATCCAGACTCCCCCGCTGAAGCATCAGGCCTGTGTCCTCAAGACCGCATTATTGAGGTAAGGGGAGAACGAGAAGGGAAGCGGGCCAGCGTCTCGGACGATAGAATGGTAGGATGTCTGAGTTGGAAGGCACCTCGAGGGTCAGCCAATCCAACCCCTTGCTTGGATGCAGGTTGGTGACCGCTACAACATCCCCAACAGGTGGCTGTTCAGCCTCTTCTTGGAAACCTCCAGCGGTGGAAGAGCCTGCCACCTCCCTAGACTGCTTGTTCCATTCCGGCACAGTCCTTACTGTTAAGAAGTCTTAATCAAAATCTGCCTCCCTATAACGAGAGCCCATTGTTTCTAGCCCTGACCTCTGTAGCCACGCAGAACAATTCCTTGCCATCTTCTCGGGGGCAGCCCGTTAGCTTAAGACTGTTCCTATACTCCGTTCCTTCGGCCTTTCCTCCTTTTTGTCCTCTTTACCACCCTCTCCCGAGCCTGCTCCAGCTTTGTCAACGTCCTCCTTAAAATGAGATGTCCCGTACAACGGGTGAGATCTGACCAGTGCTAAATAGAGTGGAATTACTACTTCTGCTGACTTGGAGACGGTGCTTCTGTTAATGCAGCCTAAAATTGCATTAGCCTTTTTTGCAGCAGCATCCCATTGCTTGACTCATGTTCAGCGTTTGCTCAACCACAATCCCTAGATCCTCTTCGCGTGTACTTCTGTCAAGTCATGTATCCCCCATCTTACACTTTGTACATTTGGCTTTTCTTCCCCAATTACTGAACTTTACATTTAATTGTGGTTGACTTTCATTTTGTTAATTTTGGCCCGGATTTCCAACCTATCAAGGCTTTTTAATTCATCTTGAATTCTAATTCTATCTTGTTAGCCACCACTCTCCAGTTCCTGCAAACTTGATAAGTATTCCCTCCAAGCAGGCAACTTTCATCCAAGTCATGAATAAATATGTTGAACAGCACTGGACCCAGGACAGAGCCCCCCTGTGTGACCCCCCCCCCCACTTGATACCTCCCTCCATTTTGGTGAAGAGTCATTGATTATCCTTCTTTGAGTACAGTTCTTCAACCAGCCATGAATCCATCTGGTTGTACTGTCTTTCAGCCTGCACTGGGCAAGCTAGGATCTCATGTGAAACTTTGTCAATAGCTTTGCTGAAATCGAGATTAAAACCACATGAGGCAGGGTGGAGAAGGGGATGTACTGAAAGATACCAGAGGGATGGAGGTTTTTTTAGTGGTGCATCTTATGCACACGACCAACTGAACTGAATCGAGAGGTTGCCTGCTTGGAGTTAGTAACTTGCGATGAATCCTTATCAACTAATTATTATTTTACTTATTTAGAGCCTGCTCTCCCTTAAAAGATGACAAAACCTGTATAAAAATATGAATAGAGTAAAACTCAAACTAATACGTAAAAATCCTGTTTAAAAACACCATCCCAGACCCTATCCCCACCTGCCAAATGCCTTACCAAATCAATAGGGCCTACGGTGCCTCCTAAGCAACTAAGACAAACTTGTCTTGCTGCCCATCTCTTGGGTGCCTATTTTTAAAAAATAAAGTGGGTGGTTTTTTTTTAATGGCCTCTGCCCACCCTTGTCCATCCTGATGGCCTAAATAACTGAAGTCTCAAAGACAAACTTGCAGTTTTCTAGTTACCAAAATGGGGCCCTGCAGATGGTTGGGGATGAGTTTGAACTATGCGGATTGCCAGGACGAGGGAGCACCCCACCCCACGCCCAGGACCCACTCACCCAGATGTTTTTGCTGTCCTCAAGCTTTCAGGCTAGCAAGACTTTGCTGTACGTCTGTCACCTTGCAGACCAACCACCCAGGGGAAAGTTCCCACTGGGGCTCCTATCCCAGGTCAAGAGGAGGGTTGCAGAATTGGACCACATTGAAGGAAATAAATGGCTTTGGCATGGCCTTGCAGCTGGGCCAAGGGCAGTGAGCCAAACAGTGAGCCACCTGGGTTCCAGATGTGCAACTGGCAGATTCAGAAAGCAAGGATAAAACAACTTGGCTGTTGCCGTCCTATTAATAGCTTTGTCGACGGTAACGGTGTACTGTTAGACTCTGACGGGATGGTCAAGGAGTCCTGGAACAGGGGATGAGGCTCGGTTATCGAAGGCTGAACAGCTCCTTGCTGGAGGAACTGTTCTAAACCAAGCAACCGGGATAGCCCTGGGAAGGCATGTAGGGGAGGGCATGCGGCACCAGTTGCAACCACAGCTCCGGCATCCTGGGCCCCTGCAGGACTAGAGCCTTTGCGGGGGGGGGGGATTAGCTGCGAAGCCAGCAAAACCTCATTAAAATCAGATTTTCTCTAAGCGATTAGCACAGGATTGCCGTGAGCAGAGCTGCCAAGCGTGCGAAGCCGGAGAGGCGCGCAGGCTGGGTAACAGGCTCGCAGCAGGAGGCGTTGGGGAGTTGACAGGCCCGAACGCTGGCTCCTTGTAGCCACCGTCTTGTCTCTGTACACATTGGCTACGCAGTTGGCACTAGGGTTGCCACCGATGCACATTTTTAAGGAACACATGAAAAATACATGTTGCAGGGCCTGCCCTGGCGCCTATGCAGGGCCTGCAACATGTATTTTTCATAAATGTTCCTTAATTTGCATCGGTGGCAATGCTAGTCGGCAGGGGCCTTCCGCTTGCAAATCTTGGGTTTGGAATAGAAGTAGCGGTTGCTTACACGTAGCCGCCGTTATGGCTGGTAACGCCGCGAGTCTCCCAGCTACGTTTTGGCTTGTAGGCAACCTCCGAGGACGCGGTGGCCTGTGCTGCCAGCCACTGACCCCCCTCCATGGGGCGCCCTCCGCCCAGGACCTTCTAGTGACTCAATGGCACCTCCTGCTCTGCCTCTTGGATTTCGGGGGCCGTGTCTGCCCCTTCCTCCGCCCAGATGGGAGCTGCTGCTGCTGGGAATGCTTGATAGGGGCGTCCCATAGTTGCTTTCTTGGGAAGCCAGTTCCTACTCCTCATCTAGCCAGCTACAAACCCCAGACCTTGAGTGTTCCCATGGAGAGAGTGATGGGATTTGTGCTACAGCCTCTGTCTGTAGAACCTGGGCCCTCACGCTTGGCTCTTAACCAAACCTTGGCTGCCTGTCTTATCAACGGGAGTGTCAACCCAGCTGTGCGAGAGGCAGCTAAGCTGGTGATATCAAGATCTTGTTCTGGAGCCGATGGTTCCGATCTGCCTTCGCGTCAGAGCGTGGGGTTGGTGGCCCAGTGACTGGCTAGGTCTGTGTTTAAGATGGCCTCGGGCAAAGCAGGAAGGTGTCTCTCTGTTGACAGTAGGCACTTTCCCACAATACTTTCTGTGCATGGTTTGCCTCGGGGAAAGAATACGGAAGGCAAAGCACACGCAGGGTTTGTAATGTGGAAGTACCCCCTGGAGCTTTTTTTTGTCGGTGATCCTGCCTCCGCAGGAAAGTGCCTTGTAACTTGCAGGTTTTCAACTGGAGCCGCTGGCTACTTGGCTCAAAAACATGGAGCCGGGGTAACCTCTGCATGCTAGTAGCCTGTGCCCAATCTCTGGTCCTCCAGTGACCATAGAGATGTGGGGAAAACGTGGAAGGGAAGAGCCCTGGTGGGGTTGCTTTGTATAGCCTAGAACAGGGGTAGGGAACCTTTTTCCCCTCCCAAAGGCCACTCTGGAAACTTAGTACAAGCGCCAAGGGTTGTATACAACCTAGGGGAAGGGGTGCACTCCAGATCATGACTCCGTCTCCTATCCTTTGTGTGTGCATACCCTCCTCTTTACTCCCTTGCCCTGAGCTCAGCTTCTTGGTGCTTGGAGGTAGGCTCTGGGCCCGGGGGCCGGAGGTAGGCTCTGGGCCCAATAAAAACTACTTGACACAATTGGCCCCAGGGCCTGAGGTTCCCCATTCCTGACCTAGTAGTACCTGAGGAGGGGGAGAGACACCTTGGACTGTGGGCAAGAGACCCTACTGTCATGGTGCTGTGTGGGGGCAGGGCCACTGCGGAAATGCCTTAACTGCATCCTGATGTGACCCCTGACCCTAAGGGGGGGTGGAAAAGTCCCTGTGGTCTGCCCCTTTTTTCTGATGCAGCTGCCCCCAAAACCTGGATTTCTTCAGGTTATGAAGGATGCCCTTGACTGAGCAGAGGAACTGGGGGGGTGGGGGCTTTCCCTGAAGCATGGAGATTCTGGGTCAAAACCTTAGGGACGATTGCAGCTCTGAATGCCCATCAGTTGTGTGGTTTCCGAAGTGCAGCAAAAACCACAGACCGGTGGCATTGCCTTGCCAGTAGGTTTTGCTGCCTCCAGACTAGGAGGCCATGGGTGCAAAGAGCCACAGGGTTAGGAGCGCCTGCATGTCCCAGGAACCTTGTCTTGACTCTCTCTCTCTCTCTGTCTCCTTCTTGGCAGGTGAACGGGTCTTGCATGGAAGGGAAGCAGCACGCGGACATGGTGTCTGCCATCAAGGCCGGGGGGGATGAGACCAAGCTGCTGGTTGTGGACGCCCTAACGGATGACTTCTTCAAGAAGTGCAGTGTCATTCCCTCCGAGGCACACCTGACAGGTGAGGGGTTCCCTCCCCGCCCGCCTGCTCTGGTGTGGGTGGGGTTTAATAACGATTCTTTTTTCAGTCCGTTTGGGTGCATGGAACACCACTTTTTTGTGTGGTTGGGAGTTACTTTCAGAGCTCAAGATTAGTGTTGAGCCCCAACTTAGTTTGAAAGTTAAATCCGTCAAGTAGGTTATAGTCTAAGGTTGCAAATAAGCAGAAAATGAAGGCGAAGCTAAAAATATGCATTTTTGTTATACTTTCTCTCTCGCTCTCCATTATTGTTGTATCATTTTATAGTCTGTTATATCGCAGAATAGCACCTTCTCACGGGAGCGAATTCCCATTAGAATAGAGCTGTGATTGCAATCGCGGAAGTTTTCCTGCCTTCCCGGTAATGTGTGGCATTAAAAATGGCACTTCTTGGTGGGGAGGGGGTTGGGTTTCCCCCCTGCAGCAGCTCGGAGCAGTTTTCTCTCTGGCACGCACCCCTCCATCTCTGCCGCTCTGTATTTTGCCTTTGTTTACGAAGCTGTTGCAAATGATAAAGACGGGTGTTGCTCACATAACCCGAGAAAATGGGGTGGGGAGGAGTTTAGGTAGAGAAGGCTTCCTCCTGGGCAGGCTGGTCTTCACTTCCTAGTTTGGGACAGGAAAGGGACGGTCTAGGAAGCAATGTGACCATGGACTCGAGGAGGAGGGAGCAAGGGGGTATGGCGGCACATACGTGCGCACACCCCTTACTCCTGCCTGGCCCTAAAGGGGCATGATGCTTGAAAGGGAGAGGGGCCACATTAGACAACTTCACCCCGTGAGTTGAAGTGGTTCTCCCTTCCCCTCAACGTAATTCTGCCAGTGCCCTTGACATCTTCCCTGAGATCATGGCTCCTCTTAACCGGACCCCCTTTAACTAGGCCTTATCCTCGCCAGTTCTCCAGCCGCACTGTGGCTTGCCAGACGTTTACTAATCCTCAGACTAGAGCCTTGTTGGAGAGACACATCTGGGCCTAGTCCGCTACAACTAGGCTCTTCTGAACCTGGTTCCAGTGTGTCTGGGTGGGCCCGTCATTCAACTGAGCACCATGACGTTGTGGTGCTCCTTACGGGGCAGAGCTAAGGTGTTCCCCTGCCCTTTTAGAATGTAACCATGGCACTCCATAGGGGGTGGGGGGCCGCCTCCAGTTAGAGAATCTGGCTTGAGTTGAGAGTGAATGGGCCCAAGTTTCCAGGACTGGCTCTGTCCTAGGTCTGGCTCTGTAGGAAGCTGGACTGAAACCTGAAAGGAGTTTGGGTCTGAACCAAGTCGAGGCCTTTCTGGAGTCCAAGCTAGGAACTGTCTCGTGAGCGAGAGGCTTGGCCAGTTTAACTAGCAGGGGACTGTGTGGCACACGCGGAATGCCTCCCCGCAGTGACCTTTAGAGTGCAGGATGCTATCTTGGGGTTGGTAAGATTTATGGCTGACATGGTTAAACGTTGTCAGGGTTTTATGACGAAGGGTTTGGCTTGGCAGACAGGCCTAGCGGATAAGGTGTTGGACTTGGGCCTGGAGGACCAGGGCTCAACTCCCCATCTTGGCCGTGAACTTGCTTCACGGCCTTGAGCAAGTCACGTGCTCTCGGCCTGTAAAACGGGATTAATGCCGACCTACCTTGCTGGGGTTGCATTTTAACTCTTTCCTTGCTGGTTCTGAGGTGCCAGTTTCTTCTTTCGTTCACCCCTCTCGATGTTTTGCCTTTGTTGACTTAGGGTGTTGCTTGTGAGCACAAGAAACGGGCAGGATGAGGGGAGGGGGAGGAGGAGTTGGGGCAGAAGACCATGAAACCTCTTTAGGTTGCTCTTTGTTGTAACTGAGACCTTGGAACACTCCTCTCATCCCATACGGAGTCTGGGTGGGCTCGGAACTCGCTCGAAGGGTTTCTAAAGGACGGGCTGGAACCGTCGGCAAGGCTTAACGATGCCGTAGAACCAGAATTTCCCTCTAGCGTTTGAGGGTCGGTCTTGGAACAACTGCAGGAGAACTGGCGGCCTTGCAAGGGAGGAGTGGACGGTGTTGACCGTTTTTGAAGACCTAAAAAGGATACTGTTAAAAAGGGGAGGTGGAGCATGTTTGTTCTCATCTGCCACCAAGGCTAGCACCAGAAAGAATGGGTTTAAATTACAGGAAGGGAGATCTCGGTTAATATTAGAGAATTTGTTTGAACAGTTCAGCGGCGGAATGGGCTGCCTAAGGAAGCGGCACGATTTCCTTCCCTGGGAGCTTTCATTTAAAAGACTGGACAGACGCTTGTCAAGGATGCCGTGGGATGGGGAAATGCCAACCCAGGGGCCAAATGTGGCCTGCGGCTAGCTTTTTATTTGGCCCCTTTCCAATTCCTGGATCTGGCCCCTGAATCCAGTTCCTCCCACCGAGCACTGAAAGAGTGAACTCGGGAGGAAGGGAGAAGAGATGAGGGCCTGCGCACAAGGATAGGGGTCAGACCCGCGGCACAGGTCCATGACCTAGACCCTCCTCTTCCTCCCCGAGTGCAACACCTAACGTGTATGCAGTGTGCACCCCTCAGAATTTGTGCTGGTTTGCTAAGTGGGCCCCTGGGAGGGAAAAGGTTCCTGACACCTGTCTAGAGTATCCTGCCTTGGGGGCAGAAGGTGAAACTCGAGGATCCATTCGGTCCCGTCGTTCTACAGGTCTGTGGTTCCACAGCGACTGCCCCCAAGCTGTTGAGGGGAGCAGTAGCAGGTCCCAGGGCACCAGGTGGCGGCAGTAGGAGCAACAGCTGCTCCCTGGAACCTGATGCTTCTCCTGTAGCACCCTGGGGGGGGGGAGCTGGAGAAACACACCTACCGCTTTGCCCTGGAGTGACCGCGCCCTTGCCACTCCCCAGGGGACAGGTTTAGAGAACCCGGCGGCAGCAGCCAGTGGTGCTGACACAACTTTGTTGCTGGGGGGGGGGGGGGCAGGAGGAGCACCCCTTCAGCCCACCCTATTCTGACTTGACTGCACCCGTTTTCCAAGTGATTCTAGGAAGGGGTCAGGCAGGAGCCAGTGGTGGTCACCTCCCTGCTTGTCCCGGTTTACACATCGCAGCGTGCTGACGGCTGTCCTGCATGGCTGGCCTCGAGGTCTGTTTGCATGGGAAAAATTAGTATCCAATACATAGCTGCCAAATTTGGGTTGAAAATCCCCATTGCCAGGGGCAAGTGTCTCCGGCGTGCAATTAGCCTAGCATAACCTGTATTAGCCACCCTCCAAGGAGGCCCGCCTGCAGCGTTGAGCGAAAGCTGTGCTCGTCGCCAAGCCGAACAGCAGCCAAGGACTGTTCCGAGCCCCGGGGACCTCTGATCCAGCTTAAGGAATTCTTGTAAGGATCTGGGCTTCCTCTAGCGGCTCAGACTCCTGCTTGGTGCCAGCTGGTGGGACCGCATACCAGCCGGGAGAGCTTAAAGGCTGCGCTGGAGTGACGGTGGTTGACGCAGGCCTGGGTTTGGCAAACCTGTGTTGCCTTATTACGGCACCGGTGGGGTTGCTTTTGCATAGAGCAGAGGTAGGGAAGCTTCCCCCCCCCCCCCCCCAATATGCCCCCCCCCCCCCCCCCCCCCAAATCTGGCCCATAGTTACCTTATGTTATCGATGGATCGTTTTGTTGGGTTGGAAAATTCCCTATTAACTTCCCCCCAACTCGGAACGCAATACTAGCTTTAATCACTTCATCAAGCTATCACCAAATTGCTCTATTTTATAAAGTCTTTTGACATGATCGTGGGTCTAGTAAAAGCCATGGCCTCCCTACTTGCGTGACCCTGTTAATTCCCCTCTTGCTTCCCAAACAAGCTAATACCGCCGTGGTATATTACACTTCCACTGTGCCTTCCGGTATAAGCATACCCTAAGTATGTAAGGAAATAAGTACAGGATGTAGTTAAGTTATAGGTAGGCTTGTGCCCTGGGCAGCTGCTCCAATTTCTTCAGAATCAATTGGGTAGAAATGGAGCGTTTCAGGGGGCAGGCCGTGGGGACTCTCCCACCCCCTTTCTGAGCATTGTGACGTCATGCCGTTCTGTAAGGGGCGGGGTGATGTCAGAAAGGGGCGTGGCAGCCCTACCCCTTCCAGATGAAAGCCAGAGAGAGGTGTGAGAACCCTAGGAGTGATCCATGGCTTGGAAGCTTCCCGTTCTCCCAATCCTGAGCTTTCCTCTTAAGCACCCCCTGCTACAACTCCTTCCCAGTCCATGGAGTCTGCACTCCTTTTCAATGTGGCCCATAGGGCGGAAAAGGTTCCCCCCTGAGTCTGGTGTAAAGGGATGGGTTTGTGGAGCACTAGCTGCATGGTTTAAAGGTGGGATGTGTTTGCTGAGTTCATGCAGTTGGGCTACCCAGAGGTGGTTACCCCTGGGTAATTACTCCAGAGTAACTTACCTTGCTTTGTTCACACAAACATGGAGAGTGGAGGCAAGGCTACTTTGGGAGTAAAGGATTGTGCTTTGGGAGGAGGAAGTCTCGTGTGTGTAAACAGATGGATGCAGAGGCTGCCTGCCTCTGGAGCTGCTCCAGGGGTGCAGCCCCATCTCCACCTGCTTGTAGTCTCACCTGAGTCCATTTTAGACCAATCCAGCAGTTGCCCTGCCTGGCCTGCACGCCGCCCCCCCCCCCCCGCACCATAGAGTTGCAGGTGGATTGCCTGGTGCTCTAGGCTGGTACCCTGCACCTCTATGGTATTGCCAATGGAGCTGCAGTGTGGGTCGGCTGAGCAGACAGGCACTCTGCGTTCGGACAGCCCACTCAGCAGGCGTTGGTCTGGGATGTTCCAGAGCACCATAAGCCGGCAGTGCCTGCTCCACTTCCACATCTGGCGGAGGAGCACCTCTAGAAAGACAGGCCATCCCTCGGCGGGACAGCAGTCCGTGTAAAAGCTTGTGCTCCGTGTGCCAGGCTGGTTAGGCTGCTTACTCCTTGGCTCACTTTTATTCTAAGCTTATTCAAGGGCGTGTGACAAAATTAAAAACAAAAACACCCACCCCCAAAACCAAGGCAAGCCGGGTTTTTTTCCCCTATTTCAGTGACTATAACCTCCTCTTTCAGCTTTGCTTTATTGTGGGAACAAACGCAGGGTTAAAGCGATATAAGGGGCAACTACTCTGGGGTAAGTGAGTGTGTGAATGGCACCGGAGACTCTGAATGGATCGAAGTCTGAGGGAAGAACCCCTGGGCCAAATGTGGCCCCATTCCCCTTTACATTCGGCCCGTGATAGCTCTTCCATGGCCACCGCTATTGATGCAGCCGGTTGCCGGGGTGGTGCTGGGCTCTGGGTGGAAGAGCAGTGGCCTGGGAGGGGTCTCCTGCTTCTGGTCAGACCTTGAACTTCAACCGCAGCCTCGACCCAACTCCAAGGAAGTAGGGGCTAAAGCTCGTATAGCAGGGTGACGGGGACAGCTCTGTTGCTTGCTTCTGATTGGAGGGGAGCTCCAGCCCCCCCCCTCCATCACCATCTCTTTTGCATGGGGGGGGGGTGTAGCCCCTAGCCAATTTTAAATCACCAAGGTTGCCCCCCCAGATGAGTCTCCCACCCTCAGCCTTGGTATGATTGGGTGGGGTTATGTCAGAAAGGGGTGGGACAGTCCCTTTGCCCCCCCCCCCCTGGATTCCTTGCGACACCACAATAGGATTAGAGGATCGCCCTCTTGAGCCCATGGGGAAGCGTTGGAGCATGGCACCCACTAAGTAAAGAAGGGAGAAGATGGGTTTTTTTCCACTGTACTGGTAAGACACCCCTCCAGGTCAACGTATTCTTCTCCTCCCTGGCCGAGCCCTCGGCTGTTCCCGGACCAGGCCTAGTAGATACCAGGAAACGGCTGCATGTTCCAATTGAACTTGGACTCTTGTCCCGGCCAGTGCAGTAGCCTTGATTCTGGGGGAGTGGATTCCAGTCCCTGTGGATGGTGGCAGGGATCTGACGGGATACGGAGCAGAGGCATAACTAGGCCAAAAGGGGTCTTGATGCAGAAGGTGGAATGGGCTCCTGACCCCAGGGATCACCAGGGAGGAGCAAGAGTCACCTGGGTAGCTCAGCCAGGCACACTGGGGCAGGGAGGCGGGGACTGGTAGGTTCATCCAAGTGCTCTGCGGCAGGGAGGGGAGCGCAGCTGTCTGCCCCCCTACTTGGCACTCTATAGGCTGCCAAGCCCCACCCACTTGCATCACCGTGTACCTAGGGTGGCTAGAGATGCACATTTTAGAGGGCCGTTGCAGAATCCACAGGGTCGTGCTTGTATTTTCCCCACTGGCTGCAATGGTGGAAATGCAGAGTCCACGGGCCCTGCTATGAGGAATACAGGGTTGCATTGGCTCCAGTGCAGCCCTGCAACTTGTATTTTTTCATGTGTTGTCTAAAATTTGCGTACCGGGCCACCCTACGTGTGCCCCATTCCGGCCAGCCCCCTCCAACTCTGAGCACCGGCGGGTGGGAGGGAGGGAGTGGCAGGGCGGGGGGAGGAGGTACATAGTGGTCCTGTCCCCTTGAGGCTTGTCAGCCCTGGTGCATCCATGCCGATTGCAGCTGTTTATAGCTGTGACCTTGAGTTGGAGGGGACTAGACATTTACCCGTTGTATCTCCCCGAGTGCCTATACCCCCCACCCCTGCTTTACCCCCTGAGGAGGGGGGGGGGAGAGGGGAGAGCAGCCTGGCCCACATAATCTTTTCCTTGCTCGTTATGAGCTTCCTGGAGGGAGCAGGAATCCCTTAATATCCTGTTAACCCCTCTCATTCCTGTTCCCGTGTGGGGATCTGTCCCGAGGCTGGCGAGGACACAGAATAGCACCGCCTGGTACGGACTCCTAGGCTGCGTCACTCCAGGAGAAGCTTAAAGAGTTTTATGGGGAGGGTTTTGGAACAAGGTGTAGAATAGGCTTGTCTGTCTTTTTTTTTTTTCTTCCCAATTTCCCTTGCTGTTCTGGAGGCAGCTGCAAGGGGAGCCTTGCATGGACTGGAAATATGGGCCGAACCCCAATGCGTTGGGACCGACTGAATTCTGGGCTTGCCTTAACCGGGGGTGCCCTGATTGCTGGGATGGGGTGCAGGGGCATGTTGGGGAAAAAAACGAGGCTGGGACATTCTCCTGCTGGTTTTCTTGCTATGCCTCCTGGCCCCACAGAGCACCATGTTGTCATTGTGCTCCGTGTGTGGGGGGAAGCAGGGTTAACACATTAACTGTCCTCCAGTGGCTCAGCACCCTGTTGTCACGGCACTTGCTCCCTGCTGGCCGACTTTGCTGGGCTGTTCTTTTTGGCATAGCCGTGCCCCTTTCCCACGCACCATGGCATCAGTAAAGGGGTGTGGCCATGCAAAGAGGGGAGGGGTGAAGTCATTCTGCCCTCCCTAACCTACCTCCCAACACTTCCATTGGCCAAAGAGGGACATGTCCTTCTCCTCTTGGCCAGTAAGCATTGCCCCTGGAAAAATAAGCCCTGCCCCTCACTCTCTCAGATGTGTGTGCCTGAGAATCCCTGTTCTAACTCCTCTCCTGCCTCTGGTTTAATCGAGGGCAACTACCCCCCACCATTCCAGGGTAGCTGTATCCCTGGAATGCATGAGCCAGTGTGAATGCGACCTGGGTGATTCTCGGGGGTCTTTATTTTTAGACAAGAGCCTCCCCAACTGTCATGCAGGCTGCAGGGCTCCATCGGCGCCCTACGCATCCCTACAACATGCATGATGATGGGTGGGGGAGGTGCTTGTCTCAAAACATCCTCCATCTTGTGAATGGCATGTTCCATCTGGGGTGGAGAGGGTCTTGGAGGAAGAGCTGCAGCTTTTGTGGCTGCAGAGTGGGGGGAGGGGGCGAGAACAGCCAGAATGAAAGCAACCATGTCAGTTCTTCAGTTGCCTAGAAATCTGACTTGAGGGGTGGGAGTTCAGCTGCTTTCAGCTTTGGGAAACTGCCCTTCTCTTTGTGTTTAAAGGGAGAGGGGGCCTTGAATGGGCTTACTTGCTTTGAGCAGAAAGATCGGAGTGTCCAGGGTAAGAGGGAGGAGAGGTTGACATTTGATGACATGACTGCAATAAAAATATGGCTCTCTGGGTCCTTCCTATACGCATTCTGGGTTTCTTTAAATCACTGGTTCCCAATCTGTGGCTTGCAAGCAACGCGTTACTCACACCTTTCTGTGTTGCTTGCAACAGCGCCGTAAACACAGAAAATATTGGGAGGGAGGCATGAGAGAGAGAGAGAGCGCGCGCACCTCGGAACCAGCAAGGAAAAGGTTAAAATGCATCCAAAGGCCCCAAGTCTGCCGACCAATGGGGATGTAAAGAGAGGGAGAAGCCCTGAGCTGCTGCTGCTGGGGGGGAAAAAGTAGCATCTTAAAGAGACAGGTGCACTTAAAAATAATAATAATTAGATTCTACTTTTATATCTTCTGCTCGCTTGCAGCCTCGGAACATAACCGATTTTGTGCAACTTCACATTCAAAATGAAGTTGCGGGTCACGTTGAACAATCACAAATTGGAGATGGGTCCCTGCCCCGAGTGGCTTACAATGTAGGGTGGATAAAAGAAGGGAGCCGAGAGGGGGAAGGGGAGCCAAGGGAGAAACGCAGATGCAGTTGTGGAGATGAGAAGTCAGGTGCATGTACTTGGTTACAGGCGAAGGGGGAATAGTAGAAGCAGAATCGGTGAGCAGCCTGTAGGGGTGGGAAGCTAGTGCAGACTCAGCCAAATTGCTGGTGTGTACGATCCACTTGATTCAGGCACTGGGCAGGCCAGGGCCCTTCCCCCCCCCCCCCCCCCCCCCCCCCCCCGGCTCCCAGCTCTAGGACACCTCAGCAACTTGGTCTCAAAAGTGGAGAGGGTCTCCCCTTTAGAGAGAGCCTTCCCTGCCACACTCCTGGCTGGTCTCCTCCTTGGGGTGTTGGACCGGCTCTCCTCTCAAGAGGTGATCTACTGGATACCAGCGTGCCGTCTACCAGGAGATTGTGATCTACCTTTTGGCTGCCCCTGAGCTCGGGAAAGCCTGATGGAAGAGGTCAGAGAGGGTTCAGAGTGACTGTGTGCAGGGAAGGGAGCTCCAGGTGTATGGGAGAAGGAGCAAAGACCACTTGGAGACTTGGGGGAGCAAGAGGTCGGTGGAAGGAAGTTCTGGGTACGAGCATATGGAAAATGAGAGTAACAAGATAAGGAAGGGCTGCCAGGTTACTAAATGTATCCGAATCCCTCCTCCTGACTTCTTGGTTTCTTACTCCATAGGTCCTTTGCCAGAGCCAGTTGTCAACGGAGACATGGAAAAGGTAATAGTCCTGCCAAATGTAAACTCCGTAGCTGGTGTTTCGTGCATCCTGGGCATTGCCCGCTGCTAGCCCGAGTGCCTTTCTTCCCCCTGCCCCCAGCTGAGAGCAGCTTGGAGCCTGGCTTGCATTGCAGGGCAGAGCTGACCTTTTGCAGAAGGAGGGCAGGGCAGAGTTCTTCAAGCATTTTTTGCCACGTCCTTCCATGCAGGGTGCCGCCCCTCCGCGCAGAACAGAATGGCCTATTCTTCGCAGAAGGAGCAGGATCCCACAGCCCGGAAGCCCGTTCCAAAAGCCACGTTACTTCCAGTCTGCTTTCAAAGCACAAAGCCGTCTATCTAAATGCGGCGCGGAATGGGGAAGGTGATTGCTCATTAGAAAGCCTTAACGGACCAAGAGGGGGAGGGAGAGGAGTCTGAGGTTCCAGACTTCGGCACGGAGGGGTGGAGAATGCAATTCCCTTCACTGGGATTGTTCCGTTGGGCTTTTGATTGGAATGGATCACAGGGCTGGGCACGGCTTTTAGTTCCTGGAGGGGGCAGGGGTTAGTGATGGCTCCCTTGCCATATGCCTGGATCCTTTCCCAAGTCTCTCTAGGTCAGTCTGTACTAAGGAAGAGCTGGCCAAGGGACTGAGCTCTTGAGTCCTGCATTTGCTTTTATTTAGCGAAATAGGAATCATGAAAGTCCTAGAATCCAATCCACCCCACCACCACCCCTGCATGTGCAGGGTGAGTTCTGTGCTGTCCTGATCACAGCCATTTTTGCAGAATTTTGTGTTCAGTTAAATTGTTGCAGAAATTGCCTCTGGTAAGTGCAGCATTGCAGCCTGAGTGGGGAACGCTATGAGCAGGCCAGTGGGATGTTGGCACTGATGCCCTAGGCAGGGGAGGGTGGTGGTGCTGGCTCTTAGCAGCTGGTATATATTTCTGAGCCATTGGACCCTGAAGGAGAGCAGCCCATGACCAAACGGGGGAGGGAAGGAGCCCCCTGGGCCGATGGGTCCGTGTGGTATACGTTGGCATTAAATAGTTACACTTGGCCCAAGCAAGATCTTTCTCTGGAATGTGCCCTGCTATACCCCAGGCCCGTAGAGGGGAGGGGTTATCTTGGCCTTTTCTCTTCCCTATAAATCTTCTAATGCTGGAGAGAGAAGTTGCACAGCTGGTGTGTGTAATCCTTCCGGAGCCAAAGTGCCCATCTCCCAGTGGATGCTTATCTGCCTGTGACCTCGGCAGATTGTAGGCTCAGGAAGGGGGATTTCCCAGACTCCCACTGAATGGGTCTTTCAAAGGGACAGACAGATTGGACTAACCCCTGCCCCTCTGCATCTGCAATCCCCCTTGTTTGGGATTTCTCACTCCAGTGTACTCTGTTTCTTCTAGGGACATAGCTACCTTTTTGGAGCAAGGGAGCTTAGTTGAGCCTGAGATCTGGGAGAGCCCTTTCAAGCTGTCTGATCACTGCTAGGAAACCTTTAGTGTGTGCAGGGGGGGCAAGCACTCTGCAGGCACCCACTCTGAGAATTTCCTATTATTGCTTAGGCCAGTTACAGGGAGACCTGCCAAGAGAGCCATGCCCCCCACATTGGGGTGGGTGTGTGTGTGTCTTGCCCTGCCCTCCATCCAGGAGACACCATTCCCTTGCTCTTGGGAGGGGGGCATAATTGGAACATGGGCCCACAGCACCTTTGCTAGGCTACCGGTTTCCTTGATCTCTCTTCCCCCAATCCTGCAGTGGTATTTCAATCACTCTGGCCTTCTGGTTCTTCCAAAATGAGCTGCTCGATCTGATCCCACAAGGAACGCAAGTTGGGGGGAGGGGGGCAGCTTCTCTTCCATAGGAACTCCCAGAGCTGTGAACTCTTCCCCCAAGGGGAAATGCCTGGTGTTCTTAACAAAGCCACGGGGGAAGGGAGATTGGTGGGATTTGGGTCTCTGTGCGGCATTGCCCTCCTATAGAGCGCACGCACCGGTGGCCGGCAGCCATTGTCTGGTTCCCAGCAGCTGTGGGATCTTGTCCCAGACAAATTAGCTGGTTTGGGATACACTTGGTGCACAGGCGTCAGGAACTGCTGGAAGAAATGGTGGATTAATTCAGCGTTGAAACGGCTGACCCGTTTCCAGGGGCACCAGCGGAAGTGTTCTTTGCAGGCGGGACGGTGCTGCCTCCTTTGTGCTATGCGCTCGCCTCCCTGCAGAACGTTGTGATGTCATGGGACTCTGAAACAGGCATGGCCACTCCAGGAAGAGGTGGAGGAGCCCCTGTGCCCCGCCCTTTACTGTTCTGGCCACGCCCATTTCAGAGAATCGTGGTAACCTGGTGTTCCGAAGGAGGCGTGGCCACAGCAGTGAGGCGAGGGAGCAGAGAACCCCGTTTCATGGCCCTCCTTCCCACCTGTAGGGTGCTCAGAAGGGATCGGCAAAATCCAGGAGGGTGCAAGTAGTACACCTCTTGCTTCCAGCAATTTGATCAGACCTTCATGTTGTTGCATGTTTGCGTGGTGAGCCACGAGTCTCTTCCCACCAGCTGTTGCCTGGATGATATCCTGTTTCTGTGGTGACTCCGATTATCCTAGACCAGAAGTCGGGTGGTGCTCTTACCTCTGCGCAACCCTGACTTCTTGGAATCTGGTCCATGTTTGCACAAACGCCCAATGGGTATCTGATGCCAAAAATGAGCAGCTAGTGCTAAAGGCCCAGTAGGAGCAGAATGGCACATGGGGCATCCTGTCTAAAGAACCGCCTCTCCTGTTATGCCCCTTCATGGCCTCCAAGGTCCGCTGCGAGCAAGTTCATCCAGTGAATGACCCGGGTATGCAGAGAGGCGTTTTCAGTGCCTGTACTCTGGCTCTGGAACCTCTTTTCCCTTGGAGGTTTGGCAAACCCACAGCGTGAGCATCTTCCGGTGGCAGTGAGACACCTATTTATTTAGCCGGGCATTCATCAGGCTTAGGATTTTGGGGTGGGGGTGTTACTGGGTATTTTCTGTGTTTTTATATATTGATATTGGGCCCCCAAAGCCGTCGGAAAAGGGCAGGATAAAAATTGAACTAAATAAATCGGTTTCATGGCTAGATGTCTGTCAGGAGACAAATCTAGGGTCGGCGTGAATTCCCCACATGGGAAACCAGTTGAACTGGCCTATGGGGTCGTGCCCTGCATGCTAGACCGAGCCCAGCAGAACACGAGGGGTCCTGTTGGGCTCAATTCGGCACAAGAGCCCTCCTGGTCCAGATCACTCAGGCTGGGTTCCCTGTGTGTGAGAGGCCCTGACATCACAGTCCCCCACAGGGGCAGGACCATGTCAGCAGAAAAAATGGGGGGTGAGGGGGTGGCTTCTTTTAACCTGATTTCTCCCCCGCCCCACCCCAAACACTCCACGCCATGACATCCCAGTATTCCATGAGGAGGCGCTATGTTAGAACACAGGGGCAGGGCTAAGGCATTTCCCACCCCCCTCCCCAAAATCCTTTTTCCCCATCATTGCCACCCTCACAGAGTGCTGTGACATCTTATGGGGAGGGGGATAGGGCCACCCCAGGTGCAACAGGCCTGAGCTCCAAGTGAAAGAGCAGGCTGCAAGATTGAGCTTGGCTTGGTCCCCGTGCCATTGGGCTTGTGCCAAATTTGGGCCTGATTATTTCATTTTTTAAAAGACTAAGTCAAACTCGATGACCAGGGCCCTGCTGACATGGAAGGAAGGGAGTGTAATTTGAGGGGGGGAGGATCCCGGAGGACGTCCCAGTTAGCTCTTCCGTCTCCCTCCGCTGGAGGAGGTGGCAGGCCAAGATCTCACTCACGGCTTGCTTTCTTCTAGGAGAACAGTAGAGAACAGCGGCCAGAATCGGTCTCCTAAAGTCCCTCTAGCCCTGAGCCAGTGAATGCATCTCCCGCTGTGAACGAGCTTCAGGATGATGAGGTAGGTAGAGCAGCTTGGATCATTGGGGCACAGACTGCTTATGAGGCGTTGTCGTCCGTTAACGCTGTCTCCGTGTTCGGGATTGAACCCGTAGCCGGCTGAACGGATGGGCCAGCTGTTGAACAGCTACTTCACTGGGCTGATATCTGCTAGGGGCCATAGACAGCAGAGCCGAAGGGCAAGTGGGGTATGAACCCCCCCAGATTCTACTGCCCCCCCTTAAAACCAAGGGCCTGCCCCACTGAGCTGCAGGTCCCGTCCCCCCCCAGCGAGTGGCTAGCAAGCAGCCATGGCTACCGGCCGCTGTTCTAATATCGGGAGATCAAACCGCCATCTTTGTTCTCTGGGAGCATGCTGGGAAATGTAGTCCAGCCTGCTGCCGGGGAGCCAGTGGCGGCCACAGGCAGCATGCCGGCACGACTTGTGGTGGCTTCTCCGTCAACTACACAGGCCACCTCCCTCCTCGCAGCGAGTTTCCTGCCTGTGCACTAGGGATGGGAAATGCTGATTCGGATAGAACCAAATCAACCTGAAAATGGCCGATTTGGGGAGGTCCAGATCTTTTTTTTTTTTTTTACATTGATTTTTTTTGGGGGGGGGCTCTTTTTAATGTTGTGGTTTTGTTCCCATTGGCTTCAATGGGGGGAAAATGCATGCAAAAAAATCTGAAACGGAATCCAAATCAAGATCCGAAATGACTAAGGAACTGAAAAATCCAAAATTCCCCCTGGAGTCCCACCTCCTACTGTGCACCCTCCTGTAGACATTTTCCTGCTTCACCCCCCCCCTACCCACCCTTTCCAGTCTGCTGTGTCCCCGTTAGAAACTATTGCTCCAGTGCCTGGGGCCTACCACCCCCTGGTCCTGGGGCCCAGAGAAGTCTGTGGGGCTGGGCGATAACTGGGGGGGAGGGAGGATGTAGTAAAGCTACTGCTGCCCCCCACCCCCCTCACTGCAGCAGGCCTTTGTCCCACACAGTAGGCCTGAAAGCAAACAGTAGCCACGTGCTAACAGACGTGATGTATTTCTGACCTGAAACTTGCAGCCAGGGCAAGGTCCGATACTACCCTCTTTCCCCCCCCCCCCCCCCCCC